>JAVJGJ010000032.1:9445871-9487559 GCA_035590215.1 Microhierax caerulescens
CGGGGGCGGCGGCGGCGGCGTCCCCCCACAAGCGGAACCTCTATTACTTCTCGTACCCGCTCTTCGCCGCCTTCGCCCTGCTTCGCTTCGTGGCTTTCCAGCTCGGGCTGCTCTTCGCCTGGCTCTGCGAGCGCCTCTCCCGCGGCGCCCTCATGGCCGCCAAGGGCAGCAGGGCCGGGGCCGGCGACGCGCCCGAGCCCGGCGGGGCCCCCGAGACGGTGCGGGCCTGTCACAAGCGGGCCTTCGAGTGCATCTCCATGGCGCTGCGCATCGACGAGGACGAGAGAGGTAGGGGAGCGCCCCGGGCCGCGGGGAGCCGGGCCGGGCGCTGCGGGGCGGGCGGGCAGGGCCTTCTGGCCGTGTGCCGGCGCTGCCGCCCTGAGGTAAAACCAACCGAAACCCGCTTGTGTGGGAGCCGGGGGTCGCGAAGGAGGCGGGGGGTGGGAGCTGCGTGCGGTGCCGGTGCCCCGCTCCCCGCCGCCCCGGCCTCCCCCCCGCCCCTCGGTAGGCCCGGGCCCAAGCTGAACGCCGCGGCTCGCCGAGCGCCCGCGCAGCGCGGCCGTCGGGGCTCGCTGTGACAGGTCTTGGATGCGAGGTCGGGGGTGAGGCCATTTGCAGTCGGGGAAGGTGACCGTGACCAGCTCACAACAAAAGCGCCGGGGACAATAACAAGGGTGCACCCCCGGACGTGCTGCCCTGACGGACGGTGGCGGTGGCGGAGCGGCTCTCGGGACACTCGGCCCCAGACTGCCCCTGTGGAGTCGGCTGGCTTCAAAGGAAAGAAATATTTCGTCGTGTTCGGACAGGTTTTAAAAATTATATTTCTTAAGCTGTTTGACATGCTTGCTCTTCAAAAAACCTACGCTTGCATGACCAGAAGGCCTTAAGGAGGACGTGAAGGGTTTGATTAAATAAAACACAGGAGTGAGGATTTTTTTTTTCCAAGAGGATGGAAGAACCCCACAGTTGTTAACGCATTTGATTTAGCCATTTATTCTAAATGTAGCAGCATAACTCTCCGTACCCAAAAGGTAGTCCTTAGGGGCATGCTCTGTTGGGTTTTAAAATTCTCTGGAAACACTGGAATACCTCATTATACCCTTTCAGTTGACCTTTAGTGAAACTGCTGTCCTAGAGGAGGTGGTTGAAAGTATAGGAATAGGCCTGCCATAGAAGCCACATGCTGAGAGCCCCGTAAAAGCCAGGGATGTGTCTTGCTTTGCACTGACAGTTTGGCAGCAGCAGAGGTGAGCTCTGGGAGGGGAGAACTCACCGTGCACGGCAAGCTTAGTTCCAGCAGTTGTGCAGTGTGAGAGCACTGAGGGTCACAGGAGCAAACGATGAAAGAAGGTGAGGTAGCTTAAAACTTCAGCGTCATCAATGATTCCTCCATGAAGAGCAGCAGTCTTGGGTCATCTGGTGCCTGTGGCTTACAGCTGTTGGTGGTTGGAAGGGTAAACCTTCAAATACTGATTTTAATCGTGGGCTTGCTTTGTAGATCCTTTTAGAGTTGTCATATATCAATTAACTAAGCAGGCCATATATTTAGTAAGAAGTTCTTTGCTGCTAATACAAACAGTTGCAAAGCTATTATGACCCTGCAACTGCAGTATTAATTTCACTGAGAAAGAACTGATGTTGCTTTACTACATAGATTTGTTAGATGTTTATCTGTTTTCGGTGGAATATATACATACCTTTGAATTTATCTGATCTGTAAACAAGCTGTCTTTTTTTTAATAGCTTCTGACAGAAAACAGTATATTAGCATAGTGTGCAAAATGGTTGGGATTTCTGGATTGCCCAATATTCTATTAATTATGTGGTGTGTTTGCTGTTCTGGAAGCTATGCACACTTCAGTAGTTCTGATAGCACTGCTGGTAACTTTTATGCTTCTGAATTACTGGGGAAATTAATATTTTTGTTTTGGTATTTGCAAAATCAAGCTTGAAATCTTTTCCTGGGACTGAGAAGGCACATTTGGTGGGTTGACCCCAACCAGCTGCTAAGCACCCACACAGCTGCTTGTTTACTCCCCTCAGTGGGACAGGGGAGAGAAAAGGAAGAGAAAAAGTGAGAAAACTTGTGGTTCAGCATAAAAACACATTAATAAGTGCAGGAAAGGGGGGTGTGGGTGTGGAAACAAGTGATGTAAAGGTAATTGCTTCCCAGGGCCCAGCCAGTTTCCTGCGCAATGGGTGCCTTGGAAGACAGCCCCCATCCAGTTATTCCCCTACCCAGGTTTTTATTGCTGAGCATTATGTTACAAGACACACAATACCCCTTTGGCCAGTCTGGGTTGAGCATCCTGCCAGTGCCCTCTCCCAGCTTCGTGTGCACCCCCAGCCCGCTCACTGGGGATCTAGAGTGGGGAAAAAGAAAACCCTGATGTATTCAGCAACAGCCAAAACATTGGTGTGCTATCAACACTGGTTTAGTCGCAAATCCAAGACACAGCACCATAGGGGCTGCTATGAAGAAAATTATTTCCATTCCAGCCATGTGCAAGGAATGTGACATTTCTTGTATTTTTAATGTCCTAGTCTCTGAGAACTAGTAAACCATTTTGTGTGGATTCAGAGCACTACCTTTGCAGACAGCTCGGTGTGGTATATTGCTTTTAAAACTTCTCCAGTTAAAGGGTGGAAATGAGATTTTAAAGGTGACCTTGGCGTGTTTCTGACTGCTCTTCAGAATAGCAGAGGTAGCTGGAATAATCTCAATTTTGGTTTCTAATAGCCATAATCAACATTAGATTTACACTGCAGTTGAACCTGTTTCTATAGGTGATGGGGAGAAGCTTAAAGGAAAAAAGGCTACAGAGAGGATCAAAGTCACTCAGCTTCAGCATTTTAGTTTATCTGGCTTTGTCCTTAACAGTCAGGCAGAGGCTGGCAGAGAAAGGGTAGTAGTAAAATGATTCCCAAGGTGTGTGATGTACATGACTGCAGGAAGGCACTACTCCAGTGGCTTGTTGTTGCTAAGAAGAGCAAAGCATGGAATTACCTGCACAGAGTAATGTGCCAAATGTTATTAAAAGATTTTGCATCTGGAGCAGAGCAAGAGAAAGCCCTTAAGAGGATTCTAGAAATGTACTGAAATATTTCACTGGCACTAAAATTTGCTAAAAAATAGGTTTGGGACTGAGGTTACTGAAAGATTGGAGTGCAGAAGCGACACAGTCACTGCTAACAGGCACTTAGGAATAGTTTTGTGAAACGTTACCTCTTCTGTAACTAGCGTAATGGTATCTAAAGGTTTCATTCTGAGGTGTTTTTTCTAACACTAGCACTGTGTTAATGCTTATCACGTTTAAATTGTAATACCTGATGTGCTGTATTCCTGCGTGGAAAGGCATGCCTAGAGCGCTACCTTGCAAAAGTATGTTTCCGTATGCAGGCAAGATTTTTTTAATGCAGAGTATTTATAGAAGGGGAGCAATATGAAGTAGATACTCGTATCTCTTTGATGGGTTATTTGCTGTCACAGTGTCAGATAATACAGGTTGGGCATAGGCATATTCACAGTTTTATTTGCTGTAATATCCATTTAGGACATTGTTGGTACAGAGGTGTACTCTAATTCTGCATACATTGTACATCACATGAAAGTTGACACACACCTGCAATGCAGAAGATTTATGATAGGATGAGCAAAGAAATGCCCCCATGACAAGTGAGCTGCTCTGTGCAAAAGGTAACCAGAGCAAAAGTGTCTGTCTCGCTCATGTAGTATCTTAGACTCATTGCTTTGCTTCTTGAGTTTCTGTGCTTCTAGTATTACTTTGGCATTGGCTATCATGTGAAGATATGAGACACTTCTCAGTTTGATGTTCCAGAAAGAAAACTTGTTTATTTCTGATAATTTCACCATTTCTGTTGTGAATGAATATGTGTAGGCAAGCTTTTTAACGTATTTTTGGTGTTTGTGGGTTTTTGGGGGGTGGGGTTGTTTTTTTGTGGAGTTGTTTATTGTTTTGGGTTTGTTTGTTTTGGTTTTTTTTAGGGGACCACTCTCTTTAAGGCAGGTGGAGAAATACTCCTAATACAGGCAAAAGTGATTTGAGGCTGGTGTAGTACCTGTTTTTAATAGAAAAGCTTATTTGAAACTAAGTAGATGTAAAGTTGACAGTGTCCCTTTAAGTGTTTCTTTAAATTGTAGGATTTTGTTCAAATATCTCTTCCTTCCTCTTACTTGTTTTACCTAGCATTATATGGAACCATTCCTAAGCTTTAATTAATAACAGAAAATAATGGGTTCACTTCCTTTTTAAGCAGGACAAAAGGAACAAGCTGTTGAATGGTATAAGAAAGGAATTGAAGAACTGGAAAAAGGAATAGATGTCTTAGTAATTGGTCAAGGTAAGCCAGTTTTGAGTTTTGTGGAAAAGATTTTCGTTTATGGCTTCTTCAAAGTGAGGAATCAATATTGTTAAGTATGGTAGGTTCTAGGAGTCGTCTGCTGTATGAATTAATTCGTAAGTGTTTCTGCTTCCTGTTTTAGCTATAGGTGAACACCAGTCCATTTCTCTGTTCTACCGTAATGTTCTGGTCTGTAACACATGCAAATCTTGCTTCAGATATTTTCAAACAATCCAAAATCATAAGCAGTTCATGTAAATTCTCAAGCAAAACACTTGATTTCTTATTTAACGGGAATGCCAAAATACTGAGTTTTGATTTGATTTGCCAAAGTTGGCAGTTTGTGTTCTCACTTACGCAGAGTTTTATATTCCCTTCAGTGTAACTAAAAAAGAAACATCACAATTTGGAATGGTCTAGCATTGTGTTTCTGAATAGCTTATGCCAAAATAGCTGAATGTTTTTAACAAAAGAAGAAAGCCATCTGTGTATATGGTAATGTTTTTAAGCTGTAGTGTAGAAGCAGGTATGTGCCATAGAGAAACAGGTGTAACGAAGGACTTGTTAAGAATTTCTACCCTCAAAATAATAAAACAATTATTTTATTTTTTATATATAATCATAGAAATGTATATATTATATAAATATATATATTAATATAAAATGAAATAAACCCCCCAAAACCCCCAAACCTTTAACTGCTTTTGCAGACTGCAGTTTTGTTCCTCAACTATGTTTAGAAATGTTTGTGAACAGTATGTGGTGACATGTTACTTATGCAGCAGTGCCTATGGCATTTGATACAGCCTGCCTAAATTCCAGTTAAAGAAAAAAAAAGCTTGACTTGAACATACTTTTTTTTTTTTTTTTTTAGGAAATTGTGATATTAATGTCTATAATTCTGTGTGTTTTGAAATGTAAAGGGACACAGTCAACTGAATTTAAATATGTTAATTTTTCCAAAGTGAATTACTTCAAATTGTACTTGCCTCTCAGTCACTTTTCAAGCTTTTAAAAATCTTTCTTTATTTATTTGACTTCTGTTTAAAAAAATGCAGTGACAAAGAACATCTATTAGGTCAGCATTAAATGTTAGAGAATATGCAAAGCAGTGCTTGGGTTGCTGCCACTCTGTGAGCAATATTGTAAAGCAGATAGTGTCAACTAACTTTACATTCTTGCTTAAATGGAAGGCTT
The DNA here is from genome assembly GCA_035590215.1 of Microhierax caerulescens. NCBI lineage: Eukaryota > Metazoa > Chordata > Aves > Falconiformes > Falconidae > Microhierax > Microhierax caerulescens. Next base: position 9,451,431 of record JAVJGJ010000032.1, read on the forward strand.
TAGGATTTTTCCATTAGTTTTGCAGTGATGTTCCTTAGTGCAAGGGGTAGATAAGGGGTGGGAGGAAGAGGAGGGAAGGCTGGGTGTCAGTATTTTAGCACTTAAAAAAGTTAATTTGCCAAATTGTGTTTTAACATCGATTTTTCTTTGTAAGGTGATCAGTGTGAACGGGCTCGACGTCTGCAATCTAAAATGAGGACAAATTTGGCAATGGCCAAGGATCGCTTGCAGCTTTTAGGTACCAGTTACAATTCATGACTTTGGAAAGTTTGTCATTATTTGCACAACGTTATGTAACGCATTCTTCTAAAATATACTTTACTAGAGTGAAGGAGTTGTTATCTGTGCAGCATCTCTTTATAAGTCGGGGTTGTAGCTGAGAGTAAGCAGTAACAGTTTTCAATGCTGTTGCTGGATTTTGAAGTTGGAATCTCACTTCCCTATGCCTTAAATTGGTGTAAAAGTGACTGAGAATCTTCTATGTCATAGCACACTTGACTCATAAACAGAGGAAGTCTTGACTAACTTTTGTTGGAATTCGGTTCGGATTTCTGTGCTAGAACAGTAGTAAAACTTACTGTTGCTGATCATGAGTGCTAAGTGTGCCTTCTGTAACTGCTTCATGTTTTGTTAATTCTGCTGTCACTTGCATAACAATTTTCTTGATTAGTGGTATGTGCTGTAATAATAATTTTTTAGCATTATGTAGACCATAAGGTCAAATCCTTGTTCTTGTAGTTTTTATCTAGTAATGTTCTATTTTAAGATGAGCAGGTGAGATCACTTCTTCTCAGAAGCATAGTGTTGTATAGTTTTAGCTTTATCAAAACAAAGTGTCATAGATAAGCTCTTAACAGACAGAGCAGAACAGGCAGGATTGGAAGTGGCATCTTGCTGTGCATGATAAACAGGTTGTGCCCATCAAGCAGCAAACCCACAGCTTTGTGTAGGGCATACTCTGAACTGAGAATTTCGGAAACTTTCAGTTCAGGCAATAAAATTAAAATAAAGAATTTTTTTGTGTTTTGTTTAAATTGTTTTTTATGGGAGAACTAACAAAGGTACTTGAGTTTAACTTGCATTTCTGCATCTTGCATGGTGTTGTTTTGATTCTGCTAACTGCCTCTCCTAGGAGTGTATAGAGCAGACAGGAAAACTCATGTTCTTTCCTTCTATGCTTCATGATTCTGTGGTCCCAACTGGTGATTGATGGAGAAGTTGTGGCAACCACAAGACAGTGAACCTTTTTTTTTTCTCCCCCCCCTCCATCCTTTGAGTTCCTGGTGTCCTTAGTTCTTTTTTTGGGGGGAAAAAGAAAAAAAGTGAAGGGAACGTGGGGTGCAAGAGGCTTTCTGCTTCTGTGCTTTATTATGGGTGTTGGTGGAACCTTAGTATAGCAGAAAAGGTATCTTCTACTCATTAGGGTTAAAGGCTGGCTTGTAGAGGTTATATAAACTGAGAAACAAAAGAGTGAAAGCTATTACCTGCTGACAGTCTTTGGTAAGGTATGGCTTGTTACTGACATCCTAACTAAAAGTAACTAGGATTTCTTTAAAAAATTTGCTGGTTTTTGAACCTTGAAATAGCAATGCCTGTGTTTTGTGGGTAGTGCTTCATACTTGCTTGTGTTACTATAGTAGACCTTGCAACGTTGATAAGTTGCTTGCTTACTGTGCTCTGATTGTAAAGATAAAAAAGGTAGATCACAAGAAACCTGACTTGAAGTCAAGCTGGTACATTCATCTCTACTACCAGAATGTGCGATCGCATGCTATTTGCATGCTTCGTTCAGAGTGTACACTGAAAGGTAAACAGAATAGCATTTGTGTAAGTTGATGTCAAATATGTTTTTTTTTTTTACTTTGAAATTATCAGAAGTTTAGTATGTTGTTCTACATAGGTTCTTGTTCAGTTTGTGCTAAGGATCTGCTTCAAACAATGGACTGATAGCAAAATATGCTCTTTTTTAGAATTTTTAGAATTGCATGTGCAATTCTAAATGAAGCTTTTACCTTGTTACTTACAGTAACAGATACTTGTAAGTTTTTAAGTGGTGTAGAGATGCTTTTGTAGTTGAACTAAACCTGAGGCTCTTGAAGCTTTTAAGGTTCAATAACGTGATTTTTTTCCTATGAATTCAACTCTTAAGATCAAAGAGTAAGTGTTTCCTGTAGCCCTGTGGAATTTCTCCATTACTTGAGGGAGAATAGGCAAGTCCTTTATTGCATCAGCTGGCAGAATAAGACAGACTTAAAGTAGACAATAATATAAAATATTTCATCCTGCTTCCTAGCAAGAGACATGATTGCAAACTGCCTAACTGAAATGCCATCCTCTCAAGCAAGTTACATTGGTAATACATAGAAAGTGAAAATTAAATCATATGGATTATAACTGTTCCTTAAAAGCGCTCGGTGCTTTGATTTTTTTGGAGTGTGTTGGCTCATCAATGTAAACTTCAGTCGCATGACCCCACTGATGGGGGTGTGGTGTCTGATCGCACGTGTGTATTATCACCACGTGTCATCACACCACTGGTGCCTTTTAATGTTCAATCGAGAGGATGTAGGTACTCACCGTGGATGATGGCTTTAATATTTTGAGCCCTGTTTTCATCCTGAGGCTAAATTACTGTGCCCTATTCTGTTTAAAGACATACTGTGACACAGCCTGAAAGCTGAAGTTACTCCAGGTATGTTTCAGAGCACCTCAAGGTGATTCTGTCACATGTCAGTCCAGTGACAATACTGAGTTATGCTTCCAAGTTCTACCATTTGAATTGGTGGTGGTCCCTGGTTTTTACGTGGTCTAGGGTGTGTTAGCTGTGCAGGTACTTAGATGAGTGGATAAATCTTGCTCTGATGCTCTTCATAGACCTGATCTCTCCTGGATCACCCATGTCAGAATCATTATATTAGATGTATTTGGAATCACAGGAGGATATTTGTTTTCTACAGTTGGTACATAACTCAGCAGTTTGCCGTTTACAGTAAAGTGCAACACTATTCAATTCTAACACTGTACACATGTTGTACCAATCTGTGTTCCCCCATTTCAGAGAGCCTTTCTGTACGGAGACAGATTTCTAAGATCAGCACAAGTGCCCTCAGTACTTTGGTTGCAGGATGTGCATGGTGTATCTTTCAAGTATCTTTCATCAGTATCCTCTTCGGTAATAATTCTACCTGTATATAGATACAGACTTCAATGGACATCTTTTGAGATTCTTCCACTTTCTTGGAGGTGATGGTGGTTTTGCTTCAGGCTTGTGTTATGGGGTAACGTGTTTGGTTTTTTTTTTAATTAGAAATCCGTCACATTGAACTCAAGGTCTAGAGTTGCCTAAATAAGAAAATGGCTGCAATGTTGTTTATTTGGTAGGTTTATGTCAACTAAGTATCGTCAAGGACAAGTAATGAATGGGATTCTGTAAACATTTAATTTTTTTTTTCCCCAGTGTCTCTGGAGAAATAGAGAGAAGGCATTAAAATAAAGGTGATAGTGTCCTGGAACAATATTTAATAGCTCAATTTATTTTCATTATTCCAGAGGGTTCTACAGCTGCACTGTCTCTCAAGAAAAGTGGCATATTTGCTTTATATAATTTTATGTGCAATATTAAAATTACATGTTAATGTGATGGGAAGATGGTGTGTGAATTGAAACAGGACAACAGTTGGATTGCATCTTTTTAGTTGCAGCTTTGGAATTCCCAAATACATGGAACTAGCTAAGCCATTGATAACTGTGGTAAAACCCCAGTCTCAAACCAGTGTTGAAGCAAATAACATTTCCTGAATTGCTGCCCAAGTCAATTGATTTTGTTACGGTTACTTGCTAGAAAGTTTGGGGTTTTTTGTCAAGTTCAGAGATGTTCTCCAAAACTTAACTGAGTATTTAATATCTTGTCAAGTCTGTTGATACTTGTTTTGTTTCCTAAGCTTCTCTACGTACTTTCCGTTCAGACTGCACGCACTGGGCAAGGAGTATACTGTTCTGTTGTCTCTGTCAGTAGTGCTGCGCCCACTGAGAGTGTGCACTGTGTGTGTGATCAGTCGTACTAAAAGGACTTTTTTCTTAGACTTCTTCAGAGGGAGGTTTCTTAGGGTGACTTCTTGCAAGTTACAAAGCTTGTGGGTGGTTGTAGGCTGTTGTTATGTCACTAACATTTGTTTTACTGTACCTGGCTCTTTGGTGCTTTCAGTTTAAAACAAAGTAAACCCTGGGTGCGCATACTAATCTTGAACTTGAGCTTTTCATGTTTGCCTGTGGCTACTTGGTTTTCACTCTAAACCATGTCTTGTTCAGTTTGGATGTTATTATTGAACCATCACTTCAGCAACTGGGTCTAAAGATGTTTTCGGGGAAGCTAAGTGGTGAATGATCAGGAGCATGCAGAAGGAGTGAAGCAGAAAGACTAGAAAAGACCTGTAGCAGGCAAAGAACCAGAAGCAAGGAAGTGTGTATTGCTTACTGGTTGTACAGTCTGCAATCTCTGAATGGCGATTCTTCCTCCAGTCAGGGCAAATATTTATGATCTTGGGTGTGCACATTTTCAGTAGAATTCAGCTTCTTTTGCATGTGTGTTTTCATGTTGCCAGAGGACATAGCTCTGCTACTTGGCCATCTCTTTTCCTGCAGCTTCTTGGTATTGTTATCTCTTGGGGAAGAGCAGAAATAAAAAAACGGGGTGGGGGGAGAGGAGCAGGGTGAGCATGACAGTGTATGCCTTTCATCCTTACAAAACATGTTTTTCTTTTACAAAAAGGTGTGTGGGTGTGTGAAATAAAGATGGGAGAGGCTGTAAAGCGTCCCAAAAGTAAGACCTAGAGGTTTTTAACTGCAGTGGGAAAAGCAGGAGTAATAGGTGAGCTGCAGAGAACAAATAGTCTTGAGACTTAATTCTTGTTTTGTGCCGTTTGCAGCCTTACACCTCTCTACCTAATTTTGGCTAATTTATCATGACTTCTTAGAGTTAATTTCTTTTTCCTTAATCTTTAACTTTATAAGTCTTGTATTCAGATGTTTCTGAAGTTAATCCTCTTAAAGAACACAGCTTGCATGACAGTTCTATTTACTTAATTTCAAGGCAATTATATTTTTAAATAGAGATTTTGAAAGGCGTCATCATAATGTATATATGGTGTTTTGCTCGAACAGTTGAGGTTTCTCTAAAATGTTGACTGGCTGTTCCTCCTTAAGTGAAACATCTAATATGCGGGAAAAAAATGACTCCTTGTAGTTGGTCAACAGTAACACCTTGGGAAGGACATTCAGAAATGGGATATCAACATGAATATTTAGTTAATGAAGTTGAATTAATCCTTACCATTGCTTTTGGGAAGTAACTACAATCACCAGACTGGAAGGATTGTTGTGATTAACTCGGCCATAAATGGCTAGTTTTAAAGCTGTTTTCAGTCATGCTTATAATGACGGAATTTTCTTAGAAATTTGCTAAACATGTAGGATAGTTTAGAAATACTCCTTTTATCTTTAACCCTGTATCAAGTATAACAAAGCCAAACTTGACATTTGTGTGTTCAACATACATAAATTTTCTTGGTTCATTTTTGGTTTTTGTTTGTTTATTTTGTCCTTTTTCCTCCCTCCCCCTCTGTCTACTATGTAGAGAAGCTGCAGGCAGTTTTGCAAATTTCCAAGCCGCAAATGGAGGTCTATAATGACAGTACTAACCTGGCATGCCGCAATGGACATCTCCAGTCAGGTGGGTTTGGTTTTACCAGTGCCTATTGAGGGGATGTCTCTCAGTTTCTGGTGTATTACAGGGAAAAATATGCAATGCTATGTTCTGGCCCCACAAACATTTTTAAAAAATGTTTTATGTTTCTGTTTTTAAAGGCTTTATATAAAATATATTCCATCCTTTCTATGACTTTGACAACACTGTTTTATTTTGTAGTATTTAGTGTTTCTTACAATGATTGTCCTAGAATCCAAAACTATTTACTAAGACAACATTTTAGAAAATATTTCTTATGTTATATTCTTAAAGGATTTAAATTAAACCTGTTTTAGAAGGGGCCAAAGTCAATGTGGGCTGTGTAGGTTGTATATTGTGCCTACATAAGTGGCTCTTCCTTTATGATGTTGTGAGAGTGAATGTGCATTTGCATTAAGCTGCTTTAAATTTCAGGGTTATTTTTACTCTGACACAGTGATACACAATTAAAACAAGGTGGGGCAGGGTGGGAAGGGGGAACAACAGCTCTTGCTTTTTGTCAAAGAAAGTTATTTTTATCCTTTCCCAGGAGGCTGCACCAGGGATACTAAAATAGCAGAACTAAACTTGTTTGTCCATACACAAGAAGTACAGTTACTGTGAGGTTTGTGAGTTGTCTTCAGGGAATGTTTTAAGCCAGCAGTAAGCTATTGTCACAACTGTAATTCACACAGTAGACTATAATGAGGTTAAATAAAATAGAGAGCTAACAAGCAATGGAATTCGTAAAGCTTGTCTGCTGAGTCAAGAGTGGTGTTCAGTTTTCCAACTGAACTTGAAACAGTGTAAACCACATACTTTCCTTGCTTGTTTTCTTTAAGCTCCATTTCTGTTTCTGAAGTCATCTTTCTGTTTGGTTTTATTCTGTCTAATGTATGGGAAGTTAAAGTGACAGAACTGTGTCACATTAGGCACCTTTACATTAATGTGTGTGTGGTATTTTTATTCTGTCAAAAAGATGTAGTTAAAATGGCTCCACAGTATACATTCCTATGTAGACTGACCTTGAGAACTCTTTACGTTAAATGATCCAGTATGGCTCCTGTACTTCTACCTGGTTGGCTAGAGATTGAATGAGCAAATACATACATGTCTACGCAAAAGTTGATAACGTGCTCCATCTGATTCACTATGAACAGCTTTGTACCTTTTTCTCAACGTATTTCAGAACTGGATGCTGCAGGAGAAGGCTAGACTGAGCTTCCGCTCTTAAAACTGATAGTTTAATTATGTTTGTTAGTAACAAAGCATAGAATATCCATTAGCATCCACTGGAGATGAGGAAACATGGAGCCAGTTCTGTGGCAGGTGTTCTTACTTTCGAGAAGCTTCTGTAGCAGGAGGTGGTCATTAGTGGTAGACTTGGGGAAAGTGGTGTTAGTTAGTTTACTTATTTGGAGTCATACTCCTGGTGATTTTTAGATAACCACTGAACCACTCCTGCAAAACTGTGCAGTAAAGGACTGTGGTCTTCTGGGGATGCTTTTTTCTGAGAGTGTCTTCCCACTTTCTGAAAAAAACTATAGGCTAACAGGGAAACTTTCATTTACCAGGCTCAGTGGGATCTGAGGAGAGACAGAAGAACTAAAGATAAAGAGCAGGTCATAAAGAGTTGGGTACCAGGCTTCTACTGATTACTTTGAACAAAATTTCAAGAGGCTTGTTCCATTTCCATTTGTATTTATGCTGCCATAAGTTATGAATCTAAAGTTTACTTTTGGAAGTCAGAGGCTTACCCAAAGTACTCAACTTCTTGCAGCTGTGAGGTCCCTGATAGTACCAGGGAGGTCAGCCTATTAACAGGTGTCTGAGTGTCTTAATTGACTGATGCCTATGCTCCCATGCTTGCTCTGTCTCTTTTTTGGGGGTGTGGGGGGAGGGAGTCTCATTTGTACGAGTGTGTTGGTGCTACACTTTTTTTCTTAAAAAGTACTGTATTAGTTTTGCTGCAATCTGCTGATCATCTTGCTGTTCTTCCTTTATACATGTTGTAATAAAGGTAGCATTTTCACATGGACAGCTGCAAGCATTTGAAAACACAAAGTGGGTGACAAATTCTTACAAAGCTATAGAAAATGAGCTTGCAGGGTACTGGAAATGAGGGGACTGCTGTTACTGAGAAAGTAGAGGAACTGTAGAGGTACTGAGCCACAAGGCTCTGGCATAAGCTGCCTGGTTTTCGTTGTTTTTTAATCTGTGTAAAGCATTACCTGTACTGTTGCTTAGTCAGGCTGGGCCTTTTAAAAAAGTCTCGCATTTCGTGAAGTGTGAAACATGGTCATTCATAGTTCTAACATCAAGAAGGTGCTCTTTTGCCTGTTCTTTGGTCAAAAACTGCTTTACTTTCATTTACCTTTAAAGGCCAAAGTCTTTACAGATGTTGCTTCTTAATTCTGTCTGATGCTCTATTCTCACAGCTATACTGCATGTTTTATTTTTCCAAAGTGTTTGTTCCTTCTCTCAAGATACTGTTTGTGTCCGCCTTTCAGACCCATTTACTTGATTCTTGTACAAATGACTACCTATCCTTGTCTTTCTCATTCATAGTTTCTTAACTTACCTGAATAGTTAATGATACTTTTCTTGAAAATGTATCTAATGGATTTATGATGAGGTTTTATAAGACCTCATTACAGCAGTATCGCCTGCCCTTCAGTTGCAGAAGGCTGCAAGAATAATAACAAGTAGCCTTGACCCAGAAATTTATTTTGAAATACATACTTATTGTTTAATATCCATCACTCCTGTTTTCGTAGCAGTCTTCAATTAGATGTAAAACAATGTAGCTGGGTTTTTGGGGGTTGGGGTGGGTTGGTTGGTTTTTTTCTTCAGACATGCATGCTCTCCTTTGCATTCTGGGTGGTTGCTTTTTGTTTTTAAACTACCTTAGGAAGGAGGTTTTGCCAGTCTTGCCAAAGGCAGTGTTTGTGAGTTGTATGAACCTGTTTACTGGGCATGCAATACTGATAGTATTAGAGTAATTCTAGTGTACCATTTTACATTTAACGTGTAAATACCAGCTTGATACATGATCAGAGAAAACATTTAATTTCTCTTTCCTACTACAACACTAGCACTGTGCAAGTAGCGAGTATTTTATCTCAGTTTTCATGTTGAAGGGTTTGCTGGCATGTCTTTAATAGTAGGCATATATTGGCAATGCTTTTCAAGTTGCAAAAGATCAACTCTTAATATTGAAGTGTTTTTAAAAGCTTCCCAAGTAGAAGAACAAATAGCAGTACTTTGTTTTTAACACCGTAATTTGGCAACAGGAGAACTTTGAGTGACATGGCTCTCTCAGTTCAGAAAGGAGAGCAACTGTATCCCTGAACCTGGAATACTGGAAATACTACTGCTAATCTTAATGAGATTTATTTTTTTTTAATACTTAAGAAGTGATGAAATGGTAGGAACTTGTTTATTAAGATGTCTTAATCTGGTTTAGATGCGCAAAAGAAAATAGGATTTATTTGCTTTTTAGACATAAAAAGCATGTTGTTACCTGTATTAACTAAATGAGCTACAGCTGCATGTTTCCCCAGATTTGTTTCTGTTTCTCCAGGTATTTCATATAGTCAGGCTTCTCTTAAAGTTGCTCAAAACTATCCTCACTTCATTTTATCTTTAAAAACTGTTAAATATAATAAATGCGTTTTAACCTTTCTCTCTGTTAAGGAGCCTGAAATTGGGCACCTTTGTCTGCACCTTATCACAGTTTAACCAGTAGAAAACCTCAGACAAAGTCCTGCTTTGCCAGTTTGTAGTTCGCTTGTTATGTATATATTTGGATGGCAGATTAAAATTGCAGGGATGCTTTCAGGACTGGATAGCTGTTACATCTGTATGAACCAGTGACATCAGCTTAGAGCTTTAAAGTAAATTATTCTTTATGGACTATTCTGTCCAGTCAAGAATTAGAGAGTAAAATCAAAATGATCAAGCCACTATTACTATCCTGTAAGTATATATTGAAGTAGACAATTGAGTTGTTCAGTGTTTCATACACACTTGAAAAAATACCATGGTCTCTTTGTGATTCGAACTCATTTTAGATACTTCCTTACTGTTTTTTGCAAGAACAGTGAAACATTTGGCGAAAGGCTGCTGGAGATATTACAGAGCTTTTAAGGCCACTTGCAACATGTTTTCAGTCTTTCACCAGCTGACAAATACAAATGGTTAAGAAATGTGTTTTGGGAGTTTTGCATTAGTTACAGCAAAATATGTATCTTACGTAATGAACAGTAGGGGCTATCAGTCTGAGAAGTGATGTACATGTGCACTTAAACACACTTCAGAAATATGTAAACTTTAGATAAACTGTAATTCTGAAAAGTTTGATCATATTTTTATTTGCTGTTTCGATGAAAATTTGTACATAAAATTAAGTTTTCCCTCTGGAGTTGATGCTGAACAACTGTGTTCAGGAGTAGTTTATCTAAGCTTCTTTCTGTGCTACCCATCGGGACTGACCACAGAACATAACTAAACTTAGTAGTCTTGATTCCTGAAGGTACAGCTAGAGGAAATTTGTAGTTTGTATTTAAACCTTTCTCTTCTCCCTTCCTCACCTTGTGTTTCCAGCTTCCTGAGATACTCCTTACCTGTGCAATTTTATGATATTCAAAATTGCAACGTGTGTATATTGTTTTCAAGGGATAGGGGCAGTTTTGGGAAAGCGTGGTAACTGAGCAACATGTTAGGGTGAAGGAGATGGAGAAAAACTACTTTAGCTTTTACTTTAGCAACTTACATGAAGCCTTCCCATGTTGACTTTAAGCCAGCTGTGCAAATAAGGCTGGAGGGAAAAAAAACAACCCCAAAACAACAGTGTCACCTTTTAATTTAATTGGACCAGTTAAAGTGCTGAGTAGCTAGGGTTTTTAATAGGTTCATATACAGCTTTTTGAACTTGAAAGTTACTAAGTATGCCTAATTTTGAAGAGTTTTTGACCTGGAAATTCCTATACAGGAATGACCAAGTAAATTTAACCAGCTCTGGATCTGTGTGTGATTTAATCGGAAGCATTTTTGGTTTGATTTTGGTTTTTTTTACAAGTGGTACCTTACAGGTAAATGTAGTTAACTGTATTCTTCGAGTTCCCCTGTTTTTTCCATATTGATGCATCAGCATTGTTTATGATGACCCCCACAGAGTTTCTGTAACTCTTAAAAGGGGTAGATCTGTGACTGAAGAAAGGCTTTAGAGGCTTGTTACCCAAGTAGTTCAATACATGGGTAACTTCAGGCTGTGTAAAGATTGACTACTGGTACTATGCAAGACATGTTTAAAGAGGCTGAGAACATGGTAGTAATTAATTGATCCTTACATGATACTGTTTCACTGAAGTATTCTTACTTGAATTTTTTAGCACAACATTTAAAATTATGATGCTTTCCATTTACAGTATTTTTCACTGAACTGTGATATTATAAATTAAAAATTCTTTGTGGAGTCATTAACTTCCTTTGCTTCAGATTGACAAGTCAAACTGAGTTTCAGATTTTTAAAATCCTAGTGAAGAAACTTGTAGCTGAAATCCATCTTGAGCTTCCTACCTATGATGCCATATTTCTCGTAATCTAATCAAAAGTCTCCTTAATCCTTTTGAAAGGATATAAAATGAGGCAGTATTTATGGTTTCTTTTATGTTATATGGTATTATGACAACTTCCAGTACTGTATTCCTACTACTAAACTAAAAAAAAAAAAGATACGCTGTACTCTAATCCTTAATGAGCCTGAGCAACCTGCCTCTTGCTGTAGTGCCTTCTTACCTCTTAGTATCTGTTCTGATGCTTTACATGTGTCTATTTCTGTGCCCAGGAACCTTATTTTATGGTGTATCCCATAACAGAGAATGTAGAAATAAAGTGCTGTTTCACTTAGTACCACGATGGCCTTTGTAGTTTAATCAACTATGGCCAATATGTTATGTTTTAAGTGTCACCTAATTTGAGACCTTTCTGCTCCATCATGGAGGTGAACTAAGAGTAAGTGTGAACAGAATGTCTGGTGGTGTTTGAATTCAGTGGTATAATGTAATATTTTAAGACTTAGCTTACCTTCCTGTGCTTCGGAGCTGTCTGTTCAGAATTCACTTACCCACCTTCAGGTTCCTGAAGTGAAGCAAAGGTGTAAGAAAAAGCTCCTGACAGTTGCTTGCAGGTGTAACTATTTTAATTTTCCCAAATTTAAGTGCCTTGATGAAGCTTCTCTGTGGAAGGTACTGGGTAGTGTTAGCTGGCATCCAAAGTAACTAGCCTGCTAACATCACTTCAGGAATGAATGCTCTGAATCTAATGAATTGAAATTTGGGGATCATTATAATGATTATTTTTAGGAGTTCTTGGGAAGGAAAATCTTCTGGCTTAAGGAATAGATGACGTTCTTCCCTTGTTACATACAAGACTGAGTGGCTAACTCGTGTTGATTTTTTTTGAATTTCCTAAAAATTCAAAACCTAACCTCAGGAGAAAGCTGCAGTTAATATCCCCTTAAAGGACTAAACCTCTTTAAAAACTTATAATACAGTATTACAGAGGAATAATACGTGTCAACAATACTATCTTCAAGTTGAATTGACAGTAGAAGTATGACTGCTGAAAATGTTCTCATGACATTGGTTTTCTTTATAGAAAGTGGAGCTGTTCCAAAAAAGAAGGATCCCTTAACACACACAAGTAATTCCCTTCCTCGTTCAAAAACTGTTGCAAAAAGTGGATCCACAGGCCTTTCAGGTCACCATAGAACTCCTAGCTACAGTGGGATATCATCTTCTGCTGTGTCTAGACCAGCATCTAATCCTGCAGCTTCGACTCACAAGGTATGGTAAAGATAAATATACCAGTATACATGCGGGAAGTCAATGTAAAGCCCAAACCAAACTTTGGTTTTACAGCCTTTATTGCAGTACTGTAGTAGCAGAAAGGTTTTTTTTTAAAAAAAAAAAACCCAAACTCTAAACCCCTACATTTTTGTCTAAGCCTCATGAGCTAGGCTGCAGAGTGGAATTTAGGTATTGGGTGGCTGCATGGGCAAGTGGATTTAAAGTGTAATGGCGGTATTAAATAATAGTTGTTTTGAACACTGCATGGGAAACTGAGGGAAGCTTATCTAGGAGAAAAATAAACGTTACTCCTAGTATGTAAAAGATGGAGAGAAGAACCCTCCTACTCCAGAACTATATATATTCCTCCAGGCAAGTTCGTTCTACTCCAAAGCATGCATGCACAGGTTGTATTGCAACCACATTGAAAAGCAAATTACAGTTGGATTGTGACTGAAAGACACTTATTAGTCTTGTACTAATAAGACAGAAGAATGCTGAATTTCTTATGACTGACTGATCTCCTTCCTTTCTGTCCTTCTCTCCCCACTGCTGCTCCTGCAGTAAAGTAAAATGAAGAGCAGAATGGGCAGAACATAAATGTGACTAAATGTTGTTGCTGCTATAATATGAGGGCTTTTAGTAGCCTGTTATTGAAGTAGGACAGCAGTAGAAATTCTTGCTTATAGGTATTGAGAATCTGAAAGTTTGTGATGCTCTATTTCTAGAGTATGCTAGGAGAAAATACTGTTGTTAAATGTAATGAATTAGCTTTAAAGCAGCAACAACAAAACAACAAAAAGAGAGCCCCACACCACTGGACTCTTGAGATGTTCTGTCCATGGTTGAATATGATATGTATGATGTGTAGCAAAATACAGCATCAGAATTTCTAGTATTTAACATAGTAGGTTTTAGTGGAGCAAATGAAATATTGAAGTAATTTTGTTAACAGTATGTTTTAAAAGTATCATGTTGGTGGGGTTTTTTGTTTGGCTTTTTCTTCCCCTGTCTCCAGGCTGCTCCTAAAAACAGCAGAACAAATAAGCCTTCTACTCCTACCACTGCTCCTCGAAAAAAGAAAGACTTGAAGATATTTAGAAATGTGGACAGTAATCTTGCGAATCTTATCCTGAATGAAATTGTTGATAGGTAAGTCTGAAGAAAAGTAGGCTTTTCAATGCAGAAACCCAGTTTTTTCGGTCAGCGTGGTCTTGGTCTACTTAGAATGAATTTAGTACTTCTAGTTTGTTGTGGGAGTTGTGGGGATTATTTTGGGTGTTTTTTCTTTGTTACTGTGGCAGAAAGATGAAAATTCAAATAAAAAATGCTTATCTTCTTAAATGCTTAGCAATATGTTGTAAATTTCCTCAGAAGGATTCTGTATGAATAGTCAAATACATTAAATGAGTCAGCTGCAGCTGAAAGAGTATCTCATTGTTAGACTAATTAGTATTCCATTTCTTTGTTAGTGGGCCAGCTGTCAAATTTGATGATATTGCAGGGCAGGAACTGGCTAAACAAGCTTTGCAAGAAATTGTTATCCTTCCTTCTCTTAGACCTGAGGTAAGCAACTCGGTGTTATCAGTTGGTGACAGAATCGAAGAAATGTATTTTGCTTCACACATGAAATGGTGATTCTTGAATCCTGTCTTTATTGGTTATTGATTGCTGTCAATAGCTGTGTGGTGATAGCCATCTAGGAAAAGGAGAAGGGAGAAGTTTTGTATCAAAATACTGCCATTAAATTACTAGTCCTCTGGTTAGCCAGTGTTGGAGAAAGTGACTGAGGCAAGAGCTCCAAAAAACCCCACAAACAGCCAAAACCAAACCAGGAAACTACAAACCCCTAAAAAATCAAACAAAAACATCCTGAAAATTTGTGAGGCTGACAGTTCAGATAACTGTAGCTGGTCGTCCAGTCCTATGTAGACACATAAAGGACAAAGCCCAGAACTGGAAGAGTGAAACAAATGGAACTTGTTTAGGTGAATTAAGTTATGACATGATCTGATTTGAAAAATATTAAATTGGCATTGTGGTCATGTTGTCTGCGTGGATGTTGGTTAGACATTGTGAATAGTCCATTCACAGCAGAACAGGATGCAAAGAAGTGAACAAGCAAGTACTCTGAGTTGTGTAACATTTGAGGGCAGATTTCATTGTTACTTGGCTTAATAGAAATTGGTCATTTAGGCTTTTATTTTATTTATCATAGGTGGTACCTCAACTACTGTGACTGCCTAGATTCAGATCTGGTCTGTATACTGCTGGAATTTTCTGAGCCATTTTGGAAAAAAATTAAATTGGTAATTTTCTAAAGCTGGACTTGCTGCAAGTTGCTGGACTTCTGCAGGAATTGCATGCAGTGACTTACTGCAGTGCTGATTATTAAGCAAAATTGCTGTTTGTTTATTTGCTTGTGGGTCTCTTGTCCCATTGTTGGGTGACCTAGAGTTGCTGTGTGGTCTTTCTCTTTCCTTTAATGCAGTTTCTGGTTTTGAAGCATTGCAGGGAAGAAACCCTAAACCTGCCATAACATCACAGAAACACTAGGCCTGAGGAAAACAAAACTTTGGCATCAAATATGGGTGCTCTGGTACTCTTATGCAGGAAGAAAATGATACTGTACTGTCTCTGTTACTACAGTGCTTTAGTGTGTCAGGTTTGTTGTTCAGTTACATTAATACAGTGAGCTGGATGGGAAGGACTTCTGAGATGTGAGGCTTGGAGTAGTTACAACTCTTTTCTAATAACAGTTGGTGTTTTCAATAAGGTTGTCCTCTTATAATTGTACTATTACACACCTGCATTCCCCCCTCCTTAAATGGAATTGATGCTCTAAACTTGTTAGGCTGGTCTGCCTTGTGGAAAGTGTTACTGCCTTTTATCCTGCTTTCACAGTGTGTCCATGTGCACAGAACAAACATAACGTAATTTAACTGTTGTATGAGAAACAATAGTGACATGCATTTGGTCGAGTTAGTAATAGAACGTTGTTCTCTAAAAACCTATGCTGTGGTAGCACTGCTGCCGTTGCTACCACTGCTCGTTAGTGAGCCATTCCTCGGTCTTAAACTGTTTCCCTACAAAGGTAAATTGACATTTTCTTTGAAGGTAACTTATGATGATGTACTTTTCAGTTATTTACAGGACTTAGAGCTCCTGCACGTGGTTTATTGCTGTTTGGCCCACCAGGAAATGGGAAGACAATGTTGGTGAGAAAATTACTGCATGCATGAGTTGATGGGCTTAAAATGTAACCATGAGGAGTGGCTTTCAGTTTGGGTGTTGTAGTGATAAACTGTATGTTCTTCCTGGATTTGTGTTATGGTGTCAGTTTAATACAGAAATGCAAAATTGTTCTTAACTGTGAATTTTACGGGGGAGGGAATTGCTAAACTGTTTTCTATTAAATTCTTTTTGATATTTTGAAACTTAGGCCAGCGAGTCCAAGTTTTGTTATCAGAGAGGGTAAAAGTAACATTTTGTGTACAGCAGTGATTAATCATAAATGGTCTGCTCTCTACTAAAACATACTAGAAGTGCATTTTGGGGAATGGGGAGGGAGCACAGTAGCAAGAAGGAGGGTTGTCTCACTTCCACACTGCTGTGCAAAGAGCGTAAGCGCTGTGGAATGTCTGGCTGCTGCTTGTACATTTCAGCCTGATGTGCTATATCAGGGGAACTAGAGTGAAACGGCTGTGCATCAGCCAGGGAGCGTTGCAGCTGAGCCGGGGGTATCACCCTGCATCACATGGCATGGCTGCAGCTGCACACCCCCTTTGCTGATAGTGAAGCGGCATCAGCTCTGAAATGCAGGAGTGTGAACGCTGAGCAGCTCGCTTGGGGTCATCTGTTGTGTTTTACATAATGGGACGTAAGTGTAATCACTAAAATTAAGCTGTATAACCAGGGTATCATAACTTCTTGAATATGGGGAAGCTTTTCAAGAAGAGGGTACTCTGTTCTGGTTGAACCGATACCTTCCCCTAGCTTTCCTCTGAAAACAGTTTTTGCGTAGATAGGGTAAGGATCAAGAAACCCCCATAATTCTTATTTGTGATGTGATCCAACAGCTGCCCTAAATTACTGCCCTAAATTAGGTAAAACTGTTTCAGATTTCTAATCGGGATACATTGAAAGGAACTGCAGACTTGTTTTTCCGTAAGCAAGTTGTGGTTAGCTATGGAGGTGATACGATGAGAGAAGTCTAAGGGAGTCTGGAAACTTCTGTAGTTGTTCAGTTGCTTTTTGTTATTTGTAAGTGGCCTGTACAGAAGTTTTCTGTAGCCATCTACAAGGTGTTCTCTTTGAAGGAATGGGGGTATTTAGACTTGTCAATCAGGACATGAGTGCTAGCTACAGAAGCAGTGTGTGTGATGTTTTAATACGTACTCTTCTCCTCCCCGCCCCCCCCCCCGTTTTCTCCCCCTCTCCTAGGCCAAAGCAGTTGCTGCAGAATCCAATGCTACCTTCTTCAATATAAGCGCAGCGAGCTTAACTTCAAAATACGTAAGTAGTGGCTGTAAATTATATTGGCCTGCAAACACGTGTGCTGTAATTGGGGCTTAAGGCCAGAGACTTTTGATGAGTCCTTGATAACTGTTAGCCTATAGTGACCATAAAGTTTTAAAGCAGTGACTTGTGAAGTAAAAAACTTTGTTTTGTGCTTGTGATAACTCAGTGTCAAAGGCTTTTGCAGTTAAGGATGACCCTGGCTGTCATATAGATGAGTGATGGTGGGTTATTTTTTTCATTAGAAGTAAATTAAGTGGGTCCCAGCTCCCTTTCACTCTGATAATTTCCGTGCTGAAATATCTTGATAACTCAATTGTGATCATAAGTGGAGTTGTAGGTTTCTTGTAAGACATAAATTATATGGTGTCATACGTAATACTGAACTAGTGATTATCTGTATGAATGGACTGAGTGTGGTTGGTTATCAGCAAGATTTCAGTAGGTCCTTATGTTAGCTCCCTTGTAATAATACTTTCTAAATCCCCTCCAAAAACAGTTTATTGTTGTTTTAGGTGGGTGAAGGGGAGAAACTGGTGCGTGCACTATTTGCAGTAGCCAGAGAACTTCAGCCTTCTATAATTTTTATTGGTAAGACTTTAAATGTTGTTGATTTCTGTGTATTTTCTTGAATATTTTGACTTATTAAATTGGAATCATTAGGCAAACTTCTTTGCATAATTTCTGCAGCGTAGAGCAAGTGTCTCGGGTGTGACCTGCTAGCTGATAGGTAGTGCCATACAGATCATGTTAGGTTACTGTTAGGACATTTAATTGGTGTTAGTAGTGGGAAGAAATGCCCTCAAAACCACAGGTGCTACATTACCTTTATAGAGTAAGTCCATTTATGTATTAAACTTCAAACATGAAAATGGATTTTGCTTGCATTGAGTTGCAGTTTATGAACAGGATTTTTTTTTCCTCTCATCTGTGCTTGCTGTTACATATTCAAAGGACAGCATGTTATACAAGCTTTTAAACTTTTGTAAACTTAAAGATCTGTCTGTCCCCTAAGGAATGAAGATCTGATCTCTCTTACTGGAGCCTTGTATTAGCAAAAGAACTTAGGCAAATATGAAGACTTTGATGTTGTACACTTAATTAAGATGTATTTCTTTATTTTTTCAGATGAAGTTGATAGCCTTTTGTGCGAAAGACGAGAAGGCGAACATGATGCTAGTAGGCGTCTAAAAACAGAATTTTTAATAGAATTTGATGGTGTAAGTATTTAGTCTTGGGTAGTGTTTGATTCAGCTGAATTGTCTAATGTAGTGGATGCCAGTACAAGCTACAGATGAAGCACAAAGAGGATTTGGCTGCAGGGGCTTAGCTCTGTCCCCCTCCCCCCCAACTTGGTTGGCAGACAGCTTTTTTTTCTATTGCTGTTAATTTTTCACCTTCTTACTGTAGTATTTTTGAAAATTCAGTCTGGGGTGAAAGGTAGTAATCTGGAGATGAGCTCAAGAACAGGTTGAAAGACTGGACAGAGAAGAAGGGGTAACAAATGGCAGTGAAAAAGGAGCTGTGAGAACAGATGTTCTTACAGGGCAAGAGGGACACTGGAGGGTGTTACACAGAGCTGAATCCTTGTTTGCAATTGCATGGTTTGGCGAAGCACATCTCTTCATTCTGGCAAAGTAAAAGAAGATTAAATGGCTTTTAAGTAGTGCCTTTGGTTTTTAAGGGATATGTGTCACAAAAGCGTGCACTGTCAAGGTAAGGTGAGACTTGACGGGTGAGGATTTCAGACAAACTAGTTCACATCAGGGCTCTGATACACTGCTCTGATACATCAGGATTAATTTCTGTGTTAGT
This sequence comes from Microhierax caerulescens, assembly GCA_035590215.1. Lineage (NCBI taxonomy): Eukaryota > Metazoa > Chordata > Aves > Falconiformes > Falconidae > Microhierax > Microhierax caerulescens. The sequence goes on from JAVJGJ010000032.1 coordinate 9,470,337, forward strand.
ATACTTTTTCTTGAACTATACATATTTTTTCTTGGCGCCATGACCTAGACATGACAGGATACAGCAAGAATATATTTAATAGCACATATGTAATACCCAGGAAAAGGAACTGGGTTTCCTAACTGGGAGGAGAACAAATGAATATTGTAAGTCACACAGCACATTTTTTTGTATTGAACAGTCTTAGTTTATATTCCACTGGCACAATGGTGAATGTGTGCTGCATTGATGAAGCAGTAGTAATGAGGTACTGGAGTAGAAGATAACTTTATATATAGACAGTGGGATCAGGAAAAACTTTTCCAAAGTAGGATGAATTTGGACAAATAATGCAATGTGACAATGATACGCAGAAATTATTATATATGCACACAGTTTCTCTTAAAGTAAAAGGGGAAAAATAAATCTAATTGATAAGCTAGCAAACTTGGGATTAAGGTGTAACTATATCATGTTTTGTGGAACTTTTTGGACTCAGTAAGGCAGCGATGAAGTCTATGAAGGATTGAACACTAGGTGAATAATAACACATCTGTGATACCCAGTTGTTTTCTCTGAAGTCTGGAAGCTGTAAGACTCCATATTTTTGAGTATAAAATCAAGTCTTGCAGTTGAGTGAATTGGGGGAAAATTACTGTGTTTACTATTGAATAGCTTCTCATTTTTATTACCATCTTCCTGCAAGACCCACGTTAGTTGAATCTCTGATCTGATTTAGTGGTTGTGTCTGCACCTTAGTCTAAAGTTTTGATTCTTTCTTTCTCTGTAGGCTTCAAAACAATGTTTGGTGTTAAAATCCACAACAGCAGAAAGTCTCTAGCTCTTTAAACATTATTATCTCTGTATCACTAAACTTCTGAGAGCTTTCTGTTTTCTCCAGCATTGTAATGTGCAGTTCCCCAGCAACATCTGTGCTCTTGCAAGGCTCTTTTCAAGCAACATAACTTAGGCATAGTGTCCAGTGTCTTTGTTCCTCTTTTTTTAGTTTGTTTCTCTTTTTCCTAGTTTGACATCACATGTATCTAAAGAATGCTTTAAAGCTAACTGCATGGGGAGAAAAAAAGAAGCACATACAGTTAAGATCGCATTAGTGTGCTGGATACGTGGCAAGTCTCTAACTGGTTTTGTTGTATTACTACTTGATGTAAACTCAAAGCTGTCTTGCCTTCCTTCGTTATATAGGTGCAGTCTTCTGGAGAGGACAGAATACTTGTGATGGGAGCAACAAACAGGCCACAGGAGCTTGATGATGCTGTTCTCAGGTATCAACATGTCTCTTCCCGTGTTAGAATACAATAGTGTGATGTTCGTTATGAAGAGCAGGTTTTGTTACTTAATGTCTCTGTTGTTTTTAAGTTTTGGAATAAGTAGCAAAAGCAGTTTGGTGAGGTTATGTAACATCTTAGAGGTGCCTGTCTCTTCTCTTTTGGGATACATTTACACAAGCGTGATGGCCTTGGAATTGCCTAAAACAGCAGTTGAGACCAAGTCAGCATTTTATACCCTCTTGCATCTTAATATATTGCTTTGTAATTATTTGGATCTTAATGGCAGGATGAAGGAAGAAATCTGACCAGTGAAATCCAGTATTTCTTCTCTGTGAATATTGGACTGATGATGTCCCACGCAATTACAGATCTTGCAGTAGATTTGCCTTAAGACTTATTTTGCTGCAAGTTCTCATACTTTCTCTTCTTTTCATTCTTGATTGAGGAAAATGGGTGTCGGCGCTGCCTGAGCACATAAAACACATTTTTGATGATTTCAGAGACTCTGTGTACAGTGAAGAGATGCTTCATTTTGTTGCTGGTGGTCAGTGGTATTTTTACATTTTGAGTGTTTTCTCTCTGGGAGGAGTCTTGTAACTTGAAGTAAGAATAAGGTGACACCAGTGGCTTGTGTATATTGTTTGTTGGTTTTGTTTGGCTGATTGTTTTTAAATCCATAGTTCTACTCTCTAGAATATGAAATTTTGACACTTATCAAGCCAAATGTTAGTTCTGTATGTGCTAAAAAGTTCTAAGTGTGTGTATATGGTGTTTGGTTTTTTCCAGACGATTCACCAAACGGGTATATGTGTCTTTACCAAATGAGGAGGTGCGTACTGTTGTCCGTACATTTTCTTCATTTTAAGATCAGTTTTATTTAAAAAAAGAATATAAACTCTATTTCTTAGGCTGTCCTTCACTTGCCCTAGTGGATGATTACAATTCTGTGAATTAACTTATGGCCCAGCTTGGCAATTGATACACTGTGCTTTAATTCTGGCAAACACCTTAAGGTTTTGCAAGTTTTTTCCTATGTGCTAGTAGCAAATCTGGTAGTAGCTGTTCAGTATTTCTTGGCTGCTGAGGTGTTGCTTACATACTGACAGGTGTGGACAAGTCTGAAGTAGGGCTTGCAGGAGCACATTTGGCTGGATGGAGAAGAGTATTTATTGCAAAAAATGAAAGTAGCTTTCTTTAATGTCTCTCAGCTCAACAGCAGATTAGGGCTTTTGATGAGGATTCTAATGTAGTATCTTTGAAGGGGTTTGATCCTTGATATCATTGTTGCCCAATCCCTGTCTCTTCCCTGAAGAGATGATAGTGTACAGTCAAATTACAAAAGCACTGTAGGCAAGTTTAAACTAGTGAAGTGCGAAAGGTAACCTGACAAACACGTTAGTTTTGTGGTTGCAACAGAATTTTAAGTGTACTGTGAAAAAGAGTTTTATATCTGATAAATGTATCTTCTTTTCAGACAAGATTGATTTTGCTAAAAAATCTTCTAAGCAAGCAAGGAAGTCCATTGACCCAAAAAGAGTTGGCACAACTAGCTAGGTAAGTTCTGTAACCTTACTAAATAAACATACTCATCTACTGCATTCGTTCAGACTGTTTAATTCATTCAGAATGTAAGTAGTGTAAATCATCAGACAGTGACAATACTTGCTGGGAATGAATTGTGTGCGATTTGGGAAGATGGTGTCCTGTTGGGCTGTTGGGTTCTATAAGATTTTTTTTATATATCATATATATGTAATCTCATCACCTGGCTGGATTTATGTTGTTGAAACACACTCATCGGTGCTGCTCTATCTGAGGAGGGAGGAGGATGCTTCTCTCCACCTCTCCCCCAAGCAGTCCAGCACTTCTGCCTGATGCCAAAAGGCGGTACCAGTTCTATACTTGGCATGCACTATCAAATCAAAAGCAATTTTTCTTTGCTGGTCCATTGCTAGGTTTGTTGAGGGTATTACCAACATAGCAGAGCAAGTACTGGATAATTCTAGTTTCTTTTCAGTTTCACATTTGACTGGAAAAATGTGGGTTAACTGCTCTTCCTATTGTGAAACTTTGTTGGTTTATGTTTTTCATTATTAAGGTTGACACAGTACTACTGTTTGTCATCCTCAAATTAAACGTAATGGGTGTGAAGGAAATGAGACTAAAAAGCAGGTAGAGCACCTAGGGCAGGAAGGAATGCAAACAGGGTGTGAGCTATCAAAAATACACAAGCAGACTTACTTCAGTCTCCGTTTCTATTTGTGGTAGTACATAGGAGGTGAATACAGTATTGGATGTAGTATTTGCAGTCTCATAGTAACACCACAGAAATTTGATGTATAATCCAGCAGAATAAATTCTCTCTGTACTTGCAGGATGCTAGCTTGGGCCTATTTAGGCTGCAGTAATAGCTAAATGGAGGAAAAAAAAACAGTGTATTGGATTCTAACTGCAAATTTATGAACCAAATTACAAGTGCAATTTAAGTACGCTTTTTTTTTTTTCCAAGGGTTTAGAGGAAATATAAAAGTTGAGGGTCCTGCCTGCTTAATCTGCCATATTTGTTTCAAAAGAGATAGGCATTCAACCTCCTTTGTGATTTTGCATTCTTTTGCTCCTCTGCAACTTTCTCTATAAACTATAACAAAATTAATGATGTCCAGAAGACTAAGCGATGAAGCACTGCTGCTGCAGCTAGCTGCTGTGCTCTATCATCTGGCTGGGGTTTTTTTGTTTAATTTTTCTTTAGGTAACATTTACTATTTCTTTTTGCTTTTGTTGGCAGTGTATATTACTGTCTTCCTGGTTCGGTGGAGACCTTTAATTTGCAAAGTATTTAATTGGTGAATTTGGAAATTAAGTCTACTTATGGAAAAGTTCCCATAAAGCTTAGGTCCTTGGTTTGAACTTTTTTTGTTTGTTTGTTTGTTACAGTTCTGAGGATTTGAATGATCTGGGTGTCTGCCAGTCTTACAATAAAAAACCAACCCATTAGATAACACAATTTATCTTCCTTTCAGTTCACTTATAGCATACCTGTATATTTACACTATATTATTTCCCAAATCAATGGGAAGTGTGTGCAAGACACACTTACAGAACCAGTTTCCTTCTGAATAAGGACCTGACCACTGTATTTCCCTTCCAAGCTGAATTAGAATTCTTACTTCAAACTGCGTGATGTGTTCAGGCTTCTGCAGGTGACCGCTGAGGTTGTGGCTCAGGCCACTGCAGCCATCTCAAGTCCCTCAGCTGGTTCTTGGTCATTAGCAATTCCAGGTTTAGGCTTTAACGTTGGAATCAGTTGGCGAGTCACTGTGCTGTGCTAGAGATCATTTTCCTTCTGTAAATTATCAGAGGCTGTTTCAGTACGCTGCTACAATGCAGACTGTAAATTCATTGAGTAGAAAAGCTTGCCAAGTACTTTGAGAATGTAGTGTATCTGTCACCAAACCTTCTGTGCAGGAAAAAAAAGTGTCCCACCAGAAACGCTGCTGTCTGTACTGTAGCTCACTAAGCAAAGTGGTGCTGCTATTCAGATTTGTATTTACTCTTCTGAATTAATAGAATTTTGTACTCCCTGGAGTCCCCAGGTCAACTGTTACCATGGATTTCCATTAAGGGCATGCTGCAAAGCTGTTGCTTATTTTTACATCCAGACACTACTGTTAGATTTTTATTAACGCCTGCTTTTGCCCTTTGGCTCTGACATCACGTCAGTTACAACTGCATATTTTTATTCAGAAAACCGGTCATGGGATCGCATCATAATACATGTGTGGTGTATTGGGTTCCCATTGCATTGATGGGGTTGAAAGAGTGCGGGACAGCCGAGTTTTTTGTTTTATATTAATTTATGACAAATGATGACAAACTAGTTGGTAGGGCGTTTTCGTAACAGAAATAGTAAATGTGCTTGACATGAGTTTTCATCTACAAATCCAAATTGGCTGCTGTCTTTTTAAATTTCGTACAATGCTGTTGTGGATTTGAATATCTGTGCTTTAAATTTGATCTGGGAAAGATTTAAATATAGATCACTTATGCTGAATGCACTTCTGATTTATTAAACTTGCAAAGCAACATCAAAATAATACTTCTGATTAATTGTCATTTTAATTGTATGCAATTAAATTGATGGGGTTTGAAGCATGTTTGGGGTTTTTTTTTTCCTCCTTTCCCCTGCTTTTTCCTCTGACAAAGAATGACAGATGGTTACTCTGGAAGTGATCTAACCGCATTAGCAAAGGATGCAGCGCTGGGCCCTATTCGAGGTAAGCTGCATAGCTTTTTATTTAAGTGTTGAAAAGAACTCGGTGCCCTTGATATTAGAGATGCTGTATTTTCCTACAACTTTATAATTCTTAAACCTCTGAAATTAAGCTTTTTAGATTGGATTTTTGGTCTGTTCCTCATAACAGCATCTATACGTATAAGACTGACCTTACAGAAAACCCTTCTGTACCCCTCACCATGTGGAACAGACAATTTTTGTGTCGTAAGAGGAAAGCAGGGTGAAGTGTTTTTTGCAGATTGGTGGTTTTGTTTTTTTTAACTAGCGCATCTTTCTTAGTCTAGTGTCAGTTCTGTTGCATCTGAATTATTACTTGAATGGCAGTCTCTGACTGTACTGCTTGTCTTTATAAAGTGGGCAGATCTCCTTCAAGTCTGAAGGAAAGAACTAGTGAAACAGAAGCAATTTTTTGTTTTGGGGTTTTTTTTTTTAGATACGGTTTGAATGGGATAGCTTTCTTTAAACTCTCTTTAATGTTGAATTGTGATCCAGATGACAATTATGACTCAAGTAGAGTTTTACCTTTATTTATTTGTTCTTCCTCTGATGTTTCCAACTCGGAAAACCCACAGTTTTAATGCAAACTGAATACTTCTTTCCAGCACCCTGCCCCTTTGTTCTGTTTCACAAGCTAGTTATGGGTCCAGTAACCACATACGAAGGGGCTGACTTTTGTTTTGTAGAAGTCAGTAGTGAGGTTTTGTGAAAAAAAGATTATGATGAACTGATGCTAGTTTTCTGGTTGCAGATACTTTGTCCTAACAGACAGAAAGGTACTAAAGGCAGCCAGAGCAAAAATGTTCTGTAGTATCAGCCTGTTATGTGTAAATGAAAGTTGTTGCAAGTCTCTCAAATGATTTATGCAGAGGAGAGGTCTGTACATGTTTTGTGGGTGGGTGTGTTATTTTTTTCAATTGATTCAAAAACCCTATAGCATGCAGTCTTGCCAGTGCTCTGTCTCTTTGAAAGTAGCTGCTAAAAGTAATGTTACTTTACCAACTCACTTTCAGCTGTTGAGGTTGTGGGGCACATCTTCCAAAACCCTGCATAATAATTGGGAAGCAGAACTGCATTAAATAGCTCTCACAAGAGACATAATGTCTCCTAAGATTTTGAATATATTTGTTTAGGGTGGTTGAATTTATAGTGTATGCATTTAGGTATGCAGGCTTTACTTTGCTGACAAATCACTTTGCATTCAAGTCCATTTTGAGGAGAGACTATGAAATGTTGTTACCTCTTTCTTCCACGGGCTCCTGGCATCCATATAAAACAACTTATTTTTTTCAAATGTTTTTTTAATGTCAGCCTTTCCAGTCCTGCCTGGATTCTTTTTCTTGCACCCTCTGAGCAAAACATTTGCTCTAATATGTTGATACCATAACAGTATTGCAAGTAAAAAAAAAAAAAAAAAAAAATGGAAAATGGCAAAGTATACTGGAATTATTATATCCCACCAGTACTGCACAGGGCAAGAAGCACTCCTGTATGCCCTGCCTGATTTTATTTCTGTGTTCTTGCCTGATGGTACCTTTCAGTTTCATGAAAATTGTGTGTTTGAGGGGTAGGGGTGTTGTAGGTGCCAGGAATAATGTGGGGGAAGGCAGCCCTGTTACGCTTGTGTGCTGTTCCCCGTGCTTCAGGAAGAAGTAGTTCTGCAACTGCTTTGTACTGTATCTGCAGCGCTGAGTGGGAGCAGCCTGCTTGAGGAGCTGGGAAATGGGAAGAAGGAGGTAAAAACATGATGTACCTTTCTGTACAGGAGATTACCTTGAGGCAGAGAGGTATAACTTTCAGCTCTGGGTTTTTTTCAGGATAAAAGTGCTTTTAACATGCTTTAGTTGTCAGAAGTGATGAAAGTTTTCTTACAAAACTCACTGATCTCCCTTTATTTTTACAGAATTAAAACCAGAACAGGTGAAGAACATGTCTGCCAGTGAGGTATGCTGTTCTAGCAGTTGTATTTTCTTCTTTGAATAGAATGCATGCTCACCAGAAACTTCTAAGATCCCTATAGTATCACACAAAATACATAGCATAATTTTTTTGGGGGGAGCGGTTATTACACTTTCTGATTACTTCTCCATTGAAGAAAGTCCTTTACAAATAATGATAGAGAAGAAAATCTGTCCTCGGGTGTCTGAGGTAGGTTGTGTAGCATGTTGGTTGTCAGCCTTAAGAGCACCTCTTTCTCTGACAGTAAGGCTCTGCTGTTAGTTTCAGCTGACTGTCCTCTTTTCTTTCGCACTGAACTGCAACTTGATCTGTTACCGATCAGATGATGTCAGAGGCCTGGCTTCTATTTTTTTGTAGCGTTATTCCCTCAGAACACTCTCAGAAGTATTATGTCAAATGATTCGTTTTATTTCTAACCTCCCTGCTCTATCTTTACATGAAGCAAGTCATCTTGGGGAGAACCTCTGAGGGATTTTAACAGATTTGTGTATATGTATACTTTCTTTTGTGTGAACTGTCATAAAGAAAAAAAAAAAGTTCCTCACCACAAATTGCATCTGTAAACATCAAAAAAAGGAGGTTGGTCCTGCATATAAAAGTTTCTGTTTAAATGTGTGTGCGAACCACAGTTATGTAGAGGAAAATGAAGGAAAACTTAATTCCCCTCTTGCTTTCTGGGTTTAGCCTGAGATTGTGGCTAAGGCTATAATAAGCTGAAAGGATTTGTTGCAGGAAGACGATAACATCTGTGATGGTTTGTTGTGAATAAAGTATAGCTCCAGTAGCCTATAAACACTTAGTCCTGAAGAAATGTGGGGAGTCTTCTCCAATTGTAATGTTAATACTCCTTTAATAATGAGGCTGCTTGTTCCACACAGTTCGGACATCCCCATCATGCCTGGGCATTCCTCTGTGTGGGAAATGTCTGCTTATAATCACGTCTTCTGCAAACAACTGAAAAGCATGTGTTGAACTGGAGAGGTTGGATGGTGGGGATTACTTGCCCAACAGCATGCTGTGGTCTGAATACAGCTGTCCCCTGTTATGCAGAAGCATGCCGTAAACGTGTTAAAAAATCCCTGGTCTTCCTCTTCACTCAGTTGTGCCCTCATGTGCACCAGCTTGCACTACCTAGTGAAATGGAAAGTAATGACACAGTCTCATGGGCTATAAATAACAAGGCAGACATTATGATTACCAAGTGTTAATTAAAACCAGTAAATACTAATATTCTTAAATGACAAGACTCTCTTGCATCAGGTCGTAGAATCATAGAACAGGCCAGGTTGGAAGGGACCTTGGAAGATCATCTGGTCCAGCCTTTCATGGGAAAGGGAACCCGGATGAGATTATTTAGCACCCTGCCCTTGAAATTATTTTAAATTAAATATTAATATATATTAATAATTTCAATTATTATTATTAATTATTTAGCACCTGCATCTTGAAAACCTCCAGCGATGGGGATGGCAGCACCTCCCTGGGGAGGTTGTTCCAGCAAATGACTTCTCGCTGTAAAAAACGTGTCTTATGTCAAGGTGAAGCACTCGGAGTATGCTTGTGGATACTGAAGTGCTTCTTGAATAAACTGAAGTACGTAAACCACTTGTGATCCTGATGCCTTTCACTTCTTGTTGTTTAGATGAGAAATATCAAACTGTCAGATTTCACTGAGTCTTTGAAGAAGATAAAGCGCAGTTTGAGCCCTCAGACCCTGGAAGCATATATCCGCTGGAACAAGGACTTTGGAGACACCACAGTGTGAAACACTACTTGAAGTGAAACAAAGTGCTGCCTGAGGAGCAATTGGTACAGACTACTGGAAAGCAGCCAGAGTTTACAGGACTTTACAGATCTTTAAGTATCTGCATTACAACTTGAGATTAAGAAAAAATTATACAATGTGAAATGTGTTCATCAAAGCCTCCTTGCCATTTAGTGAGGACTTATACACTGTAAGTAAGAGCACAATAGGACTCGAGATAAGATTCCTAGCAATCTGATTATGGTTGAACAATAATATGTGTATTTTGTTTCAGCTAGAAGGCTCTGATGATATTGATCATTGGAAGACCTTTTCCCTATGTTGTGTGTGTGGCTTTTTGTTTTTAATTTTGCCATGACATCCATGTCTGGCTTTCTTCCTGGTAACTTACTAACTTACAGTTGGAGGTTTGTAAAACTTTGGTTCAGTTATTGACTTTTTTTTATCCTTAATGTGCCAAATAAAACAATTTCCTTATGCAGAGAGGAAGAACAGCATTGGGGAATTATGATTATTAAAATGTAAAAAGCAGCTGGTCTGTTATTATTTGTCTTTTTGTTTAGTTGTAATGTGACTGTATTGTTCACAGAACAGTTTTAAAGAAGACCTTTGATAGCAGAACAGCAAAAAAACCCCAACCCTATAAAACCAATTCAAACTGTCTTTTAAAACAATTTAGATTACTAAATAAAAAAAATAGACTAAGACATTCATTTACTGGCAGTATTTTCTCTTATTGCATTTTGTAACACTTCCATTTGTAGAATGTTAGCTTACGCTTATGGTGTACAACTTGAAGCCCAGCTGATGTTTGAGAGAGTAAGTGATGCTAATTGTCAGGTTTTGAAAATGATGTGTTTCTACTCTGTATTCTGGTTTGTTGATGATAATTGCAAGTAAAATTTCCATTGTGATAATTTTTTAAATCTCCACATGTAAGCATTAAAATACAAGGCTACATGTTTAATACATGGCACACATTAATGTTTTTATAGCTTTCATATCTTTTGGTTTATATATTAAAGTATGAAACACTCAGTTGATCTGCTTTTTTAAAAAAGAAACTGCATCTTTGTACAAAGACTTGTTTTTATTATATAAATGACAAGCTATTAAAAAAAAAAGCCACTTAAGTGATAGCCTTTAAATACTGTAATAAAGGAAGACATCTTTGCCTTTACTTCCAAAGGCCTGACAACTTGTTTACAAATTCTACGTGGATTAAACACACGTTTGCAAGGCAGAACACTAGTTCCTTGTTAGAGCAGGTTTGTGGGGGTGTGTGTGTTTCAGTTTTTTGTTTTTGTTTTTTTTTTAAAAGACAACTCCCCCTAACTTAGTGATATTACAAATACATATATTGTTTACAGTTGTTCCAACTAAATTGAGTTACAAGCTTTTGTTTGCTTTTGGTCTTAACAGAAAATGTTGTTCTTATTTTTTTTCAACTAACTTATTTTTTTTATTGACAGAAGCAAGTCAAGTATTTCTGGGACTACTCACCTGAAAGTTGACTATAAATAATATATTATATATATATATATATATGGAAAAAAAAAGACCCTAGCTGATAGATGCAGTGTAGGTATAGTAATAAATACCCAGAGTGGACTCTGAGCTCACTGTGTAGTATTGAGTACTGAACAGCAGCAACTGTGTCAAACTCCTGAGATGCACAGATGCGGTACGTTTGGGATTCTGTTTTTTATTGAACCAGAGATGCTTTTAATTGATGTTAAGATTAAAAGCAATTAAGTAAGAGAAGACTGTGTTCCACTAGTATGCCTTTTGAAATAGTCTAACCAAACCACTTCTAGCCTTCTAAGGTTATGGCTCTCAAATCTGTCTGATGTAAAGGAAATGTGTGACTTCTGTTCCCTGGAGTGACTTCCCTTGGAGAAGTGAGAAATGCTAAAAGATTTCAGTTTCTTAAATCTCATGTCTTGCTTGCTTTGCCTTAGTTCTGCCTTCAGTAGATCCCTGGCTGACTTGATCTGTATTTGTCATAGACCTCATAGTGCTAAGCATGAATATCACTGTTATGTTAGCATCTGCCAGATAGCTCAACAGCTTAAGGTAGGCCCTTGGTAGTCTTATTCATAAAGCTTCTTGTTCCCTTGAGATCCTTTGCAAATGAGAACTTTGACGGTAACACTTCTGGGTTTGAGTGTTCCTAATACTTGTTAACAAACTCTGGTTTCCTCCACTTAATTTTGAGGAATATACTGGTATGAATTTCAAATACATACCTATTGGCATGTAATAGGTACCTGAAATATTGAGGTAGAAGTTCCCATCTGTTGAAACACCACCGGTATGCAGCACAAAGGGTCCTAAGTCTGAGCTGCTACTTCAGAGAAAGGGGATTAGCCCTTTCACTTGTTTGTACAAGCAGTTCAGGCCAAGAGAATGTGTGACTGGTGCCACTGCTTTTTGGTTATCTCTTCTGCCAGATTGTTTTCTGCATAATGGATGAACTACAGCTCTATAAATCAGTGCTGGAACACAGTAATAAGAACTCAGTTTTGTTCTGTAACATCAGTTTGCTCCACAGCTACTGGATTTTTAGCCCATGACACAATGCAGTTTGGTTCATAAATCACCTTAAATGTCTTGGTTATGCTGTGTTCTGAATACTGTCTTTTAAGAATAGTTCTGCTCCTCTTAAGGCATTAATGCACATCTGGTTCCTTGTTTTAGATGTACTGAGTAAGTCCCAGCTTAGTCACTTTCATCTATGTGTTGGATTAACTGTATAAAAGCAGATTGGGGGGGGGGGGGGGGGAAGAAAACCAACCCAAATCACCAAAACCCAACCAAAAAAAACCGCCAAAATTCAACAGCACCCACTCCCACCCCCCTGACTTGCTCTGTTTCCCAAGGCTATGGTATTTTATGTAGAACTTTGCAACTATATTTACCATAAAATCAGATTATGTTCTAATACAGTGTCTTGAATGAGGTTAGGATAAGCAGGACAGCAGACTGGATGCTTTTAACCTTTGCAAAGATTGCCATTACATTAGCTCTCTAAACTGCCTTTTTTTGTATGTGTGTGTATGTGCCTACTGCTAATGAAGGATTGATTTGACCCACTTTTTTGAGAATAATCTCAATGGGAAGCAGGTTGTCTGGCTCTCTGCCAGTATGTTTTACTGATGTTAAGTGTGGCAGTTACTGGAGGGAGGAAAAAAAAATTGGCCCAAGCCTGCCCGCACCCCCCCACCCCCCCTTTTTTTAACAACCTTCTTCATACATTTTTGTTTCTGTTTATTAAGCAAGAGACACACCTTTTGTCTTTCTGCATGTTGGAAGAACAGTGTCTTTTCAGGCTGTGGGCTGCTGCTTTTGGTGGCATAACAGGAGGAAAAAACTCAAGCACTGTGTGATGCTTTTTCACCTTTGAAATGAGAATTTGTCATGTGTTGTGATTATCCCTTTACTAATGTAGACTTCTCTGTAGAGTACACCAAACCTGTACGGGTTCTCTCCTTGCAGCTAAGACAAAACCAACACATAATATTAAAGATAAGCCTTAAAGTAGGATATTTATGCACATCTAAGTCTCTGTCCTGTTAGTCTCTTGGACTTTACAGAATTCTGTGTATTAGAAATAGATATTCTGCCCCTGAGATGTTTTACTGACTCAATTTCAGAAAGTCGCTGATGTGGTTTTGTCCAATGTGGTCCTGCAACTTACTTTATGTAAGTAATATTTGCGATGGTAACACTTTAAAATAGAGAATAGGATCTCTAAACTGAGGAGTTTGTTGTCACTGCACTAGTTTGGAGGCTACCGCTGATCTCACTGTTAGATTCTCTCAAGTGTTTTTAAAATGGTAGAGTTTATACATGTAACTTACTCAATTAACCTTACCTTCTGGTGTAGAATAAATAGTAGGTTTTATATCCTTATCAAGCAGGTTTTAGCACTGCTTGGCACTGCTGCCAAGTCCATCTTAGGAAATTTAAGTACTCTGCACCGGGAATACTGAAGTCAGATATGATGGCAAATTTAACTGAGACATCTGTTCTGCAACCAGTATGGAAAGCAGCATTCTTCTTAGGGCTTCCTTAACCCTATGGTGAAACTTTGTGTGCTAGCTTCTTACACTGCTTTCCTACCCAAGACATGGATAACACATCCTTGTGCCGAAGATACGCTTCCCTAGCTATTCCAGTGCTGTAGTGATGCTTCTGCATGTGGCGGCTTTGGGAGGTGGCAAGCGCTAGTGTAGGTGACAGATTTTCAGTCATTGTCTGTGGCGGTCTCAAGCTTTCGTGATGTTTTTAGTTGTTGAGGATTCTACCAGATATCAAAATTGGAATGAAAAGTAGCAGGCAGGTAGTGAATGCAACTAGTTATCTCAGTCATTGTGCTAATTAGAGGCAGTTGCTGATATTGTTAGGTTCTGTTGAGCTGCTGTTCAGTGTTGAAGGATGTTGTTTTACTCGCCTATGTGATTTTTTTATTCTCAGAACGATCTGCTGGTCATCCAAGAGGTGACCAGTGGATCAGTTACTTTCTTTTAGAATTTTTTCTTTAAATATTCTTTTCAATGTTTTTCCTTTTAAATACTGTTAACTGTAATTCCACAGGATAAGGAAGTTAACTGTCGCTTCCTACAAATAGAGTATAATCTTTGGAAGCGTGGGGAAACATGTATTGTGTTCTTACTGCTTCTCATGTAAATCATTAACTGTCTTAGAGTAGAAACTGTTTACTTTGTCAATAACTACCTCCTGAATTTGGCAATAATTGGCAAGGTGTACACTCCTCCAGTGGATCAGATACATTGGCTAAACACTGTGGGTTCTTCAGAGTTTGATCTTTTGGTTTCCAGATTCTTGACAAGTCTGGAAACTATGGTGATCAACCTTGTTTTGCTGCAAGACTTTCTTTGCCTTCATAAGACCACACTTAAAGTCCTGTTTCAAAGAAACGGCTTTGAAGGAAAAAAAATCAGTGTTCTCTGTAGTTGGTTAATATAGGCATGTTCCTCTAAGATGCGAGTGGTGTAGCCTATCAGTACTGCAAGTTGTTTTTTTACCATTAGAAGCAGGGAATAAAGTACTTTAATACTTGTACACCTATCAAAGGGACTGGAAATAGAGAAACTGGTTTTGCCATGATTCAAATTTTTATTCTTGTGAAGGGCTAGTCAGTATTTTTGAGATCTGGATCTGACAAAAAAACGAAGGTGGAGACAAAACACTATACCCCGCCCCCATTAAATATATTGGGTGACTCCAGTCTGGGATGGGGTTAATTCTTGTATTTTGTTATTTTGAAGCACTTTTGTTTCATTGTTCTCTTAAGAATGTCTTCTGAAATGTTAAACATCATTTTATTAACAAGCAATGTAAAAGCATGATGAGCAGTCACATAGCTTTAGCTTCACAATAAAATGTTGCGGTTTTCCTGGTCTTGTTTTCTTGTCTGTTTATCAGGTAAAATGTCCAAAACTAAAAGCCTTTTTGTTAAACCTGAAGCCCATTAAATCTCTGCTGGTTTTAAAAAATAATCAGGTGTTGTATACCAGATGACGGAACAATAAATATGTAAATACCTCACTGAGTTTCTAAAGGACATAACTGAAGTTCTTAAAACTAATGTAAACAGAAGTGCTACTTCCTAAATAAATGTGCTGAAACTGAAAGTGTGTGCTTATCCTAGTCTTGCTAAATCACAGTGAAAAACAGGAGGTTTCATGTAACTAATTCTGGTAGCCATGGTGAAGTCCTGAAAATCACTATTTGGAGCCAATTTACTTCATTTCAAAATGGCACTTTTGCTGGGGGGAGAGCGCTGCCATTACTTTTGATGTAACAATCTAAATTCTTCACTTATCCCCATCTCCTTACTCTTCTTAATTCTTTCTGGCCATTGTCTTCAGGCAGCATCTGGACTGCTAATGACTACTGGGGTTTTCTGTTCTCACAGTTGCATCTTGAATTTTTTTTTTTTAAAAAAAGTTGGATTAAAGGAATATTGTTACATATCTGGCAGCATCAGTGGTCTCTCAAAAAGTGGCCGTGACCATTGCCTTCAACAATCATCCTATCAGTCACTATTAAAGCAAGCAAACCAAATGAAAATCAGTACAGCAATGGGGGGGCAGGGGGGCTTTTGAAGATTTCACTTTATTTGCAAATATATATTGCAAGCACAGTATGTTCTGATATTGTAATTTCTATTACTTTCGATTCTCACTTCAGGAATTTCTAGAAGGCCTCAAACTTGCCTCAGTTGTAAGATACCCTTGAAGACTGTTTAGTTTTGCTGTATGCAGAATGTTAGTATTAGCTGTGCTATTAGTTGCAGTATTTAGCTTTTCTGAATTGTAGAAGTGCAGTTTCTTATAACTTGTTTGCTTCTTCTGGGAAGAAATACTCCAAGACGTGAAATAATCAAAAAGCCCAATAATGCGTCAGTAATGAAGTAACCAAACAACTCTTTATTTGTGGAGCATATCACGCAGATAAAATGTTAGTCCTGTGGTTCACCCAACTTCTGATTTCGTGGTTAAAGTTGAGTGGAGGCAGCAGCTACAGTTTGGATTCTCCTACCTATCGTGCAAATTTTACAGAGTGCAAATGAATCTTTTTTTTAAATTGTTCCCCAAACTACTTCTGTACACTAGAAAAATTTCTTTGTGATAGCCAACAGCTTAGAACGAGGTCTGTGACATTACATAGTTGTCTTGTGGAATACAATTACCTGTCCAGTCTGATAGTTGTTCTTAATGATAGTGTCCTGTAAGGACCAGATACACTCAAAATCTGGAAAATAAAGATGATTTATTTTTAGCAATGAAATTATGTGCACTGCAAATGCAGAGGAACCAGAGAGAATGCACACCTAAAATGTATCCAGAGCGGGTGGGAAGCAGATTGATTTTAAAGACCATTGCTTGTTTCTGGTTTCAGTTGATGCGCAGGCCTCTCTCCCAACCACAATCAGCTCTGAATCTGCTTTTGGTGTGTGTTACGAAACTGATTAGATGCAAGTAACATTTTTAGTCACTTTCACCATGGCCACTGGACAACTGAATAGACCATTAAAAGACAGAAGATGGGGCGGTGTTACAGAAGGCTGTTTCAAATACCTTTCTAGGTACAATAATCTATCTGAAGAAAATACCTAGCTTCAATTTTTATTCCTGTCTCTCCACTTCTTTCCCAAGCACAGTATTAAATAAGCTGTCTTGTGACTGGATCTTTCTGTAAATTAAATCCCATGCAGGTGTTTTGTCACAGTTTTCCTTAACATAGCTACCCTCGCTTCCCAAATGACCTCGGTTCTGTATTTGTTCCTGGCAGGCGCAGGTTCCATATGAAGCGCTCTTACCATCTATGTTTCTCCTGCCAGAAGCTCCAGTTCAGTGGTCTGCAAGCCAGGCCACACAAGGGCATCGTCGTCACCTTGCAGCCCTTGTGTCCCCGTGTCCCGGAGCCTCAGCAGCCGTAGTCACAGCAGGATCTTAAATAGGGCCTTATGGTTTTTCCTCCCTCCGAGCCCCTGCTTTGTGCTTCGCGCCACAACAGACACTGGGCCGGGGCCGGGCTGCCTGTTGGTCACTCCTCTCTCTGAACTGCGACGCTTCCGATGTTGTAACGGATTGAGAGCAACGGGCGCGATTCTCGCAACTTCGGCACACAATACAGCGGCTACATTTCCAACAGAGCTACCGGCCCTCTGCTGGGGAAACAGCCGCTCTGGCAGCGGCGTACTTACCGGCAGCGGGGCCGGACGGCCGCCACGACGGGGCCCCGGCCTTCCACTCCCGCAGAGAGCGGGCAGGCGACCGCGGCGGGGTGTCACACACCCTCCATCTGCCACACCGGGGGGCCGCCCGGCCTGCTGCCGCCGCCGCCGCCGTGGGGAGCGGGCCCGGTCGCTACTTCCGGTGGACGTCACGTCCGGTGCGGCGCGGGGC
>JAVJGJ010000032.1:9488202-9521881 GCA_035590215.1 Microhierax caerulescens
TGCCGCGGGCGCTGGCTCGGCCGGTGGCGCCCCGCTCGCGGCGAGCCGGGCACAAAGCAGCTGGTGCCGTGCCCTCTGCCGCTGCGGGAGCGGGTGCCCGCGCTCCTTGCGGGAATAACGCCCCGTGCGGCGGCGGCGGGGGGCTGGGGGCACCCTCGGCGCACGGGGTTTCTCTGCCGTGTGGCGGCACGGGAGCTAGGGAGGCTGTAATGGCCGAGCCCAGCACCGGCTGACTTAGCGCTTGGTGCCCGGGGCCAGCTTTGGCCAGCGTGGGCTTGCAGGGGAATCTCCTCCGGAGGACAGGAGACGCAGCCCCTAACCCCCGGCACCCCCGGGGCGGGCACGGCGCCCTTCGGCTGTGCACATAGTGCTAGCGGCACCGAGGGGCACGGGGTGCGCTGGTGACGAGCAGTCTTCGTAAGCAAGCAGCCCGCTGCCTGTTAGAAAAGCTTTCCGAAGTGTTCTGCCACCCTGGTGGGTCCCTACTGAGGAAAAATAATCGCCATGTGATGTTTGGGTAGTGAAAGAAACATAGTAAGCGCCAGCCCTTTGCCCCTTGGCATCTCTGTACTGCTTTTGTAATTTATGGCACCGAGGTGACTGTGTATTTCTACAGATAACAGGAAATCCAGCTGCGTTGGCAAACGTGTCTGTAAGTCAATTGAGGCTGCTTTGGTGACCCATCTACTAGGACATCTTTTTGTCTTCTGCTGCAGTTACAGATGTGGTAGCTTACGTCAAGTCTTATTTTGTCCAGCCCCAAACCGCTGCATATGACAGACCATCCGTTACAAGTCCCCACGTTTATATCGCAAGTGGAGGGCTCTCCACGTGGAAAGCTTACTGATGTGTGGGGAGAGTAGCGTGGAGGGCAACTAACTAGAAGCCTTGGCCCTCGGAGGAGGGGGCCGCAGGTGGTGTGGTTGATGAATTTTTCTGGTAGCCTGCTCCCTGCCAGGCTTTCAAGCCCCTTGCTCCCATCCCCATATGTGCATACACCCTCTCCAACCCAGGAAAGAGCTGATGGGTGTGTAACTGGGGGTTGGGAGAGGGAGCACCTACAGTGACGGTGTCTGCTGGCACGGTTAGGTTAAGCTGTAACTGAGATTGTTTCAGTGTCTCACCGTGTTCCTGGCCTTGCATCCACCTCGTTACAGATGATACCGCCGTTGTTTTTATTTCTCTGATGGGTTTTCATTATATATATAAACAATATTTTCTTCTTTAATAAACCTCTGGGCTTTGGGTGGGAAGCGTGCTTTGATGAAGAAAAATACTTGTGTTTTCAGAACATCTGTAGTAGTTTTATTTAAATAAAAGTAAAAACCCTCCACTCTTTAAATGGTGTTTTGGCGTGTTTTCCAGTAAACTTGCATTCTGGATTATATCTAAATGAGGTTTGATTCTAAGTCATTCATAATTTTCTAATACTTTAATGATGTAAAATGGTTACCAAAAATACTGTTGTATTTCAGGTTTATGGGCTGTTTCTAGTTAACAAAAACCTCATTCTGAATCTTTGATGGAATTACAAAGATAGTTTGTAAATGAAGATTTCATTTTTGCTAATTTAAAGTACGGTTTAACTAAACTTTTTAATTAAACTGTTAATTTTTTTTTTTTTAAGGGGACAATACACCTGTTCCGCAAATCACAGAGATCACTGGTTGGAAAGTTAACACATGAATTTAGGCTGGTTGCAGCAGATAGGAGGGTAAGTATTTCTTCTAAAAAACTAATAATGAAAAAAGACATTAGCTGTGATAAAATACATTATTAACTTGAATACATTTTGAGAATTTTTCTTTGAAATTTTCTAGCTGTAATTAAAAAGAACCCATAAATCGATCTGTGAAGCTGGGTCCCTGCCTGTGCATCATCCCTGTCAATTAGTGTGGTCCAGCATTCTTCTTATATTTAATGTCTTTGGTAAAACTGAAACTGAATTTGCACAGATGTTTTGGGGACCTAAGTTCTGGCACAAAGAAAGGAACCCACTAATACAAAGTTGTATAAGTCTGTCTTCAAAAGTCAGATGGCATATGCTATAATAAAATGCAAATATTACATGGGGGTGATTTTTTATTTTTTTTTTTAGACCAAAAAGCTATTTTAAGCATGGTGCACAAGCACTGTTTATAAACAAGTTTTGAGCCAATCTGTAAAGGTAAAAATAGAATATGGGCTTGTTGTTCTGAAATGACTTGTAAATTTCTGGGAGGGAGAAGCCAGTTCTGCTTGCATGATGGAGTACTGCAGTATTGTTTTTTGAAACCAAATGGATGTATTTTCGTCTTGTAAATTTTGGAAGATGTGAAATGCATATTTATTCTCATCAACAGTCGTGGAAGATCTTGCTGCTTGGTGCTATAAATTTAATATGTATTGGCTTCCTGCTAATGTGGTGCAGCTCTACAAACAGCATAGGTAGGTGGCTCTTTTGTACTGAAACTATGACCCGCTACCACGTGTGTATTAGCTTGTGAAGTTGCAATGTACCAAAAAACACACGTAATGTAGTCAGGTGGCTACACAGCCACGTTTGGGAAGTGCTTCCTTTTGGTTTGCCAGTCAGTTTGGAGGCATCTCTGACTGGCAAGAGTGGATAGATGAAGGGCCTTCAAAGTCTGCAAGATTTTCCAGACCTGCTGGTCATTTTCTACCTGCAGCACCCTCTTTGTCTTTAGGATTGCAAAAAAGTAGATTTTTAAGCTAGT
Source organism: Microhierax caerulescens (assembly GCA_035590215.1). Taxonomy (NCBI): domain Eukaryota; kingdom Metazoa; phylum Chordata; class Aves; order Falconiformes; family Falconidae; genus Microhierax; species Microhierax caerulescens. Next base: position 9,490,920 of record JAVJGJ010000032.1, read on the forward strand.
CCTCAAACCTGTTCCTTATATAAATAGTACCAGTGCCTTATAGAGACCCTCACTTGCAGTTGAATGAAGACGTTCGTAGTGTGGCAAAAGGCTTGTCCAATTCCAGGAACGCCCCTTTTCAATATTTTTACTTTTTAAATTTGTGACACAGGTTTTCTTGCAGTCTCAAGATGGGTTGGGGTAGCAAAACAAGTAAAAAATTCTGTTGAACCTACTTTTCACTGCAATAATGCATATTGGAGTTCTCTTGCTATGGTAGGTGACATGTCACTGGAAGATCTCCTGACTTTTCTGTATTTAAATTCTTAGTCACAAGCATTAATACCTTTTGTATCTGTGCATTATTACATGCTTTATTAGCATTAGGATTGCCAAAATCAACCTGGTTATGAAGTTAAATATATTGGGGTGTGTAGGACATTCATATATACACATAAAAAAGACAGTGAGACTTGCTGTATCAGCAGAGACAGTTCATGTAGACAGAAGATGGAAGAGTGCTGCATGAGAGGGGCTTAGAAGAATACAGGTGATTTCTGCATTGAAAAGTTACATCACGTTTTAATATTTGATTTTTTTTTTTTTTTACAGCTTTAACTGCTTACACATATTTGACAATCTTTGACCTTTTCAGGTGAGTTTTTTCCCCATTTAGTCTTCTCTTTCATTTGTGTCTGTCTTTGTATGTTTCTATACCGATAAAATTTAATTACAGAGACAAACATGTTACATAGTCATCAATATAGAAACTAACTGGTTTAAATATATCTTCAATGAGTATGAAATTATACACCACAATAAATAGGTGAGAAACATCGTAGCTGTATTGAGAATGACTAGTAACAAATCAGTTCAGTCATGGATTTCTCTGTGCAGATGTGTTAACAACATAAAACAGAATCCAGCATCAAACTTGTCATCTTGTTGTTCACTCGGAATGTTGCCCTGTTGCCACAGTCACTGGTTCTGAAGCATCCCTCAGTTCTAGCATCAGGAAACAAGGAACATGTAATCCTCTTTCTGTTTCCAAATGTTTCAAAAGCTAGTTCCCATGTGTCTAATGACCTTACTGGAAGAGTACTTCTACTATTTTTCCTGTTTCCTAACAAAATTGTATTAAAACTACTTTAAGACGAAAGTTCTGAACACCTTTGATAATACTGATAATACAGACACAAAATAATTCAGTTTTTATTTGAGATGCATATTGGTAGCAGTAATTGGGAAATAAACTGCATAAAATGCATGTGTGTTTTAATTACTAACCTACATTACCCTCCTTACTAGCTTTTAAAAAGTACAGATCAGGTATCTGCAACCTGTTTTGTCCACTACATACTCTAGCTTATCTGACTGATAATAAAACATTTATAAGTAACAGCAGCAAAGATGCAGAAAGGAAAACAAATGGTTGATATAGGTACAAAAATACTTCACTTGATCTGTGGCTGCATTAGAATTGTGATATAACTGTAATGGATCTCGTATTTCTCTTAGAATTTTCTGTCAGCTGAGTTTTGTCAGCTTGACTTAAAATACCTTTTTCACCTTAGGGAAAGTTTTGATGTATTTTGTATTTGTATAGAATTTTCATATTTTTTTGTGTGTGTTAGGAAAAGGTGGAATACCCCTGGCACTCACATATTAGGTTATTTAGGGGATGGACTAGAAGATGATGCTAACTCACAGTGGTCTCTTTCAACAGTTCTGATTTGCTTTAAGGGAGAACAGTGCTCAGTAATTCTGCTGCAAAAATCAGTTTCAATTTTTTTCATTTTTGTCATCTTCCTGGTTATTTATAATAGTCTTACTGAGTATATGAATTTACTGTTTTGTATATGAGCAGTATTATTTCCTCTGGTTTTGCTTTTACTCCACACAACTGTGGGTCAGGTTGTGAGGATGTGGTTGTTCAGCAGCTGTGGAGATGAGTTCTTGATCCAGTCTGATTTAACATTGTCATTAATTAAGGAAGGGCTGCGTAAAGGTACCGATGGCGCTGAATCTGAGTGGGTTCCAATTAAAAAAAAATTGTCCAAAGTGATCAATTGAGGAAAAATAGGCAAAGGAAATGAGAGTCATCCTAGAAACATTCAAGCTAGTACCATGAGGATAAAATAATTGGGATTTCAGGTGTTCGATACGAGAGGAAAACTTGGAGAGAAAGCAGCAAGAGACATCTGTGGCTGTCTGTGAATGGCTGTTTAGATTAGAGCTTGTGTAGATTAAAGCAGCCAAAAAAGTAAATCTGTTTTGGCCCTATCTGTAGACAAATTACACCATGGAAAAGAAAGGCAATATTTGGCTTAGTTTGAGACTTATTCTAGAGTGCTACATCTACTCCATAGCATATCTAAAAGAAGAGTTTAGGGGAGAGCTTTCTTCACTTTTTCACTGGGATACAAAGGAAGTGACACCATTGTGACGTCTTGTCATGTTGCTGCTCGTGTCCCTTCTCATTTAAATGGTCTTTCTCAGGTTGCAGTATTTCCAGGCAGGTTCATAAAGCACATGCAAGATGGCCATTTGCCTGGTGTCTAGTTTGATATTTTCACAGGCTTTTGCTTTGTGCTTTTCATTGCTATGTGTGACATTACTACATGTGATGCCAGATGGCATTGCAGAGATTTTCTCAAACCACCTTTGCATGTGAGTCAGATTCTGGGGTGCCTGGTTTCATGTGCTCCCAGGTCCCTTTCAGAAAAATTCACGGAGTGCATGCAGATTAAGCACTGGTTGTGCTGGTTTGTGTCAGGGCCTCAGTGGAAAAATGCGTTGCATTTGGCGTGACAGTAAACTTGATTTAGGCTGAGCGGTGCTCTATATTAAAGAAGGTTGGCGGTGGCCTTCGTAAGCGCAGCATGTCGTAAGTACAGCGTTAGGCTGTGTCCTGGTGCAAGGAATTAGACTGGCTACCATTCCACTACAGTTATTTGCTGCCCTTTTTATTGGAACAGCTGAGATGTCGTCGTGCAGTCTCAGGTTTATTCCAAAGCACAGCCCTTTCTGGGTTCACTGGAACTGTCACTGTGACAGTGACGGGGGTGTGGCATTCGTGGTAACACGCAGGTACACTCATATGTTCAGTTCTTATGGTTGAAGTGTGCGTTTGTAGATGACCCAGTTTGTGAAGGCTGCAGTTACCTACCATATCTAATTCTCCCCCTTTTTTCAGTTTGGTAACATGTCTAATAAGCTACTGGGTAATGATGAAGAAACCCAGCCCAGTCTATTCATTTGGGTAAGTACTAATAACAAGATCTAGTGTTGATAGTACAACGTTTGATATGTTGCTGACTGTCCTTGCCTGTATCTCCTCACAGCCATGACTAATAATCTCTGTGTAAAAGAGCCTAAAAATAAGGAGGCCCAAGACTGACACTGTAAAGAACAGTTACAGATTAGGGGAGAGGAAAGGGGAGGGACAGGAAGAAGAATTAAGGAATGCTTCGTTTTAAGCCATTTGTCATAAGTGGAGCGTTGCTTTGAAAGGAATTGAAATTCAATTGAAATTGAAATGCCTATTCTGTAGAACTTCTGGTTTCTTCCCATCTCTCTGCTTTTGAAAGAATTGGAAATAGGTCTATCCTGCTGGTTCCTGCACAGACCAGAATACATCTGATACGTTGTTCAATGTTTGGTGTTTCTAAACTTAACTCTCAAATTTCAGGTTTGAAAGGTTTGAAGTTCTAGCTGTATTTGCATCTACAGTTCTGGCACAGCTTGGTGCTCTTTTTATACTGAAAGAAAGGTAGGGATATGTAGCATTTTCTTTACATTTTTGTTATGTATGAAGATATTCCAGATTGATCAAAAGCATATTCATTCTACAAATGCTATCTGTAGAGAGATACCGTAGAAAAAAAACTTCAGATTTTTAAAATATTGCTAAACCTTACTGCTCCCTTATTTGATTACGGTACCTGTAGGCTTTAGATGTAATGATGGGAATTGATAAATGTAATTAAACAGCTTTCAAGGAAGAGACTCATTGTTCTTAAGAATCATATTTTCCAAAAAGTTATTTTATTAAATGCATTTCTCTATGCATCTTGACTTTTAAAGTCCATTAATAAATAATATTTTTTTTAATTACTTCAGTTATTTCATGAGTAAAGCAACTTCATAATATATTAAGGATCTGAATGTTTAACCTGTCAACCTCATCAGTCCCTCAAAATTTGCTCAGATATTAATTTGACATATGATCTATGCTTGGAAGCATTTGTATTTTAGGAGGTTAGCCTACAAAATCATTTTAGTTTTTAAAAATGAAGAGACTTTTTTTAACATCTGGAATTCAAAACTGGGGCAGTGTACCTTCCATTTTTCTATTCAAGGGCTCTGTTTTCCCTATAAAGGGCTGCATTAACAACTTTGAAATTTTATATTCTATGTCGATCTGTTGTACTGACAATACACTGTAATTAATTCTCATAATGATGCACTGTGAAAGTCTCCCAAGTTTCCAAACATCAATTTTAGAAAATTCCCAAAATTTATCATAGGTTTTTCCATTACAGCTGAAGCTCATTTATCATTTCACTAGTGGCTAAAAAAAATCATCTCCACCACAGCATCCAACATCTACTTTATTTGGGCTGGCTTAGCGAGAGGCTGTAAGCCAGGGATTTCACACTTGTTTTGTTGCAGTTGCCAATACCAGTGGTGGCAGTAGCGGTATTTTTTTGGCATGTTCATTTACAAGCATCTTCTTATTGTGCAGGCAGCATTATGGTAGCTAGCACCTATGTGGCACAGTTTGGAAGTATTTGGGAAATCTGAATTAGACCCTGCTTCATTTCAGTATTAAATGCTCTCATCACTTACTAAGTAAGCACAGCAGTTCTAAGCAATTCATTTTCTTGCAGTACTGTCGGGTTTTGTTTATGAACGGCAGCTAATTCTTCAGAACTGAAAATATATGCTTCAGGTACCGAGGTTTTATTGTATGAATATAACTCAAATTTTCAATTATTTTGTAGTGCAGAGCGGTTTCTGGAACAACCTGAGATACACACGTAAGAAATCATTTTGACATGTAAAATGATAGGTTTTTCAGTGTCCCTTTGTGCTTCTAATTATTCATCTTGCATGTATTAATTATGCAAGTACTGTCAACACCAAACTGGTTTTGGTACCTTGGTGTTTGTTTCAAACTATTTGCAAGCTATATTGGAAACAGTTTTTTCAAGGTACAGCTGAAAGGTAATGGACGTGCTCTCTTAAACAACGATTTAACTATGTATTGGCTTTGCTAGTTTACATACTCACATTTCTTACAGAGGCCTCTTGGGAGGCCTGGTGTGAGGGGGGAGGATGTGGTGATCATTAGGGAACTGACAGTGTTGCAAAGTTGTTGCTGAAGACTATAAAGAACATGGGGAAAGGAAAAGGTGTTGCGGGGCAAGAGACTGAGGTACGGTGAAGCTGTAGTTCTCCTAGGAAAGGGTAGAGGCATAGGGCGTAATTCCGTAGGACACCAAGCTTTTTAGCTCTGCTGTTGAGGGCACAATGTATTTGTGTCTTCGGAGGACAAACATATATATGTGTGCGTATATGCTATTAGTTAAGAACTGGTGCTCAACATGACGAACATCACGTACAGCCTAATGTGATAACACCAACATACCCAGTTCGGTGATCTCTCATAACCCTTAAAATTATAATACACTGCAAGTTATTAAGCATTACACTAGTTTGTCTTACTCTTGTTTGCAGCCTCAGTGAAAGATACTAAGCAAAGTATTTTGATACTGTTGCTAGTAATTACAGTCTGGTTTCTTGTTCTGTGATGATGTGAAATTAAGATACTACTTTTTTTTTTTTTTTTGTCCCCTCTTTAGGGGGCGACTGCTGGTTGGTACTTTCGTGGCTCTCTTTTTCAACTTATTTACAATGCTTTCCATTAGGAATAAGCCTTTTGCTTATGTCTCTGAAGGTATGTGATAAATTAATCTATAACAAGAATTGGGAAAAGATTTTAATGTTCCTATTTTTACAAAGGTATATTTTGTCTGGTAACTTTTTTAACTAGTGGGTATATATTACTGTTACCTCTGATAATATAACTTCATGGGGTTTAGAATTGCTATCTGAATTTCAACTCTAGTTTGTTTATAGGGCTCTCCAAGTGGTGTGTAGTCGTTAATATGATAAACCAGGTATCATTGTAATGCTGAAGTACTCCTTATTTTCAATCTTTTTGATTCAACCAGTGACGGTCATCTGACAGATGTCAGAACTTTGAAGACATTTTATGGATATATTAATGGGTTAAAAATAAATTAATGTAAGAATTCTTCTTAACAGCTCTTTTATTTGGGATTTGTACAGTGCAAAGTAGGTTTACAGTCATTCCCACTGACTGTAAATTGTTTGTAGCTATAATTACATACTATATTTTTTATTATATAAAAGATAATGAAGGTGGTTATAATCTGCAATGATATTTGTATTTAATCAGTTCATGTTATGAGAGATGGGCATTTTACTTACTGTCTGGAGAAGTCAGACTTCAGGTTTTTTTTCAAGTGACAGTGAATCTGTTGAGATACATTTATTCATTCACAGTGTATTGGGTTTTTCCCTTAAAATAAAACCTTAAGTATACTTGAAAACAGATGTATCTACTGGCAGTAATTTTATTACCTTCTTTCTTTCACAGCTGCCAGCACAAGTTGGCTTCAGGAACATGTTGCAGATCTTAGTAGAAGGTAAAGCTTTATAATGTTTTTCAAAGTTGTTAGCTTCTAGAGTGAGCTCTAGAGCAAACGTTGTCTCTCATATTTCCCAGATACACCAATCTAATAGAGAGACATCTTTTTGCATAACTTTCTCTTGGAATGTGTTAAGTACGTTGTGTGTAATTCTCCTTGGATGAGGTGAGGTAAAGTAGCTTTGTCCTGTATGGACTTGAACTGCATTTCTCAGTATTCATTACCTGAGTGATACCTTTTGTAGTAATTTGTTTATTTACTCTCTGGGGTGGCCAAATGACTAGGGTGGTTGCAGTTTAAATGTGATATACGAAACAGGTTACTCACTGAAACATAGCTGTGGAAACCCCTCACCTGTCCAGCAGGAAACTGGAAAGTCTGTGCCTTTGGGGGCTGAAGCAGTGTTGCTCCTTCATCTTGGCTGCCTTGCTTGTGTTGGATAGCTGAATGCAAGATAATATTGTTTGCAAATAGTTTTGTCAGATACGTTTATTTTGAGCCATATTCTTCCAAGTACTTACACTATGAGTGTCAAAATAAGAATGTTAAACCATGTTAGGCATGCTGCAAAGCCCATCTGTTTCTGTGTTGTGGTTTTTGTAAACAATTGAGGAAAGCAGAGGATGCTGGCTTGTTAAACAGAAGAATGGATTTTATATGGGTATAAGGTACGTCAGCTGACCCAAAGTCTGTAAAACAACTTTGGAGGACTAACAACAAGATTGCTCAAGTCCCTGGAGTTTCAGTGTAAAAAAACCCGTTGTGGCTAGCAATCATGAGCGGAGTTTTTCTGTAATGATGTGGTAACACCGTGTTATGAGGAAGGACACGGGTAGCTTGAAGGGCTCCCAGATCAAGAGTCTAGAATTACCGCTGGGTTTTGAGATAAACTGTAGACAATTAAGCCAACATTTTTTTAAAAGTTACTAAATTTGGTTAGTATGCATTTCAGATGTGCTCTGTGAAGCGGTGCTGATTACAAAATACCTGCACCTGTATGTAATTAGGTTGATTAAAATTCTTACAGGAGCAGTCCAGCACATGATGCCTAAACATAGGTTGGTTCTAAACAAAGCAACAAAACTTCTCATGTTGTCTTTCCCTTTAAATTTTCCAGTACGTGACATGTATTCACTGGGAAGTCCAGAAACGCTTTTCTTTCTTCATGCTCCCGTTGATAGGAGAAAACTATAAATAAATAACTCTTCCCAATGTTCCCTCATGGGTTTTTTGGTCTCCTCTTATTCAGCTAGCTGCTCTCCTGCCTCCTCTCAGACTCAATGAGTTAGCTTTGGCTTTAGAGCACTTTGGCACACCAAGGTGGCAGCTGGATGGAAGGCTAGGGATATGCAACCGCCCCCCCACCAAGACTTCATATCTGCTGCAGTATCTGAACCTGTACAGTACTGGTGTCGCGTGCAGCTGACACAGCCGGCTGTGTTACCAGAAAAAATAAAGTTGCACGGGATACGTATTTTAACATGTAGAAAAACTGATTTGGGGTTCTGAAGTAATGATAACAGCTAACTGACAACGGCTTTTTCTGTTTTATTACAGTATTTGTGGAATCATCCCAGGATTGAGTAGCATCTTTCTGCCACGAATGAACCCTTTTGTCTTGATTGATATTGCTGGAGCTCTAGCTCTTTGCATTACATATATGCTCATTGAAATCAAGTATGTACAGCTGTTGTTTAAAAAAAGTAACTCTTTTTGTATCCAGTCTATGGGAAATTGCATTTTTTTACATGAAAGGAATGAGCTCATCAAAAGCTGTATTTTCTGTGAAAGGGATTGCAACTGCAGGAATATATTTGTCCCTTTTAAAAGATGTGTAGTTCAGATGGGATTCGTATGTCTAATATTCTGTAAGCATGCATCATTTAAAAGAATGAAAAAGAATCAAAAGAAAATTCTTGTGCCTTTCCAAAGTGTAAATACCCATTTTTCTTTAAAATTGCTCTTTCTCTCTAGCAATTATTTTGCTGTAGACACAGTTTCTGCTATAGCAATTGCTTTGATGACATTTGGTACCATGTATCCCATGAGCGTCTACAGTGGGAAAGTACTACTGCAGGTAAGGCAGCGGCACAAAACAAGGGGGTGTGTGGTTTCAGTTTTGTTAGATGTCCTTATTTTTTAGAAAACATAAAATCTGTTTTAAGCATTTGAACAGGAGGCGTTCCCAGGGGAATTTGTGATGTGTTTTTCTTTAAGGGCAGTAGAAATATACATCATGAAGTCATAAAAATTTACTGGTTAATGTCATCGGTCTCTTGTGTAGGTAAAGCAGACTTAAAGGCTCTCTTACTTAAACAAGGGCCAGTTATCTTTATTGTAACTTTTCCTTTTTTTTTTCTTCTTAAAGACAACACCACCTCATGTGATTGGCCAGTTAGATAAACTTCTTAGAGAGGTAAGTCGGTGTACAATGCATAATGCAGTGTGCACAGCTAACATTAAATAAGCATTCAGGAATATGAAGAGGTTTTGTGAGCAGTCCAAAAAGATTGCTAAAGAATTATTTTTTAAGTATTCTTTTTTTAGCTGCATGTAGAAAATACGGATCTTGCTATCTAAGATAAATAGTGTCATTTAGGAATCTGGAACAAATCTGTTGAAGTAGTGCAAGCTGTTGTTTTTATTAACTGAATATGTGCTACTATGTGAGTGGGGGGAGGAAAAAGGAATTCAGGCAGCTGCTAACTTACAGCATACCAAGTTGAGAAAATACTACAGTGCAATTTGACTGCAAGAGTTAATTGAAATGGGTTATTTAAATTCACTTTTTTAATGGATTTGGACGTTTAAGTGTAGCAAAAGTACAACAGATAAGCATTAGTGGCATCATTAACAGACATCGTCCATTTTGTGTATGGAAGCTTTTATTTCACCACTGGAAATGCGATATTATTCAGCTATGTGTAAAAGTACGTTTCAAAAAGGATTTGAAACGTTTCTCGTTTATTTTCATATTTCTGGATGTTTGTGTAAATTCAGGTTTCAACTTTGGATGGTGTCTTGGAAGTTCGAAATGAGCATTTCTGGACGTTGGGTTTTGGCACGTTGGTAAGTTACGTCTTTATGGACTCCGTAGCCTTTAAGAAACAGTTGTCAGTCACTGCTATAGATCCTTTATTTAAATGAAGTAAGGTATTTCTTCTGAAATGTTAAATATAAAAGTTTGTTGGAGTCAGTACTCAGTCCTCGTCATTTATTGCAAAACTTTTCTTCCCCTGTCCTTTACGTTTTTTTAAAAGCTTTGTTATTGATTAATATTATTTTGTGTATATTGCAGCTTTGGATTAAAGCATGTGTTTTGCAGCTATAGAATTTCTTTTGTATTTTGGCAGTGAAGAAAACCCCAAACGGTAGTAAACACATTTTTCAAATGGTACATTAGTGTCAGTTGTCTCAAGAGGTGAGAAAAAGAAAATGGTAAACTTTCAGGTACGAAAGGTCTACGGTAAAATCATGTTTTCAGCATTTCTGGGGGAGGGGGTGGAAAAAGCCAGCTTCAGTTGTGTACTGGTAGTCTGTAAGCCGAAAGAAATGAAGGGGTTTTTGCGGCGACACAGAATGTTCGCACAGAACTCAGTTATTCCTACAGTTGATGCAGGTATGTTATGACAGCCAGAAAATTAAGACAGGGTTTGTCTCTACTTTTGAATTCTTCCAGTATGCTACCCTTCTTAAAGAGCGAGAAAGGCAGCAGCTCTGAAGTGCTGATGCAAAAATAGCTTTTGGTTTACTATTCTGCCACCAGAAATACTGGATCACAGCATTGTTGGATTGATCACAGATACTTACAAAACCTCTGTATGCGTATTTACCTATTGGCACCTTCCAAATTGTAGTGGAAACTTCCTGAGACCTGAATACAGACAATTGCTGAGACCTGCACAGTCTGATGTAAAAATGGCTTATTTAGCACAAGTGAACCATGTTCTTTATTAAACGTGAACTGAAAAAGCCTGCGAACTACTGCAGCAGTAGTTCAAGGTAAATGAGATGGTGTTACTGAGAGGAAGGCAGGGGCGGCCCGCGGTTACATGCACGTCCAGGAGAAACTTCTAGTCTGAATTCCACAAGGGGCATTGCCTGTGTTCTTGCTGATGGTCCCGATCTGAGCGTGTCTGCCACGCGTGCTGTCCTCTTGCCTGCTCCAACAGCACACCGGTGACACTTTTTCCTGAAGTTGGCATATGGACTGTGTCTGCACTTTGTTCTTCTTTTGGGCCACTTTTTTTCCTGGTTGTTGCCTTTCTTTTGCTGCCATCACATGTTGCCTTTTACGGTTTGGTTTTAAGATGCGCTTTTCCTGAATGATGATCTTGATGTGTTCGTAAGCAATCAACGCATTGGGAAAGATCAAAATGTGCCCATTAAATAAGTTTCTCAGTTTAGTCAGTAGTCCTCACTGTGAAAGGTCTTTGCATAGTTCTTTGCAGGGTAGCTTACCTCTTCTGGAATGCTTATGAAGAATCTTTTTTGAAGTAACAGTTAACAGCCAACTTGTTTTTATCACTTTCTAGGCTGGATCAGTACATGTGCGAATTCGGAGAGATGCAAATGAACAAATGGTACTTGCCCATGTCACTAACAGATTATACACATTGGTCTCTACCTTGACTGTTCAGATTTTCAAAGATGACTGGATCAGACCTACTTTATCATCTGTGCCTATTGCAAACAATATTCTGAACCTTTCGGATCATCATATTATTCCAATGCCATCTTTGAAAGCTGCTGACAATTTGAACCCTGTTACGTCCACTCCAGCTAAGCCCAGCAGCCCACCGCCAGAATTTTCTTTTAATACACCAGGCAAAAATGTGAGTCCAGTCATCCTTTTAAATACTCAGACAAAGCCCTATGGATTGGGCTTTAATCATGGATCTGCACCCTACAGCAGTGTACTCAATCAAGGACTTGGAGTACCGGGAATGGGAGCAACTCAAGGATTCAGAACTGGTTTTACAAATGTCCCAAGCAGATATGGAACAAACACTCATGGTCAACCCCGACCATAATAAACACCATTATTTATTGTACTTAAGGGTATTGACTTAATTCTTTTATTACCCAATTTTGATAAACATTTGGAATGTCAGATCATTCTAAATGGCTGGGAACAAGTGCATTGTTCATATTCATGAAATGGTTAGTTGCAATTTTTCTCTTTGCATCAGCAGTAGCCTGTGTAATGCCACAAGTATTTTCCAGACTTATGATACTTTACAGATAGTTTTTATAGAGTGTCTATTTCTATTCAGCTTTTTATTCACTTTTCTTTATTTCCCCAAGAATGTATTGAGCTATAGCACAACTCCGTAAGAGAGTAAAATTGTGACCAGGTAGCACTGGGTTTTTTTCTAATGAATGCTGAATAGCTGAGAGACTAGGAAATTGCAGAAGTACAAGCCCCAGTTTTTAGAGATGTTTTGATTGCTGTATTAAGCCATTTTTTTGGCAAAGTCACAATTAGTTTTTGGTTGCAGAAATCCATCAGTATTCATATTGTGGCCGTTGTGAAGACAATCTGCCATTTCAGATTCTAATCAATTTTGTGAGACCATGTTTTTACATTTTTATTGATGCTTTTATAGAATTTCAGATGGTTCAGCAACCATTTTCTAATTGTAAGTGTTCCATATTCATCTCTGATACTTCTTCCTTTTTGGTTTAACTGCAAAATTATTTAGCAATATACTGGGAAATAAAATATTTCAAACTTAAGATTTTACAAGCACCTCTTTTTTATGATTAATGCTATTTAAGATCCAGAGCAGATGGCTGTATTGTTTCTGAAGCCAGTATTTCAGTTTTGACTACGGAAAGTATTCTGTGATTTGATTGTGACTTTGTATTTTTTCCTTTTTGTATTTTTTCTGTAGTTTCAGGGGGAAAAGTATCTATTTATATTCCTGGTTTATATCCAGGGTGCAGGTCAGTGATCACTGACAGTTTTTAGTCATTGCTAGAGTGCTTAACCTTTGGAGCACGCTTGGAACAAGACTGCCTAACTTGCCTCTGCTTTTGCATTGCTGTTCTACTGTACATCTGGATGGGCGCGTTTCTTCGGGGCCTTTCTCGGAGAGCTTTTCCCTCTGACTGCTGTCTTTTTCTTCACTGCTCTGGTAACAGGGAAAGGCCTTTTAGAAAGACTTTGTTTGTTTGGGTTTTTTTCTGTTCTCCTGTGCAGTATGTGTCTTGTGATTCCCTTGCCAATATCTCCTCTGCACTTTCCTTCTGCATCTCGTGGCTGTTGGGGAATGGGTTGCCTGTTGCTGTTGCTTCACTTGCAACTCAGGGTGCTATGCATTGGCTTCCACCTTGTTTATCTGTATACCAAGTCTCTCCATTTGTCCAAGGTGGTTATATGGAGCTGTAGTATCTCAGGGACTCCAAAGATAGCATGTTACCTGAAGATAATGGGTGTGACAGAGAAATCTTTCTCTCGTAGAACTGAGTTGAGAAAAGAGCCTTCATTTGAATGTTAAAGATCTGTGGCCTCTTCACCCGGGCTGAGGATTTCTTTTTCTGCACAAGGACATTACTGTCCTGTTTTTTGGTTTTGGTTTTTTTTTGTTTGTTTTTTTTCTTCCGCTCTCCACTACCTGTGTTTCTCGCTCCAGTGCGTGGAGGAGGGTGTCACCCTTGCCAGCAAAGCAAGGGTGACATTCTGCATGACTGTATCTTGCCAGGATGTTTTAGGCTGAGGGTAGTGTCCATACTGCCATGGTATACAGTCCACTTAAGCTGCAAGTAGGGAATCTAGTTCTGTACTTCATTTGTAGCAAGAGAAACAGCTTCGCTGCTGTGTCAGAAAATTTAATGACCTGGAGAACTTGGATTTTAAGATTACAGCAAACTTGCAATAATTGGCTGTGTTTCTGTGAGGTCAGTATTAGCTCAGTAGTCACCTTTGTTTCATTACTTTGTCTTTATGTGTAGTCTTACACGTGCCATTGCTGCGTTGAAATCCACTAAGTACAGAACACTTGAACAGATTCTCTGTACCTCTTGGGTGCTGAACTAGACCGCGCTCTCTACAGCATCTGCAACACCTTAGAGCCAGCAGAATGTTTACAATATACTACTCTCGTGTGGCCTATTTGAGAATTGTTCCTTACTCCAGTTTCATAACCAAACACTTGCCCTTTTTCTGACATTTTAAATACATTGTATTATATTGATTGCATGCCAACTTGTTTTTAGTAGAAAATTAAAGCTCCATTTTATTAAAAAATGAAGCTGATCTTTGATTTAAAATGAGAAGGGAGAATGAGAATCCCAGGATTCTGAGTGCAATATAATCACTTTAACAAAATTATTTTTTAGAGTGATTGTTTACGGTATATATCATATGTGCAGATGATAAAGGTTCTTTTAGAGATTAGAACAGCTTTTTAGCTGCTTTATTGTTATGAATATATTAAGAATATTTGTTAAATCAGCACAGAGTAAAATGTCTCCTTTTATATGAGGAAAATAAAATCGGTGTCATCCTTAAATGACAAGGAAAAAGTGGTAATTTGTGTACAAGATTTTATAGTTATCTTTTTATATATGTTGATCGTTTAAGTGATGTCTCGAGTGAACTTCAGTCTCAATGAGTAGATGTGTGAAACTTCAGAACTGTTTTGCTGGGTCTGCTACTAATATGGACTGCGTCCTTGTAATAATTCTACAGCGAGCGTTTTTACTGCCTTTTGTCTTTTATAACTGTATTTTGCTGTTAGGTGGTCACAATCTTAACGTTTCTTTGAAATGTGGTGAATAATAACTCTTAATTTATATGGTCTTCATTCCTAGTTATAGGAATGCTGCCCCAGTTAGAGAAAAAAAGAGGGTGGTACCCTGTGATTTCTGTCTGCCAGAGCATTTGGCGTTGTTCCTCCCTGAACTCGTTCCAGCAGTGATTGCCCAGGATCACTTCACTTACAGGTAAATGCATCAAGCTTTAGAGAATATGAGCAGCGTGTGCCATGACTTAGGCTTAAGATTCTTGTAAAAACTGCATTGTCCTGATATAAAAGGAGCTACAGCGCCTGCTACAGTAAAGTAACTAGTGTAATATGGGGGGGTGGTTGCATCGTTGCTTATTGAGCAGTGGCCCCTGAGTTCCTGCTGTTCTCTGTTCCCTTCACCCGGGTAGTAACCACATGCAGCTGTGGGAGGACTCTGAGAAGCCAGTGACAGCCTCACATGGGTGGGAGATTGCCAAGTCCCCCCCACAATGCTTGACTGTGACGTGACTAATGCTTTACAAGGAGGAAAACTGTGCAGCCGTTCTGCTGATGTGTGTAATTTGTGGTGTAGTTTAAGTCCCCCAGTTGATCTTCGTCCCCTGCTGCCACCATCCAGCTGGGACAGAGAAACTATCCAGGGAGAGGTTCTTAGCAAAAAGCCTGTCTCTGAATGCTGAAGTGGTTACCTGTACTGGCATGTTCAGATCCGTGGGATCTGGATACTTGAGGATACTCAACATTGAAACCGACAGTAGAAGAGATACCATTCTTGGTCTTTCCACTTGTGTTTTTTATTTTCTGGGTATTTTATCACATGGCTAGACTTCCTCCTGCCTGCTTGTTCTCCTCTGCCTTAGCAGTGAGAACCCACCTTGCACCGTGGTTTTGCCTCATTGACTACTTCAGGTTCTTATGCTTTTGAGAGCTTGGATTCTTGGGTTCTCTTGGGTGATTACTGAGCAGATGTAAGTTTTCCTTTCAGCAGTTATTTTTTTTAATTGAATGACGGCTCATATGAATTCCTAAGATGATGACCCTCCTTTCTAAGTAAACGCTTTCCAGGGCTCACATCCAGTTAGGAGATGGCCCTCTCTTCCTGTACCAGAAAGACCCCAAACTCAAAACTGATGTTTTGAGAGCCGTTGGCTGATATTACACCAACCTGTATCTCATTTCTTTAAACTGAGTAAATGTAACTCAAGAAAACTGCGTGCTCAGGCTGTGAGAGGTTGGTGACAAAATTGACATGCCAGAGACTTGATGTACTACGTGATTAAATTATGGTTTTAACTAACTCTAACAGAGACTTTTTGTAAAAATCGGCTTTTTCCAGTTGCAACAATACACTGATCCCGCATTTCACAACGAAGCTGATTTTAACTTTGGAATTCTTGAAGCAACAGGGTAGCAGTGCACCCTGCAGGTGCAGACTGCATTTTGCAGAGGCCTGGCAAAGTATGAAGTACCACAAGAGTTCACCTGTGAAAATGGAATTAGCCATACAAACTCCTGTTTAATATATCTGTATATAACCATTTTGTTACGGTTTTATTGCCACTTTGGAGGGTGCAGTAGGTGCCTTATAACCGCTCTGAGTATCAAACTTCAGAAGATTTAATGTAGTTGTTTAGAATGTTTTCTCATGGGCTGAAGTAATGGAGAATATGACAGCAAAGACTCCAGATAGCTTTGATGTATTTCCACAGATGTACAGTAATATCTGAAAATAAATACATCTGTCCAATTTGTGGAATTTTCATTGTATTCTATTTCAGAAGTTGCATGCAAAATAGAAACGTTTCTCACAAATGTTAAAATCAATGGGAAAACGTAAAAACGTTTCTCACAAATGTTAAAATCAATGGGAAAATATAAAGGACGCTTGTGTCATCTTGAATAAGAAAATCAGACTGAATTTGATTTTCAGGCTGTCCTCTAATAGTAAAATTCTACACATTTGCATTGTTGTAAATACACATTTCTGTTGTGACTTTAAAGTATATATGTAAATATTGCAGGTTCAAAAACACTTGCTTTAGGAAAAGGGTAAAATACAGGCCAAATCTGACATGCCTACAACTGCATAGCTTATTTCCTTTTTAAATCCCTTTGCCCAGGATAGAATTTTCTAATGAAAGAAGTTCAGAGTGGTAAAATAGCTTGATTGATGTTTGGTTTGGATTTTTTTCTTCAAATGCTGTCATCTTTTTCTCACCAGTAGAAACCATAGTTCTGTAGGTAGCTTTTGAATATTGACTCTTCTGGCTCCTCCTACTGGTTTCATTCCAGGCTAGATTTCTGCCAGTGTTATACTAAATTTACTGAATAATTCCAATAAGGAAGTATAAGCACGGGGTTGTTAAACTGGTATCTTTTTCTGATACAGGCATGTCCTTACTTTTTGGTGCTTAAACTGTCTTCTTGCTTCTGACTCATTTTACTCTTGATAGATAGCACTTTGCCTTTAAAATTACATTTATTTAAAACTCTACTTTCTGAAGTGACCACTTTCCTAGTATGATTACATCTGATGTAATCTGTATTTAAAACAACAGGGGTGTTTGGTTTGGGTTTTTTGGGGGGTCAAATTGTGAGTGATTCTCACATGAATGCATGGTGTGTGCTGGGGTGTTGCATCCACACACCCCCCACTCTCCAGTTCCTATCTCCTGCATTGCAGCCAAAGCACAACGGAACTCCCCACCACCCTTCTCCATCAAAAAGTATCCAACAAATGACAGGGAGAAAAATGAATTTGGGTTATTTCTCTGTTTCCTGGTGTCGGAGCAGGGAGGATTACAAATCCCTTCTGTGTCAGGAGTTCTAGCATCTCATTTCAGGATGAGGCAGTTTAGTGCAACGCAAAGTAGATACATGTTTTAGTGTGAGTTTTGCCTCTTTTGATAATGTGGTATAAATTTCCATTGCTGAACACTGCAAAAGTTGGACATACCTTGTAAAAACTGCAGCTAATGCTTGAGTCGGGAGGCATTCCCTTCTGGGATCTTAATATCTGGCACAAAACAGTGATAACGATCTGGAAAAATTCTGCAGGTTTTTTTTTTTATTCAGAGGTAAGACATGGAAAAATCAAATTATTTCCAGGCTGAAACTAATTTTTATTTAATGCTGTCGTATTTGGCTACGTGGAACACTGGGCCAGGAACACCTGAATCAATAATCGGTCTAGTAAGAGCTATCATTATATTTCGCTCCACTTCAGTGCTCTCCAGTGCAATTACATAGCAGATGTGAAGGTGGGCAAACAGTATTTAAAATGAAGTACAATTTATTGCCATTTTGTGTATCACAGGTTTAGATATTCCAGTACAAACACTTGCAGGATTTTGCTGAGATTGTCGATAGTAGTTTTGTCAAGGTTTTCTTCAGTGTCCTCCATGGTATGCCATACTGCAGGAAAAGGGGATGGGATCAGATGCAGGACTGGAACCCCTGTAAGGAGGAAAGTGAAATTTGGAGAAGAAATATTGGTGAAGTTCTGTTAAGTCAACTCATATGTCACTGTTTAGCAACAGAGTCAGGTAACTACTCAATAAACTTACTTTATAGAGGAGTGTGTGTCACTGCAGCTTCCTTTTACCTTCCTTTTTTTTCTTTTTCTTTTTTTTTTTTTTTTTAAGCCTTGTATCCATTTTGTTGTGTTTCCTAGAACTGGCACTTTCCTTTCTTTTGAGTAAGTTTACCTCTTCTTTGGTTTGTTTTTTTTTTTTAAGATCCTTTGCATTGTAGGTGTTGATACCATGTTTAGAAGCCACAGAAGGTCACAGATATCACTGCAGCTCCCCAAACTGAAAACCAATTGCCGTGTTCTTGGACAGTGTTAAGGCTGAGCACTTCTAGAAGCATTTTTTTAATCCTCTCCCTAAGTGGTAAAATAGGGTGTCTGTATTTTTACTCTGTAAAATAGAAGCACTGTAATCCTCAGGTAAAAGACCTTCCACTTGAAATTATCTGTATGACTGCAACATCAAGCCACCTATACATACTGCAACTTTAATGTAAAAAAGGAGTTAAATCTGTCTTTTGCTTCCTAATTGCTTTTTTTGGGGGAAACATAGTTTCTCTCCAGCCTCTTTCCTGTTTTACTACTTTTCCTCTCTCATTTTTCAGCTGCATACTGCTAAGGAATCTGTTTTCTTCAGTAGGGGTTAATCGTGAAAAGAAAAGCTTTTGAGGTGTAGTCATTGTATTCCCTTATCAGCTTCTCCCATGTAGGATTTTTGATATCCCTGGACATGCATGTGTTGGTTGTGTTGGTTGTGTTGGACCTGGGCTCTGCCTTGGTGTGAAAAATGAAAGATTCACGGTGTAGATGGCTGCCAGGAGAAATGCTTAGGTAGGGAGTCCCACTTCCAGGTGTGTGCCTAATTCCAGGAGGGATTTCAGGCACATTGTGTCCTTTGCCATTTCTGCTGGCTACTCCGTGCACCTTTCCCACCCCTCAAGCTGGCAGCTGTGAAATCTACATTCTGTTTAGGGGATGAGAACCTCTAATTTCAGTATGTGTGTTTTTGCAGGAATCAGTGCCTTCAAATGTAAACAGGTAATAGTGAGCGTTACTGTAACTGTAATAACAAAGCTTTACAGAGATTTTTGTAGTTTTGAAGACACAACCCTTGAGTGTTTCACAGCTCCTAGAAATAGTAACTGGCTGGCTGGTGTGGTATGTAGGGATATCCCACTGCATCAGAGTTGCTTATCTTTGTAGGAGACACAACTGCTGACAGAAATTTCCATTATCTGTGCCACTGGAACTGTGCTCATGCAAAATGATGATGGGTATGTTGTATCACTGCTTTTGTTTGGGTATCTTGTTAAAGCTTCTGTGAAGCTGGATTTGGAAGCCTCAAGTTGGGGCAAATAAGCTTGGAAAACAGGATCATATGCACATGCTTATTCATGAAATCATGCATTTGTTACTGAACTTAAACTGTAAAATATAGGAGCTTCGAGTACCTCTTAATAAAAATGGAACGTGGTCATCTTCAACCAGGCCTTGATATAAAGTATTCTGGAAATACTGCCTTTCAAACACATGGTTTTTCAACAGATTCATGTTGTGTAGCTCTTGCTCTGTAATTCACAATGAAAGTGATTATTACAACTTTTGGACAATAGGAGGCATGTAAGCACGTTTGAATTATTTTTCCTCTCACATGGAAGCTTTTTCCATCAAAGAAGAAAAAGGCGTTGATGACAGTCTTTTGCATTTGTTTAGTACTTAGAAGACCTCAGGACTGGTGCTTTTGCTGTCATTTTACAGAAGTGAGAACTAAAACACAGAAGTGAAGCAATTCCCAAGAGTTGCAGAGTGACAATCAGTAATAGAATCTTGTTTCATGGATTCCAAGGGTCTGGGAATCTTCCTCAGTTATTAACTAACTATTCAAATCTTTGCATAGGTTTAAGATGCAGTAAATTTAACGCATTATTAAATATTATAATTGTAGAACAGAAAAATAATCTGATTTACAGGACTTAATACATTGAGAAGCTACACCCCAAATTTTCCAATTCATCAAAAGCCCATACCCTTCTCCTTACCGATTGCTTGAAGCCTCTGAAACCATCGAACAGTGTTTGGGAAATAATTGGGGAAGACTGGGTTTGGTGCACCAATTAAATCCAGTAGTACAAGCAGGTCCTACAGAAGAAAGAATCTTTAATACAGAGTTCTCTGCTACACCACCATCAACCACAGCAGCTGCAACCAGACCTCTTGGTTCCTGTATAGGTCATGACTAAGTCTTTGATAGCCCTGGCCAAGATCTGGCAGCAGAACTTTACTCCAATCTGATGAATTTTGCCATCTTTTTGAGGAGCAAAATGGTAGGCTGCTGCTCTGTTCCTCAAGCTGAAGCAAACTGCATCACTTTGTGTGTTATATCCCTTTAAAAGAAAAACTCTAAGGTAGGTGGGGAGAAAGAAGAGGAAATTGCTTCTTCCCCAGAGAACAACAAAGTCTGTCAAGGGAAAGACGTTTTATGAGTCACAAGATACAGTGACAGAAAAAAAGTGTCTCAGCAGTGAGCAGGGAAACTAGAAGGCAGTAGGGAGAACGGAGTAGACAACCAGAATGTTAGCAGGAATCCAAAGGGAAACAGGGAGCTTGCTGTAGCTTAGCGCTGAGGTAGGGGAGATCTGTTCCTAGACTGATGAGATGTCTGTGTTCTTCCCTACTCACTTTGAATTCTCTCTTTTTGAAGAAGGTGGGTATCCTAGTTTATGTTCTAATTAATTTATGTATTTTTATTTTTCTGTAACTCCTCCTTGTACTTGCATGGAAAAGGTCTAAGCAGATTCACCTGAAAAGGTCTTGCCAACTTCCTGTTTTATCACATCTCAAAATTTCTTCAGGCGTACTTCTTCCTGTTAACTTTGGTGGGGTTCATGGTTTCTTGAGAATTCGGCCAATTACTAATTATTTTTTTTAAAATGCAATTTGCTATGACTCATTAGGGAAGTGAAAGCCACTTACTATGCCGTGCAGCTGATTTGTGGTTGTTGAACCAGGTGGATGTGGAGTAGACACCATTTTCCGAGCTAAGTGTTGAGATCCATAGAGGGAATCAGAAGGGGACCACCGCACAAAAGCTTCTTCACCGTCAAAAAAAATGAGCTGAAGTGAAAGGTCTGGTCTTGATGTTGAGCTGGTCTGTTGGAGGAAGTTTAAAAATAACAAAACTGATTCTGGCCAGAACATTAAATAAAGGACAAACACTGTAGTTGTGTCAGCAACATCAATAGGGGTGTATATACCTTCAGGGTACCCTATACGCAGCTTCCTATGGCTGTTAAAACAAGCGCTACGGTCTAATAGTGGTAGTCTTTATTATTTATCTAGTTCATTATTATGTCATTATTATTTACCTAGCACAGTTACATGTTCTCCAGTCTGGTGTCATTTTGATTCTGGCTAAAAATTTCATTTCTGACTTTACCAGAAACGAGCTGAGTATGTTGAGACAGGTCTGCAAAGCCAGGTAGCAGAAACATCATCTCAAATATCGAGGAGACATGTCAGCAACAACGCCTGATGTGAGTGCTCATGTTATTACTCGATAACGCCACAAAGGGGTAATGTCTCTGCTAGAGTTGTGCCTCTGTAGAGATGAATTACTTATTTGCAAAGCTGATGTTTTTTTGAGGGACAGAGTAGTCACTCGTGAGAAGAATGACCATTTCTTTTCCCTTAAAGGGACTTGCAACTGCCGAGGCAACTTCACTCTAAAACCAAAGCACAGGGAGTGGAGTAGATACGCCCTTCCCTTTCAGCAACCAAAAATATCATAGCAGTGAAAACTGAGAGTATATATCATTAATGTATTCAGGGTCACAAAGGAGACATCTGTGTGAAATTGCTTCCCCATGTAGAAGAGCCTTTTTTTCTGTCTCTGTTTACTAACTGAAGCCTTGTTGGCACCGGAAGCATTTCCTAATAATCTACAACACTGCTAAACCCAGTTTGGTTCTGCTATAGGAACAGTTTTGGGAATTGTAGGCTTGGCAGTTGCTATAAATATTTTAACCCCTCTACTAATTAACGCTATTTCAAGTGAAATCGCACAATGTGGTTAAAAAGGTGGGGTCACCGGCAACAGTCATGTCCTGTATGGGCTACAACTTCCAGCTAGCTGGAGCTGGTCCAATATAAACAGTAGTGGAAACTTCCATAAAATGTTGCTCACGTAGGCAAGTTGATATTGATTATGCTTACAGTGATATATGGATTTCTCTAATGCAGTGCTTTGCTGCCCTTTGTCCTTTGCACAGGATAGAACTCTTTTGCTAGCAGTCAGTTTGCATTACATTCTGGAGGAAACTGTATTAATGCCATTTGAATTTTAGAAAGTAATATTTGTAGTAGTAGTGCTATTAATGTTTAACACATTCCCAGCTCTGAATACATTAGAGAGCTGTCTTTTCCCTTTAATTTTAAATTTACTCTATGTAACTGGAGAAACATCAAGATAAAAATCACAGCTTCAAGTCGAAGTATAATAGATTTGGCCGAAAACATAACGAAGGCTGTTACGCTACTATAAGCAGAGCAAAAAGGTCATAGCTAATGTATTAAGCAGAGGGATGCCAAAGTATATTTTGTATAAGACTGTACAAATGGTAGCCTGTGCAAAGTAATTAGTGTCATTTTGTCAAATGCTGTCATCTTACATGATAAAACAATCAAAAAATAATGTGTTACTTGAGGAAAATTCCAGTCTTTAAGTCAGCATGCAGGTTGTTCCATAAATAACCATCGGGCAAATTTATTCTAAATGAAGGCATATGGATTACAGGAGTGCTCTATTTTGTGATTAAAAACACTGGCATATTCTTAATTTCTAATTCTGAAATATTCTTCTGCCAGAAGGCACCAAATCAGCCTCTGGGAACAACTGCCAAGTAATCAGAATACCTGAGCTGAGTGTATTCCCACTGCTTTGTAAAGCATTTGAGAGACTTTTACCTATGAAAGCTCACTTAGTGTCGAAGTGTTCTTCTCTAAACAGTAAATACTGAACCGGCAGATGGCACTCATGGATCTGTGATCCTGCCAGCTCTACGAGCCTGTAGGATCAACGGATTTTCGCACCTAGCAATGGCAGCACTTCAAAGCAGATTTTCATAGCGTAGGTAACACAGACTGATAATACTATGCTATTGCTTGACTGTTTTCCTGTGCTCAGCCATCACTTGTTTCATAAATATTTAAAATGATAAAGGAAAACAAGAAGAAAAGCTTGAAACCCTTATGGGATGGAGGGATGTGTATAACTTTCCCACACAGTGATTAGTTCATCCATCTCCCAAAACAGAATACAATTGAGATATTTTAAAAATGCAAGATACAGAAAGCAACAAAACTTTGTCGATGACCCTAGATGTTACTGGATATGACAGCAGCTTCTGAGTAGGGTTCTGCACCTTTTCCATCGAAGGTAGGATTATATCTCTGAGTCTATGAAACGTGTATTATTCATGTAGAAATTGTTATTTTTATGTAGTATATATTTAAGTGATTTTTAGATAGCCAGCCTTTGCCTACGAAGTTCTAATGTGATAATGTACTCTAAAGTAGTAGATACAGATTGCTGTTCAGTTCTTGAAGTCAGAGGGAGTTTTACTACAGGCACAGCAGAGAATCAGGCATGCAGGCTGTGGGAGAGAACATGGAAGTGCCCTAAGGCCTATTGCTGATGCAAAACCAAACGAAAATGAAACAAGCAAACTACCTTGATCAACTGAAGCTTGCTGTCCAGGGCACGTGCCAGCTCCAATATCATAGCACAAGGCACGGCTGAATCAGTTGCTCCTACAAAGACTTTCTCGTGCCATTGTTGTCCAAAGAATTTTGAATCATAGTGGCAAGCAAGTACTAGATGGCGTTTTGCGGAAGGGTTGAGAGTGCTAATAATGTTTGAAAATGTTTGATATCCATATGGTGTGTATCTCTGAAATGTATCTTCTTCAATTTCCCAACCAGCCTGTAATCTTTGAAGGCGGTGCTTGATATGCTGCATTTAAAAAAAAAAAAAAAATATATATATATAAATATCAGATTAATATTGCTTGCTTTAGAAAGATGATGCAGTCAAACTGTCATCGGCTAAATAATAGTGGCACTTAAACTTACTTCTGTAAGTTCATGGTATTTTAAAAGTTACATTTTAGAACAAAAAAAACGTAACATCAACATATAAAATAAGCAACATCCTTGCTACCTTAGCCTTTGACTGACTCACTTTTTTTCCTTTCATCTCTTGCCTTTGGAGTGTGAAGGTGCTTTGAATGATTGCCCGTTACTATGACACAGTTAAGATCTTGATCTTTGAAGTTTCCAGACTAGTGTTTTTTCAGGTGTAACCAGGACAAATTTAATGTTTACCTCTTCATATTTAAACTCAGTTATGCCCTTAAATTAAATGTCAGAACTGGCTGCAGAGAATTTGGCATGGCTATTTTGACATAGATGCCACAGTACTATAAAAAAATGCCGGAGGGTTGTTGGGGTTTTTTTTCGGTTATGGTTTGCTTGGTTGGTGTGGGGGTTTTGTTTTGGGGGGTTTTGGTTGGGGTTTTTGGTGGGTTTTTTAGCTTCTATGAGAAAACCAGCTTTCAAGTGACATAAGTTGTTTACAAGGCTGTAAGAGACAGTCTGATTCCTGGAAATTAAAGAAAGAATTTAACATTTCAGAACAATATTTTAAAAATGGAATCTTCTAAGTGTAGCTCATGTAAAGATAAAAATTAAGACAGTGACTCTATAAAAGAGATAATTAATTTTTACATATCTTCCTACCTAAAGAGAATACCTCTAACCCCAGTTATACTTAGTACAGAGTTCTGGCTAACGCTTATTGGAGGGCCGTCTCTGTTGAGCAACTTATTTTTATGGATCCCTAGAGTGCTTCTTCAAGACAGATTCCTAGTTCTTCAGATAAACATTAGGAAAAGCCTCTAAGGGGGGGGGGGGCAAGGAATACACTTTGAAGACTTGTTCTGCTCTTAGTGAAGTCAGTGGGAATATTGCCACAAATTTTAGCGCTAGAACAAACTTCCATTTTGTTTGTAGTCACTCTCTAAAAGCTTTTATGGCATCATTATGGTCTATCCGCTATCTGTAGGCAGAGCAAAGGATGTCTGTTATGGATTAAGGGGAATATATAAGCCTGGATGGAGTTCCCAGTGTGCACTAGCTGTAACTGGCACTAGCCTTCTCCCTTAAAAGGGCCTGATGCTTTTTCTGTGTTTTAGAAAGAAATGTCATCCCTTTCAAACTCTGCTGTGCGTGGACAATGGAGGACTCTTTTCCTTTTGTGGGTGGGGGTCTAGGTTAGTACATGCTGTTACCTTGTAACAGGATGATCCCATTTTGAACATGACTTGCGGCTTTCTAGCCTAGACTCAGCTGGCTTTTTTGTTTTTCTTACTTTTTCCCCCTTTCATTTGGCTGCCTTCCAGGGTATCACTAAAGAAACCACAAAACTAAATCTATAGAGACTTGCATGCGTGCACACACACACAAAGCATTAAAAAGCTGGGGTTTTCCAGTCTACAAACTGCAGAGTAGCAAATAAACTTATTGTAGTTAGGGCTGTCTTGGAGCTGTTGAGCCGCAGCCTGAAGAGCAGATGAAGGCTAGTGAGATGTTGTGAATGTCTTCCAGTAAATTCAGCTGTACCGGTTTTGGTCTCCTGCTTGGCTAGCATAATCCAAAGCCAGCACAGCACACAGTCCTGAAGATGCGTGCCATGACTGCAGAGCAGAGGTGCCAGTGGGGCAGCAACCCAGTCCCGTGGTAACTCCTTGTAGCCCAAATACTGCGTGCTGGAGCTTTTACTGGCTCGGGGTCAGGTGCAACCTGGACTCGTTAGCCCAGCATTAACAGGCTGCTGTGCTTGGGCCAGCCCAGCTAGCTGGTGTGCTGCTTGGGGCTGTGCTGCCCTTCCTCATGTCGACCATTTCACCTGCCTGCCCGACTGGGCCCCTCTGATCCCTTTTTGCATTGATATACTTGTCTGAAGCAACACGGCAGGGGAGTGGAACAGCACAGAACCTCTCCAGAAATAGGGCTGGGGGGAGCCTGTCATTTATTTCACCCCTGTGTATGGTCCCAGGGGTTTGAACTGGTGACCAAAAACCTCTTCCTGTGAGGGAAAGGACAACGGTTGTGTTGTTCTTTTGGTACCAAACCTGAGGCAAGCTTTTTAATTAAAATAATTTTTTTTAAACTGGTATTTTTATTTTTTTGTCATGCTGTGCAGCCTTGGGAAATAACAAAGTACAAGCTGTGTCATGTAGGCTTTGTGTAGTCTAGACTTGAACAATGACAGGGTTCATCCTACTGAATGAAAGGAATGTGTCTGCCCTCTTAGCGGTCACTAAAGGCATTCAGAACATAAATAATAGATGTTCTGAGAGGTTTTCAGGAAATGCTGTCTTACCTGTCGTACAACATAATTTCCTGGTGATCCCGAGTATCTTTCTATCAGGATTGGGCGCAAATCATTCTCCCACATTTCAGAAACATCTGTGTTTGCTGCAACTTCTTGAATAGCATCAGAACGTAAAATTCTTGGTTGGTGAGAATACTGCAGTCAGGACAAAAAGGAAAGATTGCTGTAACTGTTACTGGACTTTTTTAACCATAATTCTATTCAGAAGTACAGTAAATGTGTGATGTATTGCTCTGATCTACTGACAACAAAAATTAATTTTAAAAAAAGGCTTTATCTCAAAAATTATTGACATTTTTAAGTTCTGTGGCATCTGTATCTTTGATTTCCATGCAAAATGTACTAGTATTAAAAACATGGGAGAAATTTTAAACCTATGAGCTAGCTGTAAAACCTCAACCCATGATTAGGTTCTCTCTTTTCTAATCTCTTACACTCACTCACAGGAGTGAGGCTGTGTCACTGTGGCCTCTGCCCGCAGTGGAGGTGTTGGTGTAACTACAGAGCGTGGTGGAGCTCGTCTGGGGCTAGCTGGGGTATACAACTTTGTGACACATGGGTTAACCTCAGAACTGGCAGCTTGTCTCCTGTGACAACAGCTAGTAGTGCTAGCTAGCTACCTCTCAAGCAGCTGCTTTTCTGTTGCCTAAGCACAGACCTTTAGAGCTATTTCAGGTGACCTAGAATACTCCCGACATCCTTATGGGGCTGGCAAATGCATGTCTTCAATGTGCAAGAGCATTGTGCTGTGATGGAGTGATAGCTGAATCCCAGGTGGGGTCCCCAAGGACATCTCAAATGCCCTTTGGGCACCTGCTGTCTATCCAATGTCTAGCAACTGTCTCGTCGGGAATTTTCCAAGCCACTCCTGTTTTCAGATTCCTCACTACCATAGGATGCACCTATCATACCTATTCCTTATTTCTATCATAGGGAGTTCCCTTTACTCCTCTCCTTCTGTCTGAGAAATCCTGGTCTGTTTATTTGTTCTTTGATTGGAATTGCCTTACATTATTGATCAGACTTGCTGTCCTTCAGTGTACCCTGTCCATCTCATCCTTTTTGAGATGAGGAAAGGGAGGGAAACTGGAATGTGAGTGCACCATCACTTATAGTGTGTGATAATGGTATTTTATATTTTATTATTTTCTTTTCTTCAGACTGTTTAATAACTGATTTGCTTTTGGGATGCTGCTGCACCAAACTGACATTTTCATAAATTTATTTAACTCCATGTGTATATTAACAAAAAATACTCATTCCCTCTCCTTTCACGCTCACTCACGTGCGTCATTTCACATTTGTCTGAACTGATTGCTGAAACTCATTACCTGGCCAGAAAGTGTACTGACCTTGAGATCTTCTGCAGTCCTGTATAATGACCTGTTATCTTAATTACCCTGACTGATGAACATTGTTAATGTTTTTTGCCTCACTGTTTGTTTTGTTTACTTGATTTGTGTGTGTGCTGAGCAAAGCAGGCACAAGAACAAGTATTTTATAGACCTCACTGTAAACATTTAGTTCTACTCTTCTCTTTTTTTCCTAGCTGTTTATCTTTGCATAGACCTCTTCTCTAATTCCACTTCAGTTTACTAGTGACATTAAGTAGAAGGAAGACAAAAAGACACCGAATCCTATGCTGCCAATTTTATTACAGTGTTTAAAGCTGAATTTTAAGACTGTAAGGACACCAAATTTTAGGATGTGCGGTTAACATTTTTAATGCTAGCAAATTTAGACATGGGTTGAAGAAAAATTGCATTTCATCTGATACAAAGAACTTTTACGAGTTTGGAAAATGTATTGAAGATGATGCACAAAGTGTCTTTTGAAAGACTAGAAGTTTAATATGGTGGAATTTACACCAGCGTACAAAAGGCACAGAGAAGAGAAAATGTCAGAGAGCTGTTCTGTTTGAGGAACAGGCTGTAAGAGGAGAAAGAAAAAATAAAGCAACTTCAGAAGAGTGTAGGAGGACAATTTAATTAGGGAAGCTCAGCAAACAGGCCTTCAGTTGAACCAGTGAAGGGCTCTGTTAGAACGTGGAATCACCTTGCTTCTCACTGTAGAGCAAGCCAAGTAACTGGGGTCACTGAATCACTTTACATAGAAACATCATCATTGTTATTATTATTATTACGAAAATACCAATGTATGAAAACACTTCAGAAGAGAGGAATAAATTCTCATTTCTTCAAATTTGGGAGGTGAAAGGAATTACAAAAGTGGTCATGAAATAAAAGAGAAGTGGAATGAGATCTGTGGGTGACTCATTCCTTACCGTGTTGGTCAGTCCCTGCTTCCTCCATGGCTATAGCAGGGAGGCAGAGCAATGTACTTACAACAGGGCTATCACTAAACTTTTTGTACTAAGCTGCATAAAAATGCAGGACTTAACTTCTACAAGCAGCCCACGCTTACCTGCCAATTTTAATGTATTTCAGCTCAGTGCCAAGGGAAGTTGGCTTCTAAGAACTCTTAAGCTTAGGACCCAATTCCTCCTCCTCAGTGAGAGGAGGAGAAGATCTGTTCACTGCAAGAGTTTCAACTTATGGCTTCCTTTAGGGAGAAGGAACAGAAGTTGTCAAGGGACAAGAATTTGTAGAGAAAGAGGAAGTGGTTCTTGGTTAGTGTCTCCACGGGCAGAGGAGTTCAGATGCTATGGTTTGGCGGTTAGATGATACTTACATCATTGGCAAGTAGATTGACTAGTAGGAATGGAATGAGCTAGAGTGTACTGGTGGGGCTCAAGGGGGCTGAAAAAAGGAGCACTGGGGCTACAGGCTTGTACTTTGACTAGTATGACTAAAAGATTTACCCTCAGGTATTCTTTTGTATTATATATGTACATATATACGCATTATGCATACTACAGATATGTTAGATACACAGCCTGTACAGGAGCTATATATATAGTATATATATTAACAGAACAGAATGACAAAGTTTCTCTTTTTTTTAAAAAAAAAAAACCACTAACCCAATACATACTTAAGTGGGGAGTGGATAAAATCGAAGAGAAAGGGAATGACTGAGGATGAACTGGTGGTGAATGAGCTTCACAAAGGAAGACTAGGGAAAAATGTGGACCCTCTCTAGAAGGAAATGGGAGACCTGGTTACCCGGGACATAGAGAAGGCTGAGGTATTCAGTGACTGTTTTGCCTTGGTCATCACTGGCAAGTGCTTCAGCCACACTGCCCAAGTCACAGAAGGCAAAGGCAGGGACTGGGAGAATACAGAACCAGTGGACTGAATTCAGAGGAAGGCCATGAAGATGACCAGGGGGCTGGAGCAGCTCTCCTCTGAAGACAGGCTGGAGAGTTGGGGTTGTTCAGCCTGGAGGAGAGCTCTGGGGAGACCTTCGGAAAGCTGGAGAGGGACTTTGTACAAGGGCCTGTAGCAGTAGGGCAAGGGGGAATGGCTTTAAACTGGAAGAGGGTGGGTTTAGATTAGATATTAGGAAGAAATTCTTTACTGTGAGGGTGGTGGGGCCCTGGCCCAGGTTGCCTAGAGCAGCTGTGGCTGCCCCATCCCTGGCAGCGTTCAGGGCCAGGCTGGATGGGGCTGGGAGCAGCCTGGGCTGGGGGGGGGTGTCCCTGCCTGTGGCAGGGGGCTGGAACTAGGTGATGTTTAAGGTCCCTTCCAACCCAAACCATTCTATGATTCTGTAGGTAGCACGTTATGATGGAAGCTTCATTTTGCCAGTTTGTCCTGGACTCTGCTCTATTGGTGAAGAAACAGTGCACTGGATTAGTGAAGTTCAGTCAGTTCTGATTGAACTTTGAATTCAGCTCTTCTATAAACACCTGGAGATGGGCCCTAGAAGTGTGTTTTCTGCTTGGATGTTCCTGAACCCTTTAGCTGAATGTAATGTGCAGCTGTATGCCCTCCCATCTTCCATGTGGTTTCGTTCTTCACGAAAAAACTCTGTTAATGTTTCATGATTGACCACTAAGTGAAATCAGGGCTTTACTGCTCATCAGTAAAAAAAAAATCTTTTTCTCGAGACTGTTTTTTCACTATTTCAGAGAACACTGAATTACAACCGACATAGGATGGTTCTATGACACGTTAGGGTATTATATCCATTTAAAACCGTTTTACAGTAGCTGTCCCTGCTTGTTTTCCCTAGTTAGGCGGGCATCGCTGCTGGAAGAGCCATGTTCTCTCAGACTGAAGGCACGGTTCTCTGAATCACGCTGAGAAGCGGCGCGTACCTGAATGTTACATAGCGTATAAATTTGGGGGCTGACCCCTCCTGCCCTGCTCAGGTTTCCCCTAATTCCCTGGCTGCCTCAGCCTGTCGCTCCAGCAGCCCGCTGCCGGGTGGCGTTAAGGCATCGCCGACACACGAACGCGTGGAGCCGCCTCGCTGCCCGCCGCCATCCCCGGGGGGCGAGAGGGGCGCCATGTTCCGTTCCCCTCCCCGCCCTACCTGCGCGGCCGGCGGGCCCGGCGCGGCGCTGGCGCGGCGGGAGGGGCTGGCGGTGGGTCGGCCCCTGGCTG
>JAVJGJ010000032.1:9529164-9539693 GCA_035590215.1 Microhierax caerulescens
GGCACCACGCTCCCCCGTGGCTCCCCCGTGGCTCCCCCGTGGCTCCCCGTGGCTCCCCGTGGCTCCGGGGCCGGGGCCGTGTCGTGCCTGCGGGGGAGGGAGGGCACAGCCGGTGCCGGGTGCTGGGGAGGCCGCCTGGGAGCGGCCGGGCTGGGGGGCAGCGCCCGGGAGAAGGGGCGGGGGGGGGCTGCGGGGCAGGGGCAGCGGCAGCAGGCACCCTCCACAGCCCTTCGCCTCTCTGGGGGATTTTATAATATATATATATATAAACCTAGAATCGTAGAATCGAACATACGTTTCGGTATGCGCTGATTTGGTGTTCAGAATCCGTTTATTCCGACTACAATTTAAGCAGTTTCAATGGTTTTCCTTTCTCAGAAAGATCCATGCTTTCCTACCAAGTACCAAAAATAAACTCTGTTCAAGTTTTGTATGCAAAGACACTTGGTATGAAAAGTAAATGCAAACGCATCGTACTTCTGGTAAATACAATTACCATTCTAATTAGGCAGGTGTAGGTGAGCTTTCACAGTGTTTTCACTGTCTGAACTTGCTTAGTAGACCCGTTAATTCTTTCACATCATATGGTGCTTCCATTTTCTATCATGTTGGTTAGGCGTTGTTGCCTTTAATTCAGATCCACCCCTGAGGCTTGTATTTGCTATCTCTGGCGTCTGTGAGAAGCGAGGGATAGAAAAGAAGTATGCAGAAAATAAAAAGAAGTCATCTTCCAGCAGAGTTGAAGGCACTGTGAGGTTGCTTTCTTGAGAGAGGTACTTAAATGTTGCTATACTTACTCTTCCTATTTATGGCCTTCCTCTGTATCACATTTAGTGTGCTCTTTAAGGCAGAACTTGTCTTTTCAGGTGGTGTTGGTAAGTGCCCAGCAACTCTTGAGTATTTGAAGACAACAGCTTGTAGATAGCTGTGCTGAAAATCTAGAAGGTGCCAGTTTGTTCTGTCTTCTGGAGCCCCTGTTAGGAGTTTTTATCGCAGAACCAAGACCTTATCTTCCTTGCAGTGCTGCAATTTGTGTACCTCTCTTTCTTTATCTGCCTTTTAGAATGCGGTGGCAGTGGGGTTTTAAATTATCACACTGTTAAATACCAGGAGTGCATAATCTATTAAATGGACCGTTTTACCACTTATCAGCCTTATTTCTAGTAAGAACGGTTTATATTGTATTGTATGTCATAAACTGTGGCATTTCTTTTCTGAAATTTCATTTAATCTTAGTAATACCCTTTCTGAGATTTTGTTTCTGTTTGTAAGGGAAGGAAGAGGTGTGAGCTTACTGATTTTTGTGCTCTGTGCGGATCTATCCTCCTTAAAAACTATTAGTAATATGTAGTATTTGTGTACTTGAACCACTCTTGTGTTCAGGTGTAAATTCTTCTGTGGCCCAAGTTGCATGAGGAATCTAAAAACGACTGTTTATGAGCATTTCAGTTGCTCATGAAACGCTTGAAATACAGAATCAGGTGGCACACCACCTTATAACAGGTATTGTTGAGCCTGTGCTCGTGAAAAGATTTCTTTTTGAAGGTTGTGGCAGACTCGCTTTTTCAGCCACAGAGCATTAATCAGACGTGAGCATTAAATGATTCCCTTCCCCCCGGCCCCCCAAGGAACCAGTGCTCAGTGGTACGAGTTAGTTTGTGTAAGATGTTCTTCAGTTGTTTTGAATACAAGTATTAAATTGATACCCTGAGTACATGTTACATAGATTATTTTTTTTTTTTTGAGTTTTGACATTATGGGTTTTTTGGACATTTCAATGCACTTAATAAATTTCCTTCCCTACCCACCAGCTTCTCAGTATACACCTACAGAGCAGAGCTCTAGTCTACTCCCCTCCCCAACTTTTTTTCTTTTTTTTTTCTTTTAACAGTTAAGTGCTTTGCTCTGCTAATTCACTGTTAATTAACAGATGTGGTAATGTATTGGGCAGTATTAGGTCTGATTTTGTCTTGTGTATCATACAGTGTGAAAACAGTTAACTTCCAGTTATAAGTACAAAATGTTACTAACAACTTATTTCAAGGAACTGGTGATCCTGCTGCCTCAAAAGTAGAGTGGTTGTGATATTGCTATGCAATTTTGTGCATTTCATGTGAAATAACAACTTTATCTTTTCTCCTACAGGCAGAGTACAACGTTTCAAAATGCTGGAGATTATCTGGGTGAAGTCAGAGATTACATTTAATGTGATTGTGTCTTCAGACATTCTGCTCCTGCATTTCATGAGCTAAAATATTTTATAAAAATGAAATCAGACACCTTCACAGATCTCCAAATTAACAGTGTCCTGTGAATTCAGAGAAGACTTTCTGAAGGAGGAATAGATTCATCACATACGTGGACTTCTGTTGTTGCTCAAGGATACTAGGTTGTTGTTTTTTTTCATTCTACAAGTCTGTCTACACGAAGATGAGTCTGCATTTAAGATACAATCTGTGGAATTAAGTGAACGAAGATACTTTTAATGAGTTACCAATGTTTATTTCGATCTGTGTTTCCAGCTTTTTTTTTTTAATACCTAAGAATGAAGGACAAGTATAAAACAGCAGAGCTGGTGTATTTCTGTAAGGCCTTTATGTAAGCATCTGTTGTCCGGACGTGGTGCTAAAGGACAGGCAATCTGCTTTTGATCAGCTGATTGTAACTGCAGAAAGAGAACCTTTAATTTAACGTAACTTACAGCTGAAGTTATTTTGCTCTTTGGCTTGCACAGAATGAAAGGGAAAATTAAGTTTTACTAGTCAGGGTTGTTTTACTGAACTGAGAAAGGGAAAGTTACATTATCCTTGTTTTCATTTCAAACCAAGAACTGACGAGATATTTTTCTAGAATTTGACTACTAGGGAGATCTTGACAGAGTAAAGCAAGTCAGATGTCAGCAAACGACTCTTCTCCCCCATCCTTACAGAAGTTTTCCCCACCTACGTGTCATGCTGCTGCACCACAAACCCCAACTTTGTCTTCAAGTCCCCAGTCGGGGCTCTCCAGTCGACTCTCCAATGGCAGTTTCAGTACCCAGAGCCTCACCAACTCCCGGGGCTCTATGCATGGGGTCTCCTTCCTTCTGCAGATTGGTCTCACTCGAGAGACTGTCACCATTGAAGCTCAGGACCTGTCCCTCTCTGCTGTTAAAGACCTTGTGTGCTCTATAGTTTACCAGAAGGTATAGTATAACACTACCGCGTTCTGCTGACAGCGACGGTCATTTTGTAACAGTCTGCTTAGTAATAACAACGTCTGACTTGGAATATGCCAAGAAGTTTGGTACAGGGACAAAGATCCGTGTTAGGTATTTGTGTGTGTGTGTATATATATATATATATATAAAATGCACATATACATATATATGTGTGTTAGTTATGCACAAAGAAATTTTGCTAACTCCCAAGATAGAAGCTGTTAATTTCAAATCCTCTTGTTGTGCTTGCTTGTGAAATCTAGTGAAAGATGATGTAGTGGTAAATTTTCTCTGCAATAATTAGTTTTAACAATATGGAGAATGTTTTTTCCTTTCAGTGATTGTCGCTGACACCTTAGGGTTTTACTAGTCTAAGCTTACTACTGTTAAGGGGTATTCTTGGAACCATATAGCCAGCTGTAATGAAAGGACCAGTTGTGGTTACAGAAACATGCTGTGGGCCTGCGACTTGCATGATATTTTCTTTTCATTTCTAGTTAATAATTAAAACCTGCACCAAACAGCTAATACTGTCCTAGTATTATTTTTCCACACAAGGAATACGTGCCTTTCTCTTTTATAAGCAGATTATTATCAGTGTAATTTCTGCTAAGAGGGGGTTGACCAGGAAATGTAAAAATCTTAGCATGCTTTTCAAATGTGTCTTGCTTAAGCTGTTGCAAGTTCTGACTCTCTAGGAAGGAAATAACATTGATCTTGCTGTTTTGCATCCAAGTTTTATTTTGTTTAGGTTAGATCCTACTAAGCAACCTGAAAAGTAGTTAAATAGCAGTTAATATTGTTTCAAAAAATAATTAAGAAATAATTGTTCTCCTCCCTTGAGGGAGGGAGCTGAAGGTAGATTATTTTTTTAGGAAATGTTTTGAATTGTTGTGATTGTTGTTTATGGTTGATTAGTTTCATTAGATGATTCTTTTTCACTTAATAGCTTGAAAGAATGTAAATGCAGACATTGTATGAACTTTCATGTGCATGTGCTAGTGCATCTTTTTATATTTATATTTTATATAGTGTATATTTTCCCCATCTCATAACTTACTGCATCTTCCATATTTTTACATACTAGTTGTCAACCAAACTGATTCCATAATAACTTTAGGGGCTACCAAAATTCAGCATACTTAGTTCCTTTCTGAAGAGACAAGTTATTTGGGTCAACTTTTTTTTTTTTTTTTTTTTATTGGTGCCATGCATGTTAGGTGCACTTCATCGCAGCCATTTTAGGAGCTGCTTTTTCTTTCTGTATCAACTCCTTCTCTTTGCATCTGCATGTTTCCTGTCTGCTGTCTGAAAGAAAGATGAAAACAATACATTCATGCTTATTTTTGTTTTTCCTTTCTGTTCTTTTGGCAGGCTCAGCTAAAAGTTTAGCTCAAGGAACTTCTTATACACTGAGCCTAATCTATTGCAAAACTGAGGGGGATTTCACGATCAGTTTTCTTCTTTTGTCTGGCTTTGATTCAGTGTATGCTCTGCTGCAGCTGATGCTACGAGTAGATTACTGCTTAGTGATAACGTGTCTGCAGACAGCAAACTGATCAGGAGACCACCTTGTGTGGTGGACTCATCTTTCATAAGTAGTTTTGCAGCCAGTGCACAAGTGGCAATATCCTCCCTCTACCCTCTGCTTGACAGCAATACATCCTGCCTTGACTTCTTTTTTCTCTTAGATCTGGTGACTGTTGCAGACATATTAAATATTCTAGTATTGATGTAGAGATAATTTTGTATTTACGTAAAAATTGTAAACTGTGTTCTTCTGTGTGTTGTCACGCATCTAGTTGCTTGTTTTTTCCAGTTGAAAGCTTTGAAGCTACTACACGTGTTGTTGAGATTCAACAGTGTTAAAATTTCCCTTTCCTCTGGTAATCCACAGCCTGTTTACACTGTCCTTTCTTGACCAGTTCTTGGCTCTCAGCTTCAGGGTACTGTATATGTTGTTCTTGTGACAGTTCTGTAGTTAGCAGTATCTGTTTACTGTTGGACTTTTTTAATTAAATAGTAGAAATACTTTTTTTTACTTTGAATAATTTATAGCTTTTCTTCTTATTTAAGTGTTACCTCTTTACGAGTAGAATGAAATGGAAGTTTCCTTCCTAACTATCTGAGGCTGTGATTACAGTATCAAAAATGTTGTTTGGGAATTAACAGCAGATCTCTGAGGAGGCTGGAGTTTAACCTTTGTGAAAGTAATTATAGCATCCTCAGAAGTTTTCAGAAAAATAACTTCATGCATTCCCTTTATTTCTTTCAGGGGAAATTAATCAGCTGGGGGGGAAAAACAGTCCTGCAAAAGCAGTTTAGTTAGGAAATAAGTACTGTGTTTACCTAACGTGTTTTTCTTAGCGCTTTCTGTATTGCTAGTCTTGCTGGACTGTTGATGGTCAGCTGTGCTTCCTGCTTCAGACAGTCCTGTTCGGTGTAGCTTGTACAGGTTTTGCAGAAGGGTAGTTAAAAGTAACATCAACAGAACTGAAACTGAAGAGGCATGTCTGCAAGGAGAGTGAGATGAGTAATGCAAATATTTTACGTGCCTCATCTCTATTAGAAGTGTTCTAAACATAAGGAGAGGAGCAAAAACTTTTTTCAAGTTTGAAGTTAAATTCAGAGAGCGCTATGTTAGGGGGATTGTGTATTGGAACGTTTAATATAAGTCCTCAGAAAAACGAACTTTGGACTTCATAGGGATGCTTCAAAAGATGCTCAGTTATAGTCCCAATCCATCTTCTCCGTTCACTCCTTGTCTAGGCTGCTGTACATTAAAGCACTAAGCATACAGTTCTCAGGGGGAGTCTGAAGAGGAACCAAAGCATGAACAGATATGACTGCTGGAATAGAGGGAGTGCATTTAGAAGCAGAAAAATGTGTAGCATAAGTTGCAGGAGGACAGTGTGTGTCCTTGCACAATGATCAGATATTACAGAGCAAGTTCTTAATCCTCTTCTGTGTTTAAATACCATTTCTTTATTCCTCACGAGAGAGGACATGCAGCAGAACGTTGGGCTTAAACAGCTTAAAACTAGAAACTCGCTTACAGTGATGCTCCACTGCCTGCAAACTGAGAATTATGTAGGACAGCATGCTATAAATGCTTTATTCTAGCTTATGTGTTTTGTTCCATTTAAATTAATATCTGTAAATGAGAAACATTTGTTTGTTCTGTGCTATTACCTGTATAGTAGTATCAGTACCTGCAAGATTTATTGTAACTTTTTTTCTTGAACTTCCAAATCTTTACTTTCATGAATCGAAACTTCCCTTATCTACCTTTTTTATCTACAAACTTGTCCTTCATCCTTTCAATTTTCAGTCATACTCAGCATTCCTCCTCCTTTCCATACTTTTCCTCCAACGGCTTTGCATTTTGAAGTAGGCCAGTTGCCCTCCTACCTGAAGGTGTTTGCCTGAAATTCTTGTAATCCTTTCGAACCGTTGCCCATACAATCTGTTTCTTAATCTTCTAAACTAGTTTTTCTTTTTCTGCTTCACTGAACCCACCCAAACGGTCACCACTTAGCAAAGTGAAAGGGCTATTTCTTTTGTCTTACTGATGAATAAGCTTGTCTCAGATTTTTCTTCTGTATTTTTATAGCATGGTGCTCTCGTATGTCTTAAATAGAAAAAAGTGTGCTAAACCAAACTTTTCTTGCTTTTTTTCCTGTTCTTTCTCTGCCCTTGTATATTCTAGTGTTTCATTCATGTTTGCTGCATTTGCTTCCTCTCTAATTATCTATTTCTTATCAACTTGATCCAGTCCAGTATTTTTTTGTCTGTCTCATGTCTTATTTAGCTCACCTCCAAATGTGTTTTTTCTTCTGCGGCAAGCCTGTTTCAGGTTTGCTGTTAAGCCTTCTTCACCAACGGTGCTTACAATTCTGCTGTTGCTTTGCTGAACTTTTCCATATGTATTATGTTGTTTTTCAATTTCTTTCTTCAAAATAGTCTCAGAATTGTCTTGCCTGTGTATAGGCTTGAAACCCTCATCTAGCACCTGTTGCTTTCATCTTGGTTCCTGTAACTCGTGCGTGTTTGGTGTCTTTGCTTTTGCTAGCAATAATATTTTTGTCGTCTTCATTTTTCTTCATCCTAACATGATCCTCTTTCAACTGCATGTGTAATTGTCTCTCAACGGCAAATTCATGGTTGTTTATAATCTAATTTCTGGTTGATTACTGGCTTGCTTTGTGCTTCTTTGTTCTTGCATCTTAGTTTTTGGCTATTTTTTTCCATGTTGGGATTTTTGGTCATCTTTCTCACTATAGGCAGAGCCCTTAAGTTGTCATTATTTACCTTAAATATTGTCTGCTCTCCCAACGGTACTTACACTTTCTAATTCCCTGATTGTTTCCAGTCACATTATGCTGTTTTGACTTGCCTGAATTCAGGCTTTAATCTGTCAATAGCCACTTACACACTCGTATTTGTTTCTTCAAGGCTCTGAACTGTGTAAGGTGTTGAACACAATCACTGGAAGTATAGCTGTGTTTAAAAGGAGTTAGATTTTGCATGTTACGCTTGCTTGTGAATCTTTCTACTGTGTCTGTAGTTTCATACTTTCATCATTTTTATGAATATAGTCCTGGTATGGTATATTCCCTGATCAATAATTTGACCTGGTCAATAATTAAATGTGATCCTGTCAGTGTGTACGCACTTTTTTGATAGTTGTGCCTATTGCTTTAATTAGACTAGGTCAGATTTCATTCTTGTTAATTGGAATATGACTGAAGTCCTTGGATTGTTTGGAAAACTAGCCAGTTGCCTTTGAAGATTAAGTAGGCTAGGGTGCGGGAGGGAGGGAGGGAGATGAGGAGATGCGTTCAAACATTTTGCTTTGAT
This sequence comes from Microhierax caerulescens, assembly GCA_035590215.1. Lineage (NCBI taxonomy): Eukaryota > Metazoa > Chordata > Aves > Falconiformes > Falconidae > Microhierax > Microhierax caerulescens. Next base: position 9,537,224 of record JAVJGJ010000032.1, read on the forward strand.
AATTGGGGATGGGACAGGGGGAAAGGCTGCTATGAAGAACATGTAAATATATCTGTAGAATTTTCTAACCAAGTGGCAACTGTATACCTGTATTATTTGTATGCCTAAGAACTCAAATTTTAATGAGGCTGAATTAAAGTAGTTTGGATGGCTAGCTCTTCAGCGAGGGCTGCTGAAGCGGAAAAAAGTGTTTATTTTAAAATACTTTAAATTGTCATGTTGTGAAGAGACCAAAACATGTGGAAAGCATATGAGCTGTCTTCCAAAGGTTTGGACACTGTCATGGTAATGGCAGTCTAACCAAACTGTGGCAGAGGTGTTGACTTGAAGCTTAATAAGATTTCTCAAGTGTTAACAGATGTTTCACTAATAAAATATTGAGGAGGAAAAGGATCATATTGCAAGGATCTTATTACAATCCATTCATATTACAAGTGGATCTTTACAACTCTTGCAGTAACAGCTTAATTTGGTGTAGTAAAAAAGGTAGCAGTACTACAACCTTCCTTCCTGGTTTTTCTCCAGATTAAGCTTATAATAGTTTTAGGTGCTTATTTTTGAATGGCTTTCAAATGAATGCAAATTGTGTTTTGTAATAATCAGCTGTGCTCAAAACTTTTTTGCCCCTTGTTGGTCTGCCTTCTTGACCTGTCATCTGCTTTCTTTGTATGAGCTAAATAAGGCAGCAGAGTAATGGAGAGTTGAGGCATGAGAAGCAAACATGCCTGTGAGAAGATGGGAGCTGGGGAGTTCTGGCAGCACGGAGCTCATATATGCGGGGCAGATTAACGTTTCCAGCATGGTAATGGGTTTGTATGCTGGGAAACCTAGCCAAGCAGTAGTCCAAGTATGTCTGTACCGAGGCATCTGGTGAGGGAAAGAACTCATGCAACATGTTTGAAGCTAATTGTCTGTGTGATAATGTGAATTTGGCACACGATTCTAAAGAGTGGGAGTGAAGAGCTGGGTAGGGATGCAGGATAATAGGTTGGAGTGATTTCAGTGAACAAAGAGACTTTCCAAGGTAATGGGTGTTTTGCACCATTAGACTTTGGAATTAACTTTCAGTGGGTTGAAGCATTTGTTTTGAGTTATGATGGGTCATGAGATATTGGACCTTGAAACAATATCCGCCTACGCTTTTCCCTAGTGTGAATTTTTGGCGACTGGTCCAGAACTTAGTAAAGTAAGTCCTGGAACTTGAAGTAGAGAGATTTTTCAGTTACTGCCAAGATAGAAAGAAGCTTTGGTTGTGTTTCACTCCAGCAGTACTGGCCGCTGTATATTGAGTTCTTTGGGGTAAAAAGAACGATGTAATGCATTATCAGTTGAAACTAGACATACTGTAATACAGTAAAGCATTCTAGATAACACCAATTGTTTTTCCTCAGTGTAACTGCAGTAATGCACTATTACTGTTAACTTGTGCTAGCACCACCCAAGTACAAAGGACTGCATACATTCTTTATGTAAGTTGATGATATTGGTCTACCAGAGATTTAATTTTGGCACAGTCTATCGCATATGTAGATTTTCCCGCAAGTGATTTCCTGTAGTTAGATGCTCTTTTGGAACTGTTAACACTGGGAACAGTCTCCCTTTTGCTTTTAGGAAACATAGTAACATTGGGATTAGCAGTTTATATATTCTGAGTCACTGCGATACTTTGGGCTTTTATGCAGGAAAGTAATAGCTGTGTAATCCCATAAGATAAAACAGGCTTTAAAAAGTTCTGCCTTGAGTTTTGTTTTCAAGTTTACATTATGAGCTCTTAACACTTCAAAGGAACTGGATAGGGCTCTTCTTTAACAACTTCATGTAACTGAGTATGAGGAGGGCTATAAAAGCTGTACTTAGCTGCAGTGCAAGAGAGGAAAATTTGGTAGCATACAACTTGAACATAGTTTAAGCTTTGCGTAAAAATTCTGTTAAAAGATAGCACTTGAAATAAAAACCTTGTTGATCGATGAGGTTATTCTTGGCCAGCAGTCTGCACATAGCCTTCTGGCTAAGGTGCGAGCAAAGAATGCTGTATTCCCGAATGTGCTGGGGAGCGGAAGAGAGAGCAGGGTGCTGCACGTCTGCAAGGAGCCAAGCTGCTTGCATAGCTCCCCCCATGGAAGCCTGGCCCAGTGCCTCAGCCATGGGCTCTGGCGGGCCACCTGCAGCTCATCAGGGCCAGCCACGCAGAGGGCGGCCAGCCAGCGCTTCCATTGCTTGGGCGCACAGGGCTGTGCTGGGGGCAGAGGGGAGGAATCTGAGCTGGAGCTTGTGGAAAGGAGGGGTCAGACGTTGTGTTAGGGTCTATTCTTTTATAACAGGGGAATCTTGACCGGGGGGTTGTGTGCAAGGATTTGTTCATCAAGCCTGAGAAGTTTTGTTAGGTATGATTGAATCTGACAGGGTCCCGGCAGAGGCGAGGCTGCTGCAGCTCCATGCCCCAGGTGCAACCAGTAGCAAGACTGGCCAC
>JAVJGJ010000032.1:9539708-9579173 GCA_035590215.1 Microhierax caerulescens
CAGGCACCTGGTTACAGGTGTACTAAACGTAGGTGTATACACACAGATTGACACAGGCAGGCACACAGAGCACCCCCGAGAACACAAACAGCACCGATGGTCTCATACTGTGCCCTTTTCTGGTGGTTTGGGAGGAAGCTCTGTTAGTGGTAACACACACGCACGTGCGCACACACACATGTTCAAGCTCTTGATTTCATTCGTGGTGACACCCAAGACGTGTGGGTCCTCTGACCTGTGGTCTGGCTCCAGCTGCCGGAGCTCAGACTCCCTGTACACACACATGCGCTCAGCATAAGAACACATCATCCAGGAAAACAGAAATGGAATTTAGAAGATAGGACAGATGGTGCTGGTCAGGCACAGGGCATGACCAGGCAGTTGTTCTGACCAACCCCCATTTACAGGTGACCAGCCTTTTTTTGTCCTTTATATATACTTGTTTTGAGAGGATGGTAAAACATGTCACTGCACTATCATAAGCATTCACAATATGTAGCTTAAAAGGTCAATTAATGTAGAACTAAATGGGGGTGTTGATACCATCAGTTCTAACAGTCAGTAATAGGTGGTTTTGCTTTTTTACAATACTTTTATGCCATATAAATTAATCTAGACTTTGTCTGGAATTTATTTGAAAAACAAATCTTAATTACAGGCATTATACTGTTATTTACAAGCTGTGGACTTCATGTTGATGCAGCTTTCTAAGGAATGTAACGTCTCATATTTTCAATGATAAATGTTGCTGTCACAAAGGGGATTTGAGTATTCAGCTGTAACTTTATTATGTCCGCTAATGCTTTTTAGTCACCAAAATTGATGTTGTATGTTGAAAATATTTTAATAAATCCAAGATTTATACATGAGAATGGGTGGATGGTGCACAGGCAGAATACATATGGTTGTAGCATTTAAAGTGCTTCTTGCTACGTGACTACGTGACCTCTGGTTACTGGGTGGGGGATTATGTGTAGGGATGTTCTGGCAGCTGTGTGATAGGTTTATGATCTCTAAAAACACAAAAAAAGAGAAACAAAGACATATTTATCAAAAGAAGGAGACTTAAACCTGTGAAATAGCTTTAGAAGTTCCTTGAAATCTGTGGTTTGTAGGTGGTTCTATGAATTTAATACCAAGAGGCAACAGTTCACACTGAATCTCTGCATCATCTCAGTTGTCCCTCCTGGCAGCTGAAATTAGTATCAACATTAATAAAAGGTGTCATGTTTATCTGCAGGCAGATGTATATTGTATTCATCTTGATTTTCTCTCCCTTTTGTTGGAATTAAGTTTTTCAGCAGCATGATGCAATTGATATACTATAAATGGAAACTATCCTGAGGATACAGTTGATTGTAGCATTGATGTAATAGCTTCCTCTTGTTGATGCTAGCATTAAGATGTGACACCTGGCTAAACAGTGTATATAGTATCAAGGAATAAATCTCACAGCACTTATTAAAAAAAAAAATGTAACTATAACTTGTTTTCTTGGTAATTGAGGCACGGTGGAATTTTAGTTAGAGCTTAAAACAGGATCATGGAACTGCCAGTTCCCTTGGAAGAATTACTAGTGTACTGTATCTATGCATGTTCTGAATATAAAGTCAAGTCCTGTGTGTACTTGCAGAAATACTGAGACACATATTTGGGCAACGCAATTAATTATCAAGCTTTTTATTTGTTTTCTTAATACAAGTAATCTTTGTGAAATTGGAAAACCATAATTTTCGGGGTATTAAAGGATATTTGCTAGTTATCAAGATGAATCAATGGATGAGTATACTGAATTATAATATGACGAGAGCAGTTCTTACAGGTAATTCCAGATGATGTCCAGGATTTTAAGCAATAGCATTTTACTGTATAAAGGTTTAAAAAGAATCTGGTGTAGGGACATACAATGCTGCTGTTGTATCTGTACCGTAATGGCTACTGTGCAGAGTACAAGAGAGTACCAAATTCATGTAGGAAACCTAAGAGTGAGTTGGATGACAGAGGAAGCAGTTTGCTGCTTTGGCATCAGCCCAGTGAATCAGTTTCTTGGTGCTGCAGATTGAATATCTACTGGTGTCAGTATGGTTTTGTCACGTCCATCTTTTGCTTTTGCATGGGTTAAATGGCACAAATTCTGCCTGTCTTTTGTGATGGTCCAAGTAGATGGTATGCTTTGCACAACATGGGGATTCTTAAGTGTTACGTGTAATATAAATGTGTGTAGGGTGTGCACACCAAACCTGAAATATTAATTTGGCCTTTTCTGATAAGATTGCTACCAGAAAGAGGAAATTATTTTCTGTCTGAATGGGAAGGGGGCGTGAAAACATAGAGTGTGATAGATACCTTCATTATTTCTTTGTTTTGGTAGAAACAATTTTTTGATGACTTTAGTTAAGCACAACTGATATACCACAAGCTTCGTGCAGATTTAGACCCCGTTACTTATTGGCTGTGCAAGATCTAAATTACCAGACTGTAGCCTGTTACCTAATTAATTGAAAGCTTGTTGTGTGTTTTTCCATCCTTTTCTCCACATTCTTCCTGTTTTCTTCTGTGGAGCACTTCTGTGTGTGCGTGCCCACCTTGAGTTTGAATTCTGGTTTAAACAAAAAGGCTGAAGGAGCTGGTTGATTGGTACTCATGCCTCTCGAGGGTCTATTCCTACTCTTTCTCTGTGAGCTGTTTACTTTTTAAGTTTTTCATTTTAAGAAGTTTTAATCATGCTTGACAAGATTTTGAAGGGTGGGGAAATACAGAATAAGAAAGCTATTTTCGGTGAGGTGTCTGGGAAAATGGCATGTTACTTAAGGCATCTGTTCCCTAGATGGATTTGTAATATTATCTTCTGTCCTGTTGGAATCGAGGTTTTTTTTTTCTTGCATCTGCGGATCTAACTGTTGTAGAACAACAACGTGAAGCCTCTCTTGGCTTGCTCCTCCAGAAAAGCATGGCAGGTGCTGCTGGAGTGTCTTGAGCTGAATACCTGCCTGACCAGTCTGTGAAATAAGGGTTACAGGTGGTAGTATCCGAGTTAAAGACCTGTGTTGGCTTTCAGATGCCAGACTGATTATGCAGGTCTGGGAGATTAAAAATCCAAAGAAACAAAAATGCTAACATTTTTTCTCTTCAGGTTTGGAAAAAAGTGTTGGTGAGGGGTAATGAGGAAGTTGGTATTGAAAGATTTTATATATTTTGTTTTGGTGTGGGTTTTTTGTTGTTATTTTGCTTTTTTTAACCTTTTTATGCTACATTTCAATTCAGAAAATGCTTCCGTTCCTCAAAAATAGGCAGATCTGTTTTTCCATGGAACACGTAAAATGCTCAAGTTCTGTAACTGTTATTAAAAACATTTATGGTAGGATTGTCGAAAAGCATGTGTTAATTCAGAGTCTGCTTTCTATTGCAGTTCCCAGAGTGTGGTTTCTTTGGCATGTATGACAAAATTCTCCTCTTCCGTCATGACCTGAACTCAGATAATATTTTGCAACGAATTACATCAGCAGAAGAGATACATGAGGGAGATCTTGTTGAGGTTGTGCTCTCTGGTAGGTATTGTTGTAACAGTGGAACAGTGCTTTATTCAGTAGATAAAAGAAAAAATAGGACTTTATAGAACATTATTATCATGCTTGCCTTGAGCTCTTTGATTGAAGTCTCATACTGGGTCACTGTTTTGGGGTAGAGGTTTCCAAGACAATCCAGGTGGTACTGATATTTCAGTACTCAGTTTTGCTATCATTTCATTGTCATGTTTTAATCTCTTCAGGTCTACTATTATAAACAAACCTGAATTACAAGAATATGAATTTATAATTATGATAATATAAGCTTATTATTATAATTGTTGAAGTTGAATTGTAGGTAGGATTCAGAATTTGCTCTTCCAACCCTGACGTTGGCTTTCTCTTGCTTTGATCTGTCGTTTTGTTCTGTAGCTTTTGCCATTGATGGTTTATACTGCTAAAAGGCTTCATATAAATGTATTTGCTGAAGCATAATATAAGGGCAGCCTCTTAAGGGTTATTGTAGTACTTGAAAACAGTTTATTTTAAATGATAAATTTTAATGATAAACTCTCCTTAGAGTGGTGGCTATTAAACTGTGGTACTCTTTAATAATGAGGACAAAAAAACCCCAAACTCTTAACTGATTTAAGCTGTATGTGTTTCATCAATTACTTGTAGAATTCAACCAAAGCCAGCTGCAGTTAAACTACAAATAAAAGCTGGACTAGTATTGAGCAGTTCTTTCAGACTTCAAGGACTAAGTGCCAAACTGAGGTTTTGCTCTAGAAAAAGAGATCTCTTGGCTGTCGTGGGATCAGATTTGTAACCTAGATCAATAAAGTATGATTTCCAGTCATAAGGCTGTGTTCCTTGGCTGCATTTCAGGACCTGCTGCTGTAGGCATGTCTAGGCTGTTCAGTAGTTGATCGTCTTGGTTTGAGCTTTTCATCGCTCCTGGTGAATGCTGTATTTGGAAAATTTGTTGTGTGTGCCTCTTCCTGACAATCTGACAGTTTCCTTATAAACAGGCAGACCAAAGAAATTGACGCATTTTGAAGACAAGTAAATCTCTTTCTGTAGGGTTTTAAAACAGACATGAGAATCTGAATATGCAGTGCTAGTACATATTTGATCAAAGAATAGTAGCCATCAGGGCAAGGTAATGTTGGTGTAAAACACCAGTTTCTTTTCTTTTTTTTTTATATTCCAAAGAAACGGGACAAAAATTTCATTTAAATATATCCATGCTTGTTTAAGATAAAGAACATTACTGGTTTCCCGTGTTCCATGGAAACTATCCACAGTTCTGTTTTGGTACACAGAGTTCAATCTAATAAGCTTTTACTGAGAAGTCCTTTAGAAGATAAAAATGTAACCTGTAGAACTGTCCTTTGAAAATTCTGAAGGTTACAAAGCAGCTTGAAAATGAACTCACTCCTTCAAGCATTTACTGTTGATTTTAGCAAAGCTTGTTGGATTTGCCTTCTCAGCTTAGTGAAGCTTTCAACATTGTGACTCATACCGTTGATCAGCTGTGGCCATTAGCCTATAGAATCCAATGGATTTTTTTCCTCAATAAAAAAGCTGCTGAAAACTATGTGATCTTCTAAATGCATATCTAAATAGTGTACAGTGAAGTGCTGATGTCTAAACAGCTCATGAGTGTTCTTTGGATCTGCCATTTTTAAAACAATTTATTTTTTCCATCAATCCTTGTTGATCCTGTGGCAAGAACCATAACTTACTGCAATTTTTTAAAAGCTTTGGCTACAGTTGAAGATTTCCAGATTCGTCCTCATGCACTTTATGTGCATTCCTACAAGGCTCCTACTTTTTGTGACTACTGCGGAGAGATGCTTTGGGGTTTGGTACGACAAGGATTAAAATGTGAAGGTAAGTCTGTGATTCTTCACGTATTTCTGTATGTATGTATCTGTATAAGAATAGGAAGAAGAAATTGTGTCTTGTGCGATACATTAGCACATGATAAATACAGTATTTCAGAGTTGGAATGGGTTGTGCATCAGGAAACCCAAGTTCTGATCCTGGCATTAACGCAAACTGTGTGTGACCTTGGGCAAATGTCTGAAGATGTGTTCCTGTTTCCCGCTTGGAAAAAAAAAATAGTTAGCTTACAAGTGTGTGCTTTGCACAAGGAGCAGGGACTTTGGCGACTCCCGAAGGGGAATCCCTTTCCTTATGGCCTTCCTCCAGCTGGCTGTGGAGCGCTCTGCAGCCTGCTGTCAGGTACTGGTGCTGCCTGCTCACTGCATTCTCCTTGGCTCTTGTGCTCCAGCAGGAGGGACTGGTGCAAGCCTCCTGGTGGGAGGAGAAGTGAGAAGCACGGATCTATCTGCTGCTTTGGAGCCTTAGGCTTTGTTTCTAGAGCTGGGCTGACTGGAGACCAGTATTATAGCAAGTTGTGCAAAAAAAGCCGTTTGTGTATTGCACCAAGAACACTAAAATAAGAGAATTTAACAGAACAGTATTTCTTCCTTTACCGTTTTCCTGGATTGTATTTTTAACAGCTTTATCAAAATATTAGTACTATTTTTATTACTTTGAATATTGGGAGTTTTTTGTCTAAAACCCCCTTATCTTTCAGGTTGTGGGTTAAACTACCATAAGCGATGTGCCTTCAAGATTCCAAATAACTGCAGTGGAGTGAGGAAGAGGCGTCTGTCTAACGTGTCTTTGCCAGGAGCAGGGCTCTCAGTCCCGAGACCAGCACAAGCTGAATACACATCCTCTGCCTCTGAAGAAGTAAGTAATGTGAAAGGGGAAAAGCCAGTTTCTGGCTTTAAATCGTTTAACCTCTGGGGAACTAGATAGTGTTGCAAGTGGCTCCTAACAAGTACAAAGGAGTTGAGCTTAACCATTGTGACAGGTTTTAGTTCTTTTTTAAAGCTGGTAGGTCTTAAGGCTGTGACACTCACTGGTAACTTATTGCTGTGAGGAAAGGGAAGTAAATTACAACTTTTATGGAGAAATTTGTTATTGGCCTATCACTCATATGAACTCTAAGAGCTTTGGTTTCAGGAATCGCTGCCTTTGTAATACAGATTCATTCTGTAATTACAATATCGGTATAGAATAGTTACTTAGTTAAGGCAGTACAAATTGTAAGCTTTTACGCTGGGAGATGGAGAGAGTGTTCCTGATATGCTGTTAGGCTTCTCACAGAGTTAACCTTAAAAAAACCAAGCCCTGTCAAGGAGGGTGTAGGGATAAGAACTTTACTGTAAAAAGTCATCCATAATACTTCTTTGTTCTGATGATTGCTGAGAGGTTATTGATTATACTGCAACTATATTGGGATCATAAGACAGGACAGGCAGTGATAAGATCCATTTGTTTCATTGCTGCTTTCACAGTGGGGTAAAAAGCAGTGCTTTTGACACTTAATCTTTCCTAATTATCTAGTTCTATTACTTTACACTTTAATGATTCTTACTATAGTATAAAATACAAATTTTATAGATTGTCTAGTTCAAGAAAATATTTTTTTTAAGCTAGAGGCTACAAAGCTTCATCCTGAGTCATGAAAAATATTTATTCTGTTGTTTGTAACTATTGGTAAGATCTATTCAGTGAACACAGAATTGTAACCAGTTCTCCTATCACAGGATTTAACTGTCATTTCTATGTGCATGTTCAGTACCTCTGACACCTCTTCTGTGGTGTCCCATTTCAAATACTTGGCTCAGATGATCAGTAGTACCATGTTTGCAGGTCATCTTTCAGCCATCTTAAAATGCTTTAGGTCAGATGTACAAGGCCGTGTTCCTTTGTTTTTCTGTACATGTGAGTAAACATAAGTTTATCCTGCTGAATGTTCAGTATAATACTAAATGCCCTTTTTGTTTTAATTGCTGAAGCTTTTGTTTTAACTTAGTTTAAAACTTAGTGTTTTAACAGTCCACCCATCAAATCCATATCTCTCAGATTTTTAGAGAAGGATGTTGTGGGGGACCATGTCAAAGGCTTTACAGAAGTTCAGACAGGTGATATTCAGTGATCTTCCCTTGTCCACTGATGTAGTCACTCCATCATAGAAGTCCAGTAGGTTGGTCTGGCAGGACTCTCCCTCAGTGAAGCCATGCTGGCTATCTCTAATCATCTCCCTGCCCTCCATGTGCCTTAGCATAGCTTCTAGGAGGATCTGTTCCACGATCTTCCCAGGCACAGAGGTGAGGCTGAGGTTGCTAGTTCCCAGGGTCCTCCTTTCTACCCTTTTTAAAAATGGGTGCAATGTTTGCCTTTTCCCAGTCACCAGGGACTTCTCACCAGACTGCCATGACTTTGAAAAGTCATGTTTTGGTGCAAATCATGTATACCTTCTTTATTCCAGCGGTGCTGCCCAGAACCTAGTAAGAGGATTCCCTCCTGGAGTGGCCGTCCCATCTGGATGGAGAAGATGGTGCTTTGCAGAGTGAAGGTTCCACATACCTTTGCTGTTCACTCTTACACTCGCCCCACCATATGCCAGTATTGCAAACGGCTGCTCAAGGGACTTTTTCGCCAAGGAATGCAGTGTAAAGGTAAACATTTAATTTTCTGCTGCAGTGATAAATTCCAGTAGAGGTCTTGTATTGAAAATTGTTTTCAACTTAACGTTTTGACTGCAGAAGGTTGTGTACTGTGAAATGGGGCAGTGTAATTTTTGAAATATTGCTTATTTTTGAAAGGATAACAGCAGCCCTCGTTTTCATTTTAGTAGACTATGCATTGGACGTGTTTTGTTTTTTTAAATAAGATGTAATCACATGTAGATTAGATTAGGAGCACCTTAATTCTAGAAGGATAATTCTAAATTAATAAAAATGGGAAATACTTGTCTTTGTTCAATCTCTGTCTTCTAGACTAATCACTAAAGAATTTGTAAGTTTTCATTATGTTGTTCTAGCACAGAATAGTGGTTATTATCTTCTGGAAAAATTTTATCCAGGTAGGTGCCTCTTCTGAATTAGATTAGGTTTAGGGTTTTTTTTAACCTATGTTAAGATGCATGACTGCAGTTCCCAGACCCTTCCTATGACATTGTGATCTTCTTCTGGCTCTTTATTGCTGGATAGTGCAGATCTGTCAGCTTTGTTGCAGGAAAGAAAAATAGTTATGAATCATAAACATTAGTATATAAAGGACTTTAAATTTCTCTCATGTGAGTTTGTCAGATGTGAGTACTAAAGGTCAACATTTGGAAAGAGGTTGCTTAATACTCTTTCAATTGTCTTTAGTAGAAGAGAGCAAGAATTGTAAGCGTATAGCTGTGTTAACTTTTGACTAAAATACTGCTGTCTTATGTAAGTAAGGAACCAGTTCTCTCTTTCCTTTCTGTTTTTGTTTATTTGCAGTCTTTGTAGTCTGTCTGAAGTCTGAATCCTGAACCAGTTTTGATTAATTTTTTTTTTTTTTTTTTTTTTGAGTCAGTGTGTCTCCTGGATACATGTAATACATAAATAATGAAGCCTGACAAAAGTGCTTTAGCATTTTAACCTATAGATGCTACTGACTGTATACAGTTGTTGTAACTGTATATCCAGCTGAACCTGGGGCTACCAGGTCAGTTTCAGGGAATGAATGACATGGGACAAAACAGCATGTGTGTGTGGAAAACAAGCCTAGAGAAATGTTATGTGTATGCACAGGACAGAACCAAGTATATTAGTAAGACTCCATTTATGCAGTATGATCATATAAATACTAATAATATATTGGGAGTTGATATAAAACAATCAAAATATTTTCATACTGCTTTCTCCTACAGATTCTTAAGGTTTCCCATTGACTTCCTTGTGCACATTCCCAAAGCTTGGGGTCTTTCAGCAGTCCCATGTTCCTGAGTACCTGTAAGAGCCCTGGATTTCTTGAATTCATCCAGGCTTCTACTTGGACTCTGAGGATGATCTTTGGGATTGCTAAGGCTGTATTTGTGTATATAAACTAAATGTGCCCAGAACATTCCTGGACACCTGAGGTCAACTGGGACAAAGTGACCTGTACTCATGAACAAGTTTTCTTAGCATCCCAGCCTGGGCAGCTGTATGTTGGGAACAGTGATGCTCTGATTTATGAAATAGAGCTGGGAACTGTTTGGGATTGTACTAATGGTGTGGGCCAAAAGCATGCTAGGGAATATTTCTTACTGTTTCCTAGACTAGAGAGCTGCATTGCAGTGCCCAAGAACGTTTCTGGATGTAGTTTAATTTATTAGGATTGTCTCACTCTTAGTTTTTCTAGTTCCCTGGTAGGATTTGAAATACGTTTCTTCCAGCCCCCTCCAGACTAGGGAAGTAACCATATTATGTAAAATGGACTGAAAACTGTGCTATAGAAATGACAGTTCACTGGTCTCATCCTAGGATGTTTTCTTGTAGGCACTCAGAAGCTGAACAGGATTGTATTTTGCTCCAGTTTGGCTTCTCTGCTACTAAAAACGGGGGGGGATAATGATAGATTTTTCTTGTCTGGCCTTAAAAGGAGAGCACAATGAGCTTTATTTGGATAGCATAAAGGGAATAAATGATCAGTTTGAAAACTGTTGTGGGGGCAGTAGGGAGTTTTGAAATTAATGATGTTATACAGAGTTGAAAATTACAGTGATATTGCTAATAAAAGAAATTCCTGTTAATGCTACTAATGTCATGTGCTGGACTTTGTTCAGTAGGCTGCATCTGATACCTCAAATGTAGAAATGGCACACATCCAGGTTAGATTCTGTCTCCATGTCAGGCCAGGTCTGGACATAACATTATTCTGTCTGCCCTGTGTCAGCAGGCAGAAATGGAGCTTCAGCGTTTAGCTAAATTTGTAATCTGAATGACAGGGCAACTGGCCTTTGGGATTTACTGCAGAGCATATTTGCTCTGCGATGTAGGTGTGTGATCCTGGAGGCTCTGATGGCTGCAAGTCTTAGGCAGCAGGTGGGGAAGAATGATAGAGATGGGATTTAAATCATATAGCAATGGAAAAAAGGATGTGGAACAAATGAGAGGATGGGAAAAATGACATCATAATGGAAAACACGAACTACAGAGAAAGCTAGAGAAGCAGAAAACTTTTTTACTGGAAAAGGAAGCACTGACATAATATATAGTGGTAGGGCAAATCAACATGTGACATCAGGACAGGATTGTTAATTTCCTTCTGGAGGTGACCTCATTTGGTGCTGTCTTCAGTTACATGCAAATGTATGAATCTGAACTGAAGCTTGCAGTGGAAGTAGTGAATGATAGAATGTTAGTGTTTGAGTAGGAGTAAGGTTCTGGTATCATGGACTTATCTTCTGGTTTAGATTGCAGATTCAACTGTCACAAACGCTGTGCATCTAAAGTTCCTAGAGACTGTCTTGGAGAGGTGATTTTCAATGGAGGTAAGATGAGAGATGTGCTTTCAAATACTGACAGATCTTTGGAGGCTTAACAAGATGCATTAGCTTTTGGATCCTTCGTCTGAATATTTTACATCTTTTTATTTTATCTTCCTTTTTTTTTTCTTCACTAGAGATTGCTAGCAGTTAAGAAGACGATAACTTTAATTTTAATCAGTCTTGGCAAGTACAGTATATTTTGCCTGAGATTGCTCAAGGGAAATAAATCAAGAAGCCTCAGTGTACAAAAATTAAACATCTGTTGTGATCAGTCGGCTCATTGTTCACCATGAAATACATATTTTCAAATGTTAATATCTGAAGACAAATACCATTTTTTTGTGACTTTCTCATATCCGTGATTTTTAGTGGCCAGAGTTAGCCCAGTGGTTTGTGAGGTGAAAGAGGAAGGAAACAACCAAGCCTAACTAAACCAAAAAAACCCTGCTCTGATTTTTTTGAAACCTTAGTTAAGTAGGAGTGTATTCTGAATGGACCTTACAGAGTTGAAACGGGAAGGTGGGGAACACTCTATGGAAAAAAGTTTAGAGTCTTATTCTTACAAGTCTTAGACCAGTGTTAAGGTGATGAAAGATGGGATGGATGAGCAGACAGTGAGGTGGACTGAACGCTGGTTGAATGTGTAGGGCTAGAGGGTGGCAGTTAGTGGCATGAAGTCCAGCTGGAGGCTGGTAACTAGGTGTGTACCCGAGGGATCAGTACCGGGTCCAGTCCTGTTCAACACCTTCATTAATTATCTGGATGATGGGGCTGAGTGTATCCTCATCAACTTTGCTTTTGGCTGGGATGACTGGCTGATATGCCAGAGGGTTGTGCTGCCATCCAGAGGGACTTCAACAGGCTGGAGAAATGGGCTCACAGGGGTTGTTGGACCAGATTGATCTCCAGAGGTCCCCTCCAACTTTAGCCATTCTGTGACTGTGTTGCCCAAATTCTTGATCCTTGACGCACGCATTTTTGAGGGGAATGGGATTGGTGACACCTGATTCAGAGACCTGGGCAGCAGCCTTGTTAGCCAGTGGGTCCCTTGCCATTGCACAGTGTATCCCATCCTTTCGTGCCTGCCTTCTCCTGCTCTGAGGCTTTTGCCTAGGTCTTGAGATTGGTGGCCATGAACAATAGCATGCATCATGTTGCTGCTGCAGCCTGTTTTCACCACCCTTGCGATGCTAAGGTGCTAGGGCACGTAGTTTGGCAACTACGATTTCATACAACCCTGTGGACATAAGGAGTTGTTTAGCTTTTTGTTCTTTCTCCCACTCTTAAATTGAGCTCTCCCTAGACCAAAAAAAACCCAACCAAAAAAACAAACTAAAAACTCGCTACAGAGGAATGTATTTGTATATTTTAATTTTTAATTTTCCTCAGTGCAAGTTGTATAGCTTTTGGAAACTTTAAACTTCTGCCGGCAGAGAGTCAGATGTGAATAAAATCTATTCTGATTTTCTTTTCCTGCAATACCATGGCCCCCACTTTCCCACTTTACTTTTGCTATTTTTGGGCTACAAGGGCAGCAAGAACAGAATTGGGTTTCTGTTGATGGAGAATTTCATTTGCATGGGAACAATGCTCTGGGTCATCTCTAGCCATTGAAAGGTTACTTTGTACTGATAACTTGTGGAACAGAATTAATGTGATTTATCTTTAGACCTTAAGCTTTTCACTCTGTTTCTTGCACTGTGACTCTTGTTTTAGTTGGGTCTCTCTTGCCTTGGCATTTAGCGCAACTGAATTGATAATGTTTGTTAGCATGCTCTGCATTTTTTGGCAAAAACTTGAGGATTTTAGATATTCTGATTGCATTTTTATGTTTATTTGCATAAATGGTGGGGTTTGGGGGGTTTTCTTCGTTGTTGTTGGTTTTTTTTCAATTGTGTATTTAAAATAATACCTGAAACCTGTGTTGTTTCCAGAACCTGCTAGCCCAGGCCAGGACTTGGACATGCCAATGGAAGTTGATAGCAGTGAAATGAACAGTGATGGTAGTCGAGGTCTAGATGATGCTGAAGAGCCCTCTCCTCCAGAGGACAAAATCTTCTTTATGGATCCATCTGACCTTGATGCAGACAAAGATGAGGAAGCTGTCAAAACCATCAGGTAAGTCATAAGGTGGATCTCTTTGCTCCAGACGTACTTTCCTCAGTATTGTGAGTAAAATATTTCTGATTAGCCCAGTTCTACTGCTTAAAGTGTTGTGTTTTAATTTGTGTGGGTTTTTTTTTATTTTAACTTGAAAATTCTTTGAAAAGTTGTCCTGTCTCAAGAAAATCTGAAACATAAATAAATTAAAATAGCATAGTCTCTTCTAATTGGAAGAAGTGCTGTGCTATGACCGTTACCAAAGAAATAAACCCAGATTATCAAAACATGGTAAAATTTATGGCTTAATGTGGCTGAGACATGACTAAGGTCTTTGTGACTTCAGCCTGCTTTAGTTACTGTTATACATGTGTTGATTTAAAAGGAATTACTGGAGATATTTTAATATTCACATCATAGCCTATATGCATTTTAGGCAAAGTTTGCTTTACTTATCTTGAATGTGACTTATCTGAAGTCTTCTATGTGATAACTGTTACACAATTTCTTTAATTTTAACTTTCTGTATTATCCTAAATAGTGTCATCCTGATTTTTGTAAGTCATTCTTAATAACATAAGAGCAGTTGTGTTAGGTCAAACTAAAGGTGGTTTTTGCTCAGGGCTTAATAGCAAATACATGGGGAAGAGCATATAGTGATGCCTCCCCAGCTTTCAGCCATTTGTAGTTGAGGGACTTCCCGAGTTGGAAATAGCATTTTTTGTGTGTTACACCTCTAGGTAGGATTTTTCTATTTATTTCTAATCAGATTTGAAGCAATTAGTTTTTGGCACATACAACATCCTGTGGCAGCCAATTCTACTATGTAACTGTGTGCTGTGTTAAAGCATCCTTACATTTTTGGTTTTGAAGCTACCTTGTGATTTCATGTGTTTACAAATGTTTCTGTTAGAGCCACATGTGGGAGTGCTGGTGCTAAGCAGGTGACTTAGTGTTGACTCAATCTTCAGTGCTATTAATACCTGAATGTTTAACCAATGACCCTATTAGAGGTTGTCGGATCCTTGTCTATAGGACAGTTAATATCCCTGAGCATTGATAAAATTTTCTAGTGCAGCTATGATGTGAATCAACACCCCCCTGTTTATTGGAAGTATGCTTAGATAGGGACCTTGGTTGGTGTGTTAGTGCAATAACAATATTAAGCAGTGTAGTCATCTTACGCAGACAAGAGAAAATAATAGTAGTGCTGATGTTAATTGTATTTTTATGCTGGATTAAGACCAGCAGTCTCAGCTAATTGTTTTGAGAGAGGATGGTTTCTGTAGGTGTCCTTGATCCTGTGGTTTTACTGTGTTTCGTAATTTTAAGTATGGCAATACTTGCAGATAGAGAGCCATTGGGAGCTCGGATGCCTTGTCAGTTTCATCTGTTGATGAGATTTGTATGAGAAGAAAAGGTGCCTGTTCCTGAAAATTATGGCTATTTGTGTAGTACCAGTATAATTGCAGTACTGTTGTATTTTAACTTGTTAAATAATAACTGATCTTATCTTTTTTTAGTCCTTCCACAAGCAATAATATTCCTCTCATGAGAGTTGTACAGTCAATCAAGCACACAAAGAGGAAGAGCAGTACAATGGTGAAGGAAGGATGGATGGTCCACTATACTAGTAGAGACAATCTGGTCAGTGACTTTAGTTCCTTCCTATATTAAGTTAAATTAGTTCTCTAAACCAGTGTATTTTATTTCTTTTATTTAGATATTCTGTGTTACAATATCATTAGAAAGAACTTAGCCATGATGTTCACTATAAAGAGAGATGGTGCAAAGGAGAAACTGTAGTTTATTAAAAATTCTTCATGTGGTGATTCAACAGTGTTTTTCCTTCTCCTTTTTAAGAAGTGTCTCTAAATTGTCTCAAATGAATTGCATGTTTCAAGATTTCAGATTTTTTGAGATAATAATTTAGGATCATCTGCTTATGTCTTTCTGTTTAGCAGCTGAACTAAATATTTATATCAGTGTATTTATTTTACTACATGAAAAGGTGGAAATTATTATAAAATATGGTGTGTACTGAAACGGTTGACGCTATTATTCTAATGATCTACGTGTTTATATGTAGATATGAGAGCCCTTCATTCCTGTAGCAATTCACTCTATCTAAAAGTAAGCATTATTGAACACCATCCCCCACAAACTCATTATTCCTATTGATGTCAGTGAAATAAAGAGTTGTGGCTTGACTGTATGTCCCTGGGTATGCAAGCATCCTCCAAAAAGACTGCATTGTTTGTTTCCGGTGCTACCAGTAATGATCTTTTAATTGAACCTTCTTAGGCAAGCTCCTTGGTTTTGTCTATTGAGGAGGAACAAATGGAAGAGTAACTGTGTCCCTTAGAGGGGGAGTCAATCGCCTCCTCTTTTGATAGGTTAATGAAAAGGATGAAGTCAAAAAGTTCCCAGATCTCATGAAGCACGGTGTGTCATGTTGAGACTGTTTGTGAAAGGCAGTACAAATACTTTTGCGTTCTTTGTCTCTATGTAGGTGCCTGCTTGAAGGACACTTCAGGAATTTAGAGAAGGAAAGTTATTTAAGATCTGCTGAAATTGAGCTGAAGGGTGATACTAGTCAGCTCAGGTTACTGTAGTATTTTTACTTTTTGTATTTGTCAACTAAACAGACTGCTGCAAGTGCTCTGTTGGAAACTGCCTTACAAAGCATTTCTTTACAGTTTTCTAATACATAGTATATTTATCACAAACCAAAATAAGTATCTAGTGTATGAGATTCCAGCCAAAGCTATTTAACAGACACAATTGTTATGGAAAAACTAAGTCCAGATAGCACATGAAGATGAATAGTTCTAGCAGAACCATTCAGGGCAGACCTGGTACTTGACTCTGATTTAATCTGTCAGTACAGCCAGTAAATTTTTCCAAGGACTTTTTTAAACCTCCTCATAGAACAGTGATCAGACTGTACACCTTAGCTTAGTTTTGATTGTTTTCATCTGTCAGTCTGGCCACTACCTAGATGACATCTACTGAAAAAGGCCATTCAAATGAATTGGAGCGTTCTGTCCCAAAGCAAGATACCTTCAGCCAAGCAAGATCTCACGGAGCTTCCTAATGGGAGGAGACTTCTGTATTAGGCATTACGACATGGGCTGTTGCCCTTGACAGCTCTGCTCTCAGCCATGTCAGACCGTTTCCTATTCCTGAAACAGCCGGGGCTTTCTGTCAGTTCTGAAGAGGGTCATTGTAACTGCAATATCTGTATGCTTCTTGCTGAGCCTGGATAACGAGATATTTCACCCTTTATAATGAGAAGTCTCTGTATCGTTGTCTGTATTCTTTTCCTCACTCTGAGCCCATCCTTTCTCAGGATAGGCTATGCTCAAATTGTGAATCCCTGAGTTACCAACCTGTTCCTTAACTCCCCGCCTCCAAGGTCTTCCCTGATTCATGATTTAATAAAGAGCGCATATGTCCAAAGGACAGGTTCACCCTTATGCTTTCACCAGCTTCAATTCGATGCTGGATGGGAATTCCATTTAGTTAAATCCATTCACGACCTAGTTCTCTTTGTTTAACCTCTGCAGGTAGTCTTAGCTTCCCCGTGATAGAAGTGATTTAAGCTCTGCTGTATTATGTTTCAAACTTTGTCATCCTAGGCCAGAGCTGAGGGTCTTGGATTTTTGTCACAGGAAAATGGGAATGGGTTTCTAATTGTATGAGCATGGTGCAAACAAAGTTAAGTTAGATTCATACAGCCATATTACCTTTATAAATGTTTCTTTGTTTTGAGGAATGTTCTTCTCTTTAAAATTACGAGACTGTTACGTGCAACAGCTTACTTAGGTTACTTTTTGGTGGAGAAGATATTTCTTATTGATGGAGACTTCCAAAAAATAGCTGTTTAGTCTGTCTTGATTTCTATTTCCACCCCCACCTCCCCCTGCAGGATATTTTGTCCATGTGAATCTCATAACCTGTCTGTCTTGCCACTGTGTGCTTTGACCTTCTAGAGGTCTCTGTTGACAAAAGAATTAAGGACTTGTTAGGCTGGCTCAGTCTTTGATCCCTTGTGATGTTGGTGTGAGGGCACTGAGGGAGACAAAAGATGACCCCCACAATTGTTAATAAATTAAAATAATTGAGGTGTTTGAGCTTATGCACCTGGAGTGAAACCTGTGTAGATAAGATTTTCCTTTATGAGATAACTTGTTGTCACTGCAATTACTGTAAGGTAAGTGATACTTTTTTCTAGTTTGTGGAAGTAATTTTTGAGCCTCTTCCTGAGTTAAAAACAAATCTTTATTACCAAAGCATATGTTCTCATGTATCTAGTCTTAAGATGCAACTGTAGATTAATGTTAATTGATTATCTTAGTGATTTAAAGCATTTCTTATGTAAGTAATCAAATAAAAAAAGCCATACCAGTGATTTATTCCTTACATTATTATACTGTGCATTTTGTAGAGAAAAAGACATTACTGGAGACTGGACAGCAAATGCCTCACACTATTTCAAAATGAATCTGGAACAAAATATTACAAGGTAATTAATGATGAGTAATAATTATGTTACACTTGATTTACTTGCTTTATAGATCTGAAACCTATTTGTGAGCAATATAGCATTATCTTAATTTCCCTATCTTTTTTTAATCAAAACTGTGACCAGGTCAATTGTTGGCCAAAGCTTGTAAGTGAAAAGGACTAAGACTAACTCTTGAGAAGGTGATTGCAGCTCCTGTTGTAATCCCCTTGAGTATGTATCTCCTTACATTTTACACGTAACATTCTCCTGAATTACCTAGCATATTAAATTTTCCTCACGATTACCAGAAAAATCGTTTGACCTCCAGTCTGGTGAAGGCTAGGATTCTTTTGTAAGTAGTGACTGAAAGTTTGCATGCTTATATATTTTATTTCAAGGTTCCCAAAACTAAATTATTTCTGACTGTACAACTGAAAGTTGCAAGCAAGATTTAAAGGAAAATTGACTGTGCAGCCTGGTGTTACATAAATGAAGCTTAGCAATAATTTTTGTATGTTGTTAATATAGTAATGTGTTCAATGGCGGAATATTCAGGAAATGTATTCCAATGTATAAACAGGATTTTTCCCTTTCTTGTCTTACACCTTTAGGTGGGGGTCCAAATCTTGCAGCTTCTTCCTTTATAACATCTCTAAGATCGAGCCTTTTCTCTGTACACCCAGCTAAACTTGCCCAGATCCTTTTCATCCCTATCTTGACCAATGCAGTCTCTTCTTCTCAGACCTCTCTGATACTTGTATTGCCCTGTGCATTCAAAACACAGCTGGTAAAATATGTTCCTTGCTTGTTGCTCCGTTATGTCACTGCTTTTAGTCCTTTGACTTGCCCCTTTGCACCCCTTTTTTGACTGCTTTAATCTCAGGTTATTTGTCATTGCTGTTAGCATCATTCACAGTTTTTCCCTTTACATTTATTTGCTCTTCATCTAAATCGGCTACTGTCTCTCATCCCCCTAATGCCAGCCCAGTGTTCACCTGCTTGTTCACTACTCTGCAAGTGACGTGCACCTGTACGCCTTCCCGTGTCTGTGGAATGTCCTCCTCCAGCTAGCGTGAACTTGCAACCATTTCTTCCTTCAGATCTGCTCTCTAGTACTGCTTGTACCGTGATCTTAAACTGACAAGGTAGAGGAGTCAGTAGAAATTGTTAATACCTGAATGAAAGAGAAACTCCACCCAAAATGATTCAGAGATGCGAAGCAGTGCTTACTGGCTAGCGTATATAACCACATCCTCTTCTTAATGTTGTCTTGTTGCACTCCCTCCCCCCCACCCCCGTCTTGTTCTTCTGTAGCTAAGCTGTATAAACTACGGTGGGGAAGATGGTTATTCTGTAGTTGTGCATCGTTTGTATGCAGTGGGAGCACGTCTCATGCTGAGTGTAAATGCTTTTTGAGCAGAAAATAGTAGTTGTGTGGAGACAACTGTGGTGGGGCTAAGAAGTCTCTAGGCTTGTATGGAGGAATTCAGAAAACTCTGGGTGGGCAATGCTCATTTGTTTGACATTAGTTATGAAGCTTGGTGTTTTGATGTATTTGCTTTGATTTCTTTGCAAACGCTTCTTAAGTTTTGAGTATCAATATATTAAAATTCTACGTGCATTTTCATTTTTTTAATCTTTAATATTTTTCTTCAGGAGATTCCACTTTCAGAAATTCTCCAGGTGACTCAGCCTCGAGATTTTTCAAACGTGGTGCAGGGCAGCAACCCATACTGTTTTGAGATCATCACTGACACGATGGTGTACTTTGTTGGCGAAAACAATGGTAGCGGTCATCACAGTCCTGTTCTTGCTGCCACCGGAGTTGGACTTGACGTAGCTCAGGGCTGGGAGAAAGCCATTCGTCAGGCTTTGATGCCAGTCACTCCTCAAGCTAGCGTTTGCACTGCTGCAGGACAAGGAAAAGATCACAGTAAGCAGGCAGACAAGGCGCTATTATTCATATGCTGAAGTTTTTAACGCTGGAGATTCTTCCTTTCAGAAAAGTGCTTATTTAGAGTGAAGTATTGCCTGTCTATTCTCTGCTGAATTGGGTCCATAATTTTCCGCAAGACTCTAAAAAGTGATGCTCAGGCTCGTGGAGGGTGGGTGAATCCTTTAACTCGTTGTAGCAGGAAGTAGTAGTTAAGAGTCAGACTTACAATATGGATCCATATTGCAGGGCTTCACCGTAGGAGCGTTAAGAACTCAAATGTAGTTGCTGGATGTGAAAAGGGACCTTAGTTTAGGTATTTCTAATATACTTTATTAAATAAGTAAATACATTCAGACTATATACATATACTCTGAAAGAATTAGATTTGGATGTTTTTTGATGTTATCTCCTCTACTGTTTTTTTTTAATTCTGTGAGATGCCGGTAGTTAAGGAGAAGAAAAGGAGTTAGTGATGCAATGTAAATACTGCCGGTGACGGAAAGAACTTTTGCTGAGCTGTGGGTACTGACAAAAAGTACCCTATTCTTCTTTGTATGCACCTGCCCTCCTTCTCTTTCTCTGGCATAGGATCATATTTGTTATCAAGGCTCCACTAAACTATATATTATGTTCTTTCCCTTCAGACATCTCCTTGTTCCTTCCAGTGACATTCTTTCACATTCTGTACTGAGATTTTTGCTTGCTTTCTTTAGTTCCCTTTCATCTTCCAGGTACTCCTTAATCTTAGCACAATTTTCTTTTGCAGGAGATTCTGAGGTTAGTTTCTCTGTCTCTTGAATCTGGCTGCTCTGCATCAGCAACAGTTAAGAATGTGTAAATGCTAGCCTGAGGTAAAGGCACTTTCTGAAAATGCAACCATGGTCTGAAATGGTGAACTATGAAATGCCAGTGGTGGTATCTGTATTCAGTTAGAGTTACGAAACATACCTGTAAGGTGGTACTTCGTAACTGGCCTTACACTCGCCTAAAACGCCACTTCTGATATGAAATTCCTAGTTGCAAATATGTACATATATGTATATACACCAAAGCTCCCTGTTTTTTAGAACCTAAGGCTTAATGTTTCTGAGAGACTTGCAAAGACAGTTGCTTTTCCAAAGTCAGCAGTTTTTTTCAGATATAAGAAATAACTTCTTTATATTAAAACTTGATAGTAGTAGGGAATAGAGCCACAGGGGTAGATCCAGAGAGGAAGTATTTCATCATGTTTAGGATTGTAGGAGTATGAGAAACTACTACAAGTTGTAGTGTGTAGTGGTGTTTGCATATTCTTAGACAGCTCAGGTTGGTTCTTAAGCTCTAAAAAGCCCACAGAATGTCCATTCGTCCTTCTTCCAACACATTGTGAGCCATGAGATGTATTCCAAGAGCCTTGAAGAAAATTAGACTTCAGTTAAAAAAAGAAAGTCCCCAAAGCCTCAAATATGTTCTTTTAAATGAAAAGACCAAAATAGGAGGGAGACATTGCTAGTGCTTGAAATACTTGCAGCAGCAGGGAATTTGTGGTATCACAGTGTCAATTGATACCACCTTCTGGCCAGGAAATAGCTGGAATGGGGATGCCCTTCCAGTGTAACCCGTGGGAAAAAGCCCTTGTACCTGGTTGTTGGGGTGGGATGTGTCTGGGGGGGGTTTCTGAGCTGAAATGACAAAGAGAAGATTAGTAAGTTGTTAGGTGGTATAGATTTCCTATTGAATCCTGGCATTGCTTTCTTGTGTTCTTCACAAGTGACTGTTTTTCAGCCCTTACTCTTAGGGATTTCAGACACTAAAAAAAAAAAAAAAGATTTATTTGGAAAGAGTAACTCAATTTCTACCTACCAGATACTTTGTATTCTGTTGTCATCTGTGGGGAAGGGTTCAGTGTGTTCTTTTTAAACAGTTTCAAAACCCCTATCTTCACTTTCTTGGTATGGTGTTTCAACCATGCTGCAGTTCGTGTTGACCTAGTAACTTTTCTCTGCGTTCTTGTTTTCCAGTGTGTTCTGTACTGTGCTTCCAGTACAGACTTGACTATAGTCAGTAATCAGTAGACATATGCAAGGCTGTAATTACAGTTTGGATTTCAGATGCAGTATTAAGTGTCTGTCAGAGCTAGTATTTGTTGCCATCTTAAGTCTGTAAATTCCTTCTTTGAGATAAAGCACAGGTGGCAAAAATCAGATACCGACGTTTTCTTTGTGTTCTGAAATGGTATTTTTAAAGTTCAGGGCTGCTCTTAGGGTGATATAGGCCCTTTTCAAAGTGCTGGTAAATCTATAGTATATCATCTGTCCACCTTGCAGGTGAATTTGTTCTACCTTTTTTTTTTTTTTTTTTTTTTAAGTTAACAGAACTAATGATGTGTGTCCATTTGCCTGAGTTTCTTCACTTCTGTCTTGGAAGTGTTTTCTGCCTTCCCTGACATATCTCTTCTTGTCCGTGCATCATAATGTTATTCCTGTGATGATAATTTCATGTCAACATCTGCTGCAGGCTGAAAATTCTGGGTTTTTTTTATCTGGTGCTTTTACTTGCAAATTGCACTTCCTAGATGTGCTCTTATGTTCCAAAGATTGATATGCTTCTGTGGCTCGTCCATGAAACAAAGGTTGTTTATAGTATGGGGTTTATTGCTTTTTTAATTATCAGGTCTTCTGTTGCTTGCTTTGGTCAATTGTTTCCTTTTCTTACACGTTAATTCTGTACATCTTGATGCCAAAGAAGACTAGTAACCACATTCATTTGAGTATAAGGGATCTATCTGGTCCTCTTCCCTGTATTTTTCTATATCGCTACCAGAAATTCTTAGTAGTTTAATGAACTCAGATACAGTTGCCATTACTGTTTTATTACAGTAATCATTACAGATTACTGTTGCTTTTGGTTCTCCAGCTCTCTCTTGTCTACACACTTGTACTGTTCTACCATTTTTGTAATCAGCAATATGACAGAAATAGACAAATAATCCCAGCAAAACTCCCGGGGATGTTTATCTAATCATTATGTGAAATCTGAGTTCCAGGGTATGATGTTTCTGCAGAGCATCAATAAAAATTGTTTCACCATGACTGAGTTAGAAGTCAGTAAAGGTTTTTTGTTTTGTTTTCTCCTCTTTTTACTATAAAAAGCCTGCCCTTCCTATTTACTTACTGTGTTCTGTCTTCTTTATTGCAGAAGAGTTATCTCTAAGCATCTCTGTTTCAAATTGCCAGGTCCAGGAGAATGTGGTGAGTCATGTGTTGTATAATAATTGTGTTTGTTTACCTGGGTATTACAGAGTAATTGGTAGTAACATCTTTGGGTGAGAAAGCGACACCAGGGTTATTGTAACTAACGAAGCCTGTTGTATACAGGAAGTAACCTACTTACCAGGCACAGCGGTTAGTTTGTACGACTGTATGTCCCTGCTTATGGTGCAGCTAAATGGATCTTCTTCAGGAAAAGTTTGTTGTGTTTTTTCCACTCCACTCAGGGTAACGATGGCACCCTTTGCAGGGTTTGATTAATGCCAAATGTAAATACAGCTTAGCCAGTACTAATATGCTCGTGAACATTTTGATTACTCCTGATATTTGTGATTTCTTTTTTTTCCTGCATTAGGATATCAGCTCCGTGTACCAAATATTTGCTGATGAAGTGCTGGGTTCTGGTCAGTTTGGTATTGTGTATGGAGGTAAGTTACTTTTGATTATATTATGCATTTATTAAGGTAGAATGACTGTATTCTTGGTGTAATTAGCCTTTTCATATTTACTTAGTTGTATCTAGACGTCAAGGTGAAGTTCATCTTGTTAAAAGTTTTGTTTGGATTACTTTACTGTGTGCCTCTGCAGCTGTATGTACAGTATTTCTCACAATTCATTTTTTGCATTTGGAGTTTTGCATTGGCATCAAAATCAGTTTTGAATATGCATTGCAATTCGACCACAGTTATATACAAAGTAATCTCTAGTCTGAGTTTGGCCTTGGTTAATGATTTGGGTTTTTTTTAATTGCAATTTCTAACACTGTTGTCTGTATAATACAGTATATGTCATGTATTATATATATATGTATATCTCTCTATAAATGCAGTCATGTATTTAAGGAGGCTGTCAGTTATACCTGTTCTTAATGATATCTGAGAGATGCGGTCAAAAGCAATTAGAAAAATACAAATTTGAGTTTATGTATTGACATTATTTATGCAAACATATTACTGATGTGTTTTATGCAAACAGTTTTGCTATGAATTTCTGTCAGCAGGTTGAAGTAGAGGGAGGAATTCTTTGTCGAGATCTCACTATTAGGTTTCAAATGTAGTTTTATTACTTTCAGTTTTTAAAAACTTGTGTTGCAACATATAACTTGTTTATAGTGTGTAATCACACAAAAAAAGCAGAAGTGCATCATATGAACTCTTGTTTATCTCTGTTTTTTCTTTCCATACACCACCCCACCACCCCTATCTCATGTGTTCTATCTCAAGTGTTGAGAAAATCACAGACCATAAATCTGCAAAGAAAGGAAAAGTGATACCTAATGATTTAAAAGTGGTAACCTTTCTGCTTCTGTCTTGTCTTTCTAGTCAAGAAATATTGTGGCTGTGATTTTTCTGTGTGCCTGTTGTGTAGTTAAATACTTTTCTCTGTACTTCTGAACTGCTTGATGGAAATGCAGTTTTCTGGTCTGGTTTTACATCACTTTTGAGAGGTGTCTGTTTTTTTTCCCCTTTGTATTTCTTAAATCATAGTGTGAATCAGCGTGCTCCCTCTCTTATGAAAAGAACATGCACAAGTGCAGGCAGTATTTTAATGTTTTGGTTTTACTTCTTATACATATTCTCCTAAATTGTCTTTTAGGTTAATCTCAGCTTGGTATTTTGCATGGTTCGGTGCTTATAAACATAATAAAACATAAAAAATAAATAAAAAATAATAAATAAATAAAAAATACAAACATAATAAAAGACTTCCATAATAATGATTTTTTTCACTTAATAATGCCTTAAAATATATAGGAAATGCATACAGTTTCTTAAAACAAAATCACAAGCTAAAAGAGCAAGAAAAGAGGATATAAAAGAATATTCTTTTCTTGCTCTGCCCCCTGCTTAATTGTTTCTGGTGTCTGGGGAGACTACAGCTTGTAACTTCTAATATTGGCTTCTCCCCACTTGTGTAAGCTTACTGAAATGATGGTAACAAGACCTTGTATTTAAATGAATAAAGATAAAATTTAGGTGCTTCCATTGTTGTGGGGTTTGTTTGTTTGGTTTGGGTTTTTTTTTGTTTTGTTTTTTTTTGTGTCCTCTGTTCTCAACAAACATTTACAGATTGTAAATCAAGAAGTTCCAGGATGTTGCCATCCACCTCCTGTGGATACTGGTATCCAACTCTTTCAGTGAGAACAGTTTCCCTCTTCTTTTCCCATCTTGGTTAGTTTTGAAGGGTCTGAAAAATGGAGGCAGAAAAAAAATTATCTTGACAGTTTCTTACTGATGTAAAACTTGCACTGAACGCTGGTGGGTTGTGCTTTGCTTAGGAGAAGGAATTTTCAAGGTGCTTTTCTGTTAATCTTTCTTCATGTACAATTTTTAGCTCTAGTCTAGCTTCTGTAGTTCAGTGTTTAATTAGTTTGGTGGTTTTGCTTTACATTCTCTTGCAACCTAGCATTTCTCTTCAGTGTTTTGCATCTAGTTTGTAATTCACGGTATTTCTGCCACATTTCAGTATAATTTGATGTCTAGTGAAGCCAGAATAATACTCCCTGAATCTAAGGTTTTATTTAAATTATAGTTGTGTGCCATGATTACTAATATTTTGCCTAAAGATTGCTGATTTTGTCTCTCTTTTGAGACTTCTGGCTTTATGCTGTTGCCTGTGACAGTCCATATCCAGCACGCGCGTTCCTTAGGACTGATATAATCTTTCTAAAATGTATTGTGTGCTCTCCAGTTGTTAGTTCTATGTCTTAACCTTGTAAACCCTTCTGGACCTTGCGTGATGTCTCCATTAACTGCCTGCCTTTGTCCGGTGGAGACAAGCCCGGTTTCGACCCTTTATTCACGGTGATGTTTAAGGCAGGTGCGCTGGCTGCTCGGCGCAGCAGCCTTTGGAGCCGTTCCGATGCCCTGCCTAAGCCGTGGCCACCAGCCCTGCCTGCAGGTAGCCCATGTGGCCTGGCTGGGCCGTTAGTGAGGCACGGCTGGGCTCCCTGTAGCGCTGCCACTGGAGTCCTCTGTGCTGCTTGCACTCTAGCTGTGGGTCTTGTCCCGTTTCCTAAAATAGCTTCCAGACCTTTCACTGAGCAGATAATGACTTTTTTTTTTCCCCCCTTTGGTGCAGACTTACTGTTCTGTGTTAGTTTAGTATTAAATGTCAAGGTCTTGCAGCATGCGATCCCATTAACCTCCTGGATGTGAATGCGACAGAAGTCGGGTCAGCAGTTGTGGAGAAGCTGGGTGAGCGTTTGCAGCGACTCGCACAGCCCTTGAAACATCCTGTGTATTGCAGGATGCTTCTGGTGTGGTGGAACCCATGAAAGTAGGAAACCGCTTGTAGATCTTTCTTCACATTGGTCTTGAGTGGTTTTGTTTGTTTGTTTTTTTTTTACAGAAGAGAGGCAGTTTTCTGTGGGAGCAGGTATTACTTGCTCACATGCAAGTCCCTTGCACGAGCAAAATCTTCACCTATTCATCTAATGCCAACGTGCATACCTGACAGCAGAGTAGTAACGAGTTTAAATTTATCTACAACACCCCTGTCGAGGCTGATCACTTCTTGTTACTTATATACCCGCTGCAATTCTATATACAAATCGAGTAATACTGTACACTTGCACAGGATATACTTATTTCCCCAAATAGGAATTTTTGCTGTATTGTTTTATAGCTATGAATTGCTTCTATGTCTCGATGGCTGACATTGACTTTCTGCTTAGGAAAACATAGGAAGACTGGAAGAGATGTGGCTATCAAAGTCATTGACAAGATGAGGTTTCCAACTAAACAGGAAAGTCAGCTTCGTAACGAAGTAGCCATTCTCCAGGTACAAAAGCATTTTTGTGTCACATTGGTTATTTGAGACAAAACTCCATTAATGAGATTTTGTAATGTGTGTAAGCGCTCTGAATTGATTTCTAAATCTGCATATGTGATTTCTGAGTCTTTTTGTAAGAGGGAATCTTAGAAGAACGGGAATTCCTGAGTATTTGGTAGAGTTGGTAACGTGGGGGTGGTATCTACCCCTATAGGAGATCCACTGAAGACATGTACTTTGGCTCCATTGTCTCACTCAGGTAGCAGGAAACCATTATTTTTTGCTGTCTTCACTGCTGGCTCCTCAGTCTGAGTGTTATTCTTGCATGTTCTGTACTCAAGCTATGGAGTGTATCAACAGTAAAATTAATCATTACAGATAATTTGTGTTAAAACAAATTAGTCTGAATAGTGATAATTGGCATGTTTCATGGGTTGATGTTTGTTTCAGGCTAGTTTCTTGCCTCAGACACTTGGGTTTTTTCATCTCTTTAAACTCTTAACTGCTTTTTGATTTGTGGTACAACTTTTCTGTGTAATTCAGGATATTTCTTGCTGTTTTATTTTAGTGATGTTATCTGTACTACTTTATTTTAGAATTTGCACCACCCTGGGATTGTGAACCTGGAATGTATGTTTGAAACTCCGGAACGGGTCTTTGTTGTGATGGAAAAGCTGCATGGGGATATGCTAGAGATGATTCTTTCCAGTGAGAAAAGTCGACTTCCAGAACGAATAACTAAGTTCATGGTCACTCAGGTTGGCATTCAGTCTCTCTACTTTGAGAGGAGAGGCTAGATTTGTCTTTTGTAATTATGTGAGAATGGAGTTTGGAGAAGGGGTTTCCTGTCTTGTTATTTGAAAGAGACAGCACAGAGGACTGCACATCTAATGGAAGCTGAATAAACATGGAAAGAATTTTGAATGTTAATTATAATTATGTTATTTTTTTTACCCTTCTTTCCAAAGACATGATATTATGAACATCCAAAAATGCATGTCAAAAAAGTAAGCGTTCAAAAAGATGGGGTGGGGAGTGGGGGAAAATAAAACCCATCAGCTCCAAGTCTTGATAGGCTAGAAAAAAACAGTACTTGAAGACTGTGTTGATACAAATTACCGTATTGATTAGTGTGCCTGGATTTTGACACTTTGGATCTGCTTGAATAGTTCTGAAAATGTTCTTTCCTTTTTGTAGATACTTGTTGCTTTGAGGAATTTACACTTCAAGAATATTGTGCACTGTGATTTAAAACCAGAAAATGTACTACTAGCATCCGCAGAGCCATTCCCTCAAGTAAGTGAAGATTAAAACCCACTCTTTTCATTACTTTTCATTCTTTTTTTTTTTTTTTTTTTTTAAGAAACGTAGGCATTGCAGCATAAAAAGTGACCTCCTGTGGGATTATTCAGCTGACTTAGTCTAGAATTACTTGAACTGCATGTTGTTATAGCTGTGTCTTCCCCCCCCCCCCAACTGGATGATGTCTCACAGCAAAGCTGTGCAGCAGCATTCTTCCTTCCAAGGAGCCTGCGAAGTAGAACTACTGCCAGCACTCAGCAAAAGGCTGAGTAGACTGCATCTGGTTTTATGCTTGTGAAGAGTGCATGGAAATTGATATTCTGCATTAGTGAGAATATCCCAGTGGAAAAGGCGCTGGTCATGAAGCTTCAAGACCAGTCCTTGTTTCTGTTCCAGTGCTGTTTGACCCTGGGAAACAATTTCTGACCTATTGTGCATCTCCTTCTTTTCCTTGGTCTTGTCTGTGTTGCTTATAAGCTGTTGTGAAAAGGGACTGGCACATCTGTCACTAATCTTGCTCAGGGATCTTCATCGTCAGTATGTGTGATATTAACATTGTAAATGTAGTGACTAAATAGCTAATTTCTGTGAGTGATACTGATATTAGTTCATTGACATTAGTGTTTAGGTACTGTCAACACTTACCCCCGTCAACTATTACCTTAGATATGTATGTATTAGATAGTATGGATTTTGTGGAGGATATACTGAAATTAAAAGCTGCTAGGCAGCATCAAGAAATTGCTTCCAGTCCAATGACATTAATGCAAAGTGGAGACGATTTTTGGAGAGTCATTGTACGCCTTTAGTGCATTGCTCTTTCTTATAGCCCGAGGCGGGCTTATTAACTTGGGGTTAGTGTTGGACTTGATCTGGATCCTTTTACCTGTGCAAATGCCTGCTGTGTTCAAGTCAAGGAACCATCCAGAACCATGCAGGTTTGAGCACCAGTGCAGGCACCAGCTGTTGACGCCGTTTATATGGATAATTATTGGACTGGCTGGGTCTGAGTTGACTTCTGTGTAGCTGAAGCCTCCAGTTTCAGGGATATGATAAAGAGGAATGTGATCTAGCTGGGATTCACGTGCTTTTTAAGTTTTGGTTCTGTGCCTTGTAAGGGTGTGGATTTGCCTCTGAAAAGAAGCTGAGTTTGGAATCAAGTTTTTTGTCCTTACCTGCACACTGGTGGCCTTCCATGTCCTACACCAACTGCCTCAGACCTGAGTTGGTGCGAGCCAGTTCAGGTCTCGGTCTGAAGTGTGGTTGATCTGCAGTCTACAAAACCAGCCACCTAAAACCTTGGCTTGGCTTATGTGATGTTTTGTCTCCGCTTTACTGCGTACGATGTTTAAATGACAGCAGAAAGGGTGTCACTCAGATCATGGGCAGTAGCATCCTTTGGAGATAAGCAGAGATTTCTCAGTTCAAAAATGTATTTCTTTTGCAGGTGAAGCTGTGTGATTTTGGCTTTGCACGTATCATTGGTGAAAAATCTTTCAGGCGCTCGGTGGTGGGGACACCTGCTTATCTTGCCCCTGAAGTGCTCAGGAGTAAAGGTTACAACCGCTCTCTAGACATGTGGTCAGTAGGAGTTATTGTCTATGTGAGCCTTAGTGGTACATTCCCGTTTAATGAAGATGAGGATATAAATGATCAGATTCAAAATGCAGCATTTATGTACCCACCAAATCCTTGGAAGGAGATTTCTAGTGAAGGTAAATAAATACATTTTCTCTGTTAGAATGTCTTTATATGTAGGTAACACATTCAAATGCTTAAACCTCAAGGTCGCTTCAGATAAGAGTATGAGTATTATTGATAGTTTGAGTTTAATAGACTATGCTGACATGAATAGACATGACTTGGCATATTTTTGTGAAAGATAAATTGTCAAATACAACGTCTTAGTTTTCAGGGCAGGAGGAGCCAATAGATTTAGCAAGAAGAATTAATTGCATGCATGAGGAGTGGGATAAATAACCTGAAACTTCCCAAAAATCCTGATGAAAAGAGAAATCGTGTATTTGCTGAACACTGATCTCAAACCAGACTTTATCTAAACTCTTAATTAGAGAAACAGTTTGAAGTTGAATCTAGAACCTTAGTTTCATATGTTAGCAAGTGAAACAAAACCTGCATCTAAACATCAGGTCTGAACAATCTAGAAGTTTACAAGTTGGTCTCTGGAGCTCTGCAATGCCAGCTTTGTTATTAGTGATGCGTATGTGGTTAACACACAGGTAGGTGTGGAGGATCATATACAACAGCAGCCTGTAGTGGAAGTCCTTACAGTGTTTTGGAATGCAGCATTATGCTCAAGTGATTTTGGCACTTGTGAAAATGGCTAAAATCAGTAGGGAAAAAGATTAATGAGTAATATAATAAAGCTTTTAGTGTTTTTAGTGTTTACATCAATATGGGGGGAAGCTTACCCCTTACCTATTTTGTAGCCTCATTTAACATAAGCAAAGCAAAATACAAAATCAAAGAGCTTGATTAAAAGTTCAGTAGGATACATACACATATAAATTCATTTTCACTGCAGCATGTGGATGTTGGCAGAGGTAATTAGTATTTAACAATATAATTTGTGTTCTGTTTTTCTTTGTCAGCCATTGATCTAATAAATAATTTGCTTCAAGTGAAGATGAGAAAACGTTTCAGTGTTGACAAATCCCTTAGTCATCCTTGGTTACAGGTAAACCCATCTGCCTTTTTCAGTGTGTTTATAGTGGCTGAATAACTATTTTTTTGGATTAAAGCCTTCAGAGGCTTATTAGAACCGCTGGTATTAAAGTCTTGTTAACAAGCTTTCATGGAGGCTTGAGTATTTGGTTTTTTAGCTTTACACCTTACGTGCTCCAGGATTCTGCCCATCTGTTAATGGCTTCTTTTTCCAATTAAAAGTTTGTCTTACTATCTCTCTTGCCTCTTAGTTTGGTGCTAACATAGTTTTACTTTTCTGGCATTTCTCCTGAACGCAGGCCATGATGAGTGCATGAAGCCCCAGTAAAATCAGTATAGAGACAAACTTTGTTTAACTTGTAGTTATTCTGGAACAGAATTGTTTGGAATGGAATTTACCCGCTGTTTTGTTGTGGGTTTCTTTCACGATGGTTTCACAATACTGTATGCACATATCCATGCACACAAATAACTTTAAATATGTTAGGGAGAAAATCCAATTAATTCTGAGTACAAACAATATTAGAATGAATATTATTTAATGTATGTGTATATTTACAATTAGTTTTGTAATAAAGCTAACATAGCTGTCGTCTTACAAAAAGTTTTCATGATTTACAGTATTACAACCTTATATAATAACAGCCTATTTAATTTTGAACCATTCTTTGTGGGTGAATTTTTTTGATTGGTTCATTTTTTTTTAGCAGATCTTGTGGGTTTCATCTTGTGGCTGTTTATACTAAAAGTGGAAAGAAACTGCAGAATCTATCCGTGGGAATGTACTGTTGCTGTTTCTTAAACTAGTGCCTTAAATCCCTTTTACTCCTTAGGATTATCAGACTTGGCTTGACCTCAGAGAATTTGAAACGCGCATTGGAGAGCGTTACATTACCCACGAGAGTGATGATGCACGCTGGAAAGAACATGCTTATGAACACAACCTTGAGTACCCCCAGCATTTCATTATGGCTCCTAATCCAGATGACATGGAAGAAGACCCCTGATCTATTCATTATGCTAAGTTACAGCAAAGAGGGATACTCCAGACAGAAACCGAAGATAAGTTTTGGAACAACTGTTGCTCTGAGTGTTATACACAGTTTGGTGTACAAAGCCCCAGAGGATCCTGCATTGACATGGGAACAGACTGTCGTCCAACAAGCTTTTCTCCATCTCTGACTTAAACTATGAGTAGTTACTGGACAGTGGGATAAGCCCTGTTGGTTAACATTTTACCGAGCTGTGTGGCACGAAGCCATTACTGAGGTGTAATGTGTACAGATTGAATGGTTTGTGCATTTTTTCAAGAGTTTGATTTTTTTTTTTTTTTCATAGCCTACACAATAAGATTTTTGTAATGGTTTTCTAATCCCTATTTACTAGCCCATAGAGGACTGTTTTTCTGCTACTTAGATATGTCTCCTGTTTCCTAAACTGTGCATGGTGAAAAGAGACTAAAAAGAAACCGGTGCAGAATACCTTGGCTAATAGCAAAACATGGCAGTTTAGGCTGAACACAGCTTCACAGATGAAGGATAATTTGCTGCTGTTAAGACAGTCAAATATTTTGTGTCTTTGCCCTAACTGAACTTCTTCAGATACACCAAAAAAAGAAAACCCCTTAACTACTTACATTCCTCTTGAAATGCTGGCTGACAACCTAAAGAGATGACAATCAAAGCTATGTGAGTCCTTTCTTGTCTGTTAAAACAGCAATAAGCCACAACAGTGTGTTGCTGTGCAAGGCTGGCGCACACCGTTGATACACACCAAAGGCATTTTGCCTTAAAACTACCCAAGTAATGCACAGAGTCCACACAAGACTTGATGTAGCATATCCTTTCACTCTGGAAAAACAGCTTCTGGCAGAAGGATGTGGAGGAATAGGGAAAAATACATGCAGCTTTCTTATGTTGTTTTGAGTAATTAGATTTTTAAATTTTTCTAATATTTTTCTAATATTTTTCTAATATTTTTTTAAGGTTCCCTGGACTTGCATCAGGAGTAGTTTGTAGTCTGCTAGCTTGTATCTTAACTCTGCTCATAAACCTAGGAGTAGCAGTGGACATCAAATCACCTGTTGCTCCTGCCAGGGCAGCTGGATTGTAGGAGAAAGGGCTTTGCCTTCTGACCTTAACCTGCAGCCCCTCCCATCCTCTTCACTGTGCTCAGTGGTTGTTCTTTGAGCTGAATGAAGAGTCCAAAACCAAC
This sequence comes from Microhierax caerulescens, assembly GCA_035590215.1. NCBI lineage: Eukaryota > Metazoa > Chordata > Aves > Falconiformes > Falconidae > Microhierax > Microhierax caerulescens. The sequence goes on from JAVJGJ010000032.1 coordinate 9,572,356, forward strand.
TCCTAATTCAGTTTTTTATGCAGATGCCACAGCTGATGGATTGCCAGCCACTTACGGGACTTGTGGCGCAGCGGAGAGGAAGCAGCACTGTTCTTTGGAAATGATTCCTCCAGGACAGTGTAACAGTTAAAGATCACAGTATTTCAAAGTTTGAGGCCATGAATGCTAAATGCAAAGGGAAGAGGTTTTTTTTTTCCTTGTCGTATTTTAAAAAACGGGAAAGGTGAAACCTTTCCTTTTGTGTGGGATAACAGCGTTGTGCTGCTGGAAGGTGCTGAATGGCTGTACATGTCCCTGATGTGCCGAGCTGCTTAGCTGGAGCTTGGTTTAAAATACTTCTTAAAATACTCATGCAGGCTTGAGCTGCAAAGGCAGTGAGAGGCTTAGGGGTATCTCCTCTCTCTCCTACAAAGATTTTTTTATTTGTGTGTGTGTGTGTGTAGATAAGTGGTTTTTTTCTACTGTTGTTATTCAGGTAAGGAAGCAGGCAAGCAGACTTTTTCTAAGTTGTTAGATATGCATAAAATTTTATGAGGTTATTTCAGGGCTGGCAGCTGCTTGCAATGACAGTGACCCGGTGGTAAAGTCAGTGGCAGTTGCAGAAGTGTGTACCCACAGGCAGGTTTTGGTCTTTAACCCACCTTTTCTTTTCCTATTGCCTTTAATCTAACTGCCACTGCATCTTGCAGGTGTCGAAGGTAAAGGCTGAACTCTGGCTTCCCTGTCAGGGTGTACCGCGCTGAACGGAACGGAACGATGGTGCAGGCTCTACAGTGGTTCCCTGCAGCCTGCAGAACGGTTCAGCCCTTCTGGCCACCACGGGCCCTCTCTCCCGGCACGTGTTTTTCTCAGGTTTGTGCAGGGGACTTGCCTATGGCAGTCCCTGCCACTCCTACCCGAGGGGGCATCCTCCCCCTTCCGTGCTGTCGAGGAGTTCAGAAGGGGCAGGGCTTGTCCCGGAATCTGCCATCCTGTTCAGGCAGGGTTTCAGGGAGGTTTCAGGGCTGATTCTTCAGAGAGGCACGACTTTTCATCTTTGGAACCAGAACAATCACCTGTGAAGTTGGTGGTCTGGTATTTGCCCAGGCTTGGCAAGGGAGGCAGTGCTTTTTTTTTTTTTTTTTTTTTTCCAACTTCAACTGCTCAAGTGACCAAATTTCAGTGAAGCCATTGCTATCTTCCATCCTAACTGTAATAATGTAGATACAGCCTGATTTTAAACTTCAGATTTTATACCTGAGCTGTCACTTCAGGTTTTCCTGTGGAATTTTTTTGTTTGTTTGTATCATTTTAAGGGAGGAAATAAAGCCAGCTCAGTCACTTGAAAAAGCACAACAGGAACAGAGGAAGGAGGGGACAGCAATGAAGTAGAAGGCTTGGCTGATGTCTCTCCCCATGATGTCTGCTCTTCTCTGCTCCAAAATACTATGAGCTATTTATTCTTCAAGTTGTATTAAAAAAAAAAAAAAATGCTGTTGGCCTTTGGAGGAGGTTGCCTGACCATATATGCAGACTTACGGGGCCAGACAATAGAAGCCACAAGCAACTAATAGTCAAGGAACCAAAAAAGTGAGACATATATTAGGAGTAAACTTTCTTCAGAGTAGTTAAAATAGCTGAGTTTTTTATTCCCTTTTTTCTACCTTTACTGCAAACTTTGACAGCAGTAGGTCACAATGTTTGATATCCTTACCCCTAGAAGAACTGTGTTCATTCAAGAAATAGTGCTATGATGATGCTAGAAAAAAGCTCATGTAAAATTTATAGCCTCAAAAGGACACTGTCAAGTACTTTTATATTTTTATACATCCCATTGTTTGTAAATATCCTCTGATAAGCTTGAAAATAAAATTTATTTCCCTATCAGACTTGTTCTTCTTATTTACATGCGTTATCTCTCCTGTCAAATGTTCTTAGAAGTAAATGGTTCTTTATACTATCTTGTTTGTGGATTTGTATTACCTAGGCCATGCTGTGGAAATTCTGTTAGCAGGTGCTTTGGAACTAATAACTTTTTGCATGGCTCCTGGCACCATTCACTTTATAAAAATGTCTTTAAAAATGTCAAAGCATCTTTTTTTTTAAGGAACTACCAAAGCTGAGTACATTTAGAGTCTCATTAGCACGTGTGTTTGTTACTGACAAGTTTTAACTTTATTCCATGAGTAAATACTTCACTCAGCTCCTTCTTAAGACTCCTGAAACATCGTTCATTCTCTGTGTATGCTGGTTCCTGTCTGTGCAGTGTTTGACTTCTGCACATACTGCTTTGAGTAGGCCAGTCAGCAGGTTCAGTGTGCTGCACTAAATTTACTTTGAAATTGCAAAGTGTGAAAAAGTAGACTAGTGTGTGAGAATTGCCTGGAGAAGTAATGTGACATTTCATGTGCTTTCAGTTCAAACATAAATCAAGGTATTTAGTTCTTGCCTTACTGCTGATGTAGCTATATGCTGATTACATTATTGCAAAACATTTCCTATGTGAAACCATAAAATGCAGGACTCCATTCCTTTTACTTGTTTTTTATTTAATAGGTTGCTATTGAAAGCTATTATTATCAGATATTTTGCTACAGTATTTGAAATTACTTCAGTAAGAGTTCATCAAATCCAGCAACAGGCGGTAAGTGAGACTTTGAATCTGGCTTATATTTCTTGTCAGGATGTGCAAGTCTGCAGTGAGGCAGCAAGGCAAAAAAGTTAAAACGGTCCCCCATCTTCTTGGGATTCATCAGCATATCGTAGCTGTGAAGTAACTGCTCATGAGTTGCTGTGTCACGTGAATTCTGCAAGAGCACCTAAAAAAAAAAAAAAGGTAGGTTATAGCCATTCCTGCTTTCCTATAAATTCCTTCATACTTGCAAATCACCAGTTGCATCCTTTTCACTTATACTAATGTAACAGCCCATAATGTTCAGTAGAAGCAGAGAGATCCCATACATACATTGATGTATGGAGCAAAGTTTAAATACTCCTAAACACAATATGATCAGTTTACTTTGAGGGATCCTGAGCAAGTTATGTCCGGGAGAAGCAACTCTTTGATCCCACACCTGCATGCTGTTGGGAACAACTTTCTTTTAAAATGAGATTTTTATAAAAGCGCTCTCACTGCTTAAGAGCTTTGCTGGTGGAGTAGGAGAGTTCACATACCCATAAACACTACTGTACCTGCAATCGGAGGTCAATGCCCATGTTTTTTAAAAACTCCCGCTGTTTGATGGGGCCCAATGTGGCTGTTCTTCCCTCTGTCATCTTTCGAAGATAGCTGAAATCAACATCTGCTGTCAGGTCAGCTGTACCTGGAGCTTTCAGCACATCATGAAGTTTGTGATTCCGGAAACCCTGAAAAATTAAATTGGAACATTATACTCAGCCATCATCCTAGCTACCCTGGCTAGTCTTTGCTAGCCCCAAGTTGTGCGTGTGAGAGGCGAGAACAGCAAATTACACTTTTGAGATAAACTGAGCAAGAAGGACTCAGATTATCCTCGTACTGATTAAATAGAAACTCACTCAGTTTTATGATTGCAGCATAACACAGTTTTTGCTATTCTATCCACCCAAGACCTTTCTCTTACAAGTACCTAACAATCCAAGTGACAAATAAAAGATAACACAGTATATTGGCTTATTATTTCAGCGTAAATGAATGACTTGCCCGGAAAGTGTCAGTTTTGGTTCCATCATGACCATAATCGGCGATCAGTGCAGCCCCCCCGTCCTTTTCTATACGACAGGCAAGTCTCTGAATGATGACACCAGCCTCAGGACATACTTCCACATGATCCCTCGTTTCTCCAGGCTAGGGCAGTGTTCAGAGAGCAAAACACCAGCATTAGCAAACAAATACAGGGCAAGAGTTCTTCACACTTGATGTCTTGGGACTCTTGTCACTTTGTTGGGGCACACAGGTCCAGGGGCGTAAGCCAGACTACTTGGAGCTTGAGCTAGTTTTTGCAAAATCATTTTCAGTTAGTGTTTTCCAAGTGCTGAATTTCAGTCATCTCTTCTAAAACCTATATTTGACTGAAAGGAAAATTTTTCTAACAATTAAGAACACCTGCATCAGGTGAAACTGTATTACTGTGGTACTGAAAGAATGAAAACGGCTCTTCAGCCGCCTGCACCCTTCAAAAGGCCTTTCTGTGTGAAACGTTTTGTGCTGTGTTCTCTACAGCGTAGAAAGTTAAATGCCTGTGGAAGTTTGCAGAATGGAAAGGGTAAAGCTGTATTTACTCATCTACAGACTAAGATCCCTCCTCTTGCTCTCAAAATATCTGAGAAGCAGTAAATGTACTTGAAAGAGTCAGTAGAGATGCAAGTACAAACAAACTCTTACCTGAATAAAGTTTTCTGTTGCGGGGGTACTGGATGGTGACAGGACAAACCGCAGCTGGTCAGGAACTTCTGGATCTATATCAACCAACACTTCACGCCAGCCTTTCTCTGTTCTCTGTTTAATGAACCCAAAGTACTCATTTTACACTCTTAAGAGATACAACAGTATCTTGTTATTTGATTGAACTAATGTCAAGCATTTTCACAAATGTTTTAGGAACATAATATGTATTAATAACAATTATTCGTTCCTACTTAATTCCAGTAACTGCCTTGGAAAAAGCTTGTGGAAGAGACTGATCTCCAGAGTCAACAACTACAGGTTTAGTTACAATTAAAATGAATGAATGATGCTGTTTAGAAAAATGCTGCCTCTTCTATTGACAGTGCAACAATTAACCAAAATAAAATACTTTATTCTACCAGTGATTTTCATAAACTAATTACCAAATTGAAGTTGAAAGTTTCTTCTGAATCCTAACTAGCCTCTAATTTGCTATTCTTACTACCATTCAAATGAAAGCCCTTCAGTCTTGATAGCAGTGGTGCATAAAATAACGTGGAAATTAAAAGCTTCATTAAGGTACCATAAAAAATAAAAAGAACTTGAGACTCTTCTCAGCAGAAAAAACCCTTTCGCTTTCTACAAGAATCTCCATTCAAGAACAATTACTTGTTTTACAGTTATCAGCTGAATTAAGACTTATTTGTCCAAATTAAGTAAGAAATATTTGATCACCAGAGACAGTGCAACGCATGTGTCTAGTCTGGCTCCCTGATTCTATGCCTCCTCAGAGAAAAGGCACTGAAGCAGTCGGTCACAATTACAACCATCTTCTTGCTGTACCTGAAACTTATGTATTGGCAGGGCATCAAAAAACTCATGTGCTAGGTAAAAGCTGTACCCTGTGGGAAGGTAAAAAAGAATGCATTAGATTATTAATGCTTCCGTAGCAGCTTATGATTTTTAATGAATTAAGCTAGTTAGTGTGGTTGTGAAATAATTATTGTTACTTCCAGCTTGGATACATTAAAGACAGCATTTCTACAGCTAGCTCTAGCTTCCACTCCAAGAATTTTAGATAGGTGTCTCATGGATGGAAGGAGATTCAGGCAAAGTCAGTAAATGGTTTCCCATGATAAGAAAAAGTCAAGAGTATATGAAATTGGGTAGCTATCCCAAAATGAAGGTAGTCGGAACAGGTAGCAGTTACGAAAAATGAGTCAAGATCCTGCCTAAGAACAAATACTTGCATTAATTACTTTTCTATCCATTATAAAGGCTACCAGAGAAGTATTCCATTATCAGAAGCTGCATATGGAGAAAGGATGCCATCCCTGTAACAAGACATTCAAGCTCCTTACCTGACGGCACATCTTGAACGTCTCTGTACCAGAAAATGGGAATCCCAGTCTTGCTAACGCCCTTCATGTAAGCAGACTTGTCCTCGGGGTTTGACTGCGCCTTCCCTCCCGTCAGCATCAGCGCTTGGATCTCGCTGAGTTTGGGACTCACTTCTACCAGATGAATAGAGACATCACATTTACTAAGCAAAGATGCAAGCTGCTTGAAGACCTATAAAGGCAGATGAATTCTATTAGGCAGTCACGTGCTGTGTACATTAAAGGTTTAAGTATTAACCTTTAATCTCATCATTTCTATTGAAGATAAAAGGTTTAGTTGGTGTTCATTTAACAAAATAGTTTGAGTGAAAGAGACTGTGTTTTGCTCCCCCAGAAGGAGGTGAGAATTTCTTCATCAATTTTAATAAAAGTTTCTACGCTTCTAATAAAGTTGGCAAAATACAGCACCTATTGTAATAGGTGCTAATTTAGAATAGTAATAGCCTGAGAATGAGTAGATCCTTTAAGACCTGCAGAGGATTTAGCATTAGCAGAAAAATGGTTCAGTTTTCCCAGACACAGGAAACAAAAGTGTTTGATATCCTACATTTCACTGTGCTTATCAGAGTTTTTTTCACTAATATATGTAAATATGACAGAAGTTCTTCTGAGGTATTAAATCTCATTAGCAATCAGGTTTTGAATCAGTAGTATTCTAATTAATAGACAGCATGCAAGCATGAATGAACACAAAGGGCTAACTGAGAAGAAATAAGCCCCTGAAACCCCCAAAGGAACTAACACACCTTCAATCCTGTATTACTGTCCTACCCACCTCTCTGCTGTTGCTTGCACTGAGGCCCCCCTCCCAGGAGCACACAGCAGCACTCTCCTAAACAGCTTTCAGTTTGGATAATGCTTTCCCATACAGAAATTATTTGTAAGGGAGTATTCCTGCCCTCCCCTTCTATCGAGCAGCACCTGAAAGATTACACGTGTGCCTGCAGTGTGCCCACACTGGCCCATGTTCTGCTTTCACCTTACACAGCTGATCTTTGAAATACGAACATATATTTTAGTAACAGTCTAAGCTGCAAATCTCCTGATTGAAATGATTTGATTACTAGGGAGGG
>JAVJGJ010000032.1:9580706-9598635 GCA_035590215.1 Microhierax caerulescens
GTCCCGGCGCCCGCGTGAGGCCGGGCCACCCAGCCTGCGGCGAACTCCCTCCCCCTCCCTTGCAGGACCTGCCGTCCCGCCCTGCCCCGCGGCCGGAAGCGCGCCATGCGCGCGATACGCGCCGCAACTTCCGGCGGGCGGCAGCTTCCGGCGGGCAGCGATGGCGGCGCTGTGGGACTTCGGCGTGAGGAACCCGAAGGAGGCGGGCGGCGGCAGCGGCGAGGAGGAGGAGGAGGAGGATGAGGAAGGAGAGAACGGAGATGGCGAAGGGTTCACGCTGGACGAGGTGCTGCGCCTCGGCGGCACCAAGGTAAGGGGGGGCGGGAGAGAGCGGGAGCACGTGGTGGCGGCCCGGCCCGGCCCGGCCCGGCCCGGCCCGGCCCTGCGGGGAGCGTTATAGGGGCCAAGTCCGCCTGTAATGGCCGTGCTCTGCCGCCCGCAGCAAGACTACGTGATGCTGTGCGCCGTGGACGAGGCGGAGGAGATGGTGGACGGCGGCAAGAAGGACGCGATGGACGACTTGAAGGAAGGGGAGCTGGAGGCGTTCGTCAGCTCCCTGGGGCTCGGCAAGTATGCGGCAAGTTGCCAGGTGGTGGAGGAGGACGACAGCAGCAGCAAGGAGAAAGAGAAGCCCCCAAAGAAAGAGAAAGGCAAGAAAGAAACAAACCTTCCTTCGTTGGACGGGAAAAAAGGGAAACAAGTCAAGGAAAAGGCAAGCACTGTGAAAGGCAGCAAGAAGAAGCAAGGTGGCAGTGATCAGGGCCAGCACCTTGCAGCAAAAAAAGAGAATCTGGAAGAAGATTTTGAATTTTCTATTAGGCAAGTGATACTAATCAAACCAGGGGGCAAATGGTATGATCTAGAATACACCAACGAGTTCTCTTCAGAGCCACAAAATCAGACGCTTGTGTCCAAGTATAAGGCCTTGGCCCAAAAGCTGTACCAACAGGAGACAGACCTGTATAAGAATAAGACAGATTATCAGAAGGGGGCCTCTTCGGCATGGATGAAAACTGTTGTGTCATCGGGTACCTTGGCTGACAGGATGGCAGCGATGACCCTTCTCATTCAGGACAGTGCTGTCCACAGTCTGCACTTTGTTGAGAACTTGGTAAACCTCATAAAGAAAAAGGGCAGCAGGCATCAGAGCCTCATGGCTTTGGATACTTTCAAGGAGCTTCTCATTACAGATCTCTTACCAGACAGTCGAAAATTATGGTCTTTCTCGCAGCGACCATTTAATAACATAGAGAAGATGTCAAGTGGCAACAGGGATTCAAGAGACAGACGATTGGTACTGTGGTACTTTGAGCATCAGCTGAAACTGCAGGTGGCAGAGTTTGTGCAGGCATTAGAAACACTCAGCCACGATTGTCTGACAGCAACAAAATCCCGAGCACTGGCAATTGCGCATGAGCTCCTCTGTAACAAGCCTGAGCAGGAGAAAGTTCTGCTTGTTCAGCTGGTAAATAAACTGGGGGACCCTCAGAATAAAATTGCCACCAAAGCCTCTTACCTTTTAGAGACGTTACTCCACAAGCATCCAAACATGAAGGGAGTAGTGTGCAGTGAGGTGGAGAGGCTTTTGTACCGGTCAAACATTAATGTGAAAACTCAATATTATGCCATTTGCTTTCTAAATCAGATAGTCCTCAGTCATGAAGAAAGTGCATTGGCTAGCAAGCTGATAACTTTGTACTTCTGCTTTTTTCGGAACTGCATTAAGAAAAAAGATGTGGAATCCAAAATGCTCAGTGCTCTTCTTTGTGGGGTTAACAGAGCTTACCCTTATGCTGAGACTGGTGATGAGAAAGTGAAAGAACAAATGGACACCTTGTTTAAAGTTCTGCATCTTGTGAACTTCAGTACCAGTGTCCAGGCCCTGATGTTACTGTTTCAAGTGATGGACTCTCAGCAAACTGTATCGGATAGGTACTATGCAGCGCTGTACAAGTAAGTGATAGGATTGCATGTTGTGATATAAATTTAATTTTATGAGGTAGTCACCACTAATTTAAAGTTGTAGAAATGCTTATTTTGCTTTTAAAATCTTGTGTATTTAGTCTCATTGGCTGAAAGTTTCTGATGTTTTGTATGAGCTGGAAGAGAATGCATGCCATTTCTTTGACTTAATGTGGGGATAAAACAAGTTGGTAGTGATGGGTCCTGAGAACACAACACATGCATTTCATCCTTTGCACCTAGTGGCATGTTTTAATTCCAGATGTTATTTGAAACTGATAGAACTACTTCTGAAATCCTTTTTGGGTTACTTTGGTTTAGTCACATGATAGGCTAAAATCTTGTTTCCTTTTTTTTCTTCTTTCATACAGGGGAGAGGGGGAGTATTATATTTACAGATTCTTTAGATGACTTAATTTGTGTAGTTGGAAAGCCTTGTGTTATCAAGATGTCTCTTTTTTTTTGTCCTAGCTGATTTTGGGGACTTTTTGTAGGATCCTTACAGGCTTCTGTTTTGTTGATTAAAGGGAAGCTGCTGATGTTTTTTAAGGAGGGAGCTCAGGTTCCCCCCAAATGAGCAGTGTATATAAGGGCTTTACAGTGCCTGGCAGCCAGGGAAATATGTGGAGTAGAAAGTGAAGTTGTCAATACATGTATCTAGTCTGATTGTGAAGCATGCCATTTGCTAACCATTTTCTTTGTATTTTTTTGCACATATGAATAGATTAGATCAATTTCTTTGAATAGCTCAGTTTTTGAAGCTGTTTTCAGCTGAACTCAGTTTTCTTATATTAACAGGGTTTGGGTTTTTTTTTTTGTTGTTGTTTTCTGGTACAAGATTTTTTTAATCTTCAGTGTCATATATATCTAGAAATATTACAGGGCTGATGACAGTTCAGGGTTGATGGTAATGGTTTTGAGGAGCGGGGAACAAGCTGTTACTGGCTTTTTAGATAGCGCTCTGAAAAATGTAGATGACTGTTGTTAATAGCAGTTATTATCCTACATGCATTATAACAATTGGCAATATTTTCTCCTGTGTGTTCTACAGAAAGCTTCTAGATCCTGCTTTAGCAACGTGCTCAAAGCCATCCATGTTTCTTAATCTTGTCTATAAATCTCTGAAGGCAGATGTAGTGCCACGGCGTGTGAAGGCTTTTATCAAGAGGTTACTTCAAGTCACTTGTGGACAAATGCCACCCTTCATTTGTGGAACCCTGTACCTTCTGTCTGAGCTTCTGAAAGTAAAACCAGAGTTAAGGGTCCAGTTACAGGATCATGTGGTATAAGATGATTTCTTTCTCTCATTGTTTTTTCAATAAGAGCTGTTTTCATAAACACCTTTCCCTAATCTGTTTGTTAGTAACCTGAGAGCTTGCTAGTGAATTCTGCTACTGGAGGAAGCACTTGGGCAATTATAACTACATTAAAAATCTGCACAGATGAAGGCGTTTTAAGCATTCTAGTGGGGCCTACGGACTTAATTTGTGGTGAGAGGATTATTTTGCTAAATGCTGTATAAGTAAGCAGGTAAACACTTTTCACCCAGAAGCTTTGTCAAAGCATGGCCTGTTTGGTTCTTCTGTCTGTAGTCTCTGAAGTATAGCTAGGCAAGACTGGGCTTGTTTTTTTCTTTTCTGGGGAGACACCGTTAACACTTTCGTGATATAAGCTGTAAAGTTCAATTTTAAGTCCTGTGTCAAGGCCAACAATCTATTGCTTAAACATAGGCCATTATCCGTTTATATTTTTGCAAGTAGCTTCTTAAGAACTCTTTTTCTAATAAATCAGAATAAAACTGGAAAGGAAAAGCTGCTTGTTAACACTTCTTGTGGTTTAGGACTCAGATGATGAAGAGTGCTTTAAGGATCAAAAAGAGGCTGAAGAGGATGAGGAAAAATTTGTGGATGCAGACAAAGGAGTTGCAGGTGAAGAGAGGAGCACAACAGAAGATTCTGCTAAAACAAACAATTCAAATTCAACAGCCTCGTGGGTGCATCATCTGAATATGGGAGGTAAATTAGCAAGAAAATATAACTCATTTAACTTGTAACATTCCGCAACAGGGACATGTTGATCAAGACTTGTAAAATTAATTGATTAAAACATTATTTTAGCTTTTCAAATTCAAGTTTGATTCAAACTTGTCAGAGTAATTATCTGTTAGCTCAGCAGCAATGAAGAGTCTGTATCAATCTGCTAGTGTCTCACTTCATTCAGTTTACTGCATTTGTGCTTAAGTAAAAAACTGGCTCAGGAAATTTTTGCTTCCATATTCAGACACCTTCAAAGCAATGTAGCCAAGGTTAGGATGTGTAACTCCTCTTCGCTTGTGAAACTTGTTAGAACATTTGAACCTGCTTCTAGTTTCACTCTTTCCTGAAGATCTTTTGGAATGGAGCAGGGGTTTTCAGGAGCTTCCTTGGAAGCACATAGGGACTCACCTGTGCACCTGATCACACACTGGGGAAGGGGTGCTGAATATAACCCTTTCTTGCTGCTGGATGGATCTCTGGCCTGTGCAGCTACGCATGGTGGGCAGCATTACTGTCATGTGAAATGAAAGTAAAGTTCTCATAAAATTGACTTAGGAAATTTAAGTTTTTATCTCCTGTGCCCATCAGGCAGGAAGAATGGAGCTTCGTATGATCCTATGCACCGAAGTCCTTTATACTGTGGTGCTGAAAGTACAAGCCTTTGGGAACTGAAGAAGGTAAGGCGTTCTTATTTACCAATTACTGTGTTTCTTAGTGTGGCCCTTGTATTGAGAGAATAAAATTAATGTGATTATTCATGGGGTAGCTACCTGGGTAACAACAGAAAGGTTAAAGCTGACACATTGTTCAGTGTTAAGCTTGTATGTGTTGCATTAAAAAAAATGCTGATGCTGCAGAGTAGGGAATAGGAATTTTTAAGTGGAGATTTGGACAGTAATAATCCTTCTTGACTTTTGGATCTTAGGTTTGTACCACTAAAGCCTTTCAGTGTTGAATTAAATAAAATTGTAAGTGAGAATGTATTTAGTTAATGCAAATGAAAAATTAGAACTTGAAGTTCTTCAGTTGTTCAAGGGCAGGGCACATCAGTGTTGCGCTGCTGCATGTGTCTGTGTGTTACAAAGTGGTCATATGACAAAGTGGTGTTGTGAGGAGTCTGTTATGTCAACATGAGTAACGATTGCATTTCTTTTTAAAGCAGAAATAAATAAGTGGTTCATGTTTTTCAGCTTTCTGAACATTTTCATCCATCTGTGGCCCTATTTGCAAAAACAATTCTAGAAGTAAGTGCTTGTACTAGTCTGTAGTTTTGAAGTTTGATTTTTGTTAGCTGTTTTTGCCGTTTGAAAAATACATTATAAAGCCACCTTGCACCCTGGGGATCACTAGCAACTCTGCAGTACTGTAGCATACACTCAAATGCAAAACTTTTCATGGAATTGAAGTGTTTTATGTAAAGGAGGCTACTCACAGAAGTAATTAACTTGGTAGAAAGACGGTTATTACATGATTCCTAATGTTTCTTTTTTAGTTTTGGTCTGTCCTTTTATTTAAGATGGGGTATTTATGTGGGGAACCCAGCTGTTGGGACAAATTCTTTGTTAACACTGTTTTGTTATGCCAGTAATACTGAAAACTTACACAAATATATAAAATAATGATTCTCATTTGAATATATGGTATCCACATAGTGCTGAGTATTAACTGTTATTGGCACAGTACATTGCAAGGCACTTCATCACTGAAGCAAAGTGAACAAGGTGGGTTTTAGTTAAGAAAATAACTAACTTGCAAAAATAAGAACCTGTACAGGAGTGTCTTAACTGGTCAGGCTCATGTGATCAAGTATCCCCAAGTCCTTGTCTTTTTAAAGTGTGGTTTAATGTTCTTGGACTGTGTTTACTTAGTTCTCTGTGTTTTATAGTTGCTGTCTTTCTAAAATCCAGACCTTAATGATTTTTGGCTTTCTTGTTCTTTCAGGGAAATCACATTCAGTACTCTGGTGACCCTTTGCAGGATTTCACGTTAATGAGATTCTTGGATCGCTTTGTGTACAGGAATCCCAAACTCCATAAAGGCAAAGGTATGAACTTCCCTGGACGTACTAACATATGATCTTGATTAGTGATGGAGACCAAACTCTCCTTCTCTCAGACTGCCTAGTAGCCCTTTGTGCTTGTCAGATATTTGGGGTGCATGTGGTGCAAGGAGTGGGATCATCTTCAGGGCTGCAAGAGCAGCATCTCAGAACCAGCTGACAGTCACATGCTGCTGCCTCTCACATCTGCAGTGCCGAAATTGTTAACCTAGCAGGAATAAGCAAAGTGATAGGGGAATGTAAAGACTGCAGAATGGTTGAGGTTGGAAGGTCATCTGCTCAAGCAGGACCACCTGGAGCAGGCTGTCCAGATGGCTTTTGAGTGTCTCCAAGAATGGAGACTCCACTGCCTCTTGGGGCAACCTGTGCCAGTGTTTGCCCTCACAGTGAAAAAGTGTTACCTGATGTTCAGACAAAGTCTCCTGTGTTTCAGTGTGTGCCCATCACCTCTTGACCTGTCATGGGCACCACTGGAAAGCGCCTGGTTCTGTCGTCTTTACAATCTCCCTTCAGGTATTTATATACAACGATGGGATCCCCCTGAACCTCCTCTTCTCCAAGCTGAACAATCATAGTTCTTTCAGCCTTTCCTCACAGAAGAGATGCACCACTCCATCATCTTAGTGGTCCTTTGCTGGGCTCTCTCCAGTGTGCCCATGTTTGCCTAGTGCTGGGGAGCTCAGACCTGGACGCAGTGCTCCGGGTGTGGTCTCACAAGTGCTGACTAGAGGAGAAGGATCACCTCTCTCCACCAGCTGGCAACACTTCTCCTCCTGCAGCCAAGGATAGTGTCAGCCTTTTTTGCTGCGGGGTCACATTGCTGGCTCATGGTCAATTCGGTGTCCACCAGGACACCCAGGGTCTTTTCTGCCAAGCTGCTTTCCAGCTGGGCAGCCCCAGCATATACTGGTGCGTGGGGTTGTTCCTCCCCAGGTGGCACTTCCCCTTGTTGAACTGCACAAGGGCCCTGTCAGCCCATTTCTTCAGTCTTTTGAGGTCCTTATGGATGGCAGCAAAGCCATCTGGTGTATCAGTCACTCCTCACTCTTCTGTATCAGCAGTAATAAAATGGTTTGTTTCCGATTTATGTTCTGCTACAGAAAACACCAGCAGCGTGGTCATGCAGCCGAAGAAGAAACAGTTTATGAAAGATACACAGAATCCTGCAGGTAAGCTAGCCCCTTTTCAGTAAGATTATGATGGATTAAAAATTCTTGGCTGGTTGTGGTAGACGTGTCATCTGTGCTGTCTGTGCTATTTCTGTTAGCAGTAAAAGAAAGTTCTGTCCCTCAGGAATGCAGTGGTGCTGCCTGATGGTCAGGGTCAGGTCACATCTTGAAAGTGTGCATGGAATCTCCACAGCTGAAACTTTGGATCCATTGAATCATTTTAAGAACAAATGACATGAAGCGGGTTACCTCAACTGTTAGTCTCTTGAGTAGGAAAACACTTGTCTTCTACTGCAGCACTTGGCTACACACCAAATTTTAAGACCTTTCTTTTCTCTGTTTTCCCCCTTTAACTGTCAATTATTTTTTTATTGTAGTAATTCCTTTTTCTTAGGCAATGCATGATGAAGGTCATACCTTATGTTTAGCCATCCCATTGAGAAATGTATAAGGTTCCCAGAGTGTGTAGGATATAACATCCTGACACAGCTGCTCAGCGAGCCAGCCAGGGAGGGTGCCCTGCTGGACTTTTTTAGCTGAACAGAGAAGGACTTGTGGGTGGTGTGATGGTTGGACGCCGTCTTGGGCATAGTGATCACAAAACGATAAGGTTTTTGATTCTCAGGGAAGTGAGGAAGGGGAAGTAAAAAAAAATGGGTAAGAAACTGCCTGGCCAGCCAAGCCCAGAGACTGGTGGGGAATGGAGTTACACCCTGCTGGCAGCTGGTCACCAGTGGTGTTCCCCAGGGCCCAGTACTGGGACCAGTTCTGTTTATCGTTGATGAGGGGATCGAGTGCACCCTCAGCAAGTTCCCAGATGACACCAGGCTGGGGGAGTGTTGATCTGCTGGGGGGCAGGGGGCTCTGCAGGGGGGTCTGGGCAGGCCGGGCCGCTGGTGTGAGGTTCCCCAGGGCTCAGTGCCGGGCCCTGCCCGAGGGTCACACCAGCCCCCCGCAGCTGCAGGCTGGGGCAGGGGGCTGGGAACTGCCCGGTGGGAAAGGGCCTGGGGGGCTGGTCCAGAACCGGCTGGGCATGAGCCCCCAGTGTGCCCAGGGGGCCGAGGGAGCCACCAGCTCCGGGCTGGTGTCACAGAGTGTGTGGCCAGCAGGGCCAGGGCAGTGCCTGTCCTCCCGTGCCTGGCCCTGGTGGGGCTGCACCTCGAACCCTGGGATGGGTTTGGCCCCCTCACTGCGGGGGGGATACCGAGGGCTGGAGCATGTCCAGAGACGGGCAGTGGGGCTGGTTGTCAAGATTTGGAACAGGCTGCCCAGGGAAGTGGTTGAGTCACCATTTTTCTCCTTTGGTTTACTTCTGAGGTGGGGGAGGAAAGGGGAATGTACGAAGGTAAAAAGCTTTTCCACAGGGAACCTGATCAATACCCTACTCAATCCGCTCTTGCAGCGTCATATTTTGCTTCAGTTCCTCAGAAGTGGCGGCAGGGTGATGCTCAGCATACTCAGCTGGTGTACGGTCCTGCCTTGCAGCTGCTAATGAGCATTTCTACTGCCCACAGTGCTGGGCAGAAGTGGTTCCAGTGTTTTTGTGTATGACAGCTAGTTTATCTTATTTCCTACTTCTTTTTTTTTACATTTTTTTAGAATGCATTCCTGCTTTAGGTGATTGCAAAACTTCCCTTGCTGATACATAAATTAGAACATGGTTAGGGCTGTGCCTCCTGTGTTTTTCCATAGGGTCTGCTCACATCGAAGTATCAGTATGTATGCTGAGAGCTGTTAGTTTTAATAGCTTTTGAGATGAGCTCCACTTGATTTAAAGAATGACACTGGGTACCTGTGTACTTTTATCTGTGCATGCTGTTTAACTTTTTAAAAGAGTAACAATCATTTCAACTGGAGATAAAATCAGTTTGTTCTTTGTTTTTGCAGTCAACAGTAAGGAATTCCGAGCCAAAGATGAAAGCAAAATCCCAGTGAATGAAGTGTTTTTTCACAGGTAATGAAATGCTTATGAGCATTCAATTTAAAGTGTTGTTTTGTAAAGGCAAAGCTATCAAAACCAGTTACATTTTGTAAGTGTTCTTTGGCATTCCAGGTGTTTCAAAAATTTTAATTAATTTGAGTGACTTCTGAGGATAGTACTTTCCTTAGAACGTAATTTCAGTATTTTTCAGAAGTCCTTGGGAAAGAATATCACTTATGAACAAAGGCAATCAGTGCTTGTAGCCCAAGATTAACTAACTTGACATTGTAATAAAGAAGCCTTAAACAATAGGTAACGGTGAATGTTGTAATTCTTATGCATTAGAAGTGTATTTATAACAACCTGGAATATATCTTGTTTACATTACTAGCATCAAAGTTTATTAGAATAGAACAAAGCAAAAAAAGTCGGAGGAGCTAGTTTTCTGTGTATATATTTTTTTGTATTCATAGTTCTTTCTGTTAGTTGGCTTTCAGATCATAATATGAAAATGCAACTGCAACACTAAAATTGGAGTGATATTTGGCAAAGATTTGTTCTTACTAGATCAAAATATTGGTTAAATATGATGGTCTCCTTAGGAAATCAGTGTTTGAATTAACTTTATTTTGTGTAATTAACTTTGTGGGTTTTTTTTTTTTGTTTGTTTAATAAATTCATTGCTGTAGGGGCTTTTAAAATTTATTGAAGTATCAGGTTAATGGAATTTTACTAATTTTAATTGATATTATAATATCGAGGATTATAATATAAATAAAACAGTGGTATTCATTTTGAGATTGAAGAAAAGCAGCTTAAAATCATGCCCCTGTCTGAAAAGTTAATGGTATTGTTAAATTGAAGATGACTGACACTGAGATAACACATTGAAAGTCTTCCATATGAAGTGCTGCACTCCTTTGCTCTTGTATATGATCAAAATTGCCTTCTGTGTTTTGTGGTTCTTTAATATGAAGTGAAGGAGAGAAAATGGTTTAAAATAGCTGACAGAAGGAAAAACTAAGCACACAAAAGAAGAGGGCTGGGGAGGACATGTTTAACAGAACTTAATGGATGAATCTCTTTCATATATTTTATTTTCCTTCCAATTAGATTCAGGTTGAACTTGATCCTTTCTTCCTTATCAGTATAAGGCAGATTTTCACATCTTTCCTGTGCCCTTTTATAAATTCACTATGTTCAGAATAATTTCTGGCACTTCTGGTTGTGAAATTTGTTTTAAATCTTACAGTACGTGGCTTACTCTTTGAAAAACAAAGTAAATCTAAATCTCTGATTTGAGATGTGTTTGAAACCATTGCTTAAAATTTTAAACTGGCAACGTACATGTGAAACAATCTGCAATTATTTTTTTTTAATTTAAAAAAAACTTGTCATAAAGATCATCACTTGTAATTTTGGTTCTGAGATCAATACGTTATTTCAGATTTTACTCAAAGTTTGATAAGAAGAGAGAGAAACAAAGGCGTCAGGATGACGAAGAGAGTGTGGAAGATGTAGATGATGACGAATTTGAAAGAGCATTGGGTAAGGTTGTGTTTTTCCTTGCAGTAACTATTCCAATATTTCCTGCTTTTTCAAATTAATTTATCCTTTTTATAGTTTATATTGTGGAAAAGAGCCAGATAAAGGAATATGGAAGTGGAAGAAAACTGGCTTTCGAATTCCCCTTCTATGTCATAGTGTCCATCACGTAAGCCAGCTGGATGGCCATCTTGGAAAAAGGTCTTCTGCTCACAACTCCAGTAGTTGGCTTGTTCACGTGGTTGGAAACTGATTTTGAGCATAAGCTGACGGGTGGGAGCTCATGTCTTTTTGTTTTTCCCTAATGTAGTCTGAGAGTTAAAAGTAACTTTTTTTAACAACATGTAACATCTGCTTCTGTTCTTCCTTTACTGCTTGGCCTTTTTTGATCTGACAGTTTCTCTCGTCGTTCCTAGCATCTTTCAAGAGGTTATTAGTTCCCTTAGATCCTTGGCAAACTTCTGCAGTAGTCTTAGCACTTCCTATAGCATGTACTTTGTTTGCTTTGGAAGTAGTGCGTGATTTGTTAGAATCTAGATCTGTTAGTGTACCATAAAATGCCCATTATTTTATGATACCATATTTTTCTTATACAGTAATACATATATTTGGAAAAAAAATATCTAGTTAGCTCTCTGTAGCTGCTTTATACGATATGTTTAGAGACTCTGAACTCCTGTAGCAGGATTCTTCCTTAGTATCTCAATTAGTAGGTCTTTGTTAGGAACCACCACATTACTAATTGTGGTGGTTGTTTTTGTTAGTATCACTAGTAAGCTGACTGTCTCTTAGGATTTGCTTCATAATTCAGAAGCTTAAATTAAAGACCCTCTAATGTTAGTCTTTACTCTTTGAATTAGGTGTAAATTTTCAGTTTTGTTTTTATCTTCTATTTTATATAGCAATTTGTTCCTAAGTGAATATGGTGATAGGAGCTTTCATCCTCTAGTCTGCTTGCTTTTCTGTCTAATCTGAGAACTAACATACAGGCTAGCTGGCAGGACACTTGCTTGGGGTATCTTAATTGGATCTTTGTTCTATCTGACTTGGAGCATCCCACCTGCCAGCTAAGCTTGGATCACTGGGCAATTGTGTGTCCATTTGTGCTTGTCTGCTTCCCATGTCATCTAGTTCCAGCCAGAAATTATATCCTGGATTATATATGACTTCCATTATTTTTTCAAAGAAAAATATTTTTTCAGAAAAAGTCCAGTTAGCTGTAGGTAACTATTTTGTGCAGTACTTTTCTAGGAGTGTGAACCCTTTTGTACCAGCACCCTTTGTAACTGATGCAGATCATGTAAACTGTTCAGGAAAATGATACCTAAAAATAATAAATTTTGTAATTATTTCATATTTCTTTGTTTGACTTTGTAGTAATAAAGAATTTTTTTCCCCCTAGATGAATTTGAAGCTGCAGATAATGCCATTAATGTCAGCCAGGATGACCTTGATTTTGCTGGGTAAGACTTGAAATTGGTTCTCTCATCTCTTGATTTAATATCTGTATAGAGTTTTACTCCACAAAATTGGATATTCTTTTTCAAAAAGACTCAGAATATCACCTTGCAAAAAAGGCAATAGCAGTTGAACCTGGGTAATCCCATGTAGTATTTTATTTATAAAATGCAGCAACCCAGTAAGGAAGGTAAAATCTTGGTTTTCATTGTCTCCGGTTTCAGTTTGAGAATTACCAAGTACAAAAGCAAGCAGAATGAGGCATAATGGTACTGCTGCTGTAAGGAGTGGTTGTAACTGGACCTAACACAGTAAATAAACTTTGTGGAATCCAGAGTCACAGAGCTCAGTTCTCAGGATGTTAGCAGTTTCGTTAATCATAGAATCATTTAGGTTGGAAAAGACCTTTAAGATCATTGAATCCAGCAGTGAATGATTAAGTAGCCTCTTTTTTACTTAAAAGTATCTGTAATACAGCTTTCGAATCAGCACAGAAGTGTTTTTTACTTGAGGTGAAAGGAGAGTTGAAGCTTAAACTTCTAGTGAAACACAGATTTTTGTGATCCAGACCGGTGTGAGTGAAAAATACTGGAGGAGACAAAAACCAAATAACCATCTAGTACATGAAGAACCATGTTTCCTTTCATAATTAAAAAAAAAAAAAAAAAAAAAGTCATCGTATTTCTTCATTTAGTAGAGTTGCTAGGGATACCAGCAGTTTGTGTGTTTTACAGAAAAGACTTTCTGAAAAGGAGCAAAGGCACATAGCAGATAAACTACTGAAGCTGACATTTCTGTTAACTTCAGAATAGGCTTTTCTCCAGAATTTCTTAGAATGCTTGACTTACTATAAGAATACGGTTCCATATGCTGATGTTGAAAACATATCTGAGTGCATAGTACATGCTTCTCAGGTCTTAGCCTACATTTACAGTGGTTCACAGCAATGTTGAACTTTTCTAAGTGTCAGTAGATAGATGTTACCTAGATGGAAACAGCGTTTTGCTAGATGAAGCTTGCTACATATTTTTTTTTTTTTTTTTTTTAGTAATATAAAAAAGAAAACCAAAGGTGGTAAGAAGGGCCAAAGAAGTGAGGAATCCAGTGCTGACTGGGAGGATTCTGGTGATGAAGATGAATTCAGTGATCTGGATGATGAGGAGGTATCCTTAGGAAGTATGGAGGAAGACTTTGGAGATGATATGGATGAAGAAGGAGGTGTATTTCTGGATGTGTCTGCTGATGGTAATAGCCTAGGTAAAGTACTGGTTATTATTGATAAATGAGAAGGAAAAGCATTAAAACTAAATTACCCAATATGTAATTACATATATATATAAATCCAGCTTTAGTTACCTGAAGTTCTGGCTTTTCAGTAAAGAATTGACAAGAAGTCCTTCTCTGGACAATGATGCCTTAAGACAAGTGTTTCATGGCACAGCCTCTTAGGTGAAAGTGGGAATTAAGTATTTGGGTATAAAAACTTGCAAACAAGACATGTTTCTTTCATTCTGAAAACTGGCTAGAATAGGCAGAAACATTAAAAAATCTAAAAGAGAAAAATAAGGATCTGGTACTTGGTAATTTTTTCGTTTCTTTAGACCTAGTTAATGTTGATTTTTTTTTTTTTTTCTTTAGATGAGGTAACATTTAAACCGCTGTCTCATAAGTAACAGCTTACTCTTGTAATACAGCTAAACACAGAAATTTTTATTACCACTGTAATAATAATCGATCATTGCACCTGCACAGTTTTATTATCTTTTCAGCTGAAAAGCAGTTTACGTGGTATACAGTTCATGTGGCTGGAAAAGCACAGATTAATGGGGTGTTTCAGCTAAAGGTCACAGGAAGATGATTGAGGGTAGAGGAGGTAAACTGTTCATACAGCTGTTAACACATTAACTTTTTCATGAGATAAGTATTTCACCAAACTTACCAAGCAGACACCCAAGGTTTACGTAACAGCTGCTTTTAGCCTTCATATTGTATTTATCTTGGTATCATATTTCAGTCCTTTTGGCATTATGGAAAAAAAAGCATGAAGAATGGCACACCACTGACCATTTTTTATTTGGGTTGCATGTGCTGTGTTTCAAACTTTTGTAAAGACTCGGACCGTTATGACAAATATACCTAAAAAGAAATGTTACTCTGCTGTGCTTTGAACACATGTACATGGTGTGAGAATGGGGGACTGATTTATCTTTTTTTTTTTTTTTTTCCTGTCAGACCTGAACAATGACAAGCAATTGAAGTCTGTCAGTAAAAAGAGCAAGAGGAAGAAAGATAGGCATTTTGTGGGATCGCTTGAAGGTAAGGAACCACTGCCATGATTTCTGTTTGAGAAAGCTTGACGCAAATACAGAGTCTGAAAAACTTTGGAATCAGAGGGGTTTAGTACAGTAGATTATCTACACTTTTGGATCTGGGTTTGGATTTGAGTAAACCATAAATGAAAAGGAGGTTGTCCTCCAACCAGCGTGGTCCTGATTCAGAGTGACTATCTGCTGTTGAAGTAGGAATCGAAGGAGGAACTTTTGAAAGAAGGATGGCATTGTGTCACAGTCTGTGCACCTAAAACTAACACCTGATGCACAGATTTGTGCTATTTAGTTCTTAGTTGGGAACTTTTTCTTTCTTTTTTTAGGGGAGGTAGAGAATAAAAATTTCTTACCACAGCTATTTTAGATGGTTTCGTTAAATAATAATAATAAAAAAAAAAATTAAACCCACTGTTTTAATGTCTTTGTGAACTTGCACTTCTGTCTCATAAGAGTAATACTTTTTGTTTGAAGGATCCAGTCAAGGAAAGAAGAGAAAACTCCCAGATGCCAATATACTAGCATCTGCAGAAGAGGTGAGTTTGATCCGTGCCTAGCAAAAGGTGATGAAGCATTTTACCTGTTTCTTTATAATAAAAATACTAAAAATTCTCTCTTTAAAGTTTGGCTATCTGCTGGATGAAAATGCTGGGTCCAAGTTTGACAATATTGGAATGAACGCCATGGCCAACAGAGATAATGCAAGTAAGTACATGCTGCAAATAGCTGACAGTTGTAATATTGGTTTACTTCTTTCTCTTCCGAGTCTGTACTTAAAAAGATGTACCTTCTTTAACTGATACACACACACGGTCAGAAACCACACAGCAGCGACAGTAGCTCAATGTCAGCAAGACATGACTTCAGTTTTCTTCAGTTATGAGAGCTGCCCAATATTAACTGTGACTACTGGAGTGAACGAGGCTTCAGGAAAGAGGAAGAAGCTATCATGTGCCCCTTTCACACCGTAAATAAGGACAGGCAGTGTGCTGTTGTCAAGTGTTTGTGTGAATTTTGGTCTGATAAAAGACTGTCCTGGATTCTTGGCAAGGGAAGGCATAAGGCATGGCTGTCTTTATCTGCTTACCAGGGTATTTCCTTGCATATTGGTGAAGCAAAAGTAGTTTCCCAGGAATAATTCTAATGAATTAAATGTGTATACATTTGTCATGGTTTGACCCAAGCTGATAACTAAGTACCACGAAGTTGCTTGCTCGCTCCACCCCCCACAGTGGGATGGGGTGCAGAATTGGGGAGAAAGGTAAAACTTGTGGGTTGACATAAGAATAACTTAAAATATAATAATAATTCTAATGAAAAGGAGAGAGAGGGGGAGAGGAATAAAACCCAAGGGGGGGGGGGGAACCCGACTGATGCCCAGCCAGTCCCTGAGCAGTGACTGCCAGCTCCAGACCAAGTGCCCCCCAGTCTGTATACTGAGCGTGATGCCATATGGTACAGAATATCCCTCTGGCCAGTTCAGGTCAGCTGTCCTGGCTGTGTCCCTTCCCAGCTTCTTGTGCCCCCCAGCCTGCTCACTGGTGGGGCCTAAGAAACTAAGACAGTATAAACATTACTTAGCAACAACTAAAAACATCCGTGTGTTACCAGCAGTATTTTCATACTAAATCCAAAACACAGCACTGCACCAGCTGGTTTGGATTTAGTATGAAAGTAGAAAAGAAAATTAACTGCATCCCAGCAGAAACCAGGATAGCATTGCCTGAATAATCAGTCCTTTGTAGAGCTTTTGCAGGTCTTGCTGGTGTCACCTGGAAAATAACAGCACTCAAACATTGTGTACTCCTAACACAAGTGTGTCTAGCATTAGTAAAATACAAAGCAATGGCAAGAGCAGTCTTAAACTCCGAGATTCTGAGATGTTAGGGTATGTTTTGTGAAATGAGAAAACCAACACTTTTCTCTGGTGTCAAAATTGGCAGCTTGCACTTTATTAACATTTATAAATACAGTAACCAAGTTCAAACTTCTACATATTCATCTGTATTCCACATCATGGTCAGAGGTATCCCGTCAGCTCCTCATTTCTCACCTTTCCTCCTACAGATGTCAAACAGATCCAGTGGGAAATAGAGCGTGACAAGTGGCTTCACAATAGGGATGTAAAAAGCATCATCAAAAAGAAGAAACAGTTCAGGCACAGAGCGATGAAAAACAAGTACAAAGGCAAGAAATCAAAACGATGAACTGGACATTTTAATGTGGACATTTTTACAATAATTATTCTAAAATAATTTTTAATTAGTCACACATCTTTCTTACTTCAGTTCTTGCTGCTTAACCATGTCATTTGGTCATTCTCCCTTATGCCGTGAATTCCAGACCACTCATTGGATTTGTAATACACTGAAAAATAGGAAATTCCATGTTAGCTCTACCTTGGGCGTGTCTGAAGGTGAGCTGCTTTGTGGCCAGTTTTGTTGGATGCATAGTGCCCCAGTTCTGAGGACTCTATCCAACAGTCTGACACTCCAGCCACACTCATGCATAACAATAAACACTTCTGCAGCATCTCCTGGGGTAAGTTTTAAGCAGTAATAATATCTATTTTATACATAAGATGCAACAGAAGCGTCAGGCATCCTCCTGAAGCCAACAACTATAAACCTACCTTCCAGAATTGATGGAAACCTCTTCTGCATTGTGTATCTGAAATCTGACAAGATAAATCAGTTACTTTACCCAACATATTTTAAGATGAATAATTAAATGCACTATTTTCCTAACTAGATTACTTGTCTGAGCTCCTTAGTTACAGCTACCATTTAAATAACTAACATGATCTGAATTTACTGTTTAAAAATTGTATCACAGACTGTATTCAGGTTACTCAAAATATGTGCAGCCCTACCATCATCACAGTGTTTTCTGAGCTTCCTCACCATTGTGATAACCAAATACAAGCTACAGATTCACAGCAAGCAAATGAAAACTGGGAAAACTATGTTTCCTTACACAGTAAGTGTAAGGCAACCCAGTAGGAAATCATATAACGATAGCTTTATGCTATTTTAATGATTTACAGCAGCTCACAGAAGGATCTTATCGATGCTAGTACTAGCACAAAGGAAGCTGTAAAAGGCTGTGTCTGAGGACACTGAGCTGTATGAGCTCACTACACCTTACTGAACTACAGCTTAAGAAAATTTTCTGCAAAGGCACCTTAAGAACTAGGACCTAGGACTGAAAAGGGATAGAAATGAGAAACGATTAACGCCCTGCACCAAGTTACCAAGATACTGATGCATCTACACTCCATGTTTTTGTTACATATTTTTTTAATAAAAACGCAAAGAAAGATTACGTAAATGTTAACAAAGGCAAACCGATGTAGCATAGGTGAAGTTCAGTTTGGAACATAGTGTGAAGACCGCGCTAGTGCTGGAAGGAGCGAGCCGGTGCCCTCGCAGGCACAGGGCTGTGCAGGGCAAACC
>JAVJGJ010000032.1:9617704-9654144 GCA_035590215.1 Microhierax caerulescens
GTGATTATATATAAATCACTTCCTTTTAGAAATTGTTGTTTAGAATTAAATGAAATATTGTGTTGCTGGGGTTCACAGACTTTTGCTAACTTACATGAACATAATAGTTGGCATTTAATTATGTGCGTAACTAATCCAAAGCAGTACAAGGTTTTATAAGGATAATTGGTAAGTTGTCATGTAGGTGGTTTCTCTAAATGGCTTCATAGCATTTAGAAGGACAAAAGAAATTGCATGTAAATAATAGGTTATTAGAAATAAATGGTTATGCAATTATTCATAGCATCAGAAATGGACAGTTCAGCTCACAATGGAATTCTTCAGAACACTGCAGCTAGAGTATTTGCATGAAATAACATCTGAATTCTGCAGTTGGCTTTGTTTCCCATTTAGAATGCCTTATGTAATTACTACAGCAGGCCCCTTTTGAAGAAATCCATTATAATTTGAATTATGTTAATTCTGATGCAGTGAATAATTGGCCATATATTCAGTAAAATTAATTTGATTTTTTGGCCCCTTAAATATGACTGAACCATCTTACAGGGATACATGCTTGACACCTTTGTAGCCATCTTTTCCTGGTTTATACTATAAAGTTTTTTGCATAAGTGTGTCATACAATTAATTCTCTAATTAGGAGCTTATTTAGGAATGGGGAGGAAGTTTAGACCTGTATTTACCTTTGGAGAGTGTAGCTGGATGGTGAGGATTGTTGCAGAAAAAAAAAACCCTAATTTTTTCTTCTTTGGACTATAAATTTTATCTGAAATTAAATACAAGAGAAGAGCAGTGCCACACTCTGCTCTCAGATAAATGCTCTCTTTAGAAACAGCTGCTGTCATGACATCAGCATCAGTGTATCAGGGATGAGTTTGGCCTTTTAAGTGCTCTCCCATGTGTACTGGAAAATGCTCCAAGTCCCTTTCTATTGAGGGGAACAGGAGGGAATTCATATTGTGCTTGTTTTGTGCCATGGGAACACAGTTGGGTTGCTGAGGGGGGCTGGCACTGGTTTAGTCAGTAAGTATTAGTTTCATTCTATCTGTTTGATTACCAGGTTCAGTCAAAAGTAATATATGAAAAGACCTGTCAAAATGCCCTTCAGCAAAGCATGGCATGATCCTCCCCTGTAAATGTCAGATTACTATTTGTATTGTGACAATCCATTTCTCTGTGAAGAGTAAAAACAAAAAGCCCAATATATTTTCACACCATTACAGGAGAGAGATGCCAAATTACAGGGAAAAAATCCTGAGGGACAATAAAGTCTCTTTAGTTGTACATAATTTCATCATTTCTCCTCTCAAGGCAATAGTTCTGGGAATGAAGCCATCAGCATCTAGGTACTGTCAGTGGTTTCAGGATACGAGGAATGTACTGGACTTCTCAACTACTTCAGCAGTTCTTTACACTGCTTTCCTTAAAATAACGTGACTCAGGTTCCTCCAGGTAGACCCCTAGGGGATTTTGATGCCTTGGTGCCCTGAGGTCAGACATTGATTCCTCTCCTTCCCTGCTCCCCCCAACCCCACAAAACAAAAAAGCAGCAGGAGTGGTCCTCTCTGCTTGTTTAACCAGAGCAATGATGCCAGTGTCTCCTTCTTGTCTTTATGGGACAACCTTATGGTGAGATCATACTCCAAAGTTTAATTCCTTCTGCAGCTGGAGGGATGAAATCCATGTCTTCCAAGACAGAAAGAAAGTGCCAAGTTGTAAGCTCCTGTGATATAAGGGGATTTCAGCCACTCTGCTCTTGAAGCTGTTGCACTTAGCTTAAAACAATCAAAATTGATTGGGGAAGACAGAGAGAATGTGACATTGACTGGGCCAGCATACATGCTACTGGGAGATGGGAGGGGGGGGGCTGAAACTTTGGGAGGAGGGAAGGAAATTACTGGTCTATTGTATTCTGCAATAGTATATTAATTGCTGAACTCTGCATTGTGCATTATTTCCCGAATGGAAATGACTGCTGCTGTTGTGCCTGGTGCAGAGGACAATCCTATGGGTGCATGTCAGCAGGCGCGTGAGGTCAGAGGTCCTCAGGGAGGCTGGGGAATGTCCATCTGCTGATTCTGGCAGGTTTAGACATGGAAGAATGAAAATATATGGACATATGGGCATGAAAACAATATGATCCTCAGGTCAAATAGAAATTTCTGCTCTCAGAGTAATGTTTATCTGGGCAAACTGCCTGTCTGTCCTACACTCACTGGATATGAGAGCAGTATCCTGTCTCCATCACCTCCATGTCTCTCAGGAGAAGCAGCAGGACTGCTGGGAATTAGATGGAATTAGAAGAAGGGAGGCTGGAGTGGTTTGAAAAAGAGAAGTTTCTGACAGATGAATGGTGGGAAAAGATAGCTGAGGATTGCTAAAATATTCCATACAACCCACTGTTCTTCTTGTACCTTTCTGTCCAACTGCCTTTCTGTAGTTTTCAACCTCCAGTGTGACTTGCCTGTGCTGTATGCTAACCCTTGTCTGAAAATACCCAGTATGGCACATGTAAGAGAGCACAATATGGCTCTACTGCTGCCTTGTCCCACCTGCTCCATGTCACCATGGACATACCTAAAGCAGCACAGAAAATATAGGAAAAGAGGCGGTTGGTTTGCTTTTGATGGCACTTTGTCACTGGTGCCTAGAAGGAGAACTGGTGGGTAATCTCTAGTTTGTAGTGTCATTTCTAGCCTGTACTGTCTCTGCAGCACTTCTGGAGAGAAGGGATTAAAGAGCTGCAAGATATGCCAGCATTAACACAGAAATCTTGCTGTACAACAGACCTGGGAACACGAGTGTTGCAGTTCTTGGCTTATAAATTGTCTTTTTGTTCCCACTGTTGTTTCCAGGAAATGTATTCAAACAGCATGAGCCCCACTTGCCTCTGATCCTCTAGGGAAGGCCTGATGAAGAGGTGAGCCTAACGCTGCAACCTTCAGGTGTTGAAGATTTATTAATCACCTTAAGCCAGCTACTTCAGAAGGGATAACCGAAGGGAGTAGCAAGATGGAGAAGAGAGACATTAGGTAAGAGAACAAAGTGAGGTGTGCTCTCTTGTTGTGTTAAAGGCTGTGAGTTAAAAGTGTAGCAAAAAAGTCAGAGTACCAGATTTTTATAACCAATCTAATCATATCACAGAAGACTTCTCACTCTAAGCCATGTGTTCTGAGACTGTGCATGTGTATTCCAGGCATATCTGTATACTAGTGTAGTTACTGTTATTTTCACACAAAAGTACATTAAGAAACAATTTGTGCAAGATTATTACTTTTGTAAATGTCTCATTATCAGTCTTACTAATCCCCAAAGAAAAGCTGAAACTGCTGTAGTTACTGTTTATTGACCAGCTAAATAACAGACTGTCTTGAGCATTGAGTTTACTCATTTTGTTGGTTATACTGCTAATGAAATTTGACAACAATTTAGTTTTAGGGGGATTTTAGGTTGATGTTGAATGATTGGTGCTAAGAATTAGTTAATTCTATTACACAATTTTTCACAACAAATTCTAATTCTGCTTGCATGAAAGGAAGTACTCTGAACCCAGTTTGCCTACAGTGTTAATTCTGTTTCAAAAGTAAATTATTTTTACCGTTTCCTGATAAATGCTTGTATAGATTTCTCTACTACTTAAGCCTCTGCTTTAAGAAAAAGCACTTGTCTAAATCAATCCCTATTCAGAAAAACATGTGGGAGCAGGCTTAGTTTAAGGTCCTCTGTAGATCACCTGGCAGTTCTCCCTGTTTAATAATTGTTTGTATTATGAGATTGGGTTAAGTCCTTTAGTCGTGATCATACTCACCCTTCAATCACCAGTCCCCTTGATCTCAAAGGATAATAAAATATTCCCTCCAGATAAATGAGTGGTTCTAAGGTGCATGAATCCCAAAGTTCTCCAGGAGACTGTTGCACAGACGTTAAAGCTAAGACTGCCTCTTCTCCTCACACTTGCTCTGGGGTCCTTTGTCCCAGAGGGCTGCAGTAGTTCTGGGAGGTTCAGGATGGAAGTGGTTACTGCTGCTACTGGTCCAGTGATGGTTTTCTACAGCAGAATGAAGGCCACAGGATTTATTGTCGAGAAATACTTCTTGTTCCTCACAATGTCCTGTTAAAATATTGTATGTTCTATTCTGCATACAAAGTATTGCTAATCTATTGAAATAAAGTCATGCATTTAGTTTTCAAAAGCATATTCTGCTTGTAAATTAACGTTACCTAAATTATGATGCCTTAGGAAAAGAATTCAAATGTTGAATTCCTGAATACTTGAGTCTTTTTATATCTGGGATTGGTCTGTCCTGTTTTAGATTACGTGACCAGCTGAGAAACGTAAATCCAGAGTTTTAATCATGCTCAGTCTAAGAAAGCGTGTTTGTGGTTAGGATTCAGGTTTGGGCCCCAGCTTATCAAGAGCCACTCTGCCAGTGTGGGTTACTGCTAGGCTGGTAATTCTTCCTACTTGATAAACATAGAGATGTTTAGTAAAATGATAGGTATTTTTGTTTAATCATCTTTCATATGGAGCATCACAGAATATTAATGGGAGTAAATGGAGGGGAAAAAAACCCCAATTTCACAGGCTGAGCTGCATCCACAACAGCAGAGTGCTTGGCACAGCAGATATCAGTTCTCTTCCCAGACCTTTAGGTGAAACTACAGTGTAACTATATAGGAGCAAAGAGTTCATCCTTTCCTCCTCCTTCAACTGGATTGTTCTAAAACGTTTTCCTCCAATCTGCTGTATGAAATGCCAAGACCTACTTTCTGTGAGGTTTTCAATACTTAAATACGTGCCACAGTGGGAAGCAAAAATCTATGCCCTACATTCTGTCATCTCTGCATTAGCTGCTCATAAAATAAGTTTGACATACTGATCTTTTACTGAAGACACTGCATAGCGAAGATGCAAAGTACAATATATTTCAGGCTGAAATTTAGGACCAAACTATTGCCAGACTGCAGATCTAATTAAGAAATTAGCATTGTCCTTTGCTTGAGATCCAATACTGTATGAGATTTAATGTTCACGGTGACAGAAACTTCTGTTTCTGCTGTTTATCTTCAGAAGGTATCATTTCTTTTGGTGTTCTTCAGAAATATAGGAATTGCCACCTACATGGTTACACCTGGCATCAGGTTACTGTAGGTTTTTGGGAAATTTACAAGACCTGCGGGAGAGCATTCCCCCTGGTGAAAGTTTCAGTCTAACCCCTAACAGTTAACTGATACAAACATCAGATATATGGTACTGAAACAATTCAGATATAGTTACATCTGTTTCTATAGTTTGTATAATTCTAATTATCCTTCCTTAAGTCAGGTACTTCACTTAAGTGGTTCTTCAGATTAATGATAAAATTGCTTTGTAACTTTGTAAAAGTATTTGCTATTCCTGTGGCTTAATGGGTCAGCTACTGCTTGGGGCTCAAATGTAGTTTTGTTGAAACTTCTGTGTTACCGCCAAAGGTCAAGGATTACAAAAATCTTGTTTTGTCACGTGTAGAATGGTGTATGTTTTTTTTGAGGCAAGAAACACATCCCAAACCCAGTTTATTTGCTGGAGTGGTGTAAAAGCCTTGGTGACCTTTTGAAATGAAGTGTAACTCCAGTACTGGCTGAACTGCACAAAAAACTTTTAAATACCTCAGTGCTTTGTGAACTACTCCTGCATTCTGGCATCATGTGAAATATTGAGCAGTAGAAAGTATTTTGGTTATGCATTTAAAAATATCTGTGACAGAATAGGCAATGTATAAATCTGTATTTCTGTGGCTTCCATGGGATATCATGAACTCTGAGTGCTAATGCCAGGCTGCAAACTTCATTTTGCTTGCAGAGTCAGTTCTTGCCTTCTTCCCCTCTGTTTACCTCTAGGCTGGACTGTAATTTGAAGACACAGCAGTACAGGGCTGCCAGTAGAAGGCTGCCAAATTCAGACTTGCTTCCCTGTATGTACTATGCTGAGCAAGACTAAGTGGATGGTGTGTCTCCTACATCAGTGCATTACGTGACTGAGGTCTCAGAGATGTCTGACCCTCAAAAGAGAGTGACACCTCTATTTGTACCGTATTTATGTACAGTGAAAAGGTGTAGGAGGTTGAATTTGAAGTATATTTTTTCTTAAATGCTCAGGGTTATTCAAGGATTAGGGACTATATTAAAGTCTGGATTTCTAGGCAGTTCACAGTGGCCTGTAAAAGTAAAAGGAGGATTTTTGGGTTTTTTAAAGGTACCCTGACATAGATACATACCCATACATACTGAACCACCAGTGGGTCCTTGTTAAGTTGTTGGCCTCATGGCTTTGTCCTCCCAAGACCTTTGGCAGATGATCGAGAGAAGTCCTGCTGTAACATCTGCTAGATCCTTCTGTACTCTGGGGTGAATCCCATCAGGCCCCAGACACTTGTGAATATTTAGCTGATATAGCTGCTCCTTACAATTTCAGTGTCCACAAATGTGGAGTCACTGTATATGGTCTTCTGGCTCAGGAGACTAGCAGACTAGGATCTGTATTCACTTTCCAGATGTGTGTATCTGGAGTTGCAGGGGAATATTCTAAATAGGTTCTTTCTAGAAAGCAAAATCTTCACATATATAAATACCTTGAAAACCCCTTCTGTGGGGAATCTGATTTTCATGTGTGAAAGGATCATACAAAGATTTATGTGGTGTTATAGAACATCATCCCTACCCCCCACCCCCAACAGAATTGAATTATGGAATCTTAACTTGTAATCTGGAGAGGAAAAAAAAAATCACTAGATATAACTAAACTAGTGTCTTATCTTATGACAGGTTTAAAAAGTCATTATTTTCAGGTAATTATGTTCACTCCTGAGAGTAATAAACTAGAAAGGTAGACTGGAGGCTATACTTCATCTGCACTAATCTCATGTGGCTAATACAGAAGATAATGGATAGTAATGAAAATACCTGCTTTGAGTTGTTTTTAAAATTGAATGAGATAAACAGCCCTTTGTCAATTTCCAATCATAACTCTTTTCTAAGAAAGAAATTTTAGCATTGCATCATGGCAACAGCCTTGGACTCTGTGCTGAGTATCATTTAATAAAAACTAGGTAAAATGAGGAAATCTAGTGTCACTAGCTAGCTACTGCATAAAGAAGAGCTGAGGGTTACTACAGACTTGAAATGTGGAATCTGTCTATAATGAGAGATTTGTTTGCCTGTTTGAACTAATAGGAAAAGATGAAATAGACTCTGAAAACTGGCTTTTAACAG
The DNA here is from genome assembly GCA_035590215.1 of Microhierax caerulescens. NCBI lineage: Eukaryota > Metazoa > Chordata > Aves > Falconiformes > Falconidae > Microhierax > Microhierax caerulescens. Next base: position 9,624,956 of record JAVJGJ010000032.1, read on the forward strand.
TATTTTCTTTCTTGTATGTGTCAAAATCTGTTTAAAATACTAGGATCCAAATTGCATTTTGCTCTGCTCTATTCATCTGGTTATTATAAGTCATATTTGCTTTGTCCTTAGCTGCTATGTGATTCTCAAAGTCACCTTTAGTATTTCTTTGCTCTGATGTTTTGCGATGCCTGCTAGCTGTTATGGCTGCTTTGTCCATGGAGAAGATTTATGACTAAGCTGAGTAGAGACAGGTCCTAGGGAAAATTGTATACACTCTGAACCAATGTTAGAAAAGTTCATTCCCTTTTGGAGGTGTGTGTTGTATGCAGTTATTTTCCATGTGTAACTATGTGCTCTATTATAAGGCAGAGACAATATCCCTTTTAAACCTTTTGTATAGTAACTTTAATATGGTTCATTACTTTTCTGAATTCCCCAGCAGATGTTCAAGTTGATGAATGCTTCAAAAGGCTCTTTTTTTTTTAATTACTGACACCATCATTTGTTCTGTGCCTGAGGAAATCAGTGTACACTTAACTGACCAATGTGAGCAGGTTTCATCCTTATAGATTAGCATGGATAAACCATGAATGCCATTTTCTTGATTTCCACAGGTGTTTTTTCTTGGACAATCAAGCTACAACTAACAGCGCAGAAATACCCTCTGAGATACAAGAGGCCCCGTCCTTTGAGGGCTTTTTGATTTGCATATGGGTAACTTTTCTCCACAGCTTTATCTGCTCAGGAGTGCTATCAGGATGACCTTTTCTTCATTGCAAAGAGTGAGTTTGATGTCTGTTCATCTCAGGAAGACCTGCTTGTCCCTGCAGCAGCAGTGTTAGCCAGAGAAGCTGGGTGAAGCGTAAAACATTCCAATGCAGGAGGCACAGCATGGGGTTAGGAGATGAGCCACAGGAACTGGATTCAGACAACATGTATAGTAATTCTGATTCTCCTATGTGACCTTAAGCAAATTGTTTCTTCTTTTGCACTTCAATTTTTCTGAGCTGCAGGGAGACCGTTTCTTGTTCAGAGGCACTGAGCACTGCAGGTCCAGCTTTATTCGTGTTCTCATCCTTTAGGCAAAGTCTCTACGTGGGCCTTGGGAAGCTCACGTAACTCACTGGGTACTAATCTACAGCTCCTGAGCTGTTTCTGTCAAGCTGGGGCAGCTCTGTCTGGTTAAACACTGTATGCCTGCAGGGTTTCAGGTTTGATCCAAACCCCTGTGGGTCTCTTTTCACAAATTCCTCTGAGCTTTGGATCAGGAATTTAATGCTTTGCGGGGTGTTTTTAGAGTGGAAAGCATGCATCCATTCCTGGTGTTTCAGTACAGTTTTAAGCTTGTGACTAATTCCTATTTACAGGTTTTGCATTCTAATGATTTATAAATTTGTAAAATGAAAGTAGAATTATTTAGGTTTCCTGGGGAATGCAATCTTAGACACACCTGGTCTAATTAGAGGTTTAATTTCTCTCCTGAGTTAAAGTCTAAATCCTTTTAACTCTCCAGAGAGCCAGAGGATAAAAATGATTGTGAAGTATTAAGTAGAGCCAATTACAGAAAGAAAAGAGTATTGTTGGATGGCCATAAAATCTGCAAAGCGTACTACAGATAAAGAATAAGATGGCTCAGAGGTTCTCTATCAATCTATCTCTGCAGCAGGCTTGTTAGAGCAAGAGAAGCAATTCTGAGGCATGCAGACTTGGCTCTAGATTAATACCTTTTGCATGTGAATGGTTTTGTTTTCCTTTTGCTGCAGGGTTGTTTCAGTTTTGTCTCCCTCTGAGTGATCCTACTGCAAAATTTGACTGTGGTGACTGTGTTAGTGGTCTCACAGAGTTTAGGAACTTCCCTTACAGCTCAAGGCTCGTTGTGTGGAGAGATGGTAGGGACAAAGCTGAATGCAAGTTGGAATTATGTGCTAGAAATGGGGTTGTACTGTAGGATTCAAGGGCCTGATTTTATCCTAAATTCAAAGAGCCTTGTAGCTACTGTTTAAACCCTGGAGATTTCCAATTTACATGGGGGCATCTTTGCTTGACCAAAGTTCCCCAAGTGTCTGCACTATCCTTCTGTACATGTTAGGGATTATCCTTGTCTTGACAAGTGAAGTAGTCCAGGTATTAAATGAGTCTGGACCCTCTGCAGGCACAGAAATGAAAGTGTTCTGCCTCTGGCTCATGGGCTGCTTGATTCTGCAAGTGCTCATGGAGTCAGTCTATGATGGGAGACTCCCTACAAAATACACTTTTGCGTGACTGATTTCTTTTTAATCACAGTTAGAGAAGGGGTAATGTTGCTGCCTGACAAGGTATGTTAGCCTTAAAGTTCTGTCCCAAAAGTGTGTGTTTGTGGTTTAGTGGTTAAGATACGTAGCTGGCAGGAGGCAGACTTGGGTTCTAGTCTTTATTTTCTGGTTGTATTTTAGTCAGCACTGAATCCAAAATATGGACTTGGTTTATCTGAAAAATCAGCTTAAAAGAAAGAGCCCAGTCAGCTATAAGAAATAACAAGGAAGAAAATTATGATTAAAGTGCAGATGAAAACTAGTTCTAATGTGTTCTGTGCTCAGAAACAGTAAGCCATAAGAAACAATCTAGTCAATCTTTGATGTATGTTTTGGATTAGGTCCTCAGCAAATAGTACTTGCTAGCTTTCTCAGTCTTTCTCTTACAGCACCAAAATGCATCAAAAAGTTGAACTCAAAATGCTAGCAACAGAACAGTATTCAGAGGAGCAGAAAAAAAGTATAAAGGGAGTATATACTTTATATAAACAGTATTAAGTCTGTTCTAAATTAACAGCTTTCCCCAAGTCAGAGAAATAGACAATACACTTGTATCAGCTCACTATCCATGTTAGGGTAAAAATTTTCAGGTCAAATTTATACTTAGAATGGAGAGAGATACTTAAGTCTCTGCAGCTGTTACTGTGCTGTCTTCTTCAGAGTACTCAGCTTTTGCAAGCAGTGTGCACCTATCTTTTCAGTACATCTTTGTTAAAAAGGCAGACAAATGATGGTAATTTTTCTTCCACAGGTTATTTTACTGTTGTTTTGCGTTTATTTATTTCGGAAGAATACTTTTGCTTTCACTGTAAGTGCTCAAATTATAGGAAGGGAGGATAGCAGATTAGAAGCCTGCATAGAAGGAGCTGTATGCACATGTGGCTGACCCTATAAATGGATATTCTGCCAAGTGTTTACAAAAACCTCATTAGTTATTCTTGACATTTTGGTGTGATGAGTGTCCTCAAAAGGATAAAAAATAAGACCTTGTCTCCTGGAAGACATAGGAAAATGCTAAATGTTGACAATAATTGCCTTGTCAAATAGTCAAGAATAATGAGACATCAGGTAAACAACTTTTTGTTGTTTTATCTATATCATTGTACTATCATGCACACTTGCTGCCTTTCTCTCTGAGTCTTTTCATTTTGATGATACTAATTTGGTTCTATTGATGATTTGGCCTTTCTAGTTCTGACTCCTTCTAGCATATTTTAAACCACGTCTAATGGTCAAAAGTAAAACATTACTGCCTCACTTTCACTCCAGTTTTTGAATGACTTCTTTTAAATTATTTTTTTTTTTATTGAAAGATTGTGCTGTGTGCCAGCAACCCAGGGTTTGGCAGTGCATGTCAGTGATTTCTTTTGTTCTCTCCCTGTGAGGCTAGTTAGACCTGCTGTTTGTCCAGGCACAGCGGTGTTTTGGATTAGCAGTAAATTTTTTGACTGGCCTATCTGGAGTCTCCCACACTCCAGCAATCTTTTCCATTGGCCACCATCTGAGTCACACATAGGCAGACCAGAGAGTAAAAAATAATCATTATAATCTACTTCTCAAAATATCCTGCAATGCAGGTACAATGCAATGCCAGTACAACAGAAATACTGCTTCTCAGACTGCCCAGTGCTGACACTGACAGGTGTTTCAAAGTACTTTGAATTTCCACACCCACAAATTCTGATTTTTTTCTAATATCTAATCTAAACCTGCCCTCTTTCAGTTTAAAGCCATTCCCCCTTGTTCTATCTCTACAGGCCCTTGTAAAACTTTCCAGCTTTCCTGTAGGCCCTCTTTAGGTGCTGGAAGCTGCTATATGGTCTCCCTGGAGCCTTCTCCTCTCCAGGCTGAACAACCCCAACTCTCTGAGCCTGTCTTCAGAGGACAGGTGCTCCAGCCCTCTGATCATCTTCATGGCCCTTGTTTGGACTCACTCAAACAGGTCCATGTTCTTATGTTGGGGACCTCAGAGCTGAACGCCGTACTCCAGGTGGGGTCTCACCAGAGTGGAGTAAAGGACAAGAATCACCTCCCTTGACCTGCCGGCCACGCTACTTTTGATGCAGCCCAGGATTCAGTTTGTTTTTTGGGCTGCAAGCACACATTGCCAGGTCATGTTGAGCTTTTTGTCAACCAAACCCAGCAAATCTGTCTTCTCTGGGCTGCTCTCAATCCATTCTCCTCCCAGCCCGTATTTGTGCTTGGGATTGCCCTGACCCATGTGCAGGGCCTTGCGCTTGCTCTTGCTGAACTTCTTGAAGTTTGCATGGGCCCATCTCTCAGGCCTGTCAAGGTCCCTCTGGATGGCACCCCTTCCCTCCAGCATGTTGACCGCACCACAGGGCTTGGTGTCATCAGTGAACTTGCTGAGGGTGCCCTCAGTCCCACTGCCTGTGTCACTGACAGAGACATGCAGGCCCCAATACCGACCCCCTGAGGAACGACACTCACCACTGGTCTCTACTTGGACATTGAGCTGCTGACCACAACTCTTTGACAGCAACCATCCAGCCAACGCCTTATCCACCCAGTAATCCATTTGCCAAATCCATGTGTCTTTGGTTTAGAGACATGGATATTGCTGGGGACAGTATCAAATGCTTTGCACAAGCCCAGGTAGATGACAGGAGTTGCTCTTTTATCCACCCATGCTGTAACCCCGTCACAGAAGGCCACCAAATTCGTCAGGCACGATTTGCCCTTAGTGAAGCCATGCTGGCTATCGCCAATCACATCCTTATTTTCCACATGCCTTGTGTAGTTTTGAGGAGGGTCTGCTCCATGATATTGCTGGGCACAGAAAGGAGACTGATAGGCCTGTAGTTTTCTGGATCTTCCTTTTTTCCCTTTTTAAAAACAGGGGTTATGTTTCCCCTATCATAATCAGAGTGAATGATTATCATCTGCTGAGTTTTCAAATCTTTATATGGAATAAGTGTTGAAAGTTTTCTCTTTTCCAGATGTTACCCTCTCTGTTGACTTGCAGCCAACTTCTTCTATTATCCCTGTCTTTATAGATCACCATTAACTTAGAGCCTTATGTAGGGTAAACAGAATCTGTTTTGGTCAATGCAATAGGATCCAACATTTGGTCTATATCAATTTGCTCTGGATATATATATATATATATATGTATACTGCGTATATAGAGAAGATGTCTCTCCAACACCGTTACAAATCAGTTTGACAGACTTTTGTCAGCCAGGAGATTTAAGCACAACCAGGTGGACCCTCTTGTGCGTAACGTCTAGAGATGATCACTAGATGGCAACGTTACATAGCGGAAAGGGCCGATCTCTTGCAAGCTCCTTATTTGTTATGATCTGCAGATGAAATGGTCTTTTCACTCGGGTTATTTATCCAAGGTGGAAGATTTCGATGGGCCTGTAGGATGAAGAAGTAAGTTATCACTGGAGATTACACAGCCATCTCTGAAATTATATAACTATTTAGAGAACTCTTGTTAATCGTACCTGAGAATGATTAACAATTCTCAGGTAGTCTAAGGACAGGCCATTCAGCATCAAGAAAAAGCTGCTATGCTTACATTGTTCCTTAGGGTAATGACTTGAATTTTGGATAAAGATCCTTCAGAAAAAAGAGGAAAAAAAAAAAAAGTACCATTGCTGCTTTTGAAGTTGTAACGATCTCTGACAGCCCTAAGCTTAATTTTAGATAGTGACCTTGTGCACTGATGCAGTTTTGCTGATTCTGTGGTTGATGTATGATTTTTCATGTGACTTTATGAACAAAGTGCTGTCTAGGTTCTGTAGAAGTAAACAAATTAAACATAACACCATGCACTTCAGACTGATACTCAAACTGTAATGTGATAATGTGATATATTGTTTGTGCCAGAAAGAGTAAACATTATCTTGCAGCACAGGGCTTGAGCTGAAAGCAGGCAATGGATTTCCTGGACAGTATGAGCCGGAGGGGATGACAGGTCAAACATGCACTGAAATCTCTTTGTCGTGGAGTTCTGGGTGTTTTTGGTCAGAGGTTCTGGTGAACATCACAGGTTGTACCAAAAGGGAGCTTACTGGGGCCAAAACTCTGGGTTTCTTCAGCTCCTACTAAGGTGATTTCCAGAAATGAGGACATAGAATATCTTTGGAGTGCGTAAGTATATTGTTATGGGTAGGTATCAGAAATCACTAGTGAAGTCAGGGAATATTATTGCTTAATTATAACAGATCAAAAAGGTATTGATCCTTTGTGGGTTAAAGAAATGTATTCCTTTAAATATAGCATGAATATTGAAAGCCAACCAGAATGACAAACTTCACCTATGGTGGAAGAGAAACAATTTTCTGCTGATATGGTAGCAGAAGAACATTGTAAAATTTCAATAATTTTCATGAGGACTGTAGAGGCTGTAGAGACATGATCTCTTTGTTCCAGATTCACCATATTGCACAAGAATTTCTTTTGCAAATTAGAAATTGCAGACGGAGGAAAGAACATATGAGTATATGTATGTAGCCATGATGTGATATCAAAAGTAAGTGTAGGATGTTTCTGATATGGTATTCCCATGGAGAAGTTAATCTCTGATCCTGATGTATCTATCTATGGTAGTTCTGGTTGCCCCATGTTCAATGAAGATAAACTCAGACTAGGACAGGTGTTAACACAGCCCCAGGTCTATTGAGCTAAGAAAAGACTATAACAACTTGTTTAACCAGCAAAATGAAGGATGGGAGGCTGAGGATTTAGGGGTGAGAATGAGAAGGGGAGCAAGAAGCTAAAGAACCATGGTAGCAGAGCAAGTGGATGTATGTTAGGCATACATTTTGGCTGGGAAGTGTGTCTTGCCATCAGAACAGTCTACATGAACTTCTGATAGGTGCAGTGCAGACAAGAAACCTAACTGATGCTTTTCTTCAATGAATTAGACAACTTTGTTGACTGTGAGAGGACTGATCTCTTAATCTCTTTTCATTCCTTGAACACATATACAGCCAAAGTGTTTGATGCTCCAGCGAATAATCATGCAACAGTGGACTGTACTGTGGCTCTAAACCACACTGCTTTGGGAAGGGTTGTGTGTTGGATAGCTCAAGGGAATGTGATTGATGCCCGCTGTTTTCAGGATTGCTGTGGGAATATTTACTGGTAGCAGTCGTCTGAGTCTTGATACGGGGATTTCAAAAGTTGAACTGTGCCTCTACTGATACTGGTACAAACTTAATCTTTCCTTTTATCTCTGCCAAGCTGAAGAACTTCTGTCAGCAGCAGAAACCTGGTTTTGGACATTAAGGTGAAAAGAGCAAGATTTTAAATCTCCGTTAGCTTTGATGCAGCTTCATTGCTGCTCCCATGGTCTGAGGCAAATAGAAACTGGTTTGAAATGCAAAGGAAGGAATGTAGGATGTTGTTTCTCCCTCAGATCTTCAGTTATATGTCTCCACCTGTGTTTTCTCACCTGAAAAGTGTGTACCTGAAAAGGCAACGCCTGATCTTGTCCACTTCACAGTCTGTATAGCACAAGATGATCGTACCAAATGGCTGCTGCGGTGGTACCTTTCCAATGCTCTGATCCTGAACCTCGCAGTAAGGAAAAATTCCGTGGAGATCAGCCAGCTGATCTGTCCTGCCTTGTCCCATCAGGGAGAAGGGTGGAAGAAGAACGGGAGACATGCTAATATGTTCAGATAATTTTTAATGTAACTAATGTAGGTAGTGGAAATTCCCGGCATGCCGACACATTACTTCAGTTTTGTCTTTTCACGGAAGTGCAATGCCGGGAGTTTTGCAGAGCTCCGCGAGGAGGAGCCCCACACTCACAGAAAGGTCTGGCTCTGTCCTGTTTTTCACTGCATTCGCCCAGGGTAGCCTTGTCTTGAAGCATAATTAGTTCTGAGGAAGAATTTTATCAGCCTAGTCTTTGGGGAGTGGTAGCATGTAAACACTTATTAAAATGTTATTCTGGGGTCATAATTCTGTCGTGAGTCAAACTTGACAGATGCAGATAGAAGAAGGGGTTATCTCTCCGCGGGGACCATTTGTGTTTCCTTCTGAAGATTTACATCAAGTGGTACATTTCCCCTCAGTCTGTGAGATCGTGTGAGGATAGCAAACATTTTCATATTTTGAGTAAGAAACTGCATAGGCTTATACATGGGAAAGGATGTAGACAGCGTATATTCTTGTAAGCAAGATTTTCCTTCTGATAGCTTCAGAAAGAAAAGAAATAGACGGTAACTGACACAGACATCAGGTTTGACTTCCTTCCCCTCCCTTCCCGGTTCCTGAAAGCTGCCACTCAACTGCTTTTAAGTTAAGATGTTAGAAGGGACAAAAGAAACAAGTTTTGAGCTCTGTGGTCTTCCATAGCCTTGCTGTGTGACTGAATGGATTGCTTTATCTCTGCCTTGGTTTTCTTTTGGTAGAAGAAGGACCACAGTTCTTGCTTCCAATTCTGAAGATGACCCCTTTCTGTGGGAAGGTCTTTTACATAGTCTTGCATGACAAGGGCATGGGGGCTGTCTAGCAGAATACCCCAGGATATGTTAACCTGTAGCCCAACGAAGGCAGTGGGTTGATGGCATTGATGATGTACAGCTGTGGCCTTGCCTCAGCGGCAGTAGGTTGATTAACATGGATGATGTGCAGCTGTAGCTCATTCCCAGTAAGTGGTTAAATAGCTCTGAGGATTGTGGGAGAGGGGTTTGAATGGAGGAGGAGCAGTGTGGTCTGACCGCTGGAGGAAGGAGATACAGCACAGACAGTAGAATCTGACCAACGGTAAAGCCTTGTTGCAGCCTCCTAGTTTGTTTGTGCTGCAACATTAACCTTTTTAAAATTTGCTGTTTGGGAAGTGACTCTGTTTGGATTATAGCCACGAACCTACTGTGAAGGCAGATTGGTGATGGTTTTGGGGCTACCTGCCACCAACTCTGGATGCAGCCCCCTTTGTAGTGAAGGGGATGCTGTGTCATGCTGTCCCGCTCTGTGTTGCAGAGCATGCACTTCCTGGGTCAGTGTTGTATGGGAAGGTGGTGGGATTACACTACCTGCCTGCTTTCCTCTCTTCGGTTCATCTGTTCGTGTGATGTGATTGGCGAAATTTCCCCAGACATCAACGGGACTAGGATCAAACCTTTTGAGCCTGTTAAATATTTTTTTTTATTATTTTTTTCTTTAGAATGAAATGCATTTGAAACGTGAGTAGAAATTAAAGTGCAACCTTCTAAAATCACCTACCATTACCTTTGCCAGCTGAATGCACAAATAAACTTCAAAAGCAGGAAACCAACGTGTTCTTAAAGTCTTACTTTTATCTTGCTGTTGCACATTGCTGAATCAAATGCCCCAAGGTAGTTGACTTCACTTAGAAGCCTAATTCTGATCTCACCTCACAAAACTTATTCTGGGGCAGCCCTAGTATCCACATACACGCATTGCCTATGTAGTTTTTACAACATTTTACCTGCCTTGGCAACAGTGGAGGCATGACTGAACTGGCTCCAGGAAATCATAACATTCAGAGGACCTGCTGATACCTGTGTCATTCCTGTACACAGGTATCTGCCTCTGAGGGGAGGATATGCAGCTGTTCTTCACTGTTAGGTGAACACAAGCATTACCTAACACTTTCATTTGTTTATACTAAAAACTGTGTTTCATTCCTCAGTGCTCATTAGCAGTGAAATTGATATCATCTGATTGTCCCAGCATGAGCCAGGCTTCTGTGATTGATTAAATGCAGAGGCAAATCTGAGACATTAAGTGAGTTGCAGAAGTGGTTTCTTGCAAGTGGATCATGGAAAGTAGTACTGATTACTATTGCACTAAGCCACAGGGTTCTGTCCTTTAACTCTGTAGAGGCTTAAATGTGTTATGGCATTTTGTTTCCTCTGTGGCTCCATAATGAAGAGGGATTAGGTTGTGGTCATGGAAAGGAGCAGCGTGTGGGTAGGTGTCAAGAGATTTGTGTTGTGCCTTGGCTGTTTCAGTCAGACTCCCTGCTCATGTCGAGGTAAGCGTCTTTGCCTCTGCTCTCTATAAAATGAAGCTAATGTGACTCTGCAGTTGCCTGGGGACATCAAGAGGCTCAACGTTAAAAGCTGATAATGACCACCAGCAAGTGAGCCTCTGGAGAGGGATTATACCAAGTAGGTTTTTTTCAGCTGAGTAGGGAAAAAAAAAAAGTCCTTTTATGTTGTTCAAGACAGGTAGGAGTTGTGGAGCTAGTGCCTCAGGGTTATGGAGACTTTTGAGTGTCTAAGAAATGCAGGGCTGGATTTGAAGGCTGTCCCTCTTTGCACATCTAGAAGTGAAGAATGCTCAGAAGCCCAGGAACTAGAGACAGTGCAAGCATTACTGTAAGGCCTAGACAAGAAGCAAGATGACTGATTTTTGGGTCAGGAGTTTACAGAAACAGCTGGCCTGGGATTTCTCTGAGTGAGAGCAGCCTACTGTGCATTTCTGTTGACTTTGGGGGAAGGACTTTGTGTTCCCCTGTCTTCTTAGCATAGCCTTGCTCACTTATAAAATGTGGTTCTCTCTGAAACTGCTCGCCTCACTGGAACAGATCTCCAAACCCCAACCACTTGCGACCTTTCCTGCCATAAAGACACCGTTAGTATATTTTAAGTGCCTCTTGGATCCTTGTTCTGGCAGTTCTGTATAAAACCAGAGACTGTTTTGGTGTACAGGTTGAGGTAGCGGCTCCCTCTTCTAGACTAGACTCCCTTCGCTAGTCTCTCACTTTTAGCAGTGCTGGTATTTCTTCCAAGGTCTGATTCTGTTTTGCTGTGGTGTCAGCAGCGCCTATTGGCCATGCTGAGCAGAGGGTGTGGGACCGGGTCCTCCAGCTCTGAACCTTTTTTCACAAATTGAAGTGCTTTGCTCTTTGCAAGTACAATTCGTTTCATTTCCTCCTGGAAAAAATCAACGGGGTAAGATAGCATCTCATAGTATTCTCATCATGTTTCCTTAGCGACATCCCTGCTATCTTGTCCAGATGAATAACAAAGCCAAGTCTGCAGTTTTGTCTTGAACAGTAATAAAAATGAACTCTAGCTGCCTTTGTTCTGCTGTATATGGGTTGTTAGCCCTACTGTGTGCTCCAGAACCAGAATTTGTTTTCTTTTCTGGCTATTGGTGGTGCTGATGTATGGGAGAAATGCTGTAGCCTGCATTTTGCAAGCAATGTTGACAGTGTGGAGCAGAGACTAATACAAATATGGCTATTGAAGAATATAATAAATTAGGCAATGCTGACATGCATGTGATAAGATACAAATAGGTAAAACTGAGTTGTGCTTACTAGGGCAGTTTCTCTAGAAGTGTAACCAAGTAGCTGATTCTATGCTTTTACTTGTCTTTGCCTCCCTCCTGCATATTTTTATGTCTTCTCTCCAACTTAATTTTTGTGCGTGCTTCCTCCTGCCACATCAGCCTTGATATCTAAAGACCAGCCTTTTGAGAGGGGATTATTTCTTGAAGAAGAAGGAATAACAGTAGAAATTGGACATAACTACTTGTTTTCTGAGGCAAACGGCACAGGCCCAAAGGAGCTGTGCTGACTTAAACGTGCCAAGGACATACTGCTGAAAGTCCCCTCTCCAGTTTTTGAGTGTACCCAGGCTGCTTCTGCAAACACTTCTCTCTTGGGAAGCATTTGACATGATGCATGTTAGTGGGATGGGAGATGGTGGCAACTAAAGTACACTTGGGAGAGGTTTGTTTGAAGCCTGTGTTTATTTTGAAGGGCCTTTTGAAGAGTGTGCTTTTTTTGCAGTTGGGGTAGGGAGATGCAACAGAGTGCTGAAGCTCAGGCTGTCCTACAGCCGGTTCACCCCTGCAAGCCTGCAGGTGCCATCTGCTTGGGAGGAAGCAGGGGCATAGATTGGCCTTTGCTTCCCAGCAGGGTTGTGCAGGGAAGGCTCACCATGCATCCATGCTCTTCTTGAGCCTGTCATGCCATTGTGGGAGAACAAGGAAGCACAATTGAGAGTGTAATACCAGATTTGCAAGGAATCCACAGTAACCCTTAAGGCTATAAGAAAAACAGTATTGTGCTTGTTTCATTACTGTTTCCTGAGTTCATAAGGGTCCTATCATTTATTGCTTTGTGTGAGTGTTAGGGTTTTAGTACAGTGGAGGTCACTCATCTGTGACTTTGGCTTTGCTGCCTAATTGTAAGTGACAGCCCCTTTCCCCCTGGCTTGCTTTAAAAATAAAAATGAAAGGTTACAGTTTGGAGCCTGAGAACTTTTTTTATTGAGTCATGTCTTCCCTCTAAGGAAACACCTGGAAAATTAACATTTTATGGTGTGCCAAATTAGTTCCTTTGAAACTGCAAGGTGAGAGAGGTTGTTAAGTCAGAGACTCACAGAGGATTTCTTCAGCTCAGTGAAATACCTGTGAGGCTAGCAACAACCCACTCCCTCTACAGGAAGCTCTGAAGACGAGATCAGTATTTTGCTTGTATTGATCACTTCTCCCCACCCACAAGACTTATTCTGGACTGATTTTAAACCCCTGAAAACCAGTGGTAAAATAAAGCTTTGAAAGGTTTGAATGAACTACTAGTATCAGAAAGATTCAGTGCTGTATGTGGAGGCTCTGAGCCAAACTCAGCCTTGGTGTTACTATTCTGTAACTTTGTTCCCAGACACATAGGATGAGCATGTGTATAGCTGCATATCTTGTGTGTAGTCTTTTCTAGATAGGAGGTGCCCACCCACTAAATGTGTTTACACCAGCTCAGCTGTAAGGAAGGTTTGGGAGTGGGAAATAATTTAAAACCTTCGATCTTTCATGTTGGTAAAATCCATCCAGGAGGTCAGCAGCCCATCTGTTTGATATGCATGGCTCTTACCCAGGAACCACAAGCAGGAAAGAAATAAAAAAAGAGGTAACTTTTTCAGTTGTCTTGTGTCAAGTTCCCAAAACATCATCTTGGCTAGTTACAGGTGATATTTAACTAAACCACACACTACTGTTGTGAGCTTTTGTATTCTAAGGCACGAGATGGGAGAGAAGCTCGAGCAAGAGGCCAAAATGTTATCTACAGAGTTCCATCACCTTGGTTGCTCTTTGTCTGATTTATGATTTAAACTAATAAACAAAACAGAATATTCTCGACAAGAACTATAGTTTGTATTAAACACGTCATTAGGCAAGGCAGCTGCCTAGTACTGAAGTTCAATTAATGACTTTGAGGATTTGCCATACTCTGGTCTTCCAGTGCTATTATAATTTTACATATTTTAAAAGGCAAGATGCTGAGCTGATTATGTTCGTTCTGCTTCATTTTTCATCTGTTAAGAATAACCTTGCATCCTGACTAAAAAAAAATGCATTGTTCAATAAGCCTGCCATCTTTCAGTGCCCTTCTAATACTTCAGCTGCTAAATGCTTGGCGGTGATGGGGGCCATCAGCTTCTATGTTGCCTAATTTGGGAAATTTACATTCAGTCATTAGAAACCCCACAGCCATGAAACTTAATATCCAGGTTGTCAGGCTAAATGCACAATCTTTTTTTAATATAAAATGATTCTGAACTGTTAAGCTGGTTCTGGAGTTATGAAGTGACAGAAGACTGCTAATTTTTTCAGCTTAAAGTTCTTTAAATGCTGAGCCTAAGCCTGGAGTCAGCTTAATGCTACAAAGTTAACATGTCCAAGTGATTGTTTGGCTTCTAAAGGTATTGTGTAAAATGGTTTGGCCGGGTAAGGCTCCTAGCCTTGTAATAAAGCCATTGAATAAAGCAACCTGACTTTCCATATCTGTGGAGTATCACAGACTTGAGCAAAAGGTGGTTGGTGTCTCAAGCAGCACAAGTGTGGTGCAGTGGTGAGGGAGCAAGGGTGTTGTGGGAAGGCTGCAAGCAGAGCCCAGACCCTGCTGGTGTAAGGAGCAGTGCTGGCAACCTCGCTGCGCAGTACAGTTCCAACTTTGTGTTCCTACCTCCAGCAGTGGGCATGACAAGGAAGAAAGCAGCCTCTCTGGGGAGTTGTTTGGACGTGTGTCTGGTTTAGATAGGGATTTAACTGGTGTATTTTAAATGTCAGCTAAGGCATGCGTTATGGTGTTGCTGGGGAAGAGTGTCTCTTTAGGACCTCTCCCTCCAAACTGAGCCTGGTACTGGTGAAACATTTGCCTGTGCTCTGTCCAAGCATCATGCTTGTTTTTTGGAATTAGTCCCTGCTCCCTCAGAGATGCTGGAGAAGGGCCATGGGGTTTGTAACTGTTTAGGGTAGTAACTGGGTTTTCTCAGAATCCTGGGATTTCCCTGGTGCAGCATCGCTGTAACAAGTGATGCTTCTTGTGGAACAAACAGCTCTGAAGTTCGCAGGGACTTCACTGGATGGCTCATTTTCACTTTTAGTCTTTTGGACGCTCAACAGGATCCTCAGCTCTGAGTTTTGAACCTGGCCTTCCCATGCGATACAGAGAGCCTGTAGGGGTTAAACTGCAAAGGAACATATGCATAGTTCACACTTTTTTTTCATTAAAGGCAATTTACTAATCTAAAACTGCTGTAGGGAGAAAAAAAAGTTCTATATTCATTTTGTAGAATTTCATAGGATTCTTCTTATTTTTATTGTAGGGGGAGGGGAATGCCCTGTAGCGTTTGCAATGTGACATAAATGTCAACTTTCTTCTATTGAAGAGTCCTACAGGATGATTGCTTTCTGCTTCTGAAACCATGGCAGAAATAAACCTGAGGAAAAAGAATAGGGTGTTTTGTCACTATCCTCTACTATCTCACAGCCACCCACAGAGAAACTGGTAGGAAGTGTCTCTTGATTGTGGAAGATGGATGGGCTCATGACAAGAGCTTAGCTACCAGATTTCAAATTTAGTATCAATTTTTGCCTCTGGGTTTGAGCTATTACAACAGGTTTTAGGTTGAAATGCAAAATTACGGTTGTAGGGAAATATGGCATTTTTGCTGCTGAAAGGAAATATGTAAGAAGCTGTGTAAAATAGATGGGCTCTTGTCATTGCCTAAGCAAGTTGACTGAAAAATCCAGTTGTTGTGTATTCAAACATCAGACTTTTAGCACAGTCTGAATGCCAAAATATAGTCAGGGAAAGTTGTGTTCTGTGGTATTTTAACTTCAGCAGAAGGTTAGAGGCAAGCTCCATGTCTTGCTACCCTGCCCTGGGTATTTTGTTCAAACTGAAGCAGCTAATCTATTTTAATCTCATTACCTCCCTCTCAGATCTACTAACTAATTTGAGTAGTTTGTATGCATCCTCTAAAGGTGAAAAGATATAATTGGTGGAAGGAAATTTTTTGTGTGTTTCTAGATACTTTTATTTTTGTGATCATTGGATTACTAGCTGCTTATCTTGCTTTGTTGCCACAGAAAATACCTACAGCACTCAAAATCTGTGCAAAATGCTTTACTATATCACCCATAGAGTGAAAATTTTAATTTTTAAGGCTAAATCTTTTTCTTAGCTGCAAGTTGATGAATACATAGTGTTTGACAGCATTCTACTCTGGTTTCTGAAAGTCACTGCAGGACTGATACAGCTGTCAGAAATGTGGTCTGTGTTCTTGTTCTTTTAAAATAAAGTGGCACAAGAAAAAGTCACAACAGAAATAAATCTACTCTGTAGCCTGCAAAGAGGCTGGTACTCTGATCAGGCTGAAAATTGTATGAGACGTGGCCCTATTACGTTAGGGATAAATCTGGACTCTTGGTTCTGCTCTTGTGATACTTCACCTCTATCTACAAGGAGTAAAAGAGTCTTCCTGTGAAATCCTGTTCCTGACACTGATTGGTGCTCTACAATCCAGGGAAAGATTCAAGCAACTTTGAGTGATGACTGGTGTGATGGGAAGGACAGTGGTTTTCACTTGCCTTCACACCAGTTGTCACTCGAAGTTGCTTAGTGGTTAATTCATGCTCTGCTTTGTGATTGACTTCAGTAAGAAGGGATTTAAGTAGGGATGTTGGCATTTCAAATCTTCTTATGAATAGATGACTTTCTTAGTGCAGTGTTTCTGGAAATTAATATTCTACAGGATCAAAGAGATGATGGGAAAGAGATTGTCTGTGTGGAAGGGGATTCCATCCAGAAATCTGGCATCTGCTCAGGCAAAAGTTTAGAGGAAGGAGCTAAGTCAGCTCGATTGTAATGTGCTCCTTTCCCTGTATTTGCTATCTTTCAGTTTTAACAGATCATATCACAATTGTGTGCTTTAGGCCCCCTACTATAAGCACATTCTAAGTTTTCCTGATTCCCCGAATCTTGTGTGGATCACCAAGCAGCACATTGTGTCTCCACAGGGCATATTTTTAATGTGGTGTTCAGGGAAAAAAGGTGCAATTAGAACTAACCCATTAACTGTAATAGCTCTTTATGTACCATGCTGACTGCAGACCCCTGTGGGGGTCAAGGCATTACCAATTAGCCTACATCTGTCCAGCGACAAGGTTCTCTTTGATCTCTTAAGTGTAATCTAATTTTATTTGTAAGTAAAGTTGGAAAGCAGGGTCTGAAAGAGATAAATGAAAACATTGCAAAATGGCCCTGAATTTGGTATTGTAATTGTTGGAGGAAATGTTTTTGTTTATACTGCATTTTCGGCAGTAAAGTGACTTAAGCCTTGTCAGCTAAGCTGGCATAACTCAAGACCTGTTGGGTGCTAACAATTCTTCCCAGTAATAAAAGAAACGTGTTCTGAAAGAGTGCGTGTGCTATGACTTGGGGACAGGCATTTTATATGGTAATATCACAGGTTTTTATTCATGGCCATTCTAGTAGGATGTTGATGGAATAAAATGAAGGCTGCTTCAGACTCTGCTGGAAAAACTGCCATGGGTTCTGGTGAAGATATTAGGGAAACCCAGCACGCCTTATTCTTGGGCACTTAGCAGTCGGGTATTTTTTGGCTACAAGTTAACTCTTCTTCTAGATGAAGTTTTGCATTATCAAAATCATAGGGCATCTAAATAATATTATTTAAAGATTACCTGCAGAGATAGTTTTTCTTTCCTTCAGTTTTTCCCTGAGCATAAGGCAATCTGAAGTTAATGTAGCATATCTGTTAGGGATGTTCTATGTCATGGATACATGAAGGGTGAACTATTCAGTAGGGCTCAAAATGCGGTAAAACAAAGCAAACATGTAAAACCTTGTCAGCTCTAAGGACTTACATAAAAGTAAATTCACTTTTTCTGCAGCTGTTGCGCAAGCAACTGTTGAGGGAAAACTATTGTTCAGTGAATGTCACAGCAAGAAACAGGTCAAAAATATTTATTTGAAATCTTTTCAGAGTAAGGGAATGCATGCGTAGTCATATTATGTTACAACCTTACTGAACTGGTTTCTGTTGATGCAAACTGTACCTCTCTAATCAAAGAGAATTTTGAAGCACGTCACAAAACTGGTTGATAGTTTACTTTTAAGACATCAGAAGCATAAGGTGTTCATTATCCTATACTTTTGCCTATTGAGAGGCTTCTACAATATTTCTCTTCAGAATTTGGTGCTGACCATACAGCATGGTTGAACCAGAGATCTCATCTGATTTGTTAATTTCTGTGTTCCTTCCTAAATGCAGATTACCTGCTTGCAAGTAACCCTTGCTTTCAAGGTACGAAAAGAAGTACTGTTACGCAACACCTTCCTGTACTTGGTATTTTTTCACTGGTGTTGCTAAAAAGTACAAACATGAGAGACAGTCTTACTCCCACTGACTTGAAACTGGATTTTGTTCCAGTTGAATAGTGAAGCTGCGCTGCCACTGTTGTGGCAGAACAGGCAGCAGGTTCAAAGAGCATAGAATCATTTAGGTTGGAAAAGACCTTTAACATCATTGAGACAAACCAGAAATGATATGCAAATTACTCAGTGCATGAAACAGTCTTACAGTATTTTCTTTATATATTTGTGGCAGGTGTATTTTCATGGAATAGTAGTAGTCCTAACGTAGTCCACACTAAAGCCCTGGTTCAGCAAAAAATAGCTGAGCATGTCTTAGCAGAGAGGGGGAACAACTCTGCTGAGCTAAAACAAACTTGCTGGTGTTCCATTGCATCAGTGTTTGGTGGATGTGTGTTTTGTTGTGTTTTGGGTTTTTTTTTGTTTTTTTGTTTTTTTTTTCCTGTGGGTTTTTTTGGTGGTTGTTCTGTACAACAAAATAGACTGTAGGGAGTGGTTTCTGTCTGACCTTTATTGGGAACTATGCATATGAATTCCTGGATTTTTCTGTCTAATGTTAGTATTGTCCTTCCACTGACTGGAATTGCGAACACAGTGAGACTATATGAAGTGCTATGGTAATAGGACAAATACGGTTCTGGATTAGTTTCACCCGCTTTATTCTTTTTGCCTGTCCTCTTTACTCATTACATTATACAATACTTTGGCTGGTATTATAGTCATGTCTTCCACTCCAAAGCCTTCATTTCAGTTAACAGCCTCCCACTGGTACCGTTACCTTTGTTTCTATTTACAGTGTGAATAGATGTCCATCATTACATTGTCGATCATGACATGCATCAGTAACACAATAAATTGTCGGGGGAACTAGTCAGCTTCTAAGAAGAAATGTGCTACGGCTGCTAATGCCTCCAAGGAAAAGGGATTTCATGTGAGGTGAAAACTCTAGTGAAGGACGGAGCAGCCAGCACAATGCATTTGGAAAAGTCTGTGAGGGAAAAGGAAAACAATGGTAATGGCAGACTTTGGTTTCCCTCTTGTTGAATGAATGAAGGTAACAAGATGTAATGTAGAAACCAAGTGTTGAGATAGTCATTGATGGCTGGTTCATGGAGCAATTGATTAGCAAGCCTGCAAGGGGTGTGGGTATGCTTGGCTTTGTGCCAAGTGATGTATAGATCCTGAATCCTACAAACTCTGTAATGAGGACTGTAATGTGCTTTAGTTTGGCATCCTTGTTAGAGCAAGGAAAGCCAAAAAATCCATCACAGCTCTCCTTAATGTGGAGAAGGGCAATTGTGTAAAAAAATACCACCTGGTATGATGACTAATTAAGGACACTCCACCTGTTAGAAGAGATTGCAGGAAGTCTTGATGATTTCTTTTGCCCCAGGGGTTATCAGAAGTAAGGAGAATCTGTCAAGAAGCTGAAGTTATGTTTGAGGAGAGAAAAAAAAATTCCTACTCCGGCAGATTGTATGTAAAGCTCAGTAAGGTACTCATTTTTGGTTTTGTCCTATTAAGTACCAAGAGGGATCCAAACTTTTATAGTAATTAATATGTGCTTCTTCAAATGCATCAGGAACATGAAGCCTGTCAGAATATGTGTAGATGTAATAGGTGATTGAGCTATAAGAGGAATACTTAAACTTGTGAAGACCAATGCAAGGAAATTTAATTATTTGCATTGTTTCCTATGGAAAAACCTGGGGAGATTCCCCATGCCAGAACCCTTCCTGTTGTGTACCCTTGAGAGAGTCTTTCTGAAGCTGAAGTGACTGTAGAATGTTATAGAACAAATTGTCAAAATGAACAGCAACAAATCACCAAGACTAGATTGTGCTCATCCAAAAGCTTCAGAGGAACTCAACAGCACGGTGTCACCTTTGGCTTAGACCTGCCTTTGTACCTGAGAACCGTGAGGTGATGAATGTAGTGCCTTCGAGAGGTTTATGGGGTGTTTTTTGGGGGGAATTCTAGGCCTGTAAGTCTGATATAAGTACTTGGTACAGTGTAGAAACTATAATAAAAAGTAGAATTAGAGGATGTCTGGATAAGTGTCGTATACCTGGCATGAATTAGTATGCACACTTGCCTTGCAAATGTATTACTGTCCTTTGTAGGAGTTGAAAGGTTGTAGATAAATATGATTTCTGTGATGTAGTCTACTTTGTCAGAAGTCTTTGTAAAAACCAGCTTCCTCATTAGAGGATTTTAGGGAAGCTAAGCACCTATGACACCAGAAGGACAGTTCTGGTATGGATAGATAATTTGGCTAAAAGTTGGAAAACAAGGTCAATGGTCAGTTCTTGCAGTGGAAGGAGATCACACAGGAATGTGTGTTGGGACCTGTGTGCTCTTAGGTTTGCTCACAAACTATTTGGACAGAAGCTGCTGGTGATACTGTTATTGTAGTAGGGGCAGCAAGGGTGAAGGCTGGCTGGGGAGCTGCAGAAAGACCTCAAGGCTGAGTGACTGGTTAAGAAAATGTCAGATGAAACTCAGTGTAGGTGATGATAAAGTGATCCATATGGGGAACAAACAATCCAGTTCTCCCATAAGACAAGTAGCGAGCTGAGCTCATACTGGGTAGTTGGATCTCTGGAGTGAGAACCTGGGGTTTTAGTGGATAATTCTGTGAAAAGCTTGATTTAATTACTAGTGGTCAAAAAAGCAAATAAAGTGTTGGAGCTTATAAGGAAAGGAATACAGAACAAAGCATGACATTACATGTAAATATGTTGTTTGCCTGCATATTGAATAATGTGTGAAGCTCTGATCTCTATATGTTAAAAATAATTTAGTAGAGCTGGAAAGGTTTTTGGAGGAGGACAGCAAGGATGATCAAAGGCAAAAAAATCTTTTGTAGGAGGCTATGACAAAGTGTGCTGTGACTCCAGTTTGGAAAGACAGCTGAGGAGACTCTGATTATAAGTCTATCAGAAATGGTACATAGCGGGTTGAATATTCACTTTGTTGAATATTCACTGTGTGTTCCAATTCAAGAACCAGTGGACATCAAATGAATCTAATATGAGAAAGGCTTAAAGACAAAAACAAAAATTTGATTCCTTATGTAAAGGGTAGTGGATGTGTGGAACTTTTTATTAAAGTATGTTGTGAACACATTTTTGTTAGTTTGAAGAAACCGGGATAAATTCAGGAAAGAGAAAGCTGGGGTTGAGGGTTACTGACTGTACAGAAACCACAACAGCTCATGTCCCTGAGCTAAAACATCAGGAGGCTGGGATGATGTTAAGGAAGCCATACTTATTCGGCGCCTGATCTATAATGATGGCTCTTGCTGAATACAGGTTATAGCAGGGGGAACTGAACTTCCAGTCTGACCTAGTACAGCCACTCTTCTGTGATGGAGCAGACCAGGGCCTCAGCTTGGAGTAGGGCCATGACCTGGCTCCCACACCAGGATGCTGCAGCAGCTCTGGTGGCCACTGTACAAAATACAGAAGACAACCAGCTTCTGTAGTGTCCAGCCCCTTCATTAGCCTTTCACCCCAGTGCAGGATGGATGCTGATTGTTAGCAGTTAGTTTTCCAGTGTTTTGCAAGTTCTTCTCATGGATATTCAGGGTGACATGTAGCGCAACTACTGAAAAAGCAGTTTATGTGGATTTGGCTGATGGGTTTTTGAGACTGTTGTTCTACTCCGAGTATGTTACAACCTAGAGGCTGCCCTGCAACTTGCTGTCCAGTCTCCAAACAGAATAATAATATTCAATGTGCTGCATAATGCTTTTGCAAGTTTTCTTTTTCTTTCAGTATTACTGAGACTAGATATTGTTTTTTTCTTCCCTTGCCATTTATGTTTATACACGTCTTCCAGAGCCTCATCCAGTCTCCCTGAAGTCAGAGGGGATCTTTCCCTTGACCTCCCCAGCTTTGGAGTCAGTCCAGGAGTGTGCCCCTTGCTCTGCTGTACTCTGCTTTCTATTAACTGTAGGAAGGCAGTCCTGGAGAACCAATTTACCACAGCCTGCACCTGAAAGTTTTGATAGCTGAATGTGGTGGAGACACAGGAAGCTGTGCAGAGGGAAAATGTAGTTTATATTTTTCCTGTAAATCATTTGAACTGGTTTGTATTTCCATTTCTGATTTCTGGGCATGGATCCAGGAAAAGAATGGAGTAAAATGTATGTTCATCTATTTTTTTTTTCCCCTTGTACAAAGAAAAACAAGTACAGAGCTTGTACCTATTGGAAATGAAATAGCAGCATGTTCCTCTTAACCACTTTCTATTAGGCGTGAGGGAGCCACAGAGGCATGTGTGGGATGTTCAGCCTGGCGCTGAATCTGTGCTGTGGTGTCACAGACTTGGAGTGTCAAAGAGTTCTGTGTCCACTTTCTAAAATCTTGGACAGAATGGGTCCTGAATGGGGGCATCAAGCTAAAGTCCTGTGTTTTAGCATCACTGAACATCTTTGGTCATATCTGATAACTGCACTCCATGACTTACTGAGGTCAGGCTACTGCTGCATAGATGTGAGCTACTGCATTAATGTGGCTAATGCCTGTAACCAGTCTGCCTTCCTGTGTTCACTTTATTTTGTGTTGGGCCATGCTTGTCCAACAGCAGCTGCAATGTGGGTGAGTGGGGCTATTCAGATGCTCAGAAGTCACGGCTGACTGCCCTGTCTTTGTGGATGGCATGTGCCTGCCAGCCTCTCTGCTCTTTCTGCTGAGGTACTCTAACTTTAGGGTGCTGGGCTAGGACTGCAGTGTGAGTGATATGGAGTGATTTTGTGAGCCACCTGGCTCCAGGAATGCGCATACTTTTCTGTCTTTTAGTTGGGCATCTTTTATTTATTTTTAATATACTTGTCTGAACTGCTCTCATTGACCCTTGAATACTGGTGCTCTGACAGCACAACTGCTGCAGTTAGTCTACTTGATTGTGGCTGTCATCTGCACTTTCTACAGGAGGCCACTGAAGCCCAGCTGCTGTGAGAGGCTCCTCAGAGCCGCGTTTATTCCTGTATCTTCCTGTATCAGCCAGATAGTCAGTTCTTCATCCTGGAAAGCCATGGCTGGATCTGTGAAATGCAGTCGCCAGGGGCTTGCCTCTGTGTCATTAATTCAAAAGTGGATGCTGGTAGCCCTCAGTAACAAATCCACATCTGTATTCCTGGTCTTGAGCAGAGCTGCAGGTGTGACTGACTGCAGGGAAACTGAGACGAAGCTACCTAGTGGAAAAAACGTTGCTTGCCAATGAAAATGAGAAAAATCAGAAAGCATTCCACGTCACCAGCGCAGAAATGGAGGGCACAAGTAAGGGGATCCCAAAAAATGGGTAAAAAGACAAATAAAACAACAAAACAATTATAGCAGGAAGAGGGAAAGTAATAAGATTTGGCAGGAAAACCAGAAGTGTGGGTGAAGTTACTTGCAAGGTGGATTTTAAAGGCTGGGGCTAGGCAGCTGTTTTGGAAAGTCTTGTCTCTGGACTTATCTCATCTTCAGACTTCTCTTGTGGCTGTATGTTTTCCATGGTTTTAGCTGAGGAATGGATTTTTTTGATCTCCCAGATAGCGTACCTTCCTGTCTGGACTGCTCTATCTGGAATCTGCATGCAGCTTTCCTGCCCACATGGGAGGCTCTGGCTAATGAGGGGGCTGTGTACAGCCCTCTGTTCATTCTTTCAGGGTGGACTGAAATGTCAATTAAACAGCAATTTGCAATGGAGAGCAAGCAAAACGCGTCCGCCTCTCAAGCCCTTAATATTAGCCAGCTTGCTTTCTACTGGTACATCCTGCTGCCGAATATGGCCCTGACTGGTGTGTGCCAATTCACATCCTTATGAGTGAATATTCCTTTCATTCCTGAGCTGAAATAGCACGCTTTGATACGACAGAGCCCATTTTGTTGAACTGCTTAACAGGAACTAAATGTTATCAGATTCCTGTGTTAATGAACAGCTTCTGAGTCCTAGTGCTAGCAATAAAGAGAATGAAATTAATAAGGACCTTTCCTGTTGAGTTAAAGGGGCTCTGCACTAGGCTCAGTGATGGTTCTTACAGTGTATTTTAACGTGGCCTTCAGTGGGACGTGAGGCCAGATTCACTAACTAGATGTTGGCCTGTTGGAGAATGTACAGACAGGTTTTATGACGACTGGGGTAGTATTTTACAGATGAAAAGCTGGTGCCTGTCTGTGCATTGAAGGGCACTCAAATGCACACTCGCTGTTCACATTAAGGCTTTATTACTGTGCTTGGCTCACAGGTCACTGTGAGATAGAGAGGATATCTCACTGCTAATGTTGACCTGTCTCTCTCTACAGTGGTCCTGGGATTGTGTACTTGGGGGCAGATGGGGCTTTTAGGCAGTTTTCATGCCTGGCTTCAGTGCCTGTGTCTGACTCTCTGCAGCCCCAGATATTCTCCAGGAGCTGGGTGTGAAGGAAGGCTGTGTGCTGAGGCAGGGGCTTACTGGTACATCCTTCCTTCTGTGCTTTCCCAGGACACTGGAGAAGTAAAACCAGTGTGTGCTTGCTCTCTCTTTCCCAGCAGGTGTGCAGGGCACGGTATAGAAAAAGAGAGGTACAGGATAACTCTTTTTAACTTTGTATTTTCTGCCAATGTGTGAGCCAGCACAATTGATGCTTACTGGACTTGAGCATCAGAGTAGTTATTTACTGCTAGCTTACATCTATGCTTATAGTAAATAAACACCAGCCTGCAGTCAGTTCCCTCCTGTGGTGCCTCTGGGGCAGCTCAGAACTGTGCTTTTGTTAAGGATGCAACACAACCCTAAAACAAGTGAATATAAATTGTTGTTTTGGTCAGCTTTTCTATGGCTTTGTGCAGTAAATGGGAGCACGTGTGTGCTATACAGGTGTCTGTGGAGTCAGCTGAAGGAAGGTTTTGGAAAAAGCAGACTTATAAAAGCTCAGAAGCAGTACCAGCTGATAACTAAGCAGAATTAAATAATTATTCTGTGATATAACATAGGAGATGTGTCTGATAAATATTTTGGAAAGGGTTTTAAAGTGTTCTTTATGTTTCCCAAGATAGACTGAGAAGAAATAGAATTATTTTTGATGAAACAAATTGATCTCTTATCACTAGACATTTTCTTTTTCTAGAAACTGATGAATTTAACATCATGTTTGCTTTTGCAAATGTCATATGAAATAAATGAGGAGAGCAACTTGGGAGAAAAGCTGTAATCAATCACAAGGTGCCACCATTCTCTCTTCTCTGTTGATCATCTTCCCAGAAAGCAATTTGAGGAAGGAAAGATTACAAGTATAAAGAAAATAAAAACAAACCTGTCTCCCCTTTGTTAAGGTGGATTAAGTGGGTCAACAGGCATCTTTTTCCTGAAAAAAATAATCCAGAGGCTGTAGAGTGGTTTAGACTTCACTAAAACCTTTGTAGTTATTTGAATAAATGGAAACAGTAATGGCATGCAAATGGCCAATTCTGCACGCTGCTAGTTGAGCTTCCAAAGTAGAAATGAAGTCATTAGGAAAGGAGCAAAATGGGGAGGGTGCTGTGAAGAGAAACCAGAATTTAAGGTGACACCTTGAGGTCAGACCAGATGATCATATAGGTCAATGGAAATATTTTATAGTACCAAACTGTGTTCACCCTTCTTCCAGGAACAGCTCCATTGACCCTCAGGATTTGTACCTTAGTTACATCTAATTCTGCAGGTTTTTTTTTCTCTGGTAATTTCTATTAAACAGTTACTACCATTTCATATCATTCATGCAGGTGGTCCCCTTCTCTCCCCAGCTCACAGTTGCCTGCCAAAGGCTGGAGCTTTCAAAGGTGCTTGCACAAATAAGGGAGCCACAGAGGTACCACCTATATGCCCTTTTGCAGGCTGTGCGCTCTCTGTTCTGCTTTAAGGGTGCATGGGAAGAGAAACAATGCTGCTGTGCTCTGGATAGCCTTATTTTTAGATGTAGCCTATGGTGAGCTTTTCAGCTTGACATTTCAAGAATGAAACAACAAACTTCTGCTTAAAGATAGGGAAGTTATTATATGTGTGCTTAAACTCTGTAGTTGTTGATGTGACTACAGCAAGTTGCTTTCACTTACTTGGGTGTGAAGTGGGTCAGTATTAGTAAAAGTTGAGCAGCCCGTCTGCTAATTGGTGTCCCAGGGTCACTGACTTCCAGTGAGGTAGTTCACCTTCTCTCACAAGAAATGAATTTTGGGCAGGCATTGTACAAAACTGCTTAACACGGAAACTTCAGTGACATGTGAATTTTCCAGTCAGAAATCATGTGCCAAATATAATGAAAATGAAGGGAATATATTTAAAATTGCCTTTATAGAAAGAAGAAAGATTTCTTATCCTTTTGGTGGCTAAAGTTTCAAACTTTTTGGTGGTAACTTTCAGAGACTCTTTTTTTAAAAAGGTTAAAAAGTCATTCACATGCAAGCCTGTGAATATCAGAGCCAGTGGTTTTACAGAAACAAACAGCATGAGTTTGGTTGTGATTGCTGCTGTGTACCCTTAGCAGGTGAACTTGCTGCTCAGCTGACCTTCGGAGCATGCCAGCAGCATGCCCGTGGGAGCGCTGCCTCGGAGCTGGCTCCAGAATGGCCATTTTCCTCTCTACAGTGCAGCTGTGCTTGTAGCTAGCCTCAGAGTCTCGAGCTTTAACAGATCTTTTTTCTGTGTGAGGGCTGCAATGTATGCTTTTTTCTGTTACTCATCTTTTCCTTGACTGCAGACCCCTGAGCCTCCTCCTGGATGGAGGGATCGGAAAAGTGCTGCTTTTAAGATAGGTGGCATACACACCTGTATGCAGACTGCATTGTTGGCCTGATCACCAGTGTGGTTCCTTGGATGATCTTTTCCCTGTGTTTCTGCATCAAGGACTAGGGTTGATGTAATATGTCTCTGACTGCTTTAAGCATACAACAGTGTTGGGTCAATAAAAAAGTCAGAAAAAATCTTTAAGTAAGGAAAATTCCAGTGAATGTTATTTTCTTAACTTTGGCTGCTGACAGTGTTGTTGGGGGCTCATTGTATGTTCTGCTGTCACTTGCAATATGCTCAGATGTGTAAGGATCTTCATGTTCTGTAATGATCCAAGACCTTGTGTATCACTCTCCACTGATCTGAAAAATAAGCAATTTCAGAGGAGTTGTCATCAAAGCTAGAAAAAGCTTCTGAACAGTGGATTTATTTTTTTTTTTAAAAATCCTACATAACCCCTGTGTCTGAAGCACTGGGGATATGTGAGTTCAGTAGGCAACTTCAAACAATATTACACCACAACTTTGGGCTCTTCTACAATGACCTTTCTTTTGAAAAAAGTTTTTCTTTTATTTTCTGGTTCAGATCACAATGTGGGCACATGGAAGTGTGGATAATGGCCAGCAAGGTTTCTAACTTTTAGACACATAGATTTGGAGTGAAGGAATTGTGCTGAAGCTGGAAAATAGGAAATGAAATGAAGATGTAGCTAAACCATTTTCACTAGAAACTATGAAACAATCTGCATGATGAGTCTTCAAATTACCTTACTAAGCAAGTTGATGAAGTGACCAGAAAGCACATACCAGAGATTATGCATTTGAGTTTTGTCCTCACATGTTCTTCAGTAAATACGTGAAACAAACAATATCAGGGAGAACCTAAAACTTCTTTTATGCTTGATATTAAAGTAATGTTTTGTCTGTAGGCTTTGTATGTGGACTGTCCTGGGTCAGTATGGTCCAGGAAACATCAGGTGTGTCATATAATGTGGATCTATGTAAAGGTAGACAGTCACTGGTACTCAGGCCCCCTTGAACACTCAAGCATGAGCAGACATGCACACTACGGATGGCATTAGATACTGTTTATCCAGTAGCTGGCCCTTGCATCCTTTAGTCTTCAGTTATGTCATGCACAGACACACATATATACAAGTGGATCTTTCAGCTGACCCCAGACCTCATGGTCTCTCCAGTAATTGGCTTGGACTTGTTGGTCTCTCCAGTAGCCAACACTCGGGCCTTGTATGGTCTTGTAGGCAGCCTGGACTTGTGGTTGTTTCAATACCTGGCTCCCAAACTCCTTATCCTACTCACCAGCTGATTCAGCATGATAATCACTAGCAGTTTCATGCTGACATATATACCACACAATACACTTGTTCTTCATCCAGTCTTCTTAATTGCTGGTACTATGGCCACACAGCTGTCTATGGCTTGTAATCTTCACTCCAGTTGCTGGCACTTACACTGCTTGTGCATTCTAGTCTTTCCAGTTGCTGGTACCGCAGGTAGGTGTGGACTTCCATACACACATATGTGCACAGAGCAGTCTCCTCACCCAGAAAAATAGAAAGGGACATTCATAAGGAACAGGCTGCAGCGATCAAACAAGGGCATGGCTGGATAAGCATACAGACTAGCAACCTGCTTGTCTGTGATCAGCCTCTTTCATCCCTGTATCAAAATCAAACCTGTATCAAAATTCAAATCAAACCTTCTGTACATGAAGGGAGGAGAAAATGGCGGCTGAGTCTCCTTTGGAACTTGGGGGAAGAGGGGTGGCAGTGTAGGCAGAAATGGGAAAGCACAGTGTGGAGGGAAGGAAGCAATTTAGGGAAAGAGGAAAGTGAAATGGAGGAATCACCCATGGGGTTTTTCCCTACACTGAGAAGGAGGATAAGGGTGAGGAGATAGGAGACGGGTGACAGATCAGTAAGATACTGAGACTACAGTGAATATGACGCATCATGCATAGCGAGAAACCAGACTGGGTAGGTTGAGATAGTTTCCTTTCGATGTGCATGCCTGTGTGGTTACTGCCATGAAGTGTCAGTGTAATCACTGTTACTCTGGTGGAATGTCTTTACTTCCCAGATCAGTTTCTGAATAGCAAGATGCATCTGCCTAGAACTCCTGAGATGCTCTTCCTACTAACTCCCCCCCCGAAAGATAGCACAGGATGAAGCTTGTACCTGAAATTGAACAGCAATATCCCCCTAAACATATCAATTATTTGCATGAGCTTGACCTCATAGTTGAGGGCATGTTGGCGTGGAAAAGCTGTCATCATGTCTTCGGGACATTTTACCTTCAGTAACTTTTTGGTGGTGATATGGGGAACCTACAGCAATCTCACCGTAGCTGAAATGATACATAAGAATAACAGAGAAGCACAGCTGGCGGTCGCTTGCTCAGTGATGTTTGGGGATTTTTTTTTCTTTGAGATACTTTATGTTCATATTTCACTTCTATTTCTATAAATAGGAGTCACAAATATGTAGCAGAAGCAAATGTATTTTCAGCTGAACTCCAAA
>JAVJGJ010000032.1:9654244-9674835 GCA_035590215.1 Microhierax caerulescens
AGCAAATGTATTTTCAGCTGAACTCCAAATAGGATACAGGAAAAGGAAAAAGCTTCAGATATGGTTGCTTTACCCTGCCACTTTAGAACACAAACTATTGGTGAGGATTAGATATGGGGCTACCTAGTACCCAGCCCAAAAGTATTATGGGTAAATAAAATAATATCTAATTTTTGTGAGATGTAAAAGCAGTACATACCTTTTAAAACTCAGAAGACAGGGCTAATAGAGCAGATGCTAAGAAAAGCAGAATCATGACTCTCAAATACAGAAACAATTAACAGGCTATACCATAAACCATTCTCTGGCTGGCACAGCTTCCTCCTAGTTGTATTCCTGTTTGGAGTAAATTCTGCAATTACAAATGAGATTATCTTTCAGTGCTTTAGAAATATGATTTCTTTACTGAGTAGCTTATATTTATAAATATTCTTCCTGATTGATGTTTAGAGGGACATTCATGTGTTTCCATTCAACTGCTGGCGTTTAGTTGCTGCATGTTTCTTGACCCTTTCCCTCCTCATTATCTAGTTTTCTTTTCTGTATGTTCCAATACTCATTTGCCTCCTTGAATATAAGGCATGAACAACACTTTTTCTTAGGAAGCTTATTTTCAAGCTCACTTTTATTCATATCTGTGCCTTTCCTCTTCTTTTGATTAAGTTCTATCATATCCGAATGTCTCAGCATCTCCAAATATCTGTTAGCCATATTCCTCTTGGATAAGTAACAGCTTACTGCTTCAAAAAAGCCCTTTAGCTATGACTTCTCTTGCCGCTATCATAATACTCTAATTACTTTCTGTACAGACTTCTTTCTTTTCACCTGGAAAGTCTCCCTCATTCTCTGTGTCACTGTGATCTGCTTGCCTGTTGGACCATTCTCTGATTGCACTAGGAAGGTAGCGTTACATACTCAGAAGTATGTTACATACTCATATATATATATATAGCATTACATGTGCAGAAGTGCTTTCTATGTGCTGCTCATCTTCTCTGAGCTTCTACTACACATCTTTCTCTTCTGAAGTCCTTCACATTCCTTTCCAGTTTTTCTGATTTTGATTTTCCCCCTCCTTTCCTTTATAAAATCTTCCAATATTACTGCTTTTCCTTTTCAAATCTTCATTCTGAATTCTTGGCTGTCTCCATTCTCATGTTCTTATCTCTTGCTGTCTGGTCCAGGTTCTGGAGATCCTGTTAGTTTTAAGGTTCCTACATAGTGTTCTACAAATTTTTTTAATTGATAATACTCTCTCACTGTGCTCACAGTTTCACCTGCAAAGACTTAGATGGTTACATTTGCCTACTTTCCTTTTGTTGCACATACTGCCAATAAAACGACTCTGGACCTCTCTGTTCTTTAACAAATTGATTCTGTTATTATCAAATAATCTCAGCAGCACAGCAACAAGAATCTGTCTCTTATTTGGAGCTTCAGCTACTGAGTGCTGCCTTCCCATAACTCCAGCTCATCTGTTTGGCCTCACCTTGATTTATCTTTTCCCTCTCACCTCCATTCTTTCTATCTTGGCCTATGATCATATCTTAGCTTATGGTCTTATCTCTCTAACTAGCTTTTAATCTTGTAAATCCATTTGAGATAAAAATTGTTAGATTGTATTTAAAACTCTCTTCAAATACATTGCTATAATAACATCTATAACGTCTTCATTCCTGCAAAACAGCAAAGCACAGGATACAGACATGCACTCATTCCAAGCATGCTTTAAGTGCAGTCACCTCGAGTGAAATACTATGACTATTAAACAGCCCACAAATACCCTGTGCAAAATAACAGTATACATGAATGCAGTGTCTAGTACCCACTTGACATTGGAGAGGGAATTTTAGTGCAAAGTATGTATCTACACACAGTGGAGCTGTTAAATTCCCCAAAAGTGCCAAGAGGTACAACAGTGACCCAGTCCATGCCTATTACCTGCTTTGTTGAGATAGTATTTCCTATTATGAGTACTGGGGGGATAAAAACCTTTGAACTCTTCAATGAGAAAAATTGATCTGATGAAAATTTAAATGTAGGTTTATAAGAGACTGCTTGGGTTAAATTAGATGCAGAAACATAAAGCTAGACTTTAATGACACTTCTTCATGTGCTAATCAGTCCCACACTGGTGATCTAATGATACTTATGAGATCTGAAAAACAGGAATTAAAGAATAATTTGGAAGAATAAAAGCATTGAAGAAGAAACCCAGTTATTATTGGAGATTTAGGCCCTGGTCCTGCAAAGTGTTACTCATTTATATAACTGCAGACAGTAAGTTACTTCAGTAACACTGAAACTACTTATAGTGCTAAAAATTAAGCATGTGTGAAAACCTTTGCAGGTCCAGGGCTGATTGAAATAGGGTGTGAAGATCTAGTTTTAGGACAGAACAAAGAAAAAGTAAAGGGTGGTCAGACATCCTAAAATGTATTTTATACAAATACATTCTACACTTCTGTCCTTGTCATAAAATGGGGGGGTAGGGGTGTTTGATCTCATCAACAAACATTGAAAGTCTTTCTACAAACACAAAATGCAGCTGGGTTCTATCCTGTTTTTTTTACTTTTTAAATAAACACAATGGATGGAAGATGGATGATACGGCACAGTAAATTAACTAATCTTAAAACCTGGGAACTCTGCAGAGTATTTACTTCCAAAATGAAAACATACTGCTGGTTCTGTAATGGCCTGCACCTCTGCTGTTTTGGAAGGTCCTTGGATACCATGGCAAGATAAACTTTAAAGAGTAGGTAAGAAGCAGAGGCAAGGAGACTTAAACAGATCAATACCAAAGCCAGGACACAGGTCCCAGTGCTGTCATTATTAAACCATGTTTGCTCTATATATACATAGGAAAAAATAACAGAGGGATGCAGTAATTTTTGGCCTTTGAAAACTGTAAGACTGTCTCACACCTAAGTAAATCCTTCTATGCGAACTTGCTCCCTCAGGGAAGCTGTCCTTCAGTTTTCTTCTATTTCTGTTTTGCAGAAGGAAGGACTTCCCATTCAGAAAAGTCCAGTGTATGCTTTCCACTTGTTCCAAGCAGCTGCTAGTGTGCTCATGCTTAATTAATAGTAAAGTGAACATTTCTTCTTAAAAACAAGCTATTGAGAGTCCAAGGAAATTTTCATATAATCAAAATTTGTGTATTTGGAGAACATACTTGAAGATCTGTACAAGTAAAGAGTACAGCTAAGACAGACAGCAGCACAGGGTTGCAAAAAAATTCACCAAAGGGGATCTGAACTGTAAGCTCTTGATAAACAATGAATGAAGTGAGATACAGTAAATAGAAACAGCACCTGGAGAACTGCATACTTAAGGAATCATAAGAAGGAAACCAGTGTAGTTGATGAATTTTAACACAACATTCTCAGATTACTGGCTTCCCCCCACCTACCTTTTTGATCATTTCATATAACAGCAAATTATATCTGAGCTGAGAATGCTCAGATTTAGTAGGATTACACTCCCTCATATGCGTGTAGGATTCCACTGATAAGGATCTTTTTAAAATCAATAATGATCTCAAATCCTGAGCTGTTAAACAGGCTCATTTCTTATTGAAGTTAACAGAAATTACAAGTTTTCAGAACCTGTTTGTGCAGCAAATCCTAAGATTATATTTGGCTTCCTTTAGTCTGAATGTGGTAAAATCCTCAGAGAAATTGACTGTAGGAGAATGGATGGCTGCAACAGTCTTTTAAGAAAGAAATGCAGAAGAAAAACCACAAAACAGGCTGATGTGTAAGGGCTTAGGTGGAGAAGAGAAACGAGGACTGGTGTAGAAGGAATAGAAATTATTCCAAACATGATAAAAGCATGAATAAAAAAGGGATTATGAGAACAGAAAAGCATGTAGGGACAGAGGCCATAGTTCAGCCAAGATACCTGTCCACAGAATTTAGAGAGTTAGAAAAAACAAATAACCTATATTACACAAGAAGAGAGAGAAAAAGAATTCTAGTGCCAAAAATCTGTTTGTATGTGAATAAATTGAGTTTGTAGAGTGTGGAGACATCATAATGGGCATTGTCATTTACAGGAATCACCTAAGCTAAACTTTCTGGAGAAGTTTTGTCTGCTGGCCGTTGCCTTGAGTTATGCCATGAAAAACCCTTCTGGATATGAAATGTTTTAATTCAAGATTGTGAACCCTCCACAGTGCTTGTTTTAATATGGGCTGTGGATACTGGCTACTGCTTGCAGGACTAGTTGTCTGTGCACGGGCACATTTTCATCCTCTTGGCTGTCTGCTGGCTTCCTTTATCCAATGCTCTGCTGTCCTTATTGCTCAAAGGTCACAATTTGACTTGTGGTTTAGGTGTGTTTTAGGAATGTATGTATTTAAGAATGTTTTAAGAATGACTCTTTTACTAGTCACCAAGAGTCAGCACAATCTTTCAGGCTGAAAAGTGTGAGGAGCTATGCCAGAAAGCCCTGCTCCCTGCAATGCATTGATTTTTATAGTTTAAACAAGGGAATAAGCCAACAAACTCTCATTGGTAGGCTTGGATTTAAAGGCCTGAAATTGCTGAAAGTGAAGGGAAGTCTGCAGAAAACTCTGGCCAATAGGCTTGTATTTCTTCTCTAGATAAACAGTCTAATGGAGATGTTTTCGTGCTGTGCATCTAAAGGCTTCTTTAATATTAGCAAGGCAGGAAATAATCTTCTTGCTCACAATATGACACGTGTCTGCTGGAGCACTGGCTTGGTTGATAAAGAAGAAAATACCTTCTTAAAAAAAAAAAGATTATTTTATAACAAATTTTCTTATTTACATTTAAAGGATAGTTCTGTCTGAAATATTTTCTATGTCTCATCATTAAAAAACAAGATTTTCATAGTTTTCATTCTGAGACTGACTTCCCATTCACCCTCTCTGGTGGCCTGATGCTAAATGATTAGGTTTTAGGTGGCTGGAAACAAAAGTACTTTTGATTTTTTAATAACAAGTTGAACTTCTGCATGGAGCAATTTACTGGAAATAATGTTTCCACCCTTATTGTTGTGCAAGTTTTAATGCTAAAAAGCATTTTCTGGCCAAAGATTTTGCCTGTGGAAATGGAACACATAATAGCCCAGCCTGCACTTCCCTCACAGGTTTGGGTGATGATGAGTTCCTGCTTTCTGGCAGTCCTAGAGGTCTTTGGTCCAACTCTCATCAGATGTAAACTCTTGTAGATTCAGTCTGGTACATGTCTAACCAAAACATACTGATGGAAAATCATGCTGCTTTAAAAAAAAAACCCTATCACATTATAGTAATCACAGAATCATTTAGGTTGGAAAAGACCTTTATTGGTTAGTTAACCCAAAGCAACGTTTTATATCTCTAGACTTTTTTTTGTTTTGTTTCTAACTCAGATTTCCTGTTTTTCGTGTGTCTCAACTTTCCCCATGGCTCCTCATTATGTTTGCCTGTAGCAGTTCTTGCTTGTTAAAAGTCTGTGCTTTGTCCCTGTTGCAGTTATGGAAAGCACTTGCCTTCTGGCTAGAAAACACTGTGAGTCTCGTGTATGTAATCAAAAAGGGAACAGGCTGAGACAATAACTTGCCACTTACACTGTTCTGTTAACAACTGAGGATTCTCCATTTTGTGAATGTACAATTGTCATCACAGCTGACCTACAATGGTATAAACTCATGATGGACAACAGTCATGCGAAGTAGTTTATTTTCATGTTAGAACAAGATGGCAAAGTAAGTCTGCTACTGGGGTAAAGATTGACCCATGAGGAATTTCCAGGATGGCTGTTCAGCAAGGTGCTTTCTCCATATACTTCAAAATAGTTTTGTTTAGAATTGACTTATTCTTTTTTGGGTTTCATGCTGTCATCACTTTATCGGGATATCTGTCTCTTAAGGGCCTAATCTCTTAAGGTTTTGAAATGGTTTTGAGAGTTGAAAATTTTGAGCTCATCTCA
Source organism: Microhierax caerulescens (assembly GCA_035590215.1). NCBI lineage: Eukaryota > Metazoa > Chordata > Aves > Falconiformes > Falconidae > Microhierax > Microhierax caerulescens. The sequence goes on from JAVJGJ010000032.1 coordinate 9,660,187, forward strand.
GTGGTACTAAACATTTTACTAAACAATTTACTTAATTAGAATTAAGTACTGCATGCATAAAATGGACAACAATGTACCTGCATTCCCCTTTAAGAATGCCAGATTTAAGAAATTTTGAAGGTTTATAGTCAGAAAATTAAGACCACTGTCAAAGAATAATGTTTAGAAATACTGTCTGCTCTTAAAAGCAGACACAAAAATCACAATTATTTACAGCTAAGTGTTGTAATTGCTGCAAATTTATTCGTCAGAACTACTCTTGACATGATTGAGAGCATCAGTGGTTAAAATTATTTGGAGAAGATGGGAAAGATCTGGGAGACAGTTGCTAGATTCAGAGCCATTTGTGGTGCCATGGGATTGCAAGTGTTTTAAGGGAATACCTATCGAAACTCTCGTAAGTATAATGTGTGGGAGACACAATGCTTACCCCTTCCCCTTAGTGCACCACTATTCAGTAGGGTCATACACAATACTTAATGAGGGTGAGAAATATAGGAAGCTGAGTGGACTGCGAGAAAAACACTTTATTTAGTGGCAGCATTGCTCATGGTAATTTTCTTGGCTTCTCTGTTCACAGGAATAATAATCCCACATAGCTGATAGCATTTCCACAGGTCATTCTGGAAAAACAAAACCCCTCATACATTCAAGTGATATAATTTCTGCAGACACCTGGGTAAAACAGAGCCTCAGTAAAGCAGACAATAAATGGGTAAAAGTGACTAAATGTGAAGCTGATAAAGTCTATCCCCTTCCCTCTCAACTAACTGCTTTGTGAACTCCCAGGGCAAGGCTGCTCTTGTTTGATGTTTCATGATAAACAATTTTTAGCAAAAGAAACACAACAGTCAGTGCAAAAGACTCAGTGACTGACAGGGAACCACTGTTTACCTGGAAGGCTCAGCCTGGCCATGACAGTGGAAGTGAGCTCTGTAGGCAGGCAGTAGACTATGTACTTATATTCTGGAGCTGCTTTTATCTGGAAATGTCATTTTTGATAAATAGTGCCCATTGTATATTGGGAAAAATCATGATAGTTGGGGAAATTGAAGGTAGTGAGCATTGGAGAGGAAAAAAGAATATCAAACAGAAACTTTAATTATGTTGGATTCAGTTTTTGAGATGGAAAATAGCAGCATTATCCATCAGATAGTCAACCATCCATCATTCTTGTTCATCCACCCTCACCACTGGCACATTTGAAATGCATGGTCAAAGTGCTAAAGCGACACAGCTACAAATATCCTTTGGAACATTTAGGAAATGAAGAAAGTGGGTTATATATCTTTAACTCACTGCTAAGAGCAGCTAAAACAAATGGTTTCTTATTAGATCCTCTTAGTATTGTACTACTACTTCTAACTTGCCCAAACTTTGTGTCTCAAAGTAGAGCTGGACTTCCACTTGAGGCAGAGAAATGCTATGTAAAAAAAATGTTTAGAGTGTTACAAGTTTTAGATGTTATTTGTTGACCCTGGATTTGAAAACATGTTCAACACTGGTCAGTGATTTAGTGTTAATTATAATTTTTTAAATTGCTATGCTTTAGCTTGAGATTAGTGGGAATTAAGGCAGTTTCCAAATGGAGAATACAATCATAATATTTTGTGTTTGTCTATTTGTGTTCAAAGCCAAGATGATTTGTAGTCATGAATATATAGGAATGAGATACTTTGCAGAGAATCCCCTTAGCCAGTGGTGAATCCCCTCCCAGAAAGATTTTAGTAAACATTAAGACAGAAACTTCATGCACTGTGCTCTGATGAACACAAGAAACATCTGTAGTTACTATTGAGTATTATGAAGAAAGAATACTGACTGTCCTAGGAATATTAAGATTTGAATCACTAATCGGCCCATAGAGGATGTGGGAAGAAAAAGCCTTTTATTTCACAATGCAGAATATCCTGGACCTGTGACTAAAAGGTTTTATTAAACCATTTGAAATGAAGGAAGCTTGGTAAAAATACCTGAGTGGTAAGCCCAGTTTAAGCATGGCTCTGGTGAATAATTAAAACCATTGCTCTGAACTGTAGTGTTTTTAATGGTCACAATGCTGCTGTTACTGCTGTGGATATGCTAATAATTGCTGTTCTGTAAAACTGCCAGACAGAAGCAGAAGTGAAAAACAAGAGAGAGACTGAGTGGTACAAACAAACCACTTAGAAGTCACCTGGTTAATAACCTTGAAAAAGATGTCAGAAACAGAATCATGATTCAATTATTTTTAATGATTAAAGAATGGCTATAGGTATTAATTGTTCTTTGCATATAGAGAATGAGTGATTTATTGACTGTGAAAATAAACGAAATAATTCTGTGATTAGGATTGATGCTATCCAAAGTAACATCTGAGCAGTGCAAATGTATTAGCATGTCTTAGTTTTGTCACTGGAATGGTACAAGTGGTACCCAAACATTGGGATGTCAGTCCTAGGATTGTGACGAGGCATTGGCATCTGAGCTTTGAAGTCCAAAGCTGTGTTCTTCTGGTAAAGGTACTGGCAAATACGGAGTTTTGGAGTTTTACTCCACTTAGACTATTAAATTTCAGGTTCCAAAACAGAAATCAACTAGTGTTCATTAAATATCAGATATTAAAGAATTTGATTTAACTTTATTGGGAGAGCTGTCAGAGTTACTGCTACTTCTTAACACCAGTAAGGGTTGGAGCTTCACGTTGTTAAAAAAAAAAAACCACAAAACTGATGAGGAGAGGTGAAACAGCTCATATAGGTCATATGAAGGCTGGGATTTAAACTCAGATCTTTACAGGTCACTCCTTGATCTGTTGTGCTTTTGCAGCCTTGGATAAACAAAGTCAGTTGTATCAACAGTATAGGAAATCATACTACTGTTCGCTTATTTTCCAAGTTGCAGTATTGTTCTTTCATTCCTCTGGAAAACATCAGAGAGTCTTTTAGAGCAAGCTTAGTCACCCAGCCACCATGAAAACATCTTCATGAGAGAAAGCCTGCTTTTGCATTGTTATTTTCCGCTGAGTAACTTGCTACCTTCCTTATGAGAGTCAGTGCATATTTAGAGCTTTTGATGCTGCTGTTTCAGTTAAATGACCTCTGCACTTCATCAGTGCATTTCTCAAATTGGTCAGGGCTGGAGACAAGGTATTTTGTTGTAAGCACTTCGCAGAAATAGCGGAAGGACAAGAAAAAACAGATGGGTTCACTGACAGCATTAGCGTCTCCACTTCAAGTATGAAGTATAATCCATCTGTGCCTCTAGTGTCAAGGAATTATTTGTTTCAGAAGCAGTATTTTAAGGGCCTGATACTGAGAGGTACCTGAGTGGAAAGACAGAAGACGAAAATTTAATGGAAATGTAAACATGACTGAAGTCTTGGTGAACTTCTCTTTTTTTTTTTCTTTTTTCTTTTTTATTCTTTTTCTTTGATTGTTGTTTTTTTCCCCCATTTTCTCCCAGTGGTATTTGAAGAATGGGATAGCTCGACTTTCTGGTACAATTTTTCCGATATTGGGACAAATATTTTTGCCACTGAAAAGGGAAAAATAATTATTATGTATTATTACACAGAAGGCAAAATTCTACTCTCTTTCCCCCAGTAAGTATGCATCAAGAACCTTTCCTGATATGGTAGGTCAGAATCAGTTCCCACCAAAATGACTGTGATAACACCAGATCAAGCAATCAGTCCCTATGGGTACAATCTTGAATTTTACCGGTGGTGTGTAGCAAAATGTCTGAATTAATGCCTGTAAGAGCCATCCAGTGACATAATGACACTTAGGAAATGTTCTTGCTTCAATTGTTAGCTTAAAATATATTTTCTTCTGTGCTTAGATGATAAATTTGTCTTTACAAATTTACAGGATTGATCTTCCCATTTTGTGGCTAACAATGGCCTTGTGATCTTTATGTACTGTCCAGGATATAGTAAAGAAAAATTATAAGGGGCAGAAAAAATAATAAATCTTATATCCCTTCTTGTTCAAGCAGCAAATCTACCTTCCCTAAGAACCGGTGAGGCTTTCTTTATAGGAACAAACCCCTGATCATTTCCAGTCATGTCAACAGGAATTTGACTCAATTATTTTTTAGCACATATCAACAGATTCCTAGTTTAACATTCACTTCTAAAGTTTCTGTTGGATCAGGTTAGACTCATTGGAAGGTAATCAGGTTATTGCTCTTTTTGAGTGTTTGTACCATATTTTTTTCCTCCTTTCTTTATACTCCTTTTCACCATGTTCTAATTTTTGATGGTTCATCTCAGAGTACCCTGAGGAAAATCTCAACCAAACTGTACTGTAGATAATTTAATGAACATGAACTGTCTGAGTGAGAGAGCTGGGAGTTGCAGTGCTGATTTTTCTATCATCATCACAGAGTCCTAGTTGCAACCTCTGATTCCTTCCAGCTCTGAGAAAGGCTCCAGCCTCACTAGACATGTATTAATGACTGAGCATATTGGTTGGGGGACCTGCATTTCTCCTCATTTATCTCATGATCCATAAAGTGATGTGTGGCTGGAAAACAGATAATTTTTTTTCCTGCATGAATTCTTTCCTTTTGATGGAGCATTGGGCAAAAATGAACAAAAATTGAAATGAGAAGAGTTACGCGCTCTTCCGGGAGGACAGAAATTTTCTAGTCTGTTTCTAACAGTGAGCTGAGGTGTAAGTAGCCCAGCAGACTACAATACTGGTGGGCCCTTACACCAGCATGGGACCCTGTGTAGACCCTGTTGAGTGGGAGAGAACTTGAATGAAAACATTCTGCTAGAGTCCCTTCACAGTATGTGACTGCAGGCTGTTTCCAGATTGTGCTCCAGATAAATGGTTCTTCACGTGTTCTGCTACTTAGTGCATTTAAGGACTGTGTATCCCTGATGTTCTACTTGTGTTGAACAGACCAGTAAGCATCTCATCACCAGTAATACCTGACAGATGTCTGAACTTTGCTGGTGCAATAAAACCAGAAACATGCATAATGGACTTCTGGACTGCTCCCTTTCAGTTGCAGCTATGAGATACTCTAAAAAATGACCATCTGCCAGTCTGCCAGAGAAGAAAAGCTATAGCCTGGAGCTACCACAATTAATTCCCTTGCTAGCTCATAACTAGATCCCAGATGTACTGCAAGAAAACCCAGACTAGAAGCGCTACCAGAAGAGTAGGTTATTGGGAGGGAAGCCAGGGTGTGCATAGCCAGGGACAGGAAAGTCTGTTTTCTGTGTTTTTCAGCCCTATATACCACAACACAAAATAACAGTAAAGAAGACTCATTTCACTGGCCAGAAAAATACAGATCTCCCAGTGAGGAAGCAGACCTGATTTTGTAATGACATAAAGCCCTACCTTAACAAAGTTAAAATAACCCACAATTTTATTTTAAAAGTAAGCTTTCAGAATTGCATTGTACAAAAGCAAAGGAAAGAATGCCAAGGCTCATTTTTGCCTCTTTCCAGTTCATCGCTGAGATAAAGGCAGTTTCTGCAAGCACTGAAATGAAAGGAAGACTGACAATATTCAGCAAACGGACAGGCTTGAATCAAAACTTAAGTCGTAAAACCTGAATTTTATTTCAAAATCTAGTCTTCTAGTTTGGATTAACAGCTGATTAAACCAATAGTTAAACAAGTCCTTGGCATGCTGTGCAAGAGAAAGAGATAATATTAAAACCACTATAATAAGTTGCAAGAAAAAATGTCTGAATCTTTTGGTATGTAACCTTAACCTTCAGAATGTTAACACAACTTTTATTGCACAACTAGACATTTTCATTTTTAAAAATGGCCACAGCTGAAAGGTTAAAAGCCGGGAAAAGCTTCTCCCCAGCTCTAAAAACACCTATCCCTCACATGATTGAATTTAGTGCATTGCTGAAAAAGATTTGACATTTCTTGCAAACTGTAAGCCAGCTCAAAGAGAAGAGGGGACACGGTCATCTGAATAGACAAATTTTGTGCAACTCTCATCAGTTGTGCCCCTGTATAAAGAGAAAAGGAGAAAAGGTTTCCTTAAAGCTACATCACAATCAGAAGGTATCCCTTCCCGACACTATTCCTTCTGGGGGTGCCTTGTTACTATTTATATGCCTCAGGCAATATAGGAATAAGATGACACAATCTTGGGTTTAGGTAAACTGGATTACCACTGAGTGTTTTACTTGATTCAAGTAGGGAACTAATTTGGTTAAGTGTTAGAAAACACTTGGATAAACCAGCAAAGTCTCAAAAGAAAAACTTGCTGTAGAAATCTGTCCCTGTGAATATGACTGAAGTATTATTTACAGTGGTGACCATTCACTTGGGTATTTGTTCACAGTGCCGTGACATGTCTTGTTAAAGTTTAGAATGGGATTAGTATTTCAGCACTACAGTGTTCAACAATGAATGAGGAGTCGAGTCCCAAGAGGGTGAAAAGTCAGACAAACTATAACTTTGTTCAAAATAATGATGACCAAAGCCTAATTTTACCCTCTATGTTTACACATATGGTTCCTAACCAAGAGAGGTAGGAGCTGGGATCTAGTGTGAATTGAACAGTCTATAATTTTGGTTTAATTACAGCTGAGCCACTGAGTGTAGGGTTGAGTAATTTATGGCTTGAGAAGGACACAGTATTTTTTTTTCTTTAAAGTTGTGTTTTGTTCTCATACTCTGGATCATTCAAGTCATTTGAGCATTTGCGTGCATCTCTGACCTGGATGAGGCAGATGTTTGACAATTGCTATTCTTCAGTGAAAATGTTTCCTTTGATTTGTGGTGCAGTAAAGAGCTTATCAATGCCTGGCACAAAATTGCTTTCTTTGTCTCTCTGTAGATGTGAGTCCCCTGTAAGCCTAATGGATATTTCAAATCAGTAAGTACTAACAGTTTGACAAAAACACCTGAATATCATAATAAAAAATGATTGCTACTAGCCTGGATATTATAGGATTAGTTACCTTCTACTTTCTGATGTTTTAATGCCACTTTCAGTGATAGATAATGAAGAATAGCAGAAAGCAACCTATTGCTGCTGACAGAGTTCAGTAGTTACCTGATCCCAATATTAACAGCTGTGCTTAGACCATTGATATCAGTATTTGTCCACAGCTCTGTGGTGGTAAGGCAGCCAAGGTATTGCCGATTCTTTCTCTATAGTGACAAATGCAGCCAAATGCAGCCTCTCAAATCCTCCTGTGGAACACTGAATTGTCAAAGATGACCACCGTACCCAGGAATGGTGCACTGTACTTTTCACAATAGTTTTCTTTTCAGCAATAATGTGTTATAGGAAACTGAAGCTGGAGTTTCTCTGGATTTACACCTCATAACAGATTATAATCTCTATTTGAAGGGTAATATATGAGCTTTCTCATGTGTTGATTTGTCAGAGGCTAATTTAAAATTTTACCAATAATTCATTTTTTTCCATCTGGATATTTATTAGTCTGCTGTGTTTCTAGTTACCTGTTTTCATAAACTTGCAGGAGTTTATTCATCTTTGACATGTCTCTGCTGATCTCAAATGTACTTGAAAAGTGTTGTGAGGAGCAAAAACCCAACAGAAGTCTATAATTCCTGGAAACCAGGATGAGAGCCTGCATCCTTGTAAGGCCTCCTCCCATGTCTCTCTAGCTTCTGTAACTTCTGTTTAACAGAGTATATTGCCAATGTTTATGTAAGTATGGGGTTTTGGGTTTTGGTGGTGTTTTTGTGTTGTTGGTGTTTGTTTGGTTTTGGTTTGTTGGTTTTTTTTTTTTTTCTGGAAAAGAGTTATAGGAATTTTGCTGCTCAGTAATCCTTGTAATTATAACTCTGAATTAATTTCTTCATGTGATTAAGAATATAGCAAAGATAAAGTGTGAAGCACAGGCTTCAGGATGTATATTCTTATAAGGTAAAGCAGTGACAGCAGCAAGCCAGAAAGTTTCTTTTCTGGGCTATCTGCAGAGAGAGAACAGCCCACCAACATGTAAACAGCACCTTCAAAGCACCTGTTGCAAGATTACATATGCCTCAATTCTTGAAAGAAGTTGTATATTTATAATACCAAAGCAATAATGAAATAGTAAGTGTATTATCCTACTGTCTCAGCAATTACCTAATTACTTACTAGGCAGTCGTATACTTAGGGACCAAATAGACAAACTGATTTGGACAACATTATTAGAATTAAAGACTAAATTTTTGCATTTATTTACCTAGTGACCTCCAGTGCCTGGAGTTGGTTAATCAGGATTTGTTGGAACATTGAATAGTCTTTATTTCCTCCTGTGTTCTTGTTTGGATATGTTAGGTGTCTTTTGCTATCAGTAGATAAGCTACATTTCCTGTGTTAGTCAGGGAGAAGCACTCTGATCTGTCTTATCAGGTAGTTTGGAGGTATAAGATTTTTTCTTTTTGCTTTTCTGGCAGTCTTGAGAAGCAACATGGACTTTGATTCTCCTCTTTAAAAGAATCAAAGGTTTTATATTCTCACAAGTGAGATATCTGCAGATTCTTAGCACCATGATGGTAACTTTTTGTCTGTTTTGTGATTTTATTGTGTTTATTGGGCTGTTTTATCTTATATCCAGTTGTGCTTCTGTTTCAGAGTAAGTTTTCTATAATACAGTAACATTTAGCTTTTCACTTCTCTTTCATAAATAGCAGATCAGGGAGCATCTTCTGCGTTAGACTTTTGGAAGTACGTGTTGTGTAAATTTGTAGGAAGCCTTCTGCCCAGCAGTCAGTACACCTTTCTTCCAAAGTTTAATTAAAGTGTTTGATCTTCTGTGTATGATGTTTCACTTCCCCAGAAAAGTTTTAGGCTCTGCAAGGGTGAATTGTGATCCATTATTGGGTACTAATTCTTCTGGGCTCCACTCTGTGGGAAACTGTGGACAGGAAAGTAATTACAGTAGCAAGTGTGACTTGTGACGTAAATGCTGTTTCTGGCCATTTATTGAAGCAGTCTCTCAGGATGATGGCAAAGCAGAAGTCAGTGGTGCATGAACAAATAGGTCTTTGGTATCAGTAGCAAACCTTCCCCACAATGAATCACGTACAGGGACAGACTGCAGTGGTGATGCATAAGTCTCTGCTGCCTTGCCAGGAGACTGACAGGTTCTATAGTTGCTCTTTTGTTCTGACAATCCACTAACATGAATCATAATCTAGATGTATAAATTATCGCAGTATATTAGTAAATTCTCTAGAACAATAAATCACTGACCAACTTTCTATTGGAAAGGGTCACATTGTAGTTGAAACAGTAAGTAGAGCTGGACAATGGGGGTCAGAATTAACAGATCTTGTGGGCAAGATGCCATGTTGTTTTTGTCAGACTGGACATACTAAGGAAGGAATACTTAATGGCTCTTTTGTAGATGCCAAAGAATATGTCTGTTATTTGTGCAATTATGCCTGTATCTTGGGATGCACATCTGATAAGCGCCGAGTAGTCACATTTCTACTTCTTAGCCTGTGCTCCATATTGTATTGACATAGATATAGTCTTCTGCACTACTGGATGACTTGCATTTAGTACTGGTTTGCATCCTTGTTTAGGATTAAACAAGGATTAGCAGTAAACTGTAAATCTGTAACCCTGTTAGGTTCTCTGTTGTAGCAACACAGAAGCAATGCTTTTGCTCTAAGATGGAATGCTTTCCTCAGTTTCTTCAAGTGGTCTGGGCACAAATGCAATGGTCTTTTCAGCAGTGTCCTGTAGGTTTTTGCAACTATGAGTCCACATTCATAACCAGAGGCAGTGGCAGTCACAACACTGTGCAACACAAGGTCAAATAATATAAATATCTGGCTGTTTGTAAATCAGGCATTTTGGTGCTTCAAATCTTTGCAGATCCACAAAATTTTGCTCTGAACAATTGTGCAGCAGATGCACAGTTAAGGAGAAACACACGGTGTTGTACACATTAGGCCAGAACAGATCTGTGATTGAAACTTTTGTAATTGTATTTGTTTGTTCTGAATTTTTGCTCCTGTTGGAGACCTTATGGACCAAACGAAACAATTCTGGTAGCATGAAGTGGCGACTGGCAAAGATTGGTTTCCACCTCACTCTCCAGGGTGCTGTAATACAGCATGAAGGTGAAGCTAAGGCTGTACTACAGGGCTTGAGAAGCCTTTCCCCCAAAAATTCCATTATTTTGATATCACACTTTAGACTGATTATTGAAAAACATGGCTGTCATTCTTTAAAAAGCTTTGGACATGGAAGAAAGTCTGTAGCATACCTATTTGATATGGAGAAATCCATCAAGTGAGCCAGATGCTGTGTAATTCTGGCAGGCCTTACATGACATTAGGTAGCAATATGCAGCCTTACCAGGGTTAAATGACATCTGTGCATTTTGCAAATATGACATCTGATTTTTTATGAAAAGACATGAAGAGCAGTTACTTGGCTTTTGTTGAGTTCCTCATATATGTGCAAAGATTTTTTTTGTCTTTTTGCTTTCATTGGTGAGACATATTCTGAAATGTCAGTTTTGTCAGTAATTACATTCTGAATTATTTTTAATATTATTTTATTTATTTGTGCTGCAACCGGTGGTTACAATACAAATGGTGGGTTGTGTCTTTTCTATTGTATGGATAACAGAAGATTGGATTTTGTTTCTGTGAACAAACCCTTTACATAGCAGTATTTTTTCAGTACTGCCTTTATAGTCACCAACATTACAGTCTGCTACAGTGTACGGCGCTGCCAAAACATTACAGACAAGTAGGTATTTGCATGCTTCCCATAACAAACAGGTGCCAGTGTTGCACATACATACACTGTATTGTGCACAGCATACCTTTATGCACAATATGGAATCAGCAAGTGTACTATCTGGGTCAAAAATCACATTCATGTACAGTAAACTGAGCACAGAAGTTGGTTCCCCAGATCACATACTGCATATAATGGAGGGTCAGCAAGTGACAAGCCTCTAAAGCATTGCAAGTAAATGAATTCAGGTAATAGACTGCAAAGCTGGTATCTGACATTAATTAATCACTCGAGTCTGTTCTCCTGATGTAGCAGAAATATTAGTAAGGTACTAATACAGTGTACACTGGAATATTTCTGTACAAAGTTAAGAGGCATGCCTGGAACAGTAATTGTATTTACTCATTTTTACAGGAAGCAACACACCATACTCCAGCAAAATGTTCAATTTTTCTGCAGTGTTTATACTCAAATTGATTTGAAAGATATCCAGGGTCATATGCAATGTGTTGTGCAGACCAGAGAAGTAAACCGATTTTCCTTGAGGGTGTTGCATTTTGCAGAATCCGTAGTTCGATTTTTGCTGTGTTGGAATTTTCCATAGTCTGCTTTACACCCTGTCTTCTGTCTGGCTGCCTAGTTTGAGCGATACCTCATAGTCCATAATTTATCACTCTTCCTTGTGCTATTGCTGACTCAATCTGACTAGCAATGATTTTAGTCTTCTGTGACTAAACAATTTTCAATACAAATTGAAATTTGAAAATAAATTGTGAAGCATTTCAACTTCCATGCTTCCAAGCTTGTATGTGATAATGATTTGGGCAAAGTAACAGCCTTGTTTTGCTAATTTACTCACTTTCTCCCTATCCTGATGTAATTTATAATACCCAGCTATACTAATTACCCTGCAACTGAATTGTCCTTAAATGTACATGTATCATGTACATTCATGTACATGTACATATCGTCATCAAGAACTGTATACAACATATACTTAGCTTTGTCTCTAGAACAGTCTAAGAGGAGCACGTTTTATTTCCTTAGAAGGTGATTATCATTAAATTGAATTACATAGCTTTGCACAGATTCCATCTCAAACAGTAGAAAGAAATTGCAGGTTCTCTGGATTTGTGGAAATGACAAGTGCGCAAGCAGAGCAAACCAAGTAATCCTGAGCCTTACACAAAAAGGTGGTCTACACAGCTCTCCATTTCTGTCTCCCTTCTCACATCTGAGCAGTGTCACTTAATGCTTCACCAGGTCTGAAGTATCCCAGAATAATTGGAATTATCTAAAGTACTGTTCTGAGATTCCTCCTTCCTGCTTCAAGGCAAAGATACACTGAAAGCTCACTGTTGGAAATAAACTACACTGACAACAGTTCACTCTGATCTCTAAAATCAAAGTGAGTGGGAGAGAGAGAAGGCGCCAATGCAAAGAAATATGTCCATATTGAAATAAATAGGGATTTCTACTTGATTAATAGGCTTTTAGTTTGGAAAAATTGCTGCTGCCTAAGTTAGTTTATCAAAGAAAGTCAACAACCTGCATCTAAAATGCCTCATGAATGCAGTGGTAGATCCATTTCAATTTTTTGAGCAACTTTTCATTGCATGAAGATGATGGATACATTCATCTTGCAGAGCATATACACAAAGACATTCTTATAGATGTCTTGCTTGAACATTGCTTCTTATAATCAATGTTAATTTACTAAGATTGAAGACAAAAACCACTATAAACCCATTCTGAAGAAAAATAAACATGCTAGGTAGTAGAACTATATAAATAAAAATTTTTTGTTCGTTTACTCTGTAGCAAGCAAAATATGAAAGCCCAATAGAATTTCTTAGATCACATTCCCTTGTTAAAATATGTTGATGTTGATATTAAACCCTTTTGAAAGCTTACTACTTACCTCTGCTGCATCCAAAAAATGCTTTTTAAGTTTGGGATTGCTGACTTGCATTTTCCAGCACACTGTTAAACTTTCTGGTTTTTATTTGTTCTGTGAAGCAGCAGCACAAAGAAGTAAAATAGCCATGTTTACAGCCATGCATACCACAGACCTATTTACCCATCTCATCTGTGGGATTCTGATCTCTTCCAAAATGTGAGAGACATTCACAAAGAGTTTTCTGGCAAGTAGTGTAATAATACCCAGTGTTTTGATACAATAAATCTTACTGATAGGATTCCAATAAAAAAAAATATCTGGAGATTATAAATTCAGGTACTGTAATTTCCAAGTGCATTTATAGATCTCTCAGCTTCACAGCAAATTCTCATTTTCAACATGCAACAGTGGTGTTGAAAGACAGTACAACTGTGGGATTTAAAGCTCAGGTCTGTTTTGTGTGAAGAACATAGTGAAAAGATTTGTGTAGAAAAAAATACTACGTTCATAAAATACACCATAAAATTATCACTTATCAGCAAAAATGTAGGGGTAGAATCCTGAATCTTTTGAACTTGATGACAAAACTGCCATAGTTCAAACTAAGACAATGACTCCAGGTTAAAATGCCAATAAAGCAGAAAACATTCAGAAAGGGTAGTTAATGGTCTTTTCTTTTAAAGTGCATTTTGTTACTAACACAAAGTCCAGTTTACAATTAGGTCATCATTGTTTATTTTCAAATTTGGGCCTCATGGCAATACGGTATAGAAAGGTTGTTGTTCATTGCCTCATGATCTAGGAATGAACCTTCCCGCCTCCTCCTCCTCCTCAGAAGTACTTTGCCTAAGGAATAATCACATTAAAATCAGTAGGATGTCTCCCTGACTGAGGTAGCACTCAGCATGAACAGTGTTGGCAGAGCTGAACTCTAAATTGAATTGACATCCTCATTCTTCTGCCCATTTCCTCTCCTAGTGTTGTTCCACTGACACATAAATAGTATCAAACCTGCCATATTTTTATTTTAAGTCAAATATTTTACATCTTTCTATAAACTATGTATGGTGGTTTGTTTTGTATTGCATTGGAGGATTTATTCTATTGATTAAACATTGACTCATTTACATTTATATCACTTCTGTACTAACAGCTTTATCATGGTCACATTGTTACTATTACAATTTAACATCAGGTAAAAAAAAAATATAACTATACATTTTTCTACCTAATAAATCTGATGATCATGGCTTTATTTTCTCTACCTCAGTTAATACAAAGTCAGTTCCTATTTTCCAGTTAATACAGATTGTGATAATGCATTCAGAGTCAAAAGCAAACTACCCTATGGATCAATCCTCCTGCACATCATTTTTCAACACCGAGCAGAAAAACTCCTAACTGGGAGGAGTGGATGGTACACCAGAAGGCTGTGCTGCCGTTCAGTGAGACCTGGATAGGCCGGAGAGCTGGACAGTGAGGAACCTAATGAAGTTCCGTAAGGGCAAGTGTAGTGTCCTGCACCTGGGGAGGAACAACCCCACACATCAGCACAGGCTGGAAGGCAGCTCTGTGGAGAAGGACCTGGGAGCTCTGGTGGGCAGCAAGTTGCCCATGGGCCAGATGTGTGGCCAAGAAGGCTGGTGGGATCCTGGGGTGCATTAGGAGAAGTGTGGCCAGCAGGTCAAGGGAGGTGATTCCCCCCCCTCTGCTCTGCCCTGGTGAGGCCACATCTGGAGTGCTGTGTCCGGTTCTGGGCTCCCCAGTTTGAGAGAGAGAACTACTGGAGAGGGTCCAGTGGAGGGTATGAAGATGATGAGGGGACTGGAGCATCTCCCTGATGAGGAAAGGCTGAGAAAGCTGGGCCTGTTCAGCCTGGAGAAGGGAAGGCTGAGAGGGGATCTTATCAATACATACACATATCTTAAGGGAAAATGTCAGGAGGATGGGGCCAGGGTCTTCTCAGTGGTGCCCAGGGACAGGACAAGGGGCAACAGGCACAGGAACTTCCTTCTGAATATGAGGACAAACTTCTCTACCTTTTGCTTCTACCTTCTA
>JAVJGJ010000032.1:9674926-9718925 GCA_035590215.1 Microhierax caerulescens
GGTGACCCTGCCTTAGCAGGGGGTTGGACTAGATGGTCTCCACAGCTCCCTTCCGACCCTGGCCGTGCTGTGATTCTGAGGTGGGGCACCTAGCATTCAGATTTTTCAGCCTGCGGTATACAGAGCATAAATGAAGTCAACACTTCCTCCTGTGGAGTCTTGCTCAGAAATGGATGAGGGGCTGGAGACACAACAGGAGGGTGTAGTGTGCCGAATGATGTGGTGTAGACAGGCTGCTTTCCAGTTAATCATGTCAGAGTGACCAGTGGTTACTGACTCCTTTGTTAGGCTCTGAGTGTTCGCTGTGCATACATCAGGTGAACATCTGATCCTGGTGAAACTGGTTTTCTTTTCATAAATAAGCCTTATCAAATAAGAAAACTCTCATCCTACAGTGATGCAGTGCTTTGGAATGCAAGAAATACAATACAAGGCTAAGAAGATTCAGAGTTTGACTCAGAGTCAGAAATGCTCATTTAGTTCTGCACAGAGTTTGTGAAGAACTTGAGCATCACTCCTTCATCCTGACTTTTAAGAAGATTGTTAGTTAACTAGCTACATATCTACCCAACAACTCTGAGCCTGAATATCTTGCCTTAGGAGGGACCATTCGTACTGCCATTGAAATCTGTAAGGCTCCTTGCAGTAGCTTAATTGAAAATGGAATTTGGTGCTCTCTTTCACTAAATTATCAAATCAACAAGGAAAAGGTTTAGTATTCACATGCTAATTGACAGCAATATTTTAGCAAAAAGCTGTGAAAAGTAAATGTGTGGGTTGTAAAAACCAAAAGCAGTATAACTGCTAAATGTAGCTAATCTGAAAAAGTGTCTGAAACAAGTGAAAACAATTACCAAATAATAGTTTCTTTTAGAAGCTCATTAACTAATGTTAAATTAATTTAGAACTTCTTAATAAAGCAAGATAGGCAACTAATGTAATTAATAAGGATTCATTCTGACCTTATTTGCATCTTTGAAAATAACAGCACTTGCTCTACTGAAACCAATCAAATGAGACTAGTCAAATCAGGATCATCCCCCTTGCATGTAAAGGTCTTCTCCAACAACCACTGAATGTCAGTGGAATTACTTCTGTTGATTGAATGAATGCTGAATTTGTCCAGGGGTCGGTGATCTTGGTCAATATGACTATACAGTAAAAATTTTTCTTTGCACGCAATCTTTTTTTGCAGCATGGCATTCACAGGTGTGTAGGGAATCATCAAACACCTACTGGTGGAAAGACAGTGCTGAGTCTGATCCACCCATGAATTCCAAACAGAGACGGACATTGCTGGACATGTGCAGCTGGTGAGAGGAAATTTGCTTTACTGAGTATTTCAGGGTCAGAGACTGGGAAAGAAAAATTGCTAAGCTCCAGTTAATTCCACAGCTAGAAAACATAGAGCTTCTGGGTCAGGATTAAAGGGAGGTCAGGGACAGGTGACATTATAGTGAGGGTCTGTTATAGGCCCCCTGACCAGGAAGACCAAGTAGATGAGATTGTAGACAAACAGGAGCAGCCTCACATTCACAAGACTTGGTCCTCATGGGGGACTTCAACCATCCCAATATCTGTTGGAGGGATCACACAGCTGGGCATAAGCAATCTAGGACGTTCCTGAAATGTGTTGATGATAACTTCTCCAAGTGATGGAGAAGCCAACAAAGAGTGGTGCCATACTGGACCTTGTTCTCACCAACAAGGAGGGGCTGGCAGGGAATGTGAAGCTCAAGGGCAGCCCTGGCTGCACTGACCATTAAATGGTGGAGTTCACAATCCTTAGGGCAGCGATGAGGGCACACAGAAAGCTCACTGTCCTGGACTTCAGGACTTTGGCCTCTTCAGGGATCTGGTTGGTAGAGTACCATGGCAAGGCATCCCAACAAGGAAGAACTTGGGGAAAAATGCCAGGAGTCCTGCATGGATGAACAAGTTCACTGATGACACCAAGCTGTGTGGTGTGGTTGACACACTGGAGGGAAGGGATGGTCCATCCAGATGGACCTTGACAGCCTTGAGAGGTGGGTCTGTGCAAACCTCGTGAAGTTCAGCAAGGCCAAGTGCAAGGCCCTGCATGTGTGTCTGGGCAAAAGACTTATTCAACGGTCTCTAAATAAAAATAGTGGAGCTCCGTTTTTTTTAAGTTATTGAGACAATTAACTTCCTTTTTAGTTTGCAAGATGCAGTTACTTTTTCTTTGTATCTTGTAATGAAACTTACTCAAAAAAAGCTGTATACATTGGGGTTTATGTTCCACTAAAATCAAGGTAGAACTTCTGAGGTGGAAACTTAGCTACACATATAGTATTATCACACACATACTGTTACTACTGGAGAAATGGAAAATTATAGTGATATCTCTCATTAATAATTGATTTATAGTAAGCTATAATGTTAAAGCCATGAAGTTGTAATAGGATCAAGAAGCATGTTGGTGGTCTATTAATATTAAAGTTTAAAATTATTCCTTACACATGTATAATTTCTTCAAGTTTTATAACAAGACATACCATACGTTTATTTTAATCCAGAAATTGCAACAAACCCATACATTTAAAAAAGTGACTCTGAGTATCTGACAGCAAAAATCTATTTCTGCAGTTTAAAAATGGGTGTCATGGTTTACATGGAATTGACTGCAGGCTTTCATTTTTTCAGTGTTAATTTCATATAAAAAAAAATAAATGATGAGATGAATCTGTTTTGGCATTAAAATAATTCACTATGACCTGCCATGCAGTATTTGGTCCTTTAGTGTAGTCTACATATTTCAAGAAACAATTCTCTAACATCCAGCACTGCTTGATATTGTCCAGTGAAATTTCTTCCCAGACAATTAGAAGAATTGTTTGATTGCAGGGTTGGTATGGACATGCTACAGTATAATCTAGTTCTAACTATATCTGCTAAGATTTTGCGTGCTTGTGGTACCTATGATAGAACTGAAAAAAAAAAATCAAACAAAGACTTATGTGAAGAGAAACAGAGGCTGCAATTTTGAATTAACATTTTAAAGGGTGCAACATGTGAAATAGTGAGTTATAGCTATGTTGGTTCACTGAAGCATTGTTTCCAAGGTCACAGCTTGTTTTTAATGAAACACCTGCAAGAAAGACATGTTTCATCTTTCTATTTTTTCCTCTTCTGTAAAGATGAGAAGGAAGTTTTAATTTTCCAAATTACACATTTCAAAGTATATACAATGCAAGAGAATAATATATTTTGCTTCTTTTTAATAATCTAAAACTAAGACTTACTGATGTACAAGTTAAGTGTTTGGAAGAAAAATTCCTTGTTTAATGTGGAGTAATATATTACACTAAAATGAGATTAGTTTTCTTCCAGTATATTTCTAGAACAGAAAAAAGCCCCCAGCTATCCTCCATTTCAGGCTTTTTTAATGTTAATGTAAAAGATATGTATGACATTACTCTTACAATCTTAAAAAGAGGAGTTATTAAAACGAAATTAGAAATGCTGATGAATAGTATTTGGATAAAATGTAAAACTCTTTAATGGATTTTTGTAAAATTGTGATGAATTAAACAGTTTATAAAGAGCTAGTTCTTTTATAAAAGTCAAAAGTTGAAATAAGAGAGAATTACCTTCCTATGCTTGATTTTAAATACAGAACAATGGAATGCATACATATTGCATTTGATATATTAAAAGAAGTATCATTATCAATAGAGAGTATGATTTCATAAGTCATTAAAAGGCTAAAAGGGAAATAGCTTACACTTTGATTTTAAATGCGGATAAAGTGATACTGTGATGCTTGTGGAGACTCAAACTTACTCCAGAAAAACAAAGCAATGAATGAATACCTTGACCAAGAAATGATTATGTTACTGGAAAATTAAGAAATTAACTTTAAATATAGATCAACAATTATGAAATGTAATGCATTTTCATGGACAAAAGTGATTAATTTTCGTCAATATCCTCTAGCAGTTTATAGATTTTTGTACATTAAAAAGACTTAATCAAAGTCTTGATGTATTTCTAAATGCAATACTTCAGGAATATTAGGAACCAAGGAATTGATAGATGCCTCACAGAACTTAATTCAGCAGCTAGGTCATCCACAATCTTAGTAGAATGGTGAACTGATCTACCATTACCTAGAAGTGTCCAACTATTAATGGAGGTGGGGACTGGCCACTCAGAATCTCCAGAAGGAAAAGCAACTGTACAGTATCTCCTTATTGCCACAGGTAAAGATCCCAAATAAGAAATATCTTAAAAGTTAGGGTGCTTGAATTGCTGAAGAAATGTTAAGATACTGCTTGAATGATTTCTTAGATACAAGATTGGACAGAACAATGAGTGAGAGATGGGTGGCCCATCTTCATTGGTAAATCAGTATCTGTCAGTGGAGGCAACAAGCAAATTGATAAGTTCTTCCAGCATGATCTACGGTTTCAGAAAGTTTCCATAAACTTGGGAAGAATTCTGATTGTCTGTTGATACTTAAGAAAGGAATCGTATTGGCCATTTACAAAAAGATGCATAAAAGGAAAGTTCTGTAATGAATACTAAATTCATTCTTGGTATTCATGTCCTTATGCTGATCATCTCAATAGACAAGGAAAGTTGCTGCAAATGGAACTGTGTAGCACTTGGAGTACCAAGAACTGTGCAATCATAATGATTTCATTGGAAAGCAAAAGTGTGCAGCTTCTCTGCAAGTCAATGCATTTGTAAGTACCACCTGGGCAAAGACTAAACTAACTACAAGCAACTGTACTGTCTTTACAGATGGATCAGTGTACATGGAACTGGCCATTAATTTTTTTCATCATGAGCCTAATGTCTTTATTTACATTTTATATACATTAAACTGATGACATGCTGATAATTTTTGTAGGATAAATATAAACATCTAAATATACTTTTCCAGCAGCTGCCATTTAATTAATATTCTGACAGGTCCCTCAACATCATCTTGAGATTCGTACTTTTCCAGGTATTCTTTCACTCTGAAGGTGTGCTATGAAAAGACATACTCCATTTGTTCCTTTTGTTGGCTGCTGCCTGTTTAAAATCATGAGTTAGTTTCAGGCCTAAGTAGAACATGAACCCGGACCAGCAGGGCTCTAATCCTGCCTTCCCTACCAGTTCAAGGAAAACCATAAGTTTTACCTGAAACTATGCTGCTAGGTTTGATCCCAAATTTGTGACTATAACCACAATGTGTACTGACCAACTATTAAACATATCTTTTCTGCACTCTTTTAACGATCTGCCTCAGGATTGCAAACCAGAACATTTAACTGGCCATCTGTTAAAAGTGGACGTCATAGTGAAATAGGTAGTAGGTACATATGAGTAAATGGTGATTGCAGAATATACTATCTAAACCATATGTTCTGATAGCTTTATTCATGTTAATATGAGGTTTTTCTCTACTGGGAAAGTCAATGAAACCAGCAGGTTTATGCAAGAAGTAAGGCACTATTAGAAGTTAGTGATCCAGGACTGCATCATGTGAACAATTTGGTTTTCTCTCAATGATTGGTTTTACATTAGCGTAATGCTATTATTTCCACTCAGCTACCAGTATCAGTGAGGTGAAAATCAGCTCTGCTACTTCCTGATTACACTTTCGAATTTATTTCATTTAATATCTTAGCAAATGAAAACACTGCGAGTTTTAATTAGATCATATTCCACTGTTTTGTAAGGCATGAATATGCCTGAAATTAGAAGTTAGCAAGAACAGTGTTTCACAGTGATCAGCAAAATCTGAGTCCTGAGTGCCTTTGTCAATATAAATCAGAAACATGAACAGTGAAAGAATCTTATCTGACTACTTCTCTGTTTTAAAAAAAAATAATTAGTGCTCTGCATGAATTTTATATTCTTTAAAAATAATTACTACTCTGCATGAATTTTATATGCTTTTATATATTAGGTACAGCTATGCAAGTACTGCTTTAGTAACTGCCTTGCTGCAGTAGGATTTGGAGTATAGAGAACCCCTTCTCAAAGAGGATTTATGGCTGTCTCCACAGGGCTAGTAGATAGATTTGGAATGCTCACCATAAGAAACAATTTGATTTCTTCCCCAAACCAATGCACTAAATTATCAAAACCCACTCGGTTACATTGATTTTGAACTGATTTTAAAGAAGTACTTAGTTGTACTCTGGCTATTGAGTTTCTGAGAATAGTACAGCAGTGAGAAGATCCAAAGGATATCTCATGAGCACATGAAATTAGCTTGCTTTGTGACAGGAACTGAAACAACATACAGCAACCAGGGATAATATAGATAAATAGACATAGCAGAAATGAACATCGGGAACTAGCAATAAATCACGCAAAAGCTGCCCTCTCTACGAAGTATTTTTCACCTGACTGCCATTATCAAAACAGCCTTCTCAAGCTCAGATGTATTTCTTTGTGGTATATAGATTTCTACTTCTGGCAGTTTCCTGCTTTTTTCCCCCATCAGACCTTCCTACCTGTCTAAAAGTGATGGCCCCCTCACCCCCTACCCCATGCTCCTTTTTTTGTGTGCCTCTGCATCAGAACCAGTTCTTGGAAGGGAAAACCATGTCAGTTGGCAGGAATAAAGGAATCAACTAAGACAAAGTAGGAAACGGTGCCAGTCAACTGCTCCATCAAAGGTTAAGGGTAGTAAGTGACAGGGTTTTCCTGGATACATCTCATCTTCTAGTCAGAAATGGCGCACAAATGGATTGTGAGGACAGGTTATATTGGAATAAGATTTGAGACTATCTTCTAGCCCGACCAAAGCTGGTACTGCTCCTGCATGCTAAGCCTACCAAATAGCCAGAGTATGTGTGTTGTACGCTGCAGCCACTCAGTGCTCACACACTCGTGCATGGATGGGTTGTCGTGCTGAGGATGTGCAGGAAGCATTGCGCTTACTGCGTGTGCACTGCCCATGTGTTCTCACCTTTGCAGGCAATTCATTGCCGCTGTTCCTTTTTCCCTTCTCCCTACACACTGGATTAATTGCACAAATGCAGAACATGTTCTGTATCTGAAATGCCCTGGCAATGTTGTTGGATTTGCTGTGCTCAAAGCCTGCAGCACGTGCCTACTTAGCTATGGACGGAAGTATGCAAGTCTGGCCAGGGTCCTTTCTGACTGCTGTGCTGCCTTGTTAATCTGGGATTTACTCATTCACCACAATGTCTGAAACTGACCTCTTCATCTTTCAAGTTTTCCAGTGAGTTCAGTTCTCTGGTTTTGCTTTCAGCAATGCAGGTTGCTAAGTGATGGCTACGCAGTTATCCATTGCCCAGTGACTTAGAGGAAGGGTCCAGATAGCTGTTGCCCCAGTAAATAAGCTCAAAGAAGTTGATATTCTCTGCTTAAAATGTTTAGGAGTAGAAATGATGGCCTGTGATGGGAGTTTCTTTGAACAAATGGCTGTGAGAGCAATTTGATAAAGGCTAGAGATATATTGGATATTCACGAGTAACAGCTCTCAGAAATGAGCTTTGATTTCTGAATATGGAGCAGAGAGAAAAGCGATAAATGGAAGAGATAATTTTGTTTGCTGCTAATAATTTATCAGCTTTAATCAGGGTGAAACCTATCCATTAAAATGTATGCGGAAGTGTGATGATAGTATTAGGAGTGCCTCATTATTGTTAATTCATTTAGTACTCAGTGTAATAGCACTAATCATAATTAACTCCTCTGGTATTAATAGGGTTGTCATACAATACGTACAGTATTTGCATGAGAATTCCACTCTAGATTCTCATTAATTAAAACACAATAAAAATGTCAGCACTTTAATTTGCCTTATGTTAAGTACTATGAGGAGGTTTCCAAGTTGTTCCTGTTAGAATTTATCAAAATACTGCTGCTACATTAATTTTAGGCAGAAATAATAGTTTGTAACCACCTATCTATCAGCTAATTACTGTTTAAAAGTCTTTCATTTTTCAGGGGATTACTGTTGCAAATGAACAGAGGAGGACCAGTAGCTTAATAGATCAGTGCTGGAGGTTTTATTCTGACCAGGTTTCTCTGCCACTGTTCACAAGACGCTCAGCGCCATGGCCTCGCAGGGCCAGTGTTTCCCTGGGGGCTGGGGTCCGGGTGCTCTGGGGGCTCTGCCCGGGTAGCCAGGGTCTCTCCCCCCACGCCAGCCAGGAGCAGGGCAGCCCCGGGCACTGGGCATCTCCCTGGGGAAGGCGCCGGGCTGAGGCCAAGCCTGGATGTGGGCCACAGGTGGGGGTCCATGTCTGGGCCAGTGGTGCCCGTGGCAGGCACAGTCATGGCTGCGGTACGGTGGGAACTGGGGTGACGGTGGTGGTGGGGAGGCTGGGGTTCAGGCAGCTCCTGTGGGAAGGGGCTCTCCCCGCAGCACTGTCTGCAGCCTCTCTCTCCAGAGGCGCCCAGAGGAAGGGGCAGCCCCACTTCACTGCCTCCAGGTTGGCCCTGAGCACAGGCAACCAAACCTCCAGGAGAGGCACAATCTCAGGGCCTTTACCAAAGGGCTTCTGCTTGGAAATAAAGAAAAAAGGCAGCGTAATTGTGGCTGTTGTATCAGTGACTTTAGTGGTCTGTAAGCTACCCCTCTGCAGAACGTTATTCTGAGCTCTTGGGCAGCCTTTTCATTGCCTTCTCCTAGGCCTATGCCTTGCTGTGCTGCTTTAAATGAATCCTTTTGGCTGGCTTATGGAAATCTGTCTTCAGAGCACAGGCACTGAGAAATTCTTGATTTCCTTGGTAGGAGGCTTCAGCCCTTTACATGTGAAAACGGATGACTACAAGATGGAAATGCCACTGATCACAACTTGATGTGTGCTCTGGATGTGATGTGAACACTAGCAGCACAGAAAGGCAGCAGCCAAGTGCTTTTTGTGTCCTGGCCAGTCTACATCATGCCACTGACCAGCTTTGGGCAGCCCATGTGCCTGGCACAAGGTGCTTCTCAGGAATTCTGCTGGGCACAGAATGAAGCCCCAGTCCTGGATCCTGCTCTTGTCCATGGGAGTTTTGTTGAACTGAAGCTCTGCCTTTGGCTATGACAGAACAAGCTGTGGTCACACGGGGTGAAGAGGATGAAGAGCTGTAGCTGTATGGCATCTAAAGAATAATTCAGATTGTGCACTGGCTCACTTGTTACATGCATTGAGCCTTGTTTGTCCTGTTACAGGAATCACATGGCTCGTGTGGTAAGGGGTAGGTGCTCACACTGCCTGTGCTCAGGCAGCTCACTAAAGGAGACGATGTGATAAGAGGCAATGCTAATGTTCCTACAGTTCAAGCTCTTGTGTGCTCTTCAATAAATTCATTGATGTTATTAACATTCCAGGCGTTAAGAAAGTCATTACTTAGATCCTACTTCCTCAGCCCAAATACAAGTGTGTCTTAAAAAGTCCCAAGGGTTTTCTTTATTGTTTCTCCTTCTCTTTGCCTTTTGGTTCTTCAGAGTGTGCTGTCTCTGCCACCCTAGGATATAAGAGCTGGAGGTCCTCAAGTTTTCAGATGAATCATGGAGCTAAAAGTAAAACACCAATAGCCTGTGGCCATACACCAAGCTATTTCATGGCAGAATTATAATATAAGGTTCAAAGCTGGAGATTTAATCCTTATGTGGTAAAGAAGCAGCAGGAATTGTACTTTGAATGATGACTTGAGGGACTGTCATTCAGTACCTGGTTTGAGCTGGTATTATCGATCCAGGAGTTTGTAGCTCTATATGGTACCAGAAGAGTTTCTTCTCTGTACTTTCGTCATGTACAAATGTCCTGTGGTGTTTTTTATTTTAATAGATGGGATAGTTTACATTATAGAAGCACATAAATTGACTATAAGCTTTAGAAGATCTTTGTTTTCAGACTGAGCACTTCAGGATCTGGGAACCATCACAGATTTAATTAAAATTCATGTTTTCCTTTTTATTTTCATGTTGACTCGTTTGTATTCAGGGCATGTCCTGAGCAGGTTTATTTTGATAGATTGTTATCCACAATAAATTGAAATACCTTTCACAGTGCTCTCTGTAAGATAAGAAAAAAAAATACTGGAGTTATATTCCTAAATCCTAGGTGGCTATGCCAGTAGATTGATTTGTGCTGTAGGTTTTCACCTTCATTTAAACATTGCTGAAATGAGCATGGAGCTTAATGATTTTTATCAGGTCTCTAAGAAAATATTGGAAATTATTAATTGATTGTGCATATTAAAATATTTATACAGCAGTAAAATCATCATTCTTATCACTGATACACACTATGGTCTAAAATACATCTGTCACTTCAGCCATTTTCTACTCTTGTTTTGTTTTCTTCTCTCACAGAGCAGTTTGTGACATTATTATGTTATGTCTGTGGTATAGTAGAATGAATACAGTTTTGATGCCAGCACTATTAAGCTACCTGTTCATTTGTGTTGACATAGTACGAAAGGGCTGAATAGATGGCAGGTCTCACAACCAGGTCCGAAACTTCTTACAATGAAAGGTGAAAAAGAGGGTCTGTGGACCTTGTCCAAGTAATAATGATTTTTCTGAATAGAAGGGAATGCATAGGAATAGAGGAATCTTTTTCTCACTCGATGTGTGCATAGTAGATCTATGCAATTAGGATTTAATTTGTAGTATTTTTCCTTAATAAGTTGGGGTTTACAAAGGCAAACAACACTGAGGTAAGCAAAAGAGAAAAGTATAGCAAAAATTTACATAAATGTTTAAATATATAAAATCTCTTCTCTATATATATACATATATATATTTAAGATGTGGTTTTGAATATATCAGGATATTTATTGGGACACACACACAACATTTTCTGATAATTAAAATTATATGGCACAGCTGTGTTTCACTGTCCTTACCCTCTCCTATGGTTACTTGGTGTTAACGTGACAGGAATATAATCTCTCACTTGAATTCAAATTCTTAGCTAGAGATGGTAAAACTTGTGTTCTAGTGGTGGAAAGAGCTCTTTAAGGACTGATAGCAATCTGATCTGATTCATGTCATCTAAGATATGAACTGCCTCCTGGAAGATCCCTTCTAACTCTGTAGGCTGCTGTTGGAGTGCCTAAATAGTTGCCTTAATATGGAGGTATTTAAGTGTCTGAGTAAGGTAAGATAGGACTGGACCTACATCTACAAAACATGCTGATAACTTTTAAAGACTTGTTAAAAGTTTTCAAGCTTATGAGGGACAGGTCATTCTGTCATCACAGGATGGTGAGCTAGATATGGAGTCAGGTCTGAACCTGGCCCTGTTACTCCTTGCTAGGTGAACTTCAAACAGCTCTTCATCAGCTCTTCCTTAATGAAGGGTCTCTTACTGTCTTGGTACAACACCTAGTGCAGTGGGTCTCTGATCACAGTGACAGCTTTTGTACACTGTCATAAAAAATGCTAATAGTTTCAACTTTAGAACTCCCTTTCTTTGCAAAAGTGTTGTGTTTTGAAGGTGTCTCGGCAGTATGTGATCTTGCCTGTCTTCTCACCACAGTGGGGAAGGCAAAGCCATGCACTTTTTATGCAGTCCCTTGTCAAAGGAAGAACTTGTAACACATCAGCTGGAGAAAGCTGAAATGCTGGACCAGTTTACAAGGATTCTGACAGAAAAATGATATGTTTTGATATACTTTCCTCCTATTGTTTTCCCTGGAAGCCAATTCATGTTTATTTAGGAAAAGTCCCTTTTCTAACTTGGCATAATGGTATTGATTGGCAGAGATGAAGAGAGCTGCTTGCTTATAATTTGTGTGAATGAAGAGACCCTTTGATATCCTGTGTTGATCAGGATTTTTCTTATTTCTAGAGAGGGAAATGGGAAGCATAAAAGCATGGCTCCATTCAGAATAGTGAATTTCTGTGATCTATTATTATATTCTATGCTCTAGTATGTTTCCTGAGTTCCTATTTGCTTAGAACAATTGCTGAGAAAATGAGGATTTGCTGCTCTGAGCTCATACAACAGTGGAAAGGCAAAAGATGTTGCACTTTGCCTCTTGCAGTATCAGTACAATTGCAGCCAAGCTCAGAGCCTTTCCCTATTGGTGCTGACATGAAAAAAAAATTAATGACATTTATTTTCTATTCTTTTTTTCCTTGTCCCAATAGTGACAATTAAACTTGGCTGCCTGGCAGGTCCCTACATTTCTTTTTAAATTCCACAGTGACCAGATCTGTTGAGGAATACCCTTACAGGGAACTGCATAACAAACAGATTTTTATCTGTTTTGGAATTTCCTTTCTGATGCTGCTTGCACTTTTGAAGAAGTTCTACTAAGATTGGTAGGCCTGATTGTTTTTATACTTTTTTCCCACTTATAAACTTTATGGAGAATTTATATTTTTTTTAATGCATTTTCAGACTCAAATAAGGGTTGATGTGCCTGATGGTTTATTAATTTCTGCATTATCAACTGCTCTAAAGAAGATGTAACCTCTGCTCATCAACCTTGCTTATATCCTTATACTGCCATGGATACGTGAATAAGTCTTGCATGAGTATTATTTTGCCCTTTAAAACTGATTTGCTCTTGTAGCATGCCCTATTTATCTACGCACCATTATCCAAACTGTGACATTTTTTTTCCTAATCAATTAAATGTTGAACTTTGTTTTGTGGATAATCTAGCAGAGGACTGGTTACTTACAGACTTGATACAGGTTACTGGTTGATGGTCTATTTCCTGTATTTTGTGAAATGATGAACATGCTGGTTTCCTCTGGCAGTTTTTTCAGACAAAAACAGTTTTGTGATATGATCTAAGTCTTACATGCTGGTCTTATTATCAAATTTAAAAGCTATTTTGTGTGTCTGTCTGCCTGGACACTACTAAATGCATTTGCTTTGCTGAAGATTTCTGTGACCAACTCTTTGTTTAAGTGCAGTGATATTGGGAGATGATGCTTGGATCTTTCATAATACAGATGTCAGAAGAATTATAGTGATACTATGGAGTATTGTGAGCCCGTTACCTATTTGACTACTTTAGGGAGTTACAGCTCAGGGCTGGGTTGTCTGTCTTTTCATGAGCTTTTCTATTCTGAGATATTCTGACCTTACTGGGGGTGGGGGACGCAGGACATGTTTCTGATATACTTCATCTCATGAGGTGGCTGCAATAGATTTGCACCACTGTGTGAGGCACAAGTGAGATTCTCCCATAATGCTGTCTATAGAGTGGCCACCCACATCCAACTACATGAACAGAACAAAAGATTTTAAGACAAGCGAAGTACTGCTTTACAAGCAGGAGATCCAAAATCTTGGCTCCTTCAGAAAATGCAGTCTGGGAGGCGATGTGGTAACAATCCATTTCTATTTTAGCAGATGTTACAGCTCTTGCTCTCTCCCCTCTTGTTTAATCTCAGATACACTGTTGGTGCCAATAGCAAGGGAGAATGTTTCAAACCTTCAAAGCAGTGAGTTTCTGGGACATTTTCCTACTGTGCGGGGGAGAAAAAATGGAAAACACTTTGAGATGGATGTTAATAAATTTAGTAGTAGAAGATATACAATAGCAGGGACTAGACTCAGTAACTCTGGAGGTCCTTTCCAGTGTTTTATTTCTGTGGAGAGCTTAATCCTCTTCTGTATAAATCATTCCATACTTGCCACCCCAAGAAGTGGGTTACACTGCACTATCTTTTCCTGAGCTCTACATTTCTTAATCCTTGCCGTAGCCCCATACAGGGAGGGCTGTTTGCCTAATACTTTGTTCATTTTTGTGAGCAAATTGGCTGGGAGCAGAAAGGGAAGGAAAGGAGCAGAAAGAAT
Source organism: Microhierax caerulescens (assembly GCA_035590215.1). Classification (NCBI taxonomy): domain Eukaryota; kingdom Metazoa; phylum Chordata; class Aves; order Falconiformes; family Falconidae; genus Microhierax; species Microhierax caerulescens. Next base: position 9,688,681 of record JAVJGJ010000032.1, read on the forward strand.
CTGATCTGGCCCCATTTACTTGCCATTACAACTGCTCAAACTGTTTTGACTTACCATAATGAAATATTATATTAAAATCCATCTTTTGTAAAGATAAAATTGATTTTCACTTACATTTTGTAGTTGTTGGTAAAATCTGAAATGGTTTTCTTTTTAATGCTGCTGTCCCTTTCTTCCCTTCCCTCTCTCCAGTCCTGAATACCAAAGTGCAAAAACCTAGAATGTTCTGACTCTTTAAACTGCACATTGCTGGCAGTTTAAAGGCTAACCTTATAACTTGGAGACATTTTGGGAAGAGAATCGGAGAAAGATAGATGAAGATCTATTTCTTCTCAAAACTTGCAGAACTAAAATCTCATTTCTGAAGAGTTATAAAATCTGTACTTTACTGAGACAGGTTGCATCCTTTAGACAATTACTGGCACTGGCTGCACAAGGAAGTAAATGACATTGTATAGAAAAGGAGGTAATTCACTGTTTTTCCAGAGGAAGAAGGCAAAAGTAAGGTGTAAGAATTTTGAGAAGTTTATCATGTGGAAATAATAAGAAAAGTGTCCTCTATACAGACCTGTGGGCTAGGGACCACAGCTTGGAAGCCCTTACCTGCACACATCCTCTTGGGAAAAATTGAGAACCTAGATGAAATTCTGATCATATTGAAATAAATTAAAAGTTTTGGCACTGACATCAATAAGGCTAAACTTTTATCCCTTTTATTTTACAGTTGTTCTGTGTTCATAAAGTGCAAGGTATGTACTTTTTACTATGGCTGCACATGAAAGCAGGTCTAGAGAGTTATGTATGTACCAATATGTATGCAAAAAGTGTATGGTTTCTCAGTTAATATGCCACAGGATTTGTTGATGGGATGTGAGCTAAAGGAATAAATTAAGAGACTACTGGCACTAAAATGCTGGAAATGGAAAAACATGTATAGTTAGGACCAGATGTTAAACTGGAGTTTCAAAATCAGTGCTCTTTATGTAGGATGGCTATGGAAGCTGAAAGGCTTTAGCAAAATACAAACCTTCCAGGGGAGATGAAAAACTTAGGCCTCACCACTGAAAACTGGAAACTCTTCTCTCAGGAAAAGCCTTCTACCTGTGAAATGGAGATAACAGCGTTCCTCTTCTCCTTTATTTTCTTAGTTAGTCTCTTCTGGCCAGGGCCTATTACTAATGATGGATTTATATAGACTGTGTTATAATGATCGATTTGTGTGAAGTTCTAATAATAGCAACAAGAATTCACTGATATTGAACAAGGTAAAAGTTCTCTTCAATGTATTTCCCCAAGAAAAATTAGAGTGAATATTTTTGAAGTACTGTAAATTGATCAGATGTTTCTCAGTATCTTACTGTGTTTCATCCGGTATTTTAATGGAAGAATAAGGTATTTCTCATCACACTGCCAAAACTGCAGGACTGGGAGAAGTAGACTGCTGTTGTTATGGGAAGAAAGGTCCAGCAAACTGCTTCAAGTAAAATTATTTTGAAACAGAACTTGTTTCTTTCATGGATGCTGCACATATGGAAAACTAGCTTGGCCCCAGGATGGTCTATTGCCTGCAACACAGGCTTCCTTAATGGCGGTGTTTGTGCCTTTAACATGCTCTTTGCCATCCGTGCTCTTTCAGTCATTCCTTCTCTAGCATTTCCCTTATTTCCTTTGTTTCTCTTTTTGCTTTAATTTCACATACATTCATGTGTTTTCTTTCCCTAGTGTGGCCTCCAGACTCTGAGATTTGGTTGAAATGAATGCATGTGAACAGAACAGTTATCCATCACTCTCGCTCAGTTGTGCATGCACACAGGTGCAGAATGAGAGAAAGGTGGAACGAAAATCACAATTCTTTACAAGAGAAAAATAGCATTATTAAAGCTGAAAGACAGCCCACCAACCTGCTTCTGCTGATGGATCTTTATCTTTCCCACTGCATCAGTTATAGAAGATAACATAAAGCATTTATTAATACACCAGTACTACTACACTAATACTTACAAACACAAACCCAGTGGTGCACATAGTAAAAAAAAAAACCAAACTCTTATACAAACTTGTGTGCTAAGCATATCCTGCTCTAGAGTCAGCCAATTAAATTTTGTTCTGATGATGTAATTCTCATAACTTCATATGGTCTGCCTGACACTGTGATTTTGACTTAAGAGCTGATTTCTGTACCCACACAGAGTATTTCAGCTCCCTAGCTTGATCATGCACTTGAATTAATCTATTATATTAAAAGTGCTTTATTTCTGATTATATCAAAGTTTGAAAGTTAATAGTATTATCTTTGTTCCCTGTTCACAGCACCTAAATGGAGTGACCAGAATGTCAGAATTGTGTAGTGGTCAGAAGCTCCCAATGGACAATTCATTTTTGGAAAGGGAAAGAGGCAGTTTCTCTTTAATTGGGACAGCAATGCTCTTTTCCTCAAATGTCAACACCTAATGTTGTGAGGAGACCAAAAATAATGGGGCTACCATACCATAAATAACTGTGTGTCATATTACAGTTTTACAGAGCCAGAAATACTTTGTGCTTCACTAGGCTTTTGCTTTATGAGACAATAAAGTCCTCTGGCAAATAAATGCCAGGATCTCAGCCCAAGGGAGTGGTGATGCTTTTCAGAAGACTTTTGCATGGGTTGTTTATTGCCTTATAAATGCACAGCCAAATGAAGTTGCTATAATGTTACCTTTTGCATATGAATTATATCTCCTCTGTCCATCTGCAGTTATGCATACTTCTTATTGCCTGGGGTTTTTTCCCTTCTGTCTTTCTCCTTTACATTTTTACCTGCAGGTGTTGTGCTAGGTGGGACTTCTAGCCCAAAATGTATGGGAATGTCACTACTGCTAACCCTAGGTATTTACATGTTAGACACCAAATTCCTAAGATGCAAACAGAAATCAGTGCATGCAGAACGTGTCTTCTGGGATCTGAGCTGCTATGTTATATCTGGGACATGTTAGTGCTCTGTGGGCTTACAAATATGCTGTCTGGAAAAAAAGAAAAGAAAATGGAGATTAGGAATCTGAAGTGCCTTTAGGACCTCAGGCTTCAAATATGCTGTGACAGCTGGTAACACCGAACATGTCTTAACCATTCTCGACAAAGACAAATTTCAGCCATGGCTGACTACTGAAATGAACAGTCAGCCTTACAGCAAACTTGTGTGTAGGGAAACTAGAAACCAGGCTGGTGAACAAATGAAATGGGCCATCCAGATGGATACTCCTGTGTGGATTTGCAAGATCCACACAGAGCTCTCTCCCTGTCACTGCCCAAAGGGTACTTAAGAAATGCAAGAAAAAAGAAAGTACACTTAGTTATTTCAGGTGGTCCACGAGTATGGCAAGAGGATAATTCAGGCTGAGAGGGACCTTAGGGAGCTCCCTAGTCTACCTCACCTTGCTCAAAGCAGGGGCAGACCAGGGTGCTAAATCCAGTCTTGATTATCTCCAGGGATGCAGACTGCACAGCCTTATACCTACTCAGAAATTTTCTTCTTTGAATGTATTTCTCTGCCATCCTCCTGCTATGTATCTCTAGGAGTCTTGGCTCTGTCTTCTTGGTAATCACCTTAGGGATACTGAAAGGCAGCTATTAGGACATGAAACTGAGCAAAGGCAAATTTAAGCCCACTTCTGTTATTTTTCTTTTTATCAGTAAGGTCTGTGAAGCTCTTGATCCTATTGCCAGATTAATTTAAAACTGCTGATAATATGCTGCAAGAAATAATTCTGCATTGACACCAGAGGGGAGGAGACAATTTCTTGTTATGTCCTTGATATCCTATGATCCAATTAACATTTTAGGGAGTATGACCTGATGGAATTACATCTTGTGGAGATTAAAAGCACTTCTTTATCCACCCATGCCAGAATGATCCCAAAATTCTTCTGGTCAATAGTCTGCAATTATGTTAATGCTATTTATGAAGATTTCATTATGAGGACTCATACGAACTGTGGACTGTAGACCTTCATATTTTATTTTGTTAACAAACTCATTGAGAGGAGATTAAAAATGCAAATGCTTTCATTTCCTCCACTACTCGGCTGTCCCTGGTCTGCTTCAGTCTTCCACGCAGTTACAGTTAAGAGTCAATGCTTATTTTTTTCATAGAGAATGATATAGAGTAAATGTGGAAAAAGTGGGTGATCCATACGTTATTTTTTGAATATTGCAGGTTCATTGGTTTGTTGTATTGCATTTCTGTTGTGGCGCCAACATAGTAGCAAAGGGGGTCAGCAGTCATTAAGGTGCCCTGCCTTCTACAGTTGTTTGTGTCAGCTGAGCCTGGTTGACCGTTAGGTAAAACAGGTGTAAGTGCTCTGCCTGATGGGGGATAACGTTAGGTAAAACAGGTGTAAGTGCTCTGCCTGATGGGCGATAACGTGTGTTCTATTGCTCCTTGATTGCCTTTGTTGAGATTAAACAAGGCTGCTTTTCAAAAGAGTAGAAGGGAACTCTGGAGCTGGAGTGGGGGGTTTGCTGGGACTGTGTGGCCACTTCGTTGGCGTGTCTCACGGATCCGTGGGCTTTGGAGAGCTGAAGGCTTAGATCTTGCTGAGGTACTTTTGGAGAGACTGAGATGGGGTTGCAGGCTGCTGAACTTGAGTGTCTGTATTTTTGCAAGAGGGACTCTGCTGCTGTGAAGATGGAGAGTGCAGAGCAGGACCTTCCTAATGGCAAAGCTCCCATCAACTGCTGAAGTAACTTCTTGTTTTGTGCTGGGTAAGTGCCTAAAATGTTGTGTAACTGCTGATGAAGCTCAGCAGGATTAATGGCAATCGAAAGCCGTGCGCCTGGTCAGCTCTTTTAAAGTGTCAAAATGGAAGCCAGTGAAATAGCTGCTGGGGATGCAAATTTGATTGTACTTATGGGATTCTTAACTGAAAGGCATGAGGCCACAAAAATACTTCTTCTAGTGAAGACCAAGGTGTCTTAGACTTCATTCATGAACAGTAATTCTGATAGTGAAAACTTTAAAAAAAGTCATGTTTAAGTCTTTCTGTGCTGTCACACCATGAAAAATATCCTAAATTGTGCAGGTTGAAAAGTCTCATAAGTTTGAAGCTAATCTTGTGATTTTGTGAATGCTTGAAATTATTTTTATTTATAGTGTTACTTCTGGCATACCTCTGCTTACTGTGGGTTGATGTTTAGACCCTCGTAGTATCAAGCAGTAGCTTCTTTTATTGTAAATGTAATTTACGTTACTCTTAACTGACTTGGAATTTTAAACATTCTGTGGCTCTTTTGCAACATTGCTATGGTCAGTTGTATTTCATTTCCTATTGTTATCCCGTATTAATTAGTAGCTTAGCAGTGAAAAACCGAATTAATTTGCTGTCCCTGCAGTATGTTGCCTTTCCACCGCAGATATGTGTTTAAATGTTCCTTGGAGACTGGCCTTGTCAAAGAGCATAACTAAAGTTTACAGTATTCTTTCCTGAAAGCAAACTGATTTATATACTATGTAAACTTTACTTCCTATACTTTAATTATTTTTCTGTGAAGTAGTGTAAAAAGATCTGCCTTATCAATTCTGGGAGGCTTTTTGCTTGGTGTTTTCCAGTAATTGGAGCCCCCATCTCAGATGGGACTGGCCAGTGTTGAAGTCCCAGCTTGGTCTATGTGGATTCTAATCTATGTGTTCTGCAGTGGCTTGTTGAGAAGCGTGTGGGGTGTGTTTTCCCTTCCACTGAGCCTAAAGCAGAGTTTAAGAACGAATGCATTTTTCCCTCTAGTATTTCAGGGCCTTTGTCTGGGTTGGTAGAGAGGGACTGTTACTTTTAAACAACAGGGTTTAGTATAAAACACAGAGATCTACTGGTTATGCTTCTCCCATGTGCTTTAACCTTTATCTGTTAAAAAAACCCACCCCACAACCTAACCCCCTTTGTTAGCTATTGTTCTTGCCAATTAAGCCTTTCAGTTATTGCAGCTGAGTGACTGGTCATAATCAAGTGCAATGAGGGAAGGCTGTAGCTTGGCGCAGTATATTAGCACAGCTGCTATTAAATATATTTAACTTTTAGATGCAAGGGAGTGAGGAATCCATGGCTGATCCCTTTGTTTTCACCTCAGTGAATCCTAAAGATCAGTGTTAGCAGTGAATACATGTAAATCCATTGCTGCCAGCTGGTAAAGCACCATGAATAATGGGAGATTAGAAGCAACTCGCCCTTTTCCCCAGAGCATTTATCTCTGTTCACTCAGAGGCAGTGCCAGTTAGGGCTGGCACAGTTGTCCTTTGTAATGAAACCCTTGACCTAGGGAAACTATCCAGGGAGCTTTAAGAGGCGATCTCTGATAATATGCAAGACACTAGCTGGCCACAATTGGTGTGTGACTGCTGCAGCTCTGACTTGCCTATCATACAGGTGGCTGTATGGCTGAAAAAGTCACCTGATGGCTGCCTACTGCTCTGTGCGCTTAGTGTTTTGTACAGCAAGGCTCTAGGAATCACGGAGAATCGGCTTCAGAGGCTGCTCCTGTCTGTTTACTTTCTCTGCATCGTTTTAACGCTGTACTGTAACTAAGTCATACTATACTGTATGCACACCTATGCAGCTCCTGGGAGACTGCCACACTGTCGCAGGAGATTAGCAGTTGGTTAACAGACTGATTAGTTAACTAATACGCAGAGGGGGGGGAAGGAACTGTGTCACAAGGAAGGGGAAATTGAGGTCCCTTTCCTCGTTAATATAGTGAAATGGTATATTGATAATGACAGAATGAGAGGGCTAATATGTAAGAAAAAATGGGAAATAAACCCATGTTTTTAGCACATGAGAAAATATGTGGACTCTAAACACTTGGTAAAAGCTAACAGAGAAAAGGCAGTGCTCAGTTTGATGCGAGTTAGCTAATAAACTTCTCTAAAGAGCCTGGAAAGGGATTATTATGTATCTTTCTCTTACTTAATGAGTATGGTGCAGAGTTAGGGCTAGTGGTTAGTCAATGTACTGGAGCTCAGCTGAGTAGTAATTTGTGCCATAAGTGGTATATTTAAAGAAATAAGGAGCGAACATATTTCCTCAACTTCTTTACAATTAAATATCTGCAAGTATTTCTGTTGCCTTTAAACATTCTTTTTGCCTTAATCTTCAGTGAGGATCGTAGACTTTGTTTTTAAATATAAGCATAAATAAGGGCCGTTAAGAATAATGACGATATAACTAGTACTTTAAACAGCAGTTTCTAAATACGTATATAAAGTAGGGACTTCATTTAATAGGGGTCTGTAATTTTTCCTTTAACACCCCCCAAGTTTAATAAACTCCTGGGCTAGAAAGGATGTAAGTGCACACACAGAGCAAGATTAAATTATAAAATTACATGAAAATATTACGCCATTTTAATGAAGTGTAACTGTGCCCTGTGACTTGGCATGAATGTTGGTTGGAGAAATGGGAATTTGAGTATTTAGTTAATAAATTGCAAAGTTGGAACAACACGTTGCATCAGGATGGAATCTGGCAGTATAAAGAACTTTATGTTATTTTGTAAAACAGTAAATAAATTCTTCTATACTGCAGTTGGTAAGGGTTTGCTTTTGATTTTAATATGATTGTCTTAAAGTAGACCAGTCTCAACACTGTAGTCCTGAAAGGCAGGCTGAGTAAATGGTTACATATATCTGTGGTGAGGTGAATCACTACAGAAACAATAGTGTTTGCTGAAGCATGTGCTCTGCAGGAACGATGTAAAGAATGCTATCTTCACATTAACAGGAACATTCGGCATGGAATGACAAATTCTGGAAATCCAGCATCAGCATTTCCTATTTGGTAGTGGGCTTTGGTTCCACTCAGTTTTTCATAAATTCATTAAAAATTTTTGAGGTTTTTTTGGAGGTCGGGTTTTTTAACAAAAATCTCAGACTTTGCTTTCAGTTAAGTTAGTTTAGTAATCTTCAGCTGTTGCTTTCATTATACCATCCAACTACTGATAAAAGATGGTAGTGTGAGGCAGGTATTCTGGGAGAAGAAAATAAGTTAGAAAAATACGATTTCTATAATTTTCAGACACTTCCAAAAGTTTGTCAGTGTTTCATGCTGACAATTTTCATTAGCATTGCTGTTACTGTTCACTTGTCAGCAGAAATTAAGCTTTTTGGAGAAAGAGTAGTGTGGCTGAAATCCTTTGCTGATGCTTATGACATTTAGTTATTCTTCGGTTTACTGCAGCAGAGTCTTGTTCACTCAATTACCATCAGTTTTGGACTATCTACTTTGTGATTACGTGACCTTAAATGTATTTGAATTTTTGGGAAGCTATTCGTGAAATTTTCCCCTTAAGTTAGAAATTTTCAGACGCAGGGCTATTGGTTTCTGTGTTGTCCAACTTTCAGTGAGCAGTATGAATAGGTTTTTTTTTTTTGTGCAGCAGAAATGGTTTACTGCAGTAGTCCTGTTTGTGCTGTTCAGGATGTGCTGTCATTCGATATACAAATGTACTCACATCTTGATATACTTGATGTACTTTTTTCTCCTTTATCAAATCGGTTTGACAGAATTTTGATGAGATTGTTTGTTTGACAGCATAGTGCTGTTCTCTTGATGTATGGTGCTTTACTGAGATTATGGCTGTGTTTGTATTCTGATATATTTATCTTTGAAATAAATCTGAAAGGCATTCTTGAAAGTACTGATAAGATCACAACAGTGAAACATTTCAGTAAACTGATGGTATTTTTACAATTAAACATAATAATGATCCATCAGTCCTTTGGAATAAGAACAGGTGCAAACTGGGAGGGAGTACATAGAAAGGAAACTGAAAAAGATACAGATCTTGACTATACTTGAGCACTTGTCCAGAGCTAAACACATTAATAACTCCAGGAAACTATCTGAGGATTCATACAACTAACAGGTGTAAATGTCAGCTAACCAGCAGCAGCCTTAAGTCTATGAACTTGGTTATAGGTGGGCATGTACCTTGTATTTCACTGAAGGGTCGCTCTACTAGAGACCTAGGCAGTGGAAGCTGGTAATGCAACTAAACCAAACCTGATAGCTGTACAGGAGTCATATTTGTTTCTCATCAGTCATCAGCTGCCACTTGTGGAGGGGGCTGAGGAATGGATATGCCTATTTTCATGTGAGCAACGCTGGTTTTGGAGATGATGAAAGTGCGTGTCCAGTTTGTCCTTTAGGAGAAAATTCTGGAGGTTGCAGTGCCTAACTTATTTTTGCCTCAACATTCACTTTAGAAATGAACGCAGCAGGAGCTTTGATAAAGCTGACAGGAAAGAAGGTAAAGTCACAGATTGGGAAAATGCTTGTTAAAGAATTTCTGGAGAATTTGAGCATATTCAAATCAGCAGGCAGATGAAATTTAGCATTGTGTGCTCAGTGAACTGGTTAATTGGATCCATTTTCAGTTAATTTGGAGAACTCTGAGGACAGGTGAGGTTTCAAAAGGACAGATATACTTGCAGGAAAGAAAAATGGGAATCATGGCCCAGTGAATTTAATTACAAGACCTTAATTGTTTTAGGAGATCTACTAAGCAGGGAAGTGAGTTTTGCTAGTATCTGGAGAGAAGGAAATAGTTGTGGAGAGCTGTGGAACTAGATTTGAGGCAGAAGTATGCCACCTTTAGATGCTGCTTGGGAGCTTAAACTGGCGTTTGAGTTTGAGTAAAAATGCTTCTTGCCTTTCTATTTCCAAAGTCATACATGGGGATCTTCAGTCCCTAGGACCACATGCTATTTGCTGTGAAAAAAATAGCATTAGTATCTTATTACCTTTTCAAATTATGGCATCTGCCTTAGTGGCTGAGTATGCAAAGTGACCCACATCTGTGTGTGCTGAGAAATACGTGGATGATGTGAACCATGGGAAGAAATTACATCATAGCAGGGTTTTGGGACCACCAACTACAGCTACCAGAAAACCAAGAACTAGCAGCTAACACAGCTACTAAACAAGCAGAAGAGTAAATTATTCTATGATAAAGATTATGGAGACAGTTTTTTCCTAACATGGAAATTGCAGAGAATCCCATATAGCAGAGGGTAAGACTATAAAGGCAGAAAAGAGAAGCATCTGCACCTCAGCAACGTGTATTGTGGCAAGTAAGACCAGGCAAGACAAGAATGTGGAAAACCAGAACAAATGCTGTGATGTTGTTGTAGCTGCTGAGCAGTAGGCCAGAGCGTGTGGCAAGGGAGATGGTCTCAGTACCACAGCATTTACGTGCTCTCATCTGTTGCTCTGATAAAGATGATGAACAAACTGCCAGCCTGAATGAAATTAATCTGGATCTGTGTTCATTCCATTTAATTTGGGCACAAGTCCCTGCGCTAGAAAATAGCGATGTCAGTGCTGAGGGAAGAGCCCTAGGCACTGGAACAGATAGGATAATGAGCAATCCATTCCCTGCCCCCAGCACAGCACAAAAGAGAAGGCTGTGACAGATCAGAGATTGAAGAGCCAATGTTAGACATCTTCAGCAAGCAAGTATGTAAAATAAATATATGGATAAATAACAGATTAGAAGGGATGCAGTTGAAATTACAGCAGCAAGGAAAAAGTATTTAACCGTTACTAGGCTTAAAAAACAGTGAAGCACTTTGCCTTGTGAAAAGAAGGGAACTGAAGAAGAGCTGGAACATAAAAGGGTAATGGTGAAGGTTTCAACTGATGGTGCTGTGATGAAAGTTGATAGATGAAAGAACCCAGCTGTCCCATATTTTATGCCCCTAGGAAAGTTCTTGTGTCTTCAGGCAGATAAAAAGAGGAGCTTGGCTCTGTCTGTGTTATTGTTATGAAGGCAATGAATTTGACTTCTCATAGTGCTAATGTGAAAAAGCCCTCTTCTGAAAATGAGAAATCTGATTCAGAAGGTTATGGTTTTTCTTTTATCCACTTTTGAGCAAGTGCTAGCATTTATGTATTTATAATATTATTGCAGTACTGCTCTTTGTTATTAAACTTTAGCAAAATAAAAAAACCCCAGTAATTTCTAAAGTGTGTATACTGTTTTCCATGAGATGGGAAATGTTCCTGAACATAAAGATCCTTTAAGATCAATAGTCCTTTCTCAAAAACTTGGTATTTGCAGATAATTCTGGCTATGAACTTCGTGGCGTTATTTAGGTGTTATGCTGCTTAATTACCTTATTGGCTATAAACTTAGAAATAATTATTTAACTATTTTTCAGTTGTTCCTTCTATGGGCAGACTGTGGACCCTTTCATTGCTTGGGGCTGTTGCAATCAATGTAAGATAACATTTGCAATGCGTGAGAGTGGGGGAACAATGAAGGAGCACATAAACATTGTAGTTTAGTGATGGCTCAGAGATGTTGGGGGTGAAGCTAGTGCTTTACAAGGTGATTTGGGTACAAAAGCTCCCGAATGCTTTATTTATCACGTAATCTGCCGTAGCACAGTTGAGAGGAAGTTCGAAGCTGGGGCACTCAAATGTCTGTCTTTACTGAAGTCCACACCGTTCCTTGTTGATGTTCTCAGAACAACTTCATCTTGTTTAGAGTCTAAATAAACCTGTACTCATAGCTCTACATATAGGTGTCCCTGTATGATCAGAAATGAATACGCAAAACATCACACTTCCCTGTACAAGAGATTTCCACTCGGGTCTTTACAGAAGAGGTTAGACAGCACGCTGCTGGGAAATACATTGCAAGAAAAGCAGCACAAATAGTCCCTTTCAATCATTAAGTTTAGTAATGAGCTATGTTCTTGTAATTTGACAAATAATTGAAAGAGGTGAATGTTCAGTGGTTCAAGCAATCGTGTGTTCTTACTAGAAATAATAGCAGGTACACCCTGAATCCGCTGTGCGTATCCTTGACATTGGTCTTTGTATAATACTGAACTGAGCTACATATCCTTATAATATGTGCACAAACAGCGGCACGGTGGGTTGTATGCCTACGAAGGTTACCATGTGCCCCAGGGGTGTGAGACGTGCAGTGACACCAACTACAAATCTTAAGCATATCAGCAGCCTGATGTTACTTTGCAAAAAGCCTTTTTTTTTTTTTTTTTTTTTTTTTTTTTTCCTGGCCTTAAGGAATAGTTTCCTTGCCCAGAGTGCCTAGACGTGGTTCCTTTCTACACCTCCTGACTTTCTGGGAGCTCTGCCCCTCTGAATGACACACACTGCTTCAGAGCAAAGCTTGATTAATTGGGGCTGAAATGGCATTTCTGGGAGTCCTTCAGATGTTATTTCATCACTAAGTAAAATGGCTTGGGTTTAAGGGCAGCTAGCAGGTATTTTATGACAAACATACCTCTACTAAATAAGATTAGATAATCTGTTTTGTGTCTCTAATATGCAGTACAATATCTAGAAGCAACCTGGATGTTATTCAATTGCATTTTTCATTTAGAAGCATTTTTGTGAATAAAATGCAAATTAATTATGTAGGTGAGAAGTCTGAAGGTTCTTAGCCAAATTGTTTGTCATTGAGGTTCTACTTTGTAGGATTTACTCAGGAAAACTCAAACTTTCCATTTTGGAAACACTGAATGGTGTCTTGAAATCAAAAGTCTTTGTGACCCATCTTAGATTTATTACCTCACTTAGAACTGGCAAACTCTTGAGGATGGCAGGATCTGCATGAATCTGCATTGTAGATGAGTAAATCTGCAGAGGAGAATATTGCTGGAAGAATTTTGAGTGTACTCCTATTTAAATAGGATAAAGCATCATCTTGTTTCCATATGCTGGAGGCGACCCCCCCCCCCCCCCTTAGACATGACCACAAATAACATCTTTGATTATCTTATCCCATACTCATAGTATTCTGTTTGTGCATGTATGCTATCAATAAATTGATGATACTGCCCTAACAGGCAAGATCTCTCAATGGCTGTAGTTTATAACAAAGATATACACTGAGCTGGTGGTTGCATGCCAGAAAATCCGTTACTCCTTTGAACAAGCTGTAAAAGTAGACAGAGGCTTGGTTTTAAGTCTGTTCCATAATTTATGACCTTTTCTGAGAAGGGAAGAAATATTTGTGGGGAGGGAAAGCAGAGCTAAAAAATAAAAAGATGAAAACGATGGTGTCTGCAGTCACCTTAACGATTACAAATTTTTTTATGGTTTATATCCTCTTTCTTGACAAGCTTTATCCTTCTACACATGTGAGATCCTCTTGAGGTTTGGTGTTCCCAGTGGCTTATGGAATGTAGCACTTGGAGGCCACCAGGCAGAGCAAGCAGCTGTTGGTCAGGTAGAGCTACATTCAGAAACAAGGAGATGTATGTTTTCTATGTTTACAGTAAAAACTGTAGCCAAGCTCATGATTTTGAATTCTGTAGGAAAATAAGGAAGTGGGGAGTAAGTAACTGGGAAAGTAACTTGAGTCTCTGTACTGGTTGTGGTGTTGTGTGTAGGCTCCCTAAAATCTAGCCAGCACGTCAGAAATCATGAAGTTGATAATATGTTTGTGTAATATTTTTATATGAATATTTTGGTAGCCACAACTTCATGTGAATGTACTGGTGGGACAAGCAGGAGCAAAAAGAAAATCCTTCTAAACTGTCAGCTGTGATAGATTTCCAGAAAAAGTCCATCAATGGCTGGGCCAGGCCTAGGAAGTCAGCATCAGCTCTCTATGGTGTGTGGTTCCAGAAGGTTGTCATATATATTTTGATTTAAATGCAAAATTCTAACTCCCCAGTCATACTAATCCTGTCCCAGTGACAGGGAAGCTGAGTGCACAGACTGGGGATGTGGTAGTCTGAGCTCTTGCTGTAGAACTAGAAGAAGGGTACTGAAAGCTGGGAAGGATTCCTGCTGATAAGTCTAACTTCTTAGGTTGTGTTTAAATTTGTTTGACTTATGGTCTTTTATTGCAACCTGCAGCAGCAAGTGTAATTTTTGTCTTTCAGAATAAAGTTTTGCAGCTTCGCCATTTCAAGTATGCTTTGTGTTGTATGGACTTAATAACTCTGAAGTGGAAAATCTTAGGGTTTTCTATTCCCATGGATGCACTGTGTCAGAAAAAACAGGTGTGTCCAGTTTGTGTGAGGCAGACTGTACAAAGGACAGTCTAGTAACTATTGGGCAGGTGTCTTCTATATGGGAATTCCCTCCAGCTGGTTCAAATCAGCGTTCTCTTCAAAGAGCAGATGGTGGAGAGGCATCCTATGGCGTGGATACAGCTAGGGGAGTCACAGTCCCTTTTTATGATCTGAGTTACTAGATAGAAAAAATACACCAATTTCAAGTTGCTTTTTGGTGACAGGAGCTGTGCCTATGAGATGTCTGTCTTACTCCCAAAATGCAAGGACTTGAAAAGTGACCCTGCTAACTGTATATTTACTTTCATTCAAGAGAATGTTTTCCTTACAATAGTAATAGGAAATCAGCATACATTGCAACAATAACTGCTGTTGCCTTTGCTTCTGCTTCTCTTTCTCTTCTATGGCAAAGACGCTTCATCTAACTCTAATTGCAGCTGTTCAGTATAAATTCTGCTCTGCACTGGAAGGAGAGAGTAGGGTTGTGCCTGTTGATGTGCTGACTTGTTGCAAAAGCGCTCTCAACCCAGATGGTTTTCTGCAATCCAACTTGCTTGGGATGTGTTCCTTATGCCCCAGTGTGGGCTGGCACCTACAGTCAGAGGAACAGGAAAAACATGATTAAGACAAGTACACAGGACTTCACTCAGGCAAACACCGTGGCTGCTCTGAGAAGGGAGTTGAAGCTTGAGGGACTGTAAGAGAATTTCATGTAAATAATTTGCTTGGAAAAACAGAGTCCCCTCTGAGCTGTTATGTGCGTATTTAGAAAGGAGGTCCCTCAGTGCCTGCTAATTGGTACAAACCCTGCAAAGTGAGTTGAAATCACATCCTGGAACCTGGACAAGTTAGAGTGAAATAGTTCACTGCTGGTGTTCCCATGTTCCCCTCAAGATAAACGTGCATGTTAAATTCTTAGCACTGTAAAACTGTGGGGCATTCCATGTCAGGACACAGCTATATGAGTCCTGGCAGGACAATCGCAGCAGCTGAATTTCTAAAGGAAAGCCCCCTATGTGATTCCTGGCAGGACAATTGCAGTGTTTGAAATCTCCAGCCATGAAAAACTGCATAATGCAAAGCTATCAAAACATACAATATTCCCAGCATGAAAAACATAAAGGGGGCATGGAGGCTTAAATTGTATTAGTAAAGCCTTGCTGTAATTGGTCTTTGGCAAGAAAGAAAAAACCTGCCATTCAGTTCTCTGGCAAGGGCAAAAAATTGTGAGCTGAATTACGGAGAATAATAACCTTCCTTAGTAGGATTAAACTGCAGCTTAGTGCATTGCACATTTAGAAGTTTACTTCAGACATACTAAAAATATCATAATTTAAGCTCTGATAAAAATAAGGGGATGACAGCAGAGGATATGGGGAAAGTGGGACAAAAGGCTCTTGCTTGGTATCAGTTTCCTAGGTCACTTTCTGGGAGATGCTGAAGCGGCCTCAGTAACAGCCAACATGTTTTGTTTGCGTGGTCTTATTTCTGTCAGGATGATGTTTATGTCCAGAAAAAAAGAACAGAATTGAGTAAGGACAGAGCTGTGGAAGCGCCCAACTTGGAGCTCAGTTGAAAGGCTTGTGTAGCAGATAGTCTTAAAGTTTTAGTCTTTAGTTTTAAACTTTAAAGTCTTTAAAGTTGATCAATTTGATAAAAAGCTTTCTGCTTCTTCTTTCCTGAAGTGAGGTGTAGTAAAGTTGCATGAAGACACCTCCTTGCTGGTGGCAAGTATCATCATTACATAGGCATAATCCTTGTCCACCCCTATTCTAGTAATTATGATGGAACTTGGTGGCCAAGTAATGTCTTGTTCTCATCCATGCATGTGTGTGCTGTAACTCACTTTCAACACCCACTCGGAGTCTGTGGATAATTTTTTGTAGTGGTTTGCATCTATAAATGTTAATTTTTTGAGTAAAGGGTTGGTGCTGGAAGAAATGTATGAGAGGAATCATTTAAAATATGAACAAGGAGGCAACAGAGTTAGGTAGGCTTGTATGAGAGCGTTGATTGTTTGCTTAATACCATTTAACCACATGGGACCGCTGCTGTGAGAAAGTACTGTAAGTGCAACCGCTTGCAGATGAGTCTGGTAGCAGCACAGGTTGATTGTGACACTGTGCTTCCCTACCTGCTTGTCATATCTTGTGACTGCAGAGCTTATTTATGTTCGAGACTCATCAGCGCTGGGCCCAGACCTGATTGCCCTCAAATGCAGCATAAGTAGGGAGAAGCGAGCAAGAACTGTTTCTGTTTTATGAAACAATGAATTCCTTATGAGTATGAAAATTGCGGCTTGGGATCTTAAACAAATCAACCTGCAGCAAATGAGGATTCTAAGTACTTTCATTTGGCCTAAAGCCAGCATCCTTATTGTTTTTCTGAAGGTAGACAAGTCAGTAGAAGGAGCAGAGATATAGTCTGGTGACCTGCCATCAACTCAGGAGTGTCAGGTCTTTTAAAACTCATCTTTTTCTTTCCGGTACACAGTCAAAATTAATACATACAGGTTTCTGTGCAGGCTTTGAGGACAGAAGACTAATTGGTGGGGGAAGTCTGAACTTCTTTTGGTACAAGAGCTACTTACAGCTTAATGACAGTTAAATTTATATTGCTCCCTGATGCCCTTAAGGTTCACAAGCAGTAATTCCATTGCCCTTTCATATATAGTTGGTGAATGCATAATGAATGCTGGCATTTTATGACCAAGAATAGAATGATGTTGCCTTAAAGCAAAATCAAGACTGCCTTGCACTTGCCTCAGGCTTCCTAGGCTAAGAAGGAGGCTGTTGGGTTTTAAAACTCAAGAGATTAGGAAGAAGTGTAACTTTAGAAAGCACAGGGAGGCCTGGAGCAGTCTAACAGGTTTGAGTGAGACTTCCGTGTGCCACCAGATGAAGGAATAAGGGAATTAATCCAGAAATGTCTGCTTTTATAATTTCAGAGTTGCAATAGTTGCCTGGGATTAAATCCTTATAATCTCTTCACTATAGGTGTGAGTTCTTTTGCATCATGAACCCTGTTACATGGGGGGGAGGAAGGTTTGCATTGTAGGGAAAGTTTTCTCCTGGAAGATGTTCTTGCTGTGTGTATTTTCAGAGGTTGCTAATGGACATTTGGGGCACTTTACTGGAAGCATTTTAAAAAATGCTGAATTTTTTTTTTTTTTTTTGTACACAGAAGATAATAAACTAGATTGATAAGGATAATAATCTCTAGTCCTGCTCCAAGGTGCTATTGCTACCCAATTTACAATCCTCTGCGTGTTTCAAGGTAACAAGCAGTTCAGAATTACTTCTGAAATAAAAGCCAACTCCCATATCTTGCTGTCTCCCAGCAGAAGGTCTATGTGGCTTTGTGCTCTGGTGCAGGAGAAGCAGACCTCTCTTCCATCGAATGCCTTCTCCCTTGTGTCACTGACTGAAGCCTATAGCAGCATCTATTCTTACAAAGGCTGTTTGTGGTTGCTGCACTTTGTAGCCTTCTCTGCCTTCCCTGTGAAGCTGCTGGCTTCAGCAAAATAATTTCTCTTGCACTCTCCCATCTCCCCCAGAAGTGGCACTTGTTTAATACCAAGAAACTTCCTATTGCAAGTAAAAGATACCAAGGTAGAAGATTTGACAATTCAGTTGAACAAGAAGAAAAACTTGCTAGAACTTGAGGGGGGGAAAAAAGCAGACTTTATGACCTTTGAAAGAAGGGGTGGACAACTCAGGAGGACTATAAGGATGTTCTGAAGTTATGCAGGGAGAAAATTAGAAAGGTGAAAGCCCAACTAGAACTCAAGCTGGCCACAGCTGTAAAAGGTAACAAAAAATGTTTTATACAAATACATTAGAAACAAAAGAGGGCCAAGGATAAGCTGCATCCTTTATTGGATGCAGGGAAGAATATTGCCACAAAGGATGAAGAAAAGGCTGAGGTATTTAAAGCCTTGCCTCAGGCTTTAATAGCAAGACCAGTTACTCTCAGGATACTCAACCCTTTGGGTTGGAAGGTGAGGGCTGGAAGGAAGGAGCAGAATGAAGTCCCCATTGTCCAGGACAAAACTGTCAGTGACCTGCTGCTCTGCTTAGACATGCGCAAGTCTATAGGGCTGGATGGCATCCACTCGGGGGTACTGAGGGAGCTGGTGGAAAAACTTACAAACAAGCGGCAGGACAAAAAGAAATGTCCTCAAGCTGCTCTAGGGAAGGTTTAGATTGGATATTAGAAAATGGTGGCATCACCATCCCTGGAAGTGTTTAATAAATGCCTAGATAAGGTGCTAGGGGACATAGTTTAATTTTGGGCTTGGCAGTCCTGGGTTGGTGGTTGGGCTTGATGATCTTAAAGGTCTTTTCCAACCTAAATGATTCTATGATAAACATAGATGTATCTAAAACTTTCAGTGTAGCTTTAATTTGCTGTTTAAGGCCAAACACTAAGATGCAACAAGCAAAAGTGAGAATGAGACATAGAGAGGGAAAGAGAAAGGCAAAGAGAAGATGAGGGAAATGGGGTTGAGACCTTAACTGTCTCCTTATTACTTTTCCTGTTAACTATGTAAATTTAGTGCTAGTGAGCCATGAAAGTGGTTCCCATCTACCTTGTTGTTTTCTTTTGTAGTGCCTATGGTCAGCTGGGTCACCATCTGGAGTGATTGTATTGTAAACCAAGCAGGTTCAGGAGGAGGGTTAGCTACCTTGCTGGTTTCCTTGATGTAGAGCTGAGCTTGTGCTAGCAATAAAGTACAGTAGTTCTGATGAAGGGGAGCATCTGGTCAGATTCTGTGAACTGCAGCAGTGATCCAGCTGACTCAGTGAGAGGAACTGAACACATTTTATTTCTGCAACTTTTGTGCACAATTTTTTAGAAATCTTGCAGCTTGATACACCACTTAAAAGAGACTATGTACTCTGTCATGGAAATAAACGAGGGAAATGCCCTGAAAAGTAGACAGCCAGAAAACTAACTGAAGAGTGTGTATGGCTGGATGAGCATGTAGCAAAATAGTGGTCTGAGGTGTTGTTAGAAGAAAATCTGGAAGGCTTTAGGCTGAGAGACAGAAACATAGTTTCTATCTTTTAGTGAGGGTTTGGCATCTTTTCAGTCCATCCCGCTGCTTCCATCTTAGCCAGCTGCATGGGAATTCCCTGTGGGTGGCAGAGGGCCACCAATAGTGTTATGGTACCATGTGCTTGGAGGGGCTGTGGCTCACATTAATCTAAGTTACAACTGTTCTTGCATTTTGTGTGGGCTCTTTAGGGCCATGTGTGGGTGAAATTAAATTGAAATATCTTTTGGCCTGCTCTAGTTTGGGCTGGACACTATGCTTTTGTTAATCTCCACATCTAGGAACTATGGAAGTGGCCTAAAGCTTTTGCTCTTCTGATTCTCAACAGTATGAGAAACAACATCTTGCCACAAGTACAGGGCCAAGAAATAAGATTAAATGTCTTGCATCATGCCAATATAAATAGTTACTGTTGAAATATAGTAAGAGAAATCAAGAAGAACTTTTGGGAAGTCCTTGTTTCAGGGTACATTCAAGGTAGACCCAAATCTCCTCCCTGACCTAAACCACCCTTTGAAAGACTAGCATCCAATTCTAGATGTGAAGCTAGATTTTCAATGACCTTGGTGGTTTTTCTTAGTCAATAATCTGGACAAAATCAAGGAACTTAATACTAATGAGCATTGACGTGTTTGGAAGCCATGGGTGGAAGCTAAAACCAGTTGGAACACTGGTTTTGGAGAAGAGATGTGGTATGCATAATGTATTCCAGACTTTAGAAAATTTATTACGTGGGAGATTCCCTCTTCACTGCTGTAGGCAGTTGCCCAGTTGTCAGACTGAAATAAACAACAAAGTTTAATGAACTGAGTTCAGAGAACCACAGAAGTTCTGCCTAAATGATGGGCATTTGCTCTTTGAGAGCTGAATGAATAGATTCAGCTGTAATGGGAGCATTGAGCTTCATCTTGTACAGGAATGCTCTTGTGTATCAGAAGAGATGGCCTGAAACATGGAATGGTGTTAATGTGATGTTATTGCTTAGTGGTGACTGCTTTTCCCTTGTGTCTTTTGAAGTGTTCCTTGGTGTAAGAGCAGGGTTTCCTGTGTATTCCAACAAAAGCTGTGTATAAAACACCAGCATAATTATACTGCTCTGTGTTTTGTCTTGACAGGTCTTGCTGAAATCTGGTATTGCTCTGCTTGAGTGCAGACTTCCATGCATATGGCGGCACTGTGCAACTTCTTTGTGTGGCTTTTTTATTCCTGTAGAGGAATCCAGTGTTTTTATAAGAGACTTCTCTTAGTAGATGAGCTCTAGGGAAGGGAATCGTATGTACCTTTGAGATGCAGAGAGGCTATGTGGTCGGCTGTCTGGCTGTGGCAAAGCAGAACTAATTATTCTTAGATGAATGAGTGTCCAGTCTGTTGCTCATAACTGTGATTCTAGCACTTTCCTTAGTAGCTTATTTATTGTCTGCTTGTTGTGGTTATGAGAGATTGCTAATACTTAAACTAAGCTTTCCCTGATACTTTTAAGGTCTCTGTTTCGTTTTCAAGTCTTGTGATTAATGGCTAGTGTTGCTTTAGTCTTCTTTATGATATCGTCTGATGTATTTATACAATGTGCTAGCTTTTTGTTTCTGTTTAGTATTAAGCTTTTCTTTGGTCAATTGTAGTTTTCATTCTGTAATATTTCCCCAGGTTCTTTTAAGTACAATATCCTAAAGCAAAACCAGCACTCCTCAGAGAGCTAGCTAGTCAGAAAAGAATAATTGTATTATTACCATAGATGATTTTATTAAACAAATGTCAGCTTATCTGTTTCCATGAACTTTCTCATTTATCAGCCCCAGGAGTATAAAGGCTTCTGAGATGCATCCCCTTCTTGAATTCCCCCACCTCTCTCCTCTCTAAGTAACAAGAGGTTATTTTCTGTGGAAACGCTCTTTTCTCCAAAGAGAGGATACCTAGCAGATTCAGGTCCTCGGTGAGAAGGTAAGATGGGTAAATCATTACCAGTTCTGTACCAAGCCTGCACGTGACAGAATTTCTGTGCCTGTGCCAGCCTGTTGTAGGAAAACTGAGAATGGTGGAGTTACCCAGAAAACTCAGTTTCAAATATGCTTCATCAGTCTTATAAGTGCAGTAACTCCCTGATGTTACTATGATAACCGGATGCTTGTTGTTGCTTGCTTGTGTATAAGCTCTTTGGAGGAAGCAGCTTGATCTCACGTTTTCTGTAATTCTGTGCCTTTAATCTTGTTCTTGCATAGCATTCCTTGAAGAGCTTGTTTCTTCTGCTTCTGTGTTATGAGAAATGCAAAATTTAAGGTTGAAGAAAATGAACAAAGTTTCTGCAGTGCATGCAACTCCTGCCTGTCAGCAGCATCCCCTCCTTACCAAGCTGACACTATTTTGTCACCAGAAATAGTTTTCTTAGTGTTTGGGTTTAGTGGGAGATTAGCTGTATGGCAAAGAGACAAGGGTCATAAAACATTTAGGAAACTTTTGCTGATCCACCCCTGTTTACATTTTTCACCGGTTATGTGGCTAGTTTAAAGTGTAGGGAACCAGGTTCATCTCTGTTCTGTTGCTAGATTCTTCTGTGGCCTTGGGCAAGCCAAGTCAGCTCTTCACGGTTTGTTCCCTATGTGGGAAAAAGAACCCCAAACAAATAAAACAAACTTCTACCTCAATAATGACCTTTACCAGTCTCAGGGGTTGTAAGTGAAATCTTTACTGTAATAACTGTATCTAAACTAATACTACCTTTTGAAAATCAACCCTTGAGACAAGTCGTACACTTTAAAAAAAAAAAAACAAAAACCAACACCCAAAAAACACTTAGAGATGTGAATGTTACCTCTAAGTGTTTTGAGAGTTATTTTTGAAAACGCAATATTTGAAATTTGAGCCATGTTGCTATAACAATTAGCTAGGCCAGGGTGTACATTGGTAGGCTGCTGGTGCTCTACTCTGGTGGAGGCACTCAGCCTTCTGCTTTGGTCCTCAAAATTGCCTCCAAAGCATGTGCCAATAGCCTATTGATGCACAGCCTCTTCTGACATTATTGTTGTGTTCAATGCACAGCAGATTACAAAAGTAGGGTATTTGTTAGCATGCTTTTCCAGACTGCTGCTTGAAGAATTTTGACAGCGTCCACTAAACTCACTAATGCATAGTTCAGAATGAATAAAACTCTGCTTGATGATGTTTACAAGAGTCTCTGTGCCCGCTGCTGATGAGTCATGGAAAACAGCATATTCCTTTGATTTTTGACTATGTGCGTGACATGCACAGATTATTAGTTGTGTGAGGCTGTGCTTTATAATTAACAGATTGGTTGCTTTTATTTGAAGCTGTATCCTAATTCAGATGTTTTCATTTTGCAAGGAAAATAAACACACACTTCTGTCTCTCTAGCTGTTCTGTCTTGTAGCCATAGCACCTTAGAGCTCCTGCCAGCTGAACCAGTTGCCTTCCTGTCTCTCTTGATCGGTTGTTGCCTCTCATTATCTTATGAACTTCTGCTGTTCAGTGGCTGTTACTACCAAAACCTCATTAGATCCTTTTACTTCCTTTGTTTAGTGGATGTTCAGTTATTTCTCACTGTCTCTACCCTTCAGATGACTGGCTCATTTGCTTTTTTCACTCTTCTCATAATTCTCATAATGGCATGTAGAGCTTTAGTGATAGCTGAGTATCTCTGGGGCCTTATTCTAGCCTGATGATTAAAGGAATAAATGCAATCTTGCTACTTTTGTGTGTGTCTGACAAGGCTATGGTGTGGAGTAGCATTGCTGTGGTATCTAACCTTATCCAGCACAGCTGTTACATTTAAATAAATAAACCCCTCCCCTGCCAAAACAACAAACCCCACATGACTTTATAATGTCAGAAACCTTAATTGGAGGTTTCTGTACCTTTTTTTTTTTTTTTTTTTAAAGAATGACTGAATGTTGTATGTCCCAGCCAGTTTCTAATGTCTTGGACATGACTTGTGCTTTTAGGGTTACTGGTCAGGAATGCAAGTGTGAGTCTTCAAATTTTTGCTGTCCCACCTCCAGGCATCTGTGCCTGGAATTTAGCTGGAGGCAGCAGATTAAAGGGAAAGGCTGTGACATTCGAATCACTGAAACACAAACGCTGTGCTAATTTATTTTTTTTTCTTCCTAGCTCTGTTTCAGCCTACCTAAATAAACTGTACTTAGTCTTTCTCTGCTGAATCGGTAATTCCTGTTAAGCACCTAGAAGAAGATTAATGTATTATGAATAATGTCATGATAGCTGGTTGAAGGACATCTTTTCCTCAGGAATAGTAAGTGTGGTAATGTGCCAGAATCGAGAACGTTAACCTCGTAGCAAGCTTTATCAATGTTAACTCACTGAAAACAGGCAATATGTCCGACTTGTTAATTTCCAGTTTTAATTAAGGCAATTAAATGGAATGTGATCTATTATTTTTCCATTTATTTATAGATTTAATTACTAGTAGTTAATTAGGCTACAGATCCATAAATATGTACTATTGACCTAGTGCTTACAAATGGGAATAATATTTTAGTTTAAGACTCGTTCTTAGTAAGTATAGTAGTATTTCAGTGTTACTTCATACCTTGTGTTTCACAACACAATGAAACCAAACTCTTAATCTTTCTTAACATTTTCTCTGTGGTAGTCAATATGCTTATATTTATTTAGACACTTTTAATTCTCCAGTCAGCATAATATCTGAGCCCCTATAGACATATTTATGTGAAATACATAAATATTTTTAAACATATGAAGGTAATTCCTTGCTGCTTAGGCATTTCAAAAGCCAGAGTCAGCTTCTGAACTCTCTCCCTTTAATTGCAAGACTACTTTTCCTTTCTTCCTTTTTATAACACTACATACAGCACACTTCTGGGTGTTCTTTAACTTCTTCATCTCTTTCAGCTGTAAGCAATTTTAACTAATGAGTGACACTTTTTAAATAGAGAAATAGTTCTGATTCCAGGCAGAGGAAAATCCTGGTACATGGTAGGGCTGACTAGTCATGGCTGCAGCAGGAGGGCTTCGAACCATATCACCAAGAACTGAGAGCCCCAGGTAAATCCATGCCTGCATGACCAGTGTGGTGGAGCTGGCTGAGCAGCCGTATTTACAATGCTTGTGCCGTTGCTTCGTTGCTGCTGATCGAGGCTTGTCCTTTATGTTAGGGTTACTTCTAACACAACCTGATCGCTAGTACGACCTCTTCCTACTTTGCTTGTACTAGGCATCAAATGTGAAAAAGAAGAGTAGGTCTTGGACACAAGCCTTTGAAGACTCCTTTGGCTTCAGCAGTTGTAGGACGGAGCTTGCAGAAAGCTATAAATGAGGGAAGCAAATAGTACTCACTGATTGTGTGCATGTACTTGCCTACTGTGTTGCTCATCTGCAGCCTATATTTCTTGCCTTCTCAGAAGTTACGGTGACAACTCGTTCTTCAGGCAGAAGCTTCACCAAATGTGCTGGCCAAAGCAGCTGGGGGAGAGAGAGAGGGAGATAAGGTTTGTAAGTAACGTGTGGTCTGTATGATACTGTTCATTTAGCTGTTTTCCCTGCTGTATTTGTGGCTCTCCTTTGGGTCTGCGAAGTCGGTCTTGGAAGGGATCAGTCAGAGTAATTGCAAAGTAAGGGAACAGTACCAGCCATCACAAGCCTGGGGGGAAGAGGCAGAACTAGATATTAGCTCAGAGCTCTCGTGAAGGTAATACTGGCTTATGACCATCAGAAAGGCTTAATTGTCCTGTTTTGTAGGTGATATGTGGTGTTTTGTGTGTTGTTTGTGTTTGTTTTTTTTTTTTTTTAGCAGAAGTCAAACAATAGATTTCAGAATGAATTAGGTTTGCAGTGTCTAGTCTGTGGTATTTGAGCCATTCCAGTAAAACTCCCATACTGGGGCCACAGTATAGGTCTGGCACTAGAGTTTTGTGGGTGCTGCTGGGTAGATTGAACTGCAACAAACAAGCTAAGTCAGACTGCCAATACTCATGGGTTTGGAACAAAAGGTGTGCTTAGATTCTGCTCAGGGGTGTCTGTGCTGAAACACATGAAGGTCTCTGTAGCTCAGTTGTGTGTATCAGTGGTTGTAACTGGGTACGTCAGGAGGGGGAAGAATGGGGCCAGGAGTATGGTGCTTTTTCTGAATACCATATACAAAGCATGTAACAATCCTCTGCTATGTGAAAGCTTTGGTATGTGTCCACCACTGATCTACCAATACACTTGCAAACTTGTAAGGGTAGATTCTTTTAAACATGGTTTAAATCAGTAAAAATTATTAATCCAGATGAACTAAATTAGATAGGTGCTACCTATTGAAAAGACATCTGCTTAAAGTATTATACCAACTTGCTTAAATGTCTTTGAGCAGGAAGAACAACACTAATGAACATGTATCTTGTTGTGAGTGGCTGTGGTAGGTGGAGGAGGTAAACGAAGTTCTTGGTTGTGGATGGGGTGTGTTGCAGCCTGTCTCCTGTTAAACTCTTTGAGACTTCGTCTGCCAAGACAGTGTGGTGTGATCATGCCATATCTCCAAGATCTGCTGTAGTTTGCAGTCTGGTTGCAACTGCCCCTAAGGTACTTTCTGACAGCCCAGAGTAGCTAGAATATAATTTAATTAGGGAAAGGGAAAATTAGGCTTCTGGGGAGCCAGGAGATTTAGGGTGCTGTAATGCTTACATTTTGGCTTGGCTTGGAAAGCTTTTTTTTTAAAAAAAATATAACCCCCAAAGAATGACATAATATTCCATACAAAACCTGAAAAACTTTTACAGAATAAGACTTCTGTACAGCTGTATACTTTGCCATAATGTATCTGACTCTTCCAATCATCTTTTGAAATACTTCATGCATGCTTAGAGGATTTTTTAGAAACACTTAGCGTTGTCTTAAGTTTTAGTGTGTGGGGAAAAAAAAAATACTCTGACTTCCATGGGGCCATGAAAATAAAATCTATGTTGGATGCTGTTAAACACCTGTCCTGTAGTAAACTTAATAAAATAGTGTTCACTTTCCCTCTTAGCCCCAGATGTACTTAGCATAATTACTCACTTTTTGGAACCTGCTGTGTCTGTTTCCACATAATGAAGATAAGGAGCAGTCTATAGCCTTTCTAAACTTCTGTGGGAAACAGTGGTTGGAATCTTATGTTATCCTTTACATTTTGAATGTTGATTTAACAATTAAGTACAACTTCTAGGAGAATACTAGACTTGTGAAAGTGTTTTATGAGATGACTGTTCTTCCTGTTACTGGGGATTTGATTAAATTATTTCTCAGAGTGCAATGGCTCGTAAAACTGGCTATAAAATATCATTGATCTTTGATTTTTATGGTGTAAAGACTGAAAAAATGAGACAGAACAGGGAATAGTATCTTTTAATTCCAGTATCGAGAGTTCCTTCTGCCCTGTTGGAAGAGGGAGGGAAAAGCAGGAACAACACATCTATAAGAAATTATATTGATTTTGGAGAAAAGTTTGAGCTGTATTGTTCTGTGAACTGTGCCACACAGAACAAAGATTATCCCTTGCTTGAAAGCTCTTTGTCCAAGAGACTAGGGAAAGACTAACACAGTGGGGGAAGGAAGCACGAGGCAGCTGGGAGATGGTAGTGCTCAAGGTGAAAACTTGTGACCTGGGAAGGCTAAGCCTAAGCAATGCCAGCCAGCTTTAAGAAGGTATATAGAAGCACATGTGTTTTATCTGGCACTGTTATAGCTGGTGCTTAGAAATAGATGGGATAGATGGCTTCAATGCTTTTACCTTGATTTTAAAATTGATCACTGAACAATAGTACAAAACTACACTTCTCCTCTTACCTCTGTTCACATTTTTTGTTGAAAATTCAAGTATAATGTGGTCTTGTGAGGTGTGTAGCTTTTTCTCCAACTTTCACTTATTTCAGTGAAAACTGAAGGGAATTTCTGTTTCAAAACTGTCTTCAGTTACTTTGACAAATTACTTGGTGACATCCATATTGTTTCTTTTACAATATGAAGCTTATATGGTATTTCTACCTATTAGTCTAAGTGACTGAAATTGTTGGTATAAATTTCTAAAATCCAGTGTTTTGGTAACTGCACCCAATGGCTTAATTTTCGTGGTCTTGGTAGATGAAGCCTGGATATCATAGGATTTTAAAATAAAAGGAGAGGGTTGTATAATTCATACTTTAGTGACACATGATTGTAGGATACCTAGGTATGAATGCACTGGGGCAGATAGCCAAGTCCTAAAAAAGCTGAGCCTACACAAGCAGTCCAAGTAAATTGTGATCTACTCCAAAGAGTTATCTCATTTTTTAAGTAGATGTTGAGTTGAGGTTTAGAGTAGTGAGCATGTGGAAAGTTCCTGACTTTGAAGGCAGTTGATGAGCAGCCAAACCCTAAAGGAGGAGAGAAGGCTGACTTAAACAAAAGGCTTTTTTTCTGTAAAGTAAGAAAAAAGAATGCTGCCCAAGGCAAAATGGAGGGGACCCAAGCAATTGATTCCAGGGAGTCAGTATTAGTCTCATGTTGATACTCTGTGGAAGCCTGTACATGAATGATTGCCTGATGGTGCTCAAGGACAGGATACCTAAATATTTCTGCTGTGCAGCTATAGGTAAAGCTGGACTTTGGGGATTTGTAGTGCTGAAGGTAAAAGAAAAACAGGCCAAAGCTTTAGCCTAGGCAAATGGAAAAGGATCATACTCCTAAAAAAAAAAAAAAAAATGTGCTCCTGATGTGGTGTAGAAGTGATGTTTACATTAACTGGTGTGAAATATTGAAAATGATGAGGAGTCTTATGTTGTAGGACTATAAGAGATTATTATAATTCAGTATTACAAACAGAAAGTACCTATCTTGAACTTCATTTGGTAATCTAAAAGTCCTTGGTGTCTAAATCAGATGTAACGTGTCATTTTAGGTGTCTGTCTTTTTAAAAAAAAAAAGTGCGAGTAATTCAGAATGCGTGCTAGATTTTTTTTTTTTTTGTCCTCTTCAGAGAAAACTTAATTCTAGTTGGAATCGGTCTAGCTTTACCTTCCAGACATGGTGTTTTTCTATATGATTCTTGTTTGTGGTAAAGGCCCATCTGTTGTCAAAGTTACTTCATGGTGTAGGTGCAGGGAGATCTTGACTGAGTTGCCTTTTGGTCTTCTTTCTGATATCTATTTTGCGTTCAACTTTGTTGGCTGTTTCGCATGATTCTGTCTTTCCCTTCTTTAAACTTCTACTTTTGTCACAATGCTGAAGTGGAGACACCAGAAATGGGAAGACTAGGTGCATGAAATGTGTCAAAGGAGGGTTTTTTGGTACGATTCTCATTCATGCTATCTACAAAGGCAAATCTACCACCAATAATTAATATTTATGTCCTTACATTCTGTGAATGGATTTGTCACATAAATTTCCTTACTGGGCGCTAGTGTCCCCCCCCCCTTTTTTTTTTTCCCCCCTCCCAAGTGCAGGCTATGTTTGACCTTTGTAGAAGAAGGCTGAAGTCTGCCTATTAGCTTGATTTACTGTACATGGTGATTTGCATAGTTTCTCCATGATACTTTGTTTCAGCCCATTACACTTGCCCAGACTCAACAGTAAAAGTTCCTGGGCCTGTAGTAATGACATTTGCATTAGCATAAAACTGAAACTCAGTAATATTTTTTAAATAGAGGGAAAAGAAATATCCCTAAACTATATGCTTCTGCAATCTCCTATGCCACATTGAGATGCAGAGTACAATATTTGAACTGGATATCTCCCCTGAGTGCAGTCTGCAAGGCAGTTTTGAATTGAGGGCTAGTTTTCTCTAGAAAACTCCAAATTTCTTACAGCTGATTAAATAAGTGAGTACTTCCATGATAACACCTTGTTATACAATTTGATCAGGACAACTTGCCTTTAAGTAACTGAGATGTATTAAATAATCACTGGTCAAATCTGAAAGATGCTGTGATGCTTTCCATTTGTTCTGGGCAGCCTCGTTCCAAACTGGAACTATCAGGGATTTATATATTTCAAGCTGTGGCTACTTGCTACCACTTGAACAGCCCACAGGGCTGGTGTGTCTGTGGTCACCAGAGTGCTGACCAAAGGATGGGTTCTATGTTCTTGTCTGTCTTCTCAGAGGAAAACCAGATGGGTTGCATGACGACAGTAAGAAGTCTGACTTCTTTGTGTTGTATATTGCCTTGTGGTTAAGCCAAGACATGAAGAAGGCAGCAAGAATCTCTTCTGTGAGCCCAGGGGGAGTCAAAATTAGGTTTTTGGAGACTGTAGTTGAGCAAAGAACATCAGACCATTGTCTTTTCTGTAACTGTGAATTTTTACTTGCCTGCCTTGAAGACCTGATTACCAGACCTACCTTTTAGGGCTTGTAGATGTGGGCTAGAAATATCTCCTATTAAATAAATAAATAGATCAGTAAAGAGGGGAAAGTGTGTATTCCTCCCATTCCCAGAGAGAAAGTAGGAAGTGTTTATTCATTGCCCTTGTTGAAGGGATGGTGTAGTACTGCTTACTATTTTAATCTCTTTTCAAAATGTACAAGAACTTCTGTAATCTCTGTACAAATAAGTGTGGCTAGAAAAAGATGTCTAATAGAAGAATGAAATCTTTATCTGCCCAAATCATGGCCAGAATCACTTATATATTTGAAGCTGGAGGAGCTATTCATGTCACGTGGCCTCTTCAGGTGTCAGATTCAATAGACACTTCATTGCTTACATCATTGAAGGTATCGGGGCAGTTAACAATTGTGCATTTGTCTTCTGTATTTTTTCAATAGCAAAGAGGTAGGTAGCATGTGTGGCAAGTGCTGGTTATCCTTGTAGCACTGCTGGTTGCTTGGTGATCTTGTCTCCTGTTGTGATTTAACCTCAGCTGGCAACTAAGTACCACACAGCTGCTTGCTTACTGCCCCCTGCCCCTGGTGGGATGGGGAGGAGAACTGGGGGGAGAGGGAAGGCAAAACTCATAGGCTGAGATAAGAACAATTTGATCACTGAAATAAAGTAATAATAATAGCAATGAAAAGGAGAAAGAGAGGAATAATGCCCAAGTGGGAACACTTCACCCTCCCACCCCACCCCCCAAAAAAAAAAATAATCCGAAGTGACGCACAATACCATTGCTCACCACCCACTGAGTGATGCCCAGCCAGGCCCCCAGCAGCGCTCGGCAGCCCCCAGCCCCCGCCCCCCCCGG
>JAVJGJ010000032.1:9718969-9742015 GCA_035590215.1 Microhierax caerulescens
ATACTGACCATGGTGTTCTATGGTCTGGGATATCCCTTGGGCCAGCTCGGGTCAGCTGTCCTGGCTGTGTCCCCTCCTGGCTCCTTGTGCACCTGCTCGCTGGCAGAACATGGGAAACTGAAAAGTCCTTGACTTTGAGAAAGCACTACTTAACATAGTGATTTTAGTTGTTGCTATGAACATTCTCGCACTGAATCTAAACCATGGCACTGTTTCAGCTACAAAGAAGAAAACTAACTCTGTCCCAGCCCAAACCAGGGTGCTCCCTAGGAAGACTGCCCATTTAAGTTCCACTGACCCCATTACCCCCCACATTCCCACCTTTCAGTCTGTAATAACAGGAAAGCGGTTTCTTTAGCTGAGTTCATCTCAGAGGCTTTGTCAGATGGCCAGTAATTGTTCACGGAGGAAGGAGTGATCTCAGTTTAGCCAACTGGGGGCATAAAAGTGCAAGAACATTTTCCTTGTATTTCTGTGAGTGTTCATCACAGTGGATATTCCTATTTCATGCGCTGAATATGTGGAGCTGAATTCTCTGCTAGAGGCACTTAGGAAACTCATTGCTGCTACAAGCAGCTTGGTGACTAAGCTGCTGTCAGTGAAGGCTATCAAAGCATATGAAGTCTGGCACTTGGGTTTCCTGGCAATTGAATCAGGAGCCATATCTGTGCAGTGCCAAATTGCAGTCTTTACCTCTGTGACCTCAAAATTGTCCCGAGACATTTTTTGTAAGTATTTAGTGAAGTGTATTTTAAAAGATTTCATTAATCTCATCTCAAAATGAAGAATTTGATTATGCATCTTCAAGTTACTCTTCATTACTTTACTGGTTTGCAATTGCCTGCATCCTTTTCAATGAAGGAAAACATTTGACTTGAGCTGGGGAGGACCATGCTGACAAATGTTGTTAGATTCCGAAAGTGTGTTTTTTCTGGGAGATGAGGTGCTATGGAAAGAATTATATCACTATAATTCCCACATTCCTTCCTGATTCTAATATATTCACCCTGAATACTGCTTGTAGTGAGGATAGTAGATTTGCAAGAAACATAGTTTCAAGCTATATTTAGATCTGAATGAATTTTGTTGACAATCTTTTTCACCACAAAAAAATTAATGATGCAGGATTTCTTTATGAATATACGGTTACTTTCCCAAATTGCTTATTTTCTTTGGGACACCCCCCCCCCCATAAGAATTTCTCTTTGTTTTGTGATTTTCAATGGAAACACTTAATTCCCCACCCCCCCGTTTTCAGAAGCTTTTAAATTTCATTGGATTTTTTCATTCTTTATTGAAAAACCTAAAAACATGTAATGTCTGCCTGAGTATTTTAACTAGATTTTTTTTTTCTGTTGAAATGTAACATTTTAAATAAAAATATCTTCACTATTTTTCTGGTTTTCAGTGTTAGAAAAACTCACTAATTCTTGCAACATTTGGGATCAGACTTTTTTTTGTTCATTAGATGTTTTTTAACATTCAAAAAAACCTATATATACTTAGATGTGCTGCAGTCTCTAATATATGCTATCATTACTTGGGTAGTAATCACTACTTGGTAGTAGTCACTCCAGGTTCAACTAAAAAATGCTTATTGGTGTTCTGCAAACACTTTTTCTTCTGTTCAAAACTCTGCTCTATCAAGATCATTGAGAGTGTGGGGAAAAGCAGCAGCTGGGTGTACAACAGCATCTGGAGCTCAGTGAAAGACAGAATTACTGATAGTATGGAAAGGGAAACACAAAATAAAATGTTAACACTAATAATAGTCATCAGGAGCATTGGTGGCTGCTGCAAAGCTTCAGTGCTGGTGAGAAACAAATACTTCTCCATAGACTATCAGGAAGATTCCTGAGCAGCTTTTAGCTGGCCACAAAACCCAACGCTACCATCTCAGGTAATGAGAACTGACACAGTGACCCATCACACTTCAGCGGAATATAACACGTTATCTTATCTCAGGCAAAGCCATGACAAACCTGTTGAAATGGCACGTTACATGTTGCAGTGTCTCATGGGGAGAAGCATTGCAGTTCAAGGCCAGGACACGTTCTACTCTGCTGCTTCATGTAGAGCAAGTCTCCAGCAGGCACTTGGGGGGTTGGAAGCCTGCTGTATTGGAGCTGGCATGGACTTTCCTTGATTGCCTCCCGGCCTTGGGCAGCTGCCCTTGACAGGCAGGGCAAGACACATTTTCTGTTCGTGCAGTCAGTACTGTGATGTCTGTCCTGTGCCATGGCAAAGAGGGGTTTGTGTTGCTCTAAATCATAAGACGACAGCTCTCGTGGTCTGTCTGTCTCAAGTGACTCGTGATGACACAGGATGAACAGCCTTTGTACCTACCTCCTGGATGGTCAGGATGTCACAGCTCCAGTGGTCACACACTTAATTCAATGTTCTTGTTCTCTCCTGCTCCAAGAGATAGGCTGTGTGCACCTGCCCTGTAGGCTGTACCCACAGCGTAGGCTTTCTGGTTACCTTTCATTAGGTGCACATGTTCTCTGTAAGTATATCCCCTTACCCCAGGCTGGTTTGCAAAGAACAGTCATTATACTCTTATATAATTATATAATTTAACTTATTATAACATTATAACATATGTTATATGGACACAAATTAAAGTAACATAAATGTGGCTGTCCTTCTGTAATTGATAGGAGAATAGTTGCCTTTGTCTAAAGTTAGCTATACTTTTTTTTATAATGATATTTGAGGCATTATAATAAGGATAATAAGGCATTTGAGCTAAACTTTCTTAATTTCTTATTGAGTAGTTTCACTGTAGTGAAAGCTCTTTGTTTAGCCTTAATGTAGTTAATGGCTGTTTTGTAAAAAGTGAAAGATTAGATGCTTAAGTGGTAAGTCTTGAATTCTTTACTGGTTAGTATGGAGTGTTTTGAGGTTTACCATGATTTCATAAACATTGCTGCTACTTTTTGTTTTAAGGAACAGTGATTTATTTTGAAAAATATATATGCTTTTAGGAAACTCGCCAAAACTCAGAGTGAGTAATGGCAAGGGAGTAGGCTACTAAAAAGAGAGACTGGAGTAAGCTCCTTTTATTATTCCTTTTTCTCTGTAATTTGTGCTACTACTGCATTGTGGGAGAATTCTCTCAACAATCAAAGTGTGGCTTGGGTAAATAACAATACAAGGGTGCACATTGCCATACATTGTGGATTACGCAAGATACATTGTGCTTCAGATAAAAGTATTTTGAATGGTTCTTGTCAGTCAACCTTGCTGAAGAGCTGCCTCATGCCCGAGGACCTGATTCCAAAAGCCGTAACTGTTGGTTTTAGTAGCTATTTGTCTGAAACGTAATGGAAAAGAACATCTATGCAAATAAAAGAGCACTTCCATCTTCCTGGAAACAGCCAAAAGGAATGCAGACAGATAATCACTGAAAGCATCATCTGATATTGGTATAGCTCCTAGCTGACAGTCCAGCTTACTTCAGCAGTTATCTTGGTAGTATAAAACACAGGGAGTTTTCTAATAGTGCTAACAGCTGTCATGGTCAGGGTTTTTCATGTGTTACTTCTATTAGCTAAGCTTATAAAGAAGGATGTAGTTAGACTGGGTTTATAGCTAACGAGGAGAAATTCAAGATTTGGTTGTGATATACGTAGCACTCTTCTGTGGCAGTTTTTCTCAGCTGCTGCTCAATTTCAGGCATCAGGTACAGCATTTAATCAAGATGACATTTAAGATGGTACATAGAAGTTTTAACAAAATATTAAGAGCAACAGAAAATGCTTTAGTTGATTTATTTGAAGCACTAATGCCCAAAATGCCAGTTCACAGAGTATTTTTTTAAGCAAATGCCCTCTGTCAGACTATCATTGAATGACTTTGTATTTGCACAGCAACTCTAATCCATCATGCTTGACTCTCCATCCAAGGAGAAGCATACAGAATAAAAAGCACACAAATGTTCTGAGAACCTATATGTATGGGTGTGTTTAAGTATCTGTGCACCTGAATACAGAAAAGCACCTTCATTAGAGATTCTCATGAAAGTGATGTGTAATACAAAGGTTTTAGTAGGCAGCTTTTTAAAATTATGTGTATAACTCATTTGTCACATGAAGGTTTAGAACAGTGTCTGTTGTAAGACTCTGCGTTGGCACCCCAATGCATGGAAAATCAGGAGGGAACCTTTTTAATCTAACTAGCTGAGACATAAGAGATCCTACAAAATAAGGAATGCCTATCCAGAATGCTGGTTTTTGTGTGAAAGATGAGCTTATGATGGGATCCTGGTTCTAGAAGCTGTATCACCCAGTGTGTGTGTCTCCCTTCCTGATTCACCCCGTATACTATCAACGAAGTCTTCAAGTTGTAGGAAGCAACCAAGCATTTCAAGGCAATGCATTTATGTGCATTACTGTGCATAGAACTTGCATGCTCGGTTTCTGCAATAGGTACAACTGAGCCAATTCTGTCTATAGTTGTGCAGGCACTCAGAAAATCTCTTTGCTTTCGGTCAGTTGTAGGCTGCCTAGGAGGAACACTTCTACCTTTCAAGTCCGGAGACTGTTTGTGGTAAAATAGTATTCCAGAAAGAAGAAAAACTGAACTTACAATGATAGATCTGAGAGCTTATGGTTCTAACACGGTTGAGAGAATTTGCCTTGCTGCCAAGTAGTGTGGGCTATGGAATTATTTTTGCCTTATTGTTATTCTGCTTGAAAGCTTTCCTTTTTTCCTAGAACTTTCTCTGATCATCTTATAGGTTTTCAGAAATTACGTAGTCCTCTCGGTCCCTTGTTCCTCCTCCTTCAGCTGCTTGTCAAGCTTTTTGCCTGCTGCTTATTGAGCTCAATGGCTATTCAGTTGCTTTGTCTCAAACTTTCCTGGTTTTGATCCCAAAGATAATGATTAATTTAATGCTTGACAGGATTCAGTGCCTGTGGTAGGATTAGTGTACCTCACCTCTGTCATTTTTTAACCTTCACCAGTTTCCAGTGTTTCAGAGGAGGGTTAACCCTGTTTACCCCTCTCTGGTTGCCAAATTGTCATGGGGTGTGTGTGTGTGTGCGCAGTGGGGGAGTGGGAAGAAGAAAAGCTCTTCCTGCATCAGCATCTTTAGAGTATGCAATTAATACATGCAATAATAAATTTGATGTCAACAGCAGTTGGGGAAAATCCCTTTGTATTTCCTGGATAGTGGCAGGCAGTAAGGGAGATGGTAAGGAATTAGCCTAAAAGCTCTTCTAGGTTGTTAAGGGACAACACCCAATTTATTAGCTGTAAAGAGGCTCTAAGTTTTAGCCATCTTTAAAGTAGTGTTGGTTTTGCAATCTGGGCAGCAAAATAACTGTAACATTTAAGCAAGACTTCTTCATCGCCATTGCTTCTCCCTCTTGACATAGCAGTTACAGGGAAGGTGCTCAGGCTTACCTGGGGCTCTCAGCCCGCTGGGCTGTCACTGGGACCAGCAGCCTGCCAGGACATGGGGGCATGTGCACTGCTGCTGACTGTAAATGTTTACTTTCTACTGTAGTAATATTGGTGTTGTGGGTAGATGGGGTAGAATGAGGTGAGCTAAGGTTTTAAAGTAAATGAGATTTGTAGGATCCATTTAACTAGACCAGGTGATGATCTCGGAGAAAGCACAGAAGCTTTTTCAAGCATGCTGTGCTCTGGAAGCTGTCAGAACACAGTCTGCTCACTGCCACCTTCCTTTGCCAGACACAATGGAAAGAGATCAGACCTCAGCACAGTGGAGGCTTAAGCAGGGGTGGGATGGTAGCTTAGAATGGGAAGCTGCGTGGCCTTCATGTCTCTTTTCCTCCCTTGTAGCAAGAGCAAGTGACACATGCAGCTCTCTGAGGCATGGTAAGCTTAAAACAGGTCAGTGGCTGCAGGGCCAGGTGTGGACTCCCAGAGTGAAATCTCGTAGCCCAAACCAGTTTATTGTAAAAGGTATGCTGCAATAGTTTGTAAAGCTAGGTGTACCTCAGATCTTCAAATTGTTTGCAAACATAGTTTTCTAAAGGAAAAAATATTGTTGCTCTGAAGTCACACAAGAGAGAATGATGGCGTTCTTTATTTGTGTAGATACTGTTGATTTTTGCTTTTCTTCTGATAATCACATGCAAATTTTGTTTTACATTTGCTTGGAAAAATGTTTGTGTTGAGAAATGCTACAAGCAGAATGGAGCAATTATACATGGACCTACAATGTTTACAGCTATGATTTTCTTTGAGTGGGGATCCCACTTGCTGTATATTTTGAAAGAGAACCAGTGAGTGACCTGCAGAGTATAAGAATTCTAGCTGTGGCCACCAGTTTACCAGCTGCTGATGTGATCAGTAGGGCACTGGGGAAAGAGAAGGGTAAGGGATCCCTTTATTTTTGGTCAAAAGCTGTTTGGAGACAAGATCTTAGTAACAGAGAATGAAACCTCAAGTGCATGATAGTAATAATATACTTGAACAGTTAAACCAGACATCTTTAACTGATAGTATTCCACTGATCTTTTTGATAGTTTTATTTTTTGTTTTAGATTTATTCCTTCATTTGAAAGGGATACATTTTCAGACTAAGAAAACAAAGCCTCATTTTCTGTCTGGGATATTAAGAAATCATGTGATATAAGTTGCTTTTCATGTCATGTCTTTTTGGGGAGGAGTGAAACAGGCTATAAATTGGTTCTAGCTCATTATTATTTTAAGTCATTGACTGTATTGCTGATTCTCTTCAGCAGACTGCAGAAGGACAGACAAAATGCAGTAAAGCTCTGCAGTAACAAGCTGCTGAGGAGGCTACAGCTGGCTGGGCGAGATAGCCTTTGAATTGCGGAGTCTTGAATGAGGAGCACCTGCCTTCTCAGTGAAAATCTCAGGGGAATGCAGCAGGGCTTGTTGGCTCTACTGGCAGATACATTAAAAACCAAAAGCCACCCTAACACAACCATCCAAAAAAACCCTCCCACTGCAACAAAAACCAGAAAGGGAAAGGGAAAAAGGAGTTTTTCCTAGCCGACTTGTTTTAGAGGAGTATTTCCATGTTCTTTCATAGACAGATGCAGGTGAGCTCTAACCAAACTGCTGACCCAAGGCTCTATAGTCACACTGATGTGGCACTGAGTGCTGCTTAGAATGGTCCTGCTTTGCAGCAAGGGTTATCAAATCATTCTGAGTACTGGGTCTGTCCCACCTTTGGGGTTTTTGGTTGTCTCAAAGTAGGCAGCGAACGTCACTGAATATACCTAAATGCTGCCAGTGTGGCTTAACTGGTGCTGACTTCCACACTCAGTTCTCATCCTTGGCGATGGATCTGGCTTCTACGTGTGTGAGTGAAACAGCTGAGGCGTTCTTGTTTTCCTGTTTTTTCACTACAGAATCATAGAATACTTGAGATTGGAAGGCATCTCTAGGCATAGTCTAGTTCCAACCCTGCTTTGACAAGGAGGTTGCTACCATGGGTTGTCCAAGATTATGTCTAACTGACTATTGTGTATCTGCAGATGGGGACCTCACAACCTCTACAGGTGATCTGTTCAAGTGTTTGGCCACCCACACAGTACAAAAAGTGTTGTGGGGTTCTCTTTTCTGTTCAGATGGAACTTCACATGTTTCAATCTGTGCCCACTGCCTCTTGTTCTGTCAGTGGGCATCACTGACAAGTCTGGCTCATTCTTCATTCCCTCCCATCAGGAATTTGTATGTATTGGTAAGATTCTCCCTCTCCCTAATGGTCCAAACAGTGGTACCAGGCTTTGTGCTTCCATGTGAAGAGTAGGAAAATGTATCCTATGGAGCATGCTGATGTGAAGCAGACCTCAGGGCTCACGTATACCTTCTTGTCCTCACTTCACTGAAACACAGATTCTGTATCTTCACACAGAAAGAGTTTTGAATTGTTTCTGGGGGGATGTGCACAGCTTGATGCTTACTTAGCTGACATTAAAAGATGCCATTATTTCATGCAGGATGGAAACTAATTTCTGTCTAGCTGTATCTTTTGTATCTGCCCTTGATATATCGGTGGAGTTCTCTCAGAGCAGAGGAAAAGCTAGCAATCTGTGGATGATCAGCCTTACTGAATTAGGCTACTGGCTTCTGCCCTCCTCTGTGGGAGACAGCTTTAAGTTCTTAAGTGGTTTCTTACAGCAACAACTTATCCTGAGTCAGCAAAACTGCAATTTCCAAAGTGTTTTGAATCAATTAATGGGATTTACTGAAGTAGTAGACTTTAGGCTCCTGGCAGACTCTATTAACATGTATATGCTCTCAATAGAGTTGAATATTTGTCAGCAAATCAGGGAACAGGCAATTACATTTTGCAGGTGTGAGATTTCACACTTAGGAAATATATTTGGACATTGATGGGCCAAAATGGCTTAAAAAACACATATCATTGTACTTGGAAATATGATCTGAAACAACCAAAGTTATTGTACCTGTTCACAGACTATCCCCAGAACATATAAATTAGGGCAAAAAATAATAGCAAGGGAATGTTTGTTCTTTACAAATTAGGGAAATTCCTTAGGAAAAAAGGAAGTCCAATGTGTTGACACTTTTGTGGAACACCTTAACAGTGTACAAAGTATTTTCAGTTTCTTTCATTAGGTCGTAACATGCCATCAGGTATTTCCTGGGCAGAGATTGAAAGCAATGTCCACTTTGCCTAAATGGACCATATCTTACTGGAAGGAAGAGACCAAAATTTCATAGTATTCTCCCTCTGTTCCCAGAGAAACTGCTTTCACCACACTTGTATCTGTTGAGGGGTCATTGCTAGGCCAACAGGAGATGAGGCTGGCATAACTCATCAACTTTGAAACGCACAGAGACAGCTTGTGCAAGATTACTTACTCCTTTTCAGATTCCCACTTGAAGGCCAAGCACGACCAGGAGAGAATGGAAACTGTCCTGCAACAAAGTAGGGGTGAAAAGATCTCACAAGTATGGACTCTTTAAGTGAATATTCAGCTACTTATGGATACTCAGATCTATGTGGAATAATTTTGCTAAAGGAATGGTTAAAGGGAAGAGGATTCTTTCTGCCCTGAGGATGGGGGTGTGTGTGCGTAGAAAAAAAGATATAAGATCAGATAGAAGTTTATCTGGTCATGGGACATGGATGAAATAAACATGCTTGCTTTGTCTTTTATAAGAATGAGCAGCAGATTAAAGCAAGTGTGAGATTAAAGATAAATGCTGCCCTAAGGAACTCCTTGCCACAAGATGTTGTAGAGGACGCCATTGATCCTAAATCTCTACACAAGTTCACTACACAAATGTAAGAAAATCCCTGATGACAAATAGAATTAAATGCAGTGTTAGCACTTCTATGATTCAGAAAGTCCACAAGCTTCAAGTTGGTGTGTGTTTGGTTTTATTTAACCTTTTTGAGTTAAGTTTGTTACCCAGGGATGTATGTCTCTATGCCTGTCCTGTTCATACAGTGCTTCCTACAGATCTACTACAGGCTGTTGTCAAAGTACTGTGTTAAATGGATTTTGGCCTACATCAGTTTTGGCTAATTGTATGTAGCTGATAAAGTTTTCTCCACTCAATTTTCACAGCCTACAATTACAAAGATGGAGACTTGAATCCAACCAGTAGAAGCAAATGTCTGCCTAAGAGAGAAGATCCAGGTTAGCATATTACATTAGTGTTTACACTGAGAATTCTCCCAGAAGACACCATAGCTTTGTATGAAGCTGGAGCATATAAAATTTCCAGTCTTCAATTTAGGTGAGCCTGTGAACCTACATATGTTTGTTTAGCAGGCAATTTTCCTTGTTTTTCTGTAGCAATATGTTGCTTTTGTACCAAAATGAATGAAATGGGAAACTAAAAAGAACTAAAAAGAGAATGTGTTATTTGAAGTGCAGAAAAAAAGCATATGAAGGAAACATTTTGGTTTGCTTTAAGACAGCATCAGTGCTTTACAGCTTCAGTGACTCTCTTATTCATACCGGGAAAACTCTTCAAAACCAGCAGATTTTCACCCTCGATGAAATCCTATGGGATGGTTGATTTATTCCAGTGTTCTTTTTCTGTCTTTCTAAAAGATCAGTGGTCCAGGTTATCTGTTTCATAATACACTCTTGGCCTGGAGGAAGGGGTGTGTGTGGCAGAAAATAAGGCCACGTATGGAAAGCTTTGGCCATTTATTAACGAGCCATCTTCTGAGCTGTTAGTGATGTTGGTA
Organism: Microhierax caerulescens; assembly: GCA_035590215.1. Classification (NCBI taxonomy): domain Eukaryota; kingdom Metazoa; phylum Chordata; class Aves; order Falconiformes; family Falconidae; genus Microhierax; species Microhierax caerulescens. The sequence goes on from JAVJGJ010000032.1 coordinate 9,729,150, forward strand.
GTTGTGCATTTGATACAACTTCTTGGAAACAAAACTTCTTGATAACTGGGCTTCAAGCGTGAAACATTCCCACATCTCAATAGGCTTTTTCTTATTGAGTATACCCTTGGGAAATCTAGATACACATCCAAAGCTGTGGATACTAGTGACAGTTGATTTACTGGTAGAGACTCAGGTTTCTTGGTACTTACCTTGTTTCAGATTAGGAGGAAAAAAAACCAACAACCCAACCCTTACAAAAACCCCAAACTACTGGAAGCAAATGCCATCAACATAGTGATACTTTCAGAAGTTTTCATTGAGTCATTCTTCAGAATGCCAAGTCTGGCAGTAATGAATCACACCCTGCTCCATTTTTGTCCATTTTAATGTTATAAAGGATGATATATGTCAGCCAGGGGTTGTCAGAAATACAGTGTCTTTTGATTTAGAACAACATTCAATGTGACAGCTCTTGAAATTTATGCTAAAAATATGGACATGAAGATAACCCATTATTTTACATGTGTGTATATACACACACAAGTATGTAGCTAGCTAGCGTCGACTTTTCACTGATGGAGATGGGGCAAGAGTCTTAGAGGAGAGAACAGACTGGCTCCATAAATAAAAAAAAAAAGAGGAAACTGGTGAGAGATAAAATTTGTATCAAATTATTTTAGTGTTATTTCTTCTATTAAGCTATTCTAATTTTAGTGGGGTTTTGTCTTGAAGGTAAGTGACATTTGCAGTCGTGACAGTGGACTCTGACAGTCTCATGCAGTTGTATTTGAAGAGTGTGTTATTGCACCTCACCTGACATACAAAAGCTATTCTGCAAATGCTGCTGGGTGCTTTGTAGGTGAGAGCACAGCATTCGTCTTGAACAGTTCAAACTTGATAGCTGTCAGATTTGTCCTTCTAAGTCACCCTTTTTCTTGTATATTTTTTCTTTCCTTGGCTCTTTTTCATTCTACATCTTGTGGATGTCTTTCTCTTCTCTTTTCCCCATCATCTTTAAATTTTGTTTTGAGAAAACATAAATATGGGTCGCAAAGTAAGAATTTGGATCCCAAATGTTCCAGATTTCTTGGACAGCCAAAACACAGATACATCAGATCTCACTCGATACAAGCTCACTTGAATCCTAGTTTTGCATTTAATCTCCCTTTTGAGGAAGGTCAGCCTTGAAAAATCTCAAGGTACAGAACTGCCACTGACTGCAACAGGGGTCATGTGAGTGTCCATGATGAGCAAACGGAAAAGCAAGAAGTACCACCAAGCACTATAAACACACAGTTGTGTAGGTATCTGCAAGAGATGGGATACCCTGTTAAAATAGGGATAGATGCTTTTGGTTTATCAGGCCAGAAAGTTTGCCTGTTGTCCCTTTCAAGGTCTCTGACCCGGTGTTGTAATGGAGTGGTGAATTTTTGTGCCTTTGCACACTTGCTTTGCAGATGCACAATAAATGTAAGACTTCAAGAAATGGTTCAGGGCCCTTACAGGGTACCTACACAAAAACTGTCTTCAGTAAGTCTTGTATGTCCTGGAAGTGTTGGATTCCCTCTGCACATGCAGAACCATTGGGAATAGCATGCTTGATAAGTCCAATAAATGCTTCCCCCAAACCTGCATTTCCTTTTCTTTGTGCATTCTATGACCATCTAGTGAGAGTGAGAAGATTGTAGCGTGTGTGTCTAATAGCTCCACAGCTTGTGCACTGTTGATAGTGCCCTAGTTCCTAAGATAGCTTGTGGCTGGCTCTGACTATCAACACAGGACAAATTTTTTGGTGGGAAAATAAAATGCACCTGGAAAACTTAAATTGAAACCCTATTCTTATGACCTTTACAGTGTGGTCCAAACATGCATGCATAAGCAGTTAATGTCAAAATCACCAGGGCACTGTAAATACCAGTAGCTTCATATCACTGTTTTTTCTCTTGTAGTTCCCAGGAACATGGAACTATTGCTTTTTATGACATGAAAAATGAACTAACGGTACAAAAGGGAAAGGTGAGGCTTTTCTGGGGCTGAATCTGCTTCCCTTTTGGCAGCAGGTTTCTATTTAAAGTATTTATGAGTCATTAACCATCTTAGAGTGGTTTTGAAGTGGGCATTGAGTTATCTCAGTTGTAGTTTTAAGAGATTTGTTGTGATTTTTTTTTTTTTTTGTGGTGTGGGGTTTTTTGTTTGTGCTTGTGTTTTTTTCCCGTTTAAGTACTTTCAAATAATAAGAGAAAAAGTTATGTTGCTTCTATGGACTTATAGTATTAGGTATGGAAAGCCTGGAAAACTAATGCTTAACTGTTTCCTAAGAAGATTTAGCTAAGTCTTTGCAAAGATACAAGTCCGTTTAGGATGGCTGAACTAAAAACTGGTGAAAAGGAAACATTCCCTTACTTCAGGAAGGGTGGGAAGTACAATTTAGTGTTGCATTTAGGAAATTTGACCCTGTGCTTTTGTAAATGTGAATGAACACTGGTGTTGGTACTGGAGAAAATACTGTGTGGACAGAGGAGTAACTTCATTTGAAACCTGTTTTGGTAGTATGGTTTGGTGTGTTGTTTTTTTTTTAAAGCAAAGGAGTAGATCTGAACCTTCCAGCCTTCAAATTTTGAGACATAACATACAAAACTACCAGGAGTTTCATAAAAAACATAAGACTGAGTTGGTTCTATTAGTCCTTGTCCTGAAAGAAAGGCCACAGCATTTATTAGCACTAATGGATGTAAAGAACAGGAAAGAAATCTTCAGTTTCCAAATATGAAAAAAAAAGTCTGAAGGGGTGCTTGGGGCCCCTTTAGACAATAGAAAATCAAATCAATAAAAAAGCGTTGATCATGGAACATCTTTAAAAAAAAAATCCTACTTTGTAATAAGATTAGAAATTAATGTGATGAAGATCAAGAAAGATAAGCAGATTATTAAAAGTACTATAAATAAATATTTCATGGGTGAAATGAATGCAGTAGTAGTCTTCACTGTAAAATGGTCTTGCATTAACTGTGGTCTTGCAGCTGAAGGAGCAGAGTATTTATGATTTGTGTTCCCTGATGACTCCCTATGTGAATATGGGAAAGTTGCTTTGTGCTTCTATTTTCTAATCCTGCAGTATGGAGATAATAATTTTTGCCTACATCACTATGATCTTGCTATGCTAAATTAGTTATTGTTGGGAAAACAAATTGACCTTGAAAGCACAACAGTATAGCCAGAGGACAGATGTAAAAAACCAAAAAACAACTCAATCCTCATGATTGATACAAAATGAGATTTCAGTAGGGACAGAGCTCTGGTAAGAGGGAAACTTACCAGTGAAGTATACTAATCTAATTGTGCAGCCCTGATGAAACTGGTGTAACCCACATTAACGCTACAATTCCAAAATGAGTTTTTGATATACACTTTCCAGGACAAGAATCTAAAAGGTGACAGTTGCTCTGTTCCAGAGCTTTATCAATTTAGAGAAAATTTGCTAAGGGTATATGGATGTGTTTGAGTGCATTGTCTTCCCATGTGTCAATTCCATGGATTTTTTTCCATGTGCCAACATGAGGGCACACAGCTGGTGAAAGGGCTGGAAGGAATGTCCCATGAGGGGTGGCTAAGGACTTTGGGATTGTCTAGTCTGAGTGAAGGAGGCTGAGGGGTGACCTTATTGCTCTCTGCAGCTTCTTGAGGAAGGAGAGGCGCGGGTGCTGAGCTCTTCTGCCTGGCATCCAGTGACAGGACGTGTAGGAATGGTTCAAAGCTGCACCAGGGGAAGTTTAGACTGGACATTAGGGAGAATTTCTTTAGAGAGAGGGTGGTCAGATACTGGTACAGACTTCCTAGAGAGGTGGTCAATACCCCAAGCCTGTCCATGTTGAAGAGGCATTTGGACAATGCCCTTAATACCAAAAGTTAAAGCATGTTGAATCTTGAATTGGTCAGGTAATTGGACCAGATGATTGTTGTAGGTACCTTCCAACTGAAATAGTTCTATTCTGTTGCATTTCCTTACTGTTTAACTATTGCTATAATCAAACAAGCCTTTTATGAGTCTGATAGCCAAGCTCTCAGTGGTTATGTCCTACAAATGAGAAGCTAGAATGGAGGAGTCTACGCAGATCCCCTTGGAGCAGAAAGGGGGTGGTAGGTGGGACCAAATCCATCACTGCTGCCCTTTTATATACAACTGCGTTGTGCCTTGGAGCGACATTTCATCAGGGAGTGGATGAGCGCAACTAACATTGTGGGATGTGTTTGGAAGAATTAATGCTTTTCCCAATGTTGATTACCCCTGTTAACAAATACTGCAAGGAGATGTAGTCCTTAAAGTGACAGTCATACAGCTTGCTTGACCTTTTCATTCTTTGACTTTCATATGGACAGGACAGAAACTAGAGAGAAAGAACAGATTTCTAGATAAGATCGTGTGATAAAATTTCTGTCTTAAAAATAGCTATATGATGCTACCAATTTTGCTTTGTTTCATCAATTGTTTTTGCTACTTTTGTTCCTTTATTGGAAAAAAGAAGGAAAAATAGCAACATCTGATTGTCTAGTTCTATAGCCATCATAAAATGTTCATGCTCCTGCATTAAAACTTGAGGACTCTCTGAAGCTGAACAAGCATTGATTCTCCTTCCTGTGGGTACTGTTTTGTATGGTGTACAGCCATGTTCTTACAAATGTTAAACTTGTTGCTTTGACATTTGCTTATCATGCCAGAGAGATTGACAGAATAGCGTGTGTCTAGGCATGGTTATTTTTGGGACAGTGACTTCTACAAATGGTTGCTTATGAGTGAATTTATGTTGACCTTTATCCTTTAAAATCAGTGGTGTATGCAGAATATGATAATTTATGTCACTATTTTAATCCATTACAGGAATGTCTTTCCTCTTGCATTCATGGGACTTTTGTGACCTCTTTAATGAGCTCATTAGCAAGCACAGTGAAAAGTTTCCCTGGGAAATGAATCATTACAGCACATTTCAAATATTTAGTGTCGTTTGCCTTTAGAACACTCCTGAACCCTGTATTGAATGTTTGTGGCAAGGCTTTGGTAGTGAAGGGATAGAGGGGGTACCCTCTGTGGGAAAAGGCAAGACCACTTAGATTCAAAGCTGTGGCTTTTCATTGGATGCATTAGATGATGGAAGTAAGTTCCCCTTTTAGTTTACATATGCTCATCACTGCTTTCCTGAGCACACAGGTATCTTCAGCTGAGCAGTAAGGCATGTGGTGAGAAATTAGATTCTGTGGCTTTAGGCTTACAAACTTTTAGGTTCATGCCAGCTTGTGGCCTTACTGTTGTTTTCACGTACAGAAACAGCACCTACAAGATGTGCAAAGGACAGCTACCAACTTGGGCTTTAAACTGCATTATCCTTAGATTAAGAAAAAAGGAGGAGGAGGAAGGGTAAAGGCAAATCTCTGTGAGAGGAGATGGTTAAAGGGAGGCTATATGCACCTCTGGCTCTGTCACAAGAAGCGTGCTCTGAAAACAAAATGGCTGGTGGGCTGACCATGTCCATACTGCCTCTGGAGATGTAAAGATTTCAAGATGATTTAGTACCATAGTTTCATCACACCTTACTGAAACCCTTAATTAATGTCAAACCACTGCATACCAGTGGAGGTGTCTGGCTGTACCATTTAAGACGTTTGTGCCTCTGGCCGGGTTACTCTTCGGTGGCCTTGGGGGCATTATGTGTTGCTTCCTCTTCAGTCCTGCTCTGGTCCCTTTTCTCCAGAAGTCATTCACTGTATATTTCAGCTAGCGTCAGAGAGAAGTTAAGGAAAACCTATACTTAACTCACCTTGTTGGCCTACTAATGATTGTGGGGATATATTCTCTCTAACCCTTCAGAAGAATTGCTTTGAATGCTTAGGTGTGCATGCCGCAATGTGTGCTAGCATAAATACATCTTAACAAAAATCTGGCAAAGGCAATTGCTGTACTGCCACATTGCTTCCATCATCATCATCATTTTTCTGCATTTTTATCCATTCTTACTGTTAATTCAGATGACTTCATCAGAATCTAGAGAGACTTGGAGACTGAGGGTGAAGGCAAAGGTTGGTGCTGTAACTGATACTACATATTTGAAAGAATAAAAATCATGGATGGGTTTCAATATAATTGCCATGATGCAGCGCAGTATCTATTCAACAAAGCATCGGTTCTCTGTTATGTATGTTGTTAGTTGGCAATATCAAATATATCAAAGCCTTGTGAGCACTGAAATATTAGTGGGTAAAAGTATACTTAAACATCTTTAATGCTAACGAATACTCTGAACTTCAAAGGTGTGTGGTGACAGAGCTGGATTTTGGGTAAGAACGAGTGAAGCAAAAATAAAAGTTATCTTCTGTAGGCTCATTATGCCATTACCTGGATCGAGCATAGGGATACTGGTGAGGGTGAGCAGTGCACTGCTTACTCTGTTACATAGCCCAGTGGGAGAAGGAGAGAAGCTGGAAGTGTGCTGCTCAAGGCTATCCCTGGACACCCTATTTTCCAGCCTGGCCTAAATATAGACTGTCCACACCACTTCTCTCTGGGCTTCTACTTAAGCTCCATTTGATTTAACTTCTTTAGTCACAGCTGAGTTTATTGGCCAGGAGTTCACAGATGATGGTAGGTCTTTTCCTTCATTTCGGAGACTATTAGCTTTTTTTCCCTTTCCCTATCAGTATTCTATGAACTCAACTCTGCTCTGAACAAACCTTAATAAGACTACAGCAGCTTTCTTGATGCTAAGAAAAGAGGAAGACAGCATGCCAAAAGATTTTAAAAAACCTGTTGTATGCCTAAAAGTCCTAGGACATAAGGTTATGCATATCAAAATTTTAAAAGCAACTTTTTCTTCCTTATTCAAACATATGTGGTCAGAGAAAGAAATTGCTCTACCTTTAGTGGATCCTAAATGTGAATTTGTGTTTTAGCCATAGAGATCTTGTGCCTAAGATTTGTTTTAACAAAGAATCTGATTGAGGCTCTTGCAGCTAGTGCTGTCTGGATTGATTCCTAAGTTTGTTTCATCAGTTTGTGTGTAAAGCTTAAAAAGTGTTTATAAACACTTCACAGATGAAGTTTTAACAAGAGTAAGAAAGAAGGTGATAGTGTTGTGTCTGGAGTAACAGATTATCCTTTGAACTTAAAAAGTTTGTGCTGTTGGTGAACTATTATCAATAATGTCTTCATATTAAGCTGACTACAACCAAAATATTTGTAGTTCCATATCATTTTCATGTATCACAGAAGACAAATAGGTCTAGAATATTGTATTATAGAAATTTTGAAAACAATTTTGTTCATAAAGTAGCAAACCTGACCTTTCCAAAATGTTATTACAAAAATGTTTTCTCAATTCCCATTATTCTCACCTTTTACATGTGGATGTGAGAGACTCTTGTTTCAGCTACACAAATAATTTTAATGAGGCTGTGTCCTGGAGAGCAGAAGTCTGTCTTATGAGAATTAATCTGAACAAGGAGAAACATTTCAAGAAATGAAGCTAAGATCTCTACTGTTTTTTAAAAAACTTAATTTTAGAATTTAATCTTCATAGATTCCAGTGGGAACTGCTGCATTTCAGTCCTTTCAAGCCAGTAACTGCTGACACTAGCTGTGGTCATAACCACAAGCTTTCACTAATTCTGTTTTGGCATTGGGGTGTGTGGTGTTGTGGTTTTTGTTTAGCTTTTTTTTTTTTTTTTTTTTTTTTTTTTTTTTTTTTTAACAAAGCTGTGTTGGTCTCTGTTCCCTGCATGTCAGTCTGACTTGCAGAGTGGTTTGGGTACTTTCTGGTCAAAGTGGTTGCCACAATGTTCCCCTCTGAGAGTACCCGTGTGCTCCCCTGTGCTTAATTGAGAACTTAGGTGCTGAACCAGTGCATGGACTACTTTGCCCATGGGGACCTCAAACAATTATTGAAGAGGGGTCTTAGCACTGAATACTTCATCTACTAATTTGCTTCTGTTGTGCAGAATGTATCAGTAATACAGATGAAGCCAATGAAGATTTGTGTTTGAGTTCAGGTTTGCATTTCCTTCTTAGTCTGCAGCTTACACTTAGCTCAACTATAATGCATCCAACAGCAGGCTTATTTCAGGCTTATTCAACCAACAGCTCTGGTATTTCAGTGCTAGTTCCCAGCCTGTTGGCTGAGCCTGAAGTGATGTTAGGAGGTCTTATCTGGGTCTAGAGTTCCTGCTCATGTTGTGTATTTTTAGCTGTAGGCCACTAGGGATAACACTTGCAGAAACACAGTGATACGGAAAGTTGTCTGGTAATTGCCTTAAGCTGTATTCTGTTTTATTGGGCTTTCTCTAACACCGACACTGAGAGATAGGATTAGTCTTTTGAATACCATTCTACTACACGTATTCTGCCCTTGGCATAAGGGTTCTACTTTAGGGAGGTTGCTTGAGGTTGTATTTTGCTTGCTCTGGCATACCACTCAGTTCCTTAGCTGACATTTGAAATCTGTGGTCCTAAGAGTCATGTTAAAGCAGATCAAGGCATAAGACCATGAGGCTGCAGTGCTGTTGTCTTTAATCTTATTCATCTCTTATTGAATGCTGTAATCTTTCACCTGCAAAACGGATAAGAAATCCTGTGATGAAGAAAAGCAAGTTAACATTTTGAAGCTCATGGTCTGACTTATTGTGAGATTGCTCTTTGAATTTTCTAGCTAATGGTGTGAAGAGTAACAAAAAAATAAAAAACCTCTTTAGGTGTAAGTGAATACATGTCTGAATGATCTTTTTTTATCAACTGTATAATGCAAGGTATAATATTTGCACTGAGAAATATCTTTATCTGATGCATTTTGCTAATTGGAGGGGCAGTGCATGATTAGGTCAACCATTCAGGACTAAAAAGAGCAACTCAATCCTTCAAATATCTAGGCTGTGATCAGAAGATGTTACAGCAAATCTATAATGGAGTGTGGAACAGCCAGGGGAGCAGAGTGAAGCTTACCAGGATGTCAAAAAAATGTATTATGAGAGGTCCTTATAATGAAGATGGAAGGAGCTGGAGTTAGTCTTTGCTGTGTCTGCCTTCTATTATTTTAGAGAGGATGCTAGCCCAGCTGGGGATTTATAGTGGAACTGAATCTGAAGTGGTGCGTTCCTCCCTCAACTTACCTAGGGCTACAGGCAATTCTGTCAGCTTGACACTTGGTCTTGAAGTGTCTGTGCTGATAAAAATGGCTCAACAGAACTCCTTCCTGAATTGAAGAATAATCTTTCAATAAAGCCAGCCTAAAATGGAGCAGAAGTTAGCCCTTATAGTTGGGTAGCAACACTTTGGGAGGGAATTAAAAAGCAGCCTATCTGAAAGCATATATAGGCCAATCATAAAGCTGTTAAAAGCAGAAACTCAACAGAAGACGTAAGTCTGATGGAAGTCACCCATTGATGGTGCCTGTCCCAGTTAGCGGGGAAAAAAATAAATCTGTAACGTAGTAGAGGGAGAGCCTTTACCAAAACTTGCCATCCTCCCATGATACTAATTGTTGCTTTTGTGTGTGACTCGGTTTTTACTTCTCTGTTTATATGAACCATATCTATTGACTGATGTTCTTTGCAAGATGCATGGCCTGTGTGTTTCCCATAGCCTGCCTGCACAGCGTGGTGGGAGCTCTCACTCTAAAGGCTTCGGTGGCACAGCTCGATGAGGAGGACTGCAGCTTTTGAGGCAACTCTGTGACTGGTCTAGCTGGAAAGATTGCCCAATGAATTTGAGCTGTATTTTAAACTTTAAGAAGGATTGTCAAATAACTGGTTTTCTTTAGAAAAAGGAAATGGATAGAGATTGGAATGTAGACTAAATGTGATTAAGAAGAGTCTTGTTGTAACTGGCGTTACAGAGAGAGTTTGGATATTGAGCTGAGTTTACTCAAATTGGGTACGCTGACAGGTGGAAAAGCACAGTGTTTGAGTCTACTGTAATTCTAGGTAAAATGAGATATTTTTACTTCCTTTTCACTGTCCACCATTTATTAAATGCATTTATCATATTGCACAAAATAATGTTTTAATATACTGGTAGTAGATAACTTTTTTAAAAAGCACCTGAAATCATATAGAAAACTACATTTTAACTGCATAAATAGATGTACAATTAACTACATTAATTACATTAAAACATATTTCCTACCACAGGATCCATACATCTATTTATGTAGTTAAGAGTAGTTAATGTGGTAGTTGAAATTCTGATGTGGTAAATGCCCAACAGAAGCAAGTAAACATAATCTTCCTGACCTGAAGAACAGAACTTGTATGGTTAACACAAAAGATTAAGCACATGAAGAAAAATAAAAGAAGAATGTATTGGATTGAATGTAAGTTGACGTTGCTTTCAGGCATGTGATTGTACTTTGCTTCACTCCTCAAAGAGGTCAGCAAGATTTACAGAGGGAAACATCACAGAATTTTTTACTGCTGCCATGAGAGACAAATGGAGTCAGCTGCACCAAACGGATGGTATACTGAAGTGTGAATATCGCATTTGATAAAGGGACAGTGAGTAACAGCAGTGTCAAATAAGTGGATGTACTCTAAAAACGGAATTCTTGAAGCAAGATTTGGAATGGAACATGCTTCCCTTGTACAATAGTATTTTGGTGCAGGTATCCTGTTAAAAGGGTAGCTTCATTTATTTCTTTTAAAGGAAAGCAGTTAGTACCATCAGCTTACATGTGGAAGTGATATATTTATTATTTTTAGAATGACAGCTGTTTTTATCTTTCATTATATGTGCAAACTAGATTAATTCAACAGCTGAGATGAAAAGCAAAGTACTCAAAAATTGTCACTGAATGTAAAAATACAAGAATAAGTGGTTAAAATGGTACAACTGTATCATGGGAAATTTGTAGCTGCCCTAAATGATTGTACTGCCATTGATGTCAAAGGCTGCCTGATAAAGGTTCATTCAGCATAACCTTGGGAATAGTCTTAGTACATAACTAAAAGTGGGTAAAGACCCAAAGGGTTTAGTCGAGTAAAGCCTGACAAGTAGCCATAAAAGCTTTCTGTCAGATCACACATCATGTATTCTATACATGCTATGTGTGAAAAGCTCTTTTTTTTTTTTTCTAGAGATAGTCAGATATTGGGGGTGAAAGCATGTAGCTCTGGGACAACTGTAAAAAAAGTAAGGCTTCTTAGTCACCATCAACACAAAGGTACTGCACATCAGTAAAGGGATGAATACCTTTAGAAGTAACTCAGAGTAGCATTTCCTTCCAAAAATGTCACAGTTCTAAATATCTCACAGTTTTACTGTATCTCAGACCTCTTTTGGCTGTATGAACATTATGCCGCTGGAAATTAATTCATTCATGCATACTTCCCAGTGGATCAGAAAGCAGTTGTGTGCAGCCCAAGCAGCTCCTGTTGTCTTTTAAGGTGTGTGAGATTTCTGTGTCTAGAAAACCCTTTTTAAGACATTTGACTTGTGAAAAGTCAAAAAGAAAAAGGAGGTATCCACTGGTAGTCTTCATAATTTTTGTTATATCGAGGTATTATAAAAGCAATAGGAGCAGGAATTGGGAATAGGCAAATACTTAATGGTGATTTAGAAATAGCACTGCATTTAAAAAAGAAATTGCGTATCCAGCAGTTCCTCCAGGGCCTGGCTCCAGACAGTAGAAAGCAGCCTATTGTAAACTTTGGCCTGACCTGTGTTTGTGAACATGTGTGTGTGTTGTTTTTTTTTTTATTACCCTTACAACCTGTTGTCCTCATGACTTGTCCCTTCTCCCTTTCTGGCCTGGGGAATTTGGTGCAGTTGCAGTGTCTGATCTCCTTTCTGCACCTTCCTTTTTCCCAGCAGCTGTATTCCAAGGGGCATCAGGAGTCTCAAGATACCTACAGATGTGCTTACGATGAGCAGTGCAATGGGCATCCAAATGAGCAAGCCTAGGTACCTGACCTCTACGCAGGTTAATGTGTCCTGCCAGGACATCTGGGTTTCAACAAATAAAAACCTCTCTTTGGAGGGAAAGGTTTCTGCTCCGCTCTGCTTGCTGGTGGTGTTGTCAGTTGTGAACAGTTGTGGTTTGTTAGCACAGTTTTCCCATGGCTGTAAGTGCAGTGGATAGCGGAAGAACGGGAAAGAGTTTATATGGGCTTAAGTGATGATGGGAATCTGGGAAATGTTAATAGGTTTGTAGAGATAAAGAGGAGCATGGAGCATCCAACAGTGGGTAAGTTACCCAGGAGTCTGGATGGGCACATTGGTGATTTGAAGGACTTCAGAAAAACCAGGAATTGTCAGTAAAAATTTGAGAATCTGGGAAAGTTTTTCTTGATTTTTAGAGGAGATTGAGTGGAGTAGGAGCCTATACCTTGAGCCAGCTATGGTTATGAAAAACAGTGGCAAAACCTGTTATTAATACTGAATATTTCTTTTAAAAAAAACTCTCCACGCAGAGAGGGAGTGAAACTGTTTTTTAGACTAGTTGTGATTACAGGCTCTAATTCTCTGTAAGTCTTCTGAAACACCAAATGAATGCATGAATCATGTATTGGTAGTTCCCCCAACTGACCTACTAGTAATTGACTCTATTCATCTCCCATACTGTGAAATCTGGAAAGGGTTAACAAATGGCCTAATTACCTTCCTCATCTGTGCTCACTAGGCAGAAATAGCTGCTTTAAAAATAAATGTATCACAGGAGTAAAACCTGAAGCTAAAGCAGAGCGTAGGCTGATTCCAGAAAAAGGAGTATGAGGTTGAAGGGACTGCTGTGCAGGTGAGAGGCAACAGAGAAAGGAACAGTTTTGGTTTTTTGGTTTTTTTTTTTTTTTTTTCTCTGGCCATGAAAAATGTTTGCTTGACTTTGACTTTCATGATCTAGAAAACGGTGGTG
>JAVJGJ010000032.1:9742115-9763972 GCA_035590215.1 Microhierax caerulescens
CAACAGAGAAAGGAACAGTTTTGGTTTTTTGGTTTTTTTTTTTTTTTCTCTGGCCATTAAAAATCTTTGCTTGACTTTGACTTGCATGATCTAGAAATCGGTGGTGTTTAGAGTCCTCTATTTCCTAACAAAGTGTTAAGTTGATAGGTGTTCCTCTTAATTTTAATCGTGCTTAAGGTAACGGATAGCTGGGAGCATCTTCGGCAGTGAATGGTAGGCCAATAGCAGCAGAGAAACAGCTGTGCTGGACCTGATCCCATGTAACTGTGGAAGCTGATTGTGGGTAGGTAATGCTTGGTGTTTTTTTTTTTTTTTTTTTTTTGTGCTAAAAGGGAAAACCCCATCACCTTCCAGGCTACCTCTTGGGCCAGTTGGACAGGCAGCTGAATATGCAGCAGCAGGGATTAAAGGTGATTAGCCACCCCATGTGGGGGCAGTAGTAAGAGTGCAGGTAGCCGGCTGAAGGGAATTATCATTCCCCTCTGGCCCCTGAGACTGTTTGCTGTAGTGCTTGCAGCGTGGGGCTCCCTGACACAGGAAGGAGACTGAACTGGAGCAAGCGCTGCGCAGGCCACCAAGCTGGTCAGAGGTCTGGAGGCTACAGCATGTGGGGAGAGGCTGAGAGCTGAGCCTTGGGAAGAAGAGGCAAGGTGAAGCCTTAGGGCTGTATTCAGCTACCTAATGGGGAGGGTATGGAGGAGACATAACCAGAAACAGGTTGTGAATAGGCAGTAACAGGGCAAGAGGCAATGGACCTAAGTTGCAACACAAGAAAAATCCAATTAGATATGAAGAGGTGTTGGTTGTTTTTGGATTCTTTTTTTTTTATTTTTTTATTACTAGGAGAGTGGTCAGACCACTGGAACAAGGGCTCAGAAGTTGTGCAGTGTCCACTTGAAAATTTTAAAACCTTCCTTGATAAGAGTGTGAGTGACTTAATCTTCCTGGCTGTCTGAGTGGGGCACTGGACCAGGTGGCCTCTGGAGGTTGTATCCTGTGACACTGTGTCGGTGCAAATCCCGCCCTACCATTGCGGACATCAACAGTGAGATCTGCTGTGTTTTCCTAACTTAGAGGCATTCCATAAACAAGTCTGTTGCAGAGGATAATGGAGCTGTTAGTGACAATCAGTGTCTCTGCCAGGCAAACTAGGTTATACTCCTAGATAAAACCATAAAAAGGGAAGCTGAAGGGAAGGTAAGGAGCAATATATTGTAGCTATTGTAATACTTGGTTTTTAGTGCAGCACTTCATTACAGTCTCTCATAAAGTGATATTTTCTTGATTAAATTGGGGTGGATATCTGATGGAGACTGAATACTCAGACCAAAAACCTTCCTCAGGGATTGAGAATAAGGGTAAGGATTGATTTCTCCACTACTAGGTCTTTATAAGATGCATAAAGTTAGTTATGTTCTTATATAACTTTCCTATTAGGGTAAGAAGAGATAATGTAATAGTTATGATGATAATTATTGTGATGAAACCTGGCCCTAGAGCAGACTAGGACTTTTTCCTCATCAATCACTGATGAACATGTGTGTATTCTTGATGTCTCAATGTTTACAGTAAGTTATCCTCACTAAATTACCTCAGAGCGAGTGTAAGCACACACTGATGATATTAACAGATAACATCAAATTGAAGTAAATCACATGCATCGCTGAAAGCAGAAGGACAAAGCAAGCAAGCAAAGACATAAATTAATAATATGATATTTAGTAAAAAGTATGTGAAGATATGAGGAAATATAATCCGAAGCTGAAATAATCATAAAGGAGGTGAAGTGTAAGAGGTTGAAAGTATTTCTGGTCTTAACAGAAAGGAACTATGTTTTTGCTGTATATAGTTTTGCTTTTAGACTACAAATATGTGCTCATGCACAAATGAGTAGGTGGCAGAAGAATGTGCTTGTTATGGACAGCAAAACCAAAGTGTGAACACTGTTTCTGGAGAGTACATGGTGTGGTTTTTGGGGTCCTGGCCACTTACTGATTTTTTTTTTTTTTTTTTTTTCTCCATCAGATGTTCTTGTGTTCTTAGTTCTGCAGTTCTCCTTGAAATTCTTCCTTACATGCTGGTAGTTCTCTAGCACTGAGCTGAACCCCTTATGTCTGTTACAGAAGGGCAGCCATGATACGGACTAAAACTGGATTTGAGAAAGGCAGTTGAAACTTTAATTGGGAATGTCCAGGCATGCAAGTTACAAGTCAGTGTAAGAAGTGCTGTGTGAAACCCAATGGACTTGGCTACTCTAGAAACTCTGATTAGGAAAGTGATGCTTTGGTTTTTGCAGAATTATTAAGCTAGAGTGACAAGTTGAGAGGGAAAGAATGTGATTGCTACGTATGTCCGTAGCCTTGCATGCCACCTAAATATTGTGTCAAACTAATTAAACAGAAGTTCTCTCTTGTTTTAATGAGACCTGGGTTGCTGCTGTCTGTCACAAAGCCACCTTTCTCGTTGTGGTTTTGTGGGTTGGGTGTCTTCTGTGCCTAACGACTGTGGGCTGATGTTAAATTCCCAGAGTGCCCTTAAATGCATGTCAGAGAAGAGACCTTCTTGCAAAGGATTGCCCTAGCTATGTGGTAAGTGCAGCTGTGGAAAAAAAAAATGAAGATAAAATTTTCTCTGTTCCTCTCAGAAGGACCCTTTAAAGTTCATGGAGGTTGTGATTCATGCTTCTGCACTTCTTTGCCCAAATAGCTGAGAGACCTGAAGATGTTCTCAGTGGTACTGTCCATCCCTAAGATTAGGCAGCTTTTGAGAAAGGATTGCATGTGCCTTTGATTGCTGCCATGTTCGTTCTTTCTCAAGCAAATGTATTCTGTGCATTATGTGGCACATTCTCTTTGGATTTGTCAGAGATGTGTAATGAAAATATCTGCTTTGATAGTTGGGGTGATCTGCACCTTGCAGTGAAACAAGAACATCAGTAACTGCCAAAAGAATTGTTGTCTTTATAAAAAAGATACCTGGCAACTGATGGATATTTGCCTTGGAGTTTTCTTTCACATGCTTGCATGTGCGCTCTTTTTCCTGCATGCTCCTTTTTTGCACTCCCCCCACCCCCTGATGACTTCTGCAGTAGGACAGATGAAAAAAAAGAAGCCATGAAGGTAAAATACACTAGTTTCTCTTGTCAGATTATTGAGGTTAAGAATGATGAGTATTAATTGTGCTGCACTATTGAAGAGATGCTCCTGCGCTCTGAAGAGGCTAGTCAGCTCTGCAGTGTTTCTCCATAGAGGGCTCTTCAGTGCTTGAGAATCTTTATTCTTAGCCTCTTCAGCCTTTAGGATGATTAAACTTTCTTTGTACTTCTTGAAGAAGAAAAGATGAACTGCAGTACAGAGCAAAAAATGCTTTTATTTTTAGGAGGCTAATTTTGTGGATGTCAGCTTGACATGATACTACTCAGTCTGTGCTTGTTTGGTCCTTATTAAGATAATATTTATATCCTCCTAATTTGTATTTCCTTAAGCCTCAGGGGCACAGCAGAATTGTTCAGGAGTGTCACACATGAAATTTCTTTTGAGGCATAGTCTCCAAAGATGAGGCTGAGTTCTTAATTTCCTGTGTTGTGACAGAGAACACCAGCTCACCAATTGTCAGTCTGTGCAGTCTCCTGCCACCTGCATGCATTTTCTTTTCTGCTCTGTGTGAGTATGCTTTATATGTGACATAAAAATATTTGTCAAATAAACCCACATATCAGACTAGTGCTGTTCTGAACAGTTTGACTGTGACCTGATTTTGTATCTTAAGCTCTTAAAGCTCTGTTTAAGCTCATTAATAGTGCTGAGAGTAGCCCAATTGATAACAGCAGACCACTTGGGATAGCTGGGATGTTTACCTAATGAATTATCTGCTATTGGATGGGGCTGCACTAGGGCACTGGTGGTGCCTTTTTCTCTCATCTCTTGCCGTGGTTTATAAAGTTTGTAATTTTGGTCTTTTACTACCGAAAGCAAAGTTCCTGTTAGGAAGTTGTGTCCATGGTCATTGGAGTGCTTGGAAGCATAGAGAATACATGCTTTGTTGTTTCCTTTCTGTGCTGCAGAAGGAAATTTGGAAAATAAACTCATTGGTCCTGGCTGTATGTTTTGCCTAGGTAAATGAGTTTACAGTTGACAATGGAGCTTAATTTCAGCCTGAACTGCTATTTTATAACCAGCCATTTGGCTAGGATAAGCCTTGCTAACAAGAAAAGCAATTAACTTTATAGATTAATATCTTTTTCTGAATTAGTATTACATCATTACAGTTATGGAACTGTAAACAGCGCTGCAATCTGTGTTCCTCTATGCAATCCAAATGTAAAGATGTGGCTGAAAGGAATTCTTCGGAGCAAGGGGACAAATATTTAAGACCTGTCTGAATGAGACTGCTTTATGTCTGGGTGTTTTGGCAGGGCTGTTCCAAGACTTTGCTAGAAAAATTAGCTAGACTGTTTTTAGAGACCATTTCAGAATGTACTTCACAGCAGACTGCATATGCAATAGCATTAATAGCTTCTGCTGAGAAGTGACTTACAAATGAATAAAAATACCTGTGTCAGTGCAGCACTAATAAACCCTTCTTACTTATAAATAAATAAAATTGACTGTACTGTTAAACTGTTGCTATGTGAATAACCTTCCCGACTTCCTCCTGAGCTTTTAAATATGTTTGGGGGATGGCTGATTTAATCACTTTTAGGAAAAACAGCTATGTCTACTGCTGCACAGGCTAAAATATTAGCAAGGTTTGCCAACCAAATATAACAGTTTAACTACAGAGAGGGGTGCAACCATTCTGTACATTTTTGATGCATAGTTGTAATAGAATTTCGAAGAAGGGGTGAAAAGACAGGAAATAAAAGGAAGAAATGTATAGTAAGTAATCAGCTGACTGGAAATCTGGGTAATGCCAGAATTTGGAGTGTGAATGGCAGCATCTTAAACTTGTATAAATCCAGCAATGACAGTTGAAGGAAAGAAAACTGAGCACTGTGGAGAGCTGTGTTTGCTCTTACCATGGGAGCCCTTCTCTCCGGGGTCCTGCCCTGTCTGTCACTGTGGGCGTTCTCTGCTCATGTAAGATGTACTGAGTGATTCGGCTGGCTGAGACTGACCTTTCTGCTGGGCTTCTCTCATCAGTCTGTTGAGGCATGAACTAGTGCAGAGTGCTCATAGATTATTATTTTTAGAAAAAACACATAAACTTAGGTGGAAATTAGGAGTGACTATTGTTGCCAGAATCGTCATTACAAAAATCTCTTGCTAAGCTGTCACTAACCCTGGAAGTGAGAGCTTTAAGAAGAGATGTCAAGGATATACATCATACAAAAATATTAGCTACTTGTACCAGTCCCAGATTGTGTTCTGGGTCTACACGTCTAAGAGTTGAGCAGAGCAAAACCAGGCTTTCAGATGGCAAATTTTTTTGGACCTGGGCCAAATCAATTTCTTTTAAAAACACACTGCTTTTGATATTGTAGCCAAAAGTTTCACAGTTCTATTAAACCATAAAATATTTCTCTCCAGACAGTACATGGATTCTTAATAAGTCCGTATTAATAAAAAGCTCTGTTCGTTTGCAATTAAACCAGCATAGCTCTTAAAAAGATCTGCTTTAATGTATCCTAACTACTTATTGAAACTACTTTGTAGTTTGATTTTTTTATTGTAATTATACCATGCTAAAATATAGCAATTGAATGACTTGATTTTATACTAATTAAAGCCTTAGACCTTTTTATTGCAAATTCAGATATAATAGAAAAGTACAATAATTAGTAGTTTATTGGTTGCATAATTTTAAATTATGTAAATTACACAGCTACTAAACTAATTTAACTGGAATATATGGCCAATTTATTTTTAACTAAAATATAATGGGTAATTCACTATATGTAAAGATATTTGAAATGCGTAATTTGGAATATGACTAAACCTTAAGAGCTCTTTTGGATTGGAAATTTCTGAATTTGAAAATAAAAGATAAATTGTTGTGTCTCTGATGGAAAAATCTTGTGGTGTAGCTCGAACCAGACAAACAACCCAGGGCTATCCTGCCAATCTGCACTACGGTCTGAAGCAGAGAAGGTTGGAAGCGGTCGGAGGAATTGGCTGTAACCCACAGAGTGAGTCCCTGTTGCCAGGGCACCTCATCACCATGTGTTGCGGGTGTGCAGGGGTTCTCAATTTTTTTTTTCCTGCTCTGGTCTTTTCTCCTGTGGACTAACTGTGGGGCAGGACAGTAGAAATGGTGCGCTCAGCCTGGCACAGGACCCTTCCCAGGGTAACGGGAGTTCTTTGCTGATCAGCTTTAAACAGTTTCCATGTATTTCGTGCTACAAGTTCAGCTCTGCTCTGATCCCAAATGTGCTGGACGTGGTAGTAGCTGATTATCAGCTGTGCAGCATGGCAGGGTTCAAACTGAGGGGTGTTCTGAAACTGCATTTTTTTTACAAAAATCAAAGAAGTTTAAGATCTGGGTTTGTCCTGTTGTGAAATAAGTGAAACCAAGTCTTTTATGGAATGTTTCCTAGCAAGTCAAACCTGCGCAACTGGACAGATGAGATACTGGGTGGGGTACTGGGTAGGAGACTGAAGGTTTGGGGAAGAATTGTGAGGTTTCTTGCACTGATTGAAAATTCCATTCTGGCTTCCTCAAAGCCTAACTGGGATAGAAAAGAAAAAGCATGTTTGATGGAGAAAAGTGCTGTTGCAAGGTTTTTGGCTAAAATTCAACTTGCCTAAGATCATTGTAAATTCTGCGGGATACGGTCCCAAGACTGTCTTTCCCAGATACATTAAGTCTGGATTAAGGGTACCTACTAAGGATCAAAACTGCAGACCTACATAATGAAAAGCACTTATGTTATTAACTTGCTCTGCCAATTCAACTATTCAAAAATTTTAATGGGGTAAGTCTGTAATATGTACCAGGATTTCTGGATTAGATATTGTCTGTGTGCATCACTTGAACTTTACTCTGTATTTTCAGCTCGTGGACTAAAGTAAGCATATACTCCAATGTGCCCACTGAAAAACAACTGCATGGCCTTGCCTGGTCAGGATCAGCATCAAATCTATAATGTCCATTACAAAAACCCCATTGCATGGATTAATTATTCTGGAACCCTGTAGTCTTAAGCAGAGTATGTCAGCCTGGAAATATACCTATAAATCCTCCTTGCAGAGTCCGAGGTCTGAGAAGAGATGTGAGAACTTGTCCCATAATGCTCTGTCCATGCACTTATGATAACTTAGCTCCTTGTGTCAACAGCCACATTTGCCAGAAAAAACATACTGCACAGTTTCTGATTACTTAACTGTTTTGCTAAGTGATAGGAAAAATGTGTTTCATTTATTCTGTGGGAAAAGGAGAAGGTCAAGTCAGCTTAAAAGTTATAAGTAAATACAGAGGATGAAAAAGAGATAATTGTCTTTAACACATGATTTGTCATTAAATCTGAGTTGAAACATATTCTTTAAAACAGTGTCTGGAGAGCAGGCAAAGCTTTGACTTTAACAACTTCTTCCTTATCTGTTATTCCTGCTCCTCATGACTTTCGTGATAAATTGATTTTGCTTGTATAAATGGTATAACAGTTCTTTCTGCAATCGTTTTTGTGGTCATGAATTAATGATTCAGGCTTACCTGTGAGGTCAACATGCACAGTTTGGAACAATAAGGAAAAATAAGAATATACTGGGGGATTAACAGTTCACTTTTCCTTTACTCACTTGATGTATATCAGGTAAAATAAACCAACTGAATTTAGTCTGCAGTTTTTTCCTCTGTAGAGCTTAAGCTCGTGTGCTGCAGAACAGTTTGAGCTACTCCAGATTTACTCTTTTCATAGCTTTTAATAGCTTGTTTTGGCATCCTTGATATCTAATGTAGCCCTATCTGCATTTTTATCTGTTTTCTTATTTGCCTCTAAGCGTGAAAACAATATATATACATATTGGAAAGCAGTTTCCTGTGAAATGACATGTGATAGTTATGACTTTATCGTTGCAGTGACTAAGATTGTTCACTTACCTTAAAGTTCTGTTGATATTTTTGTCATAAACCTTAGTCTTCAGGCATTTCAAGTGGAAAGATTTTTCAATAGTGTACTCCATTTATAAGTTCTCACAAACACTTATTTTTAAACTTGTGGAACTTCGAGTTTTAAGATCTAAAGCAGCTTCTTAGTTTTGGCTCTAAATATTTGTAGTCTTAACTGTTAATAATCAGCATGAAGACCTTGAGTAGTTCAGAGTTTGCTGTGATTTTCCTCCTGTACTATATAAATATTTTAGCACGTTATTTCTAACTTCTCTGTGCAGAGTTTACATTCAAAAATAACCAGAACAAGTGATAGATTTTTAGACAGGGATAGGAACTCATCCTTTTTAATATTATTGTCTTTTTAGGTTTTCTGAAGGGAAATTTTGCTTAGTCTGGGGGTATACAGGCAAGAACATTTGCTTGAGAAAGAAAAATGCGTGGATTGTGGCAAGATTTTTTTTTCTGCAAGGTTGCTAGTGAATATAGTGCGCAACATCAGTCCTAAGATTGAGCCTGAGAAAAGTCCGTTGCTAATCCTCTTTCAGCTCTTTACTTCTGCTCTTCAGCACAACTCTTAGTCAGTCTCTGTTCTACCACGCTAATTCCCCTCGTCTATATTTTAGCTGATCTCATGTGACACTACATCAAATGCTTTTCTGAAGTACAGATAAGTTGAATATACATCTTCTCTTCTCCAAAAAAACTAGTGCTAGTCAAAGGCATATTATACCAAATCCTGATACCTCGGTCTTGATTGTCTCCTTGACATATTTCTGATGTTCTGTTAGATAAAGCCAACTACAACCCTGCAGTTCTTTTCTCTTGCTTGAGCTGATTTTCAATGGTAGAGCTCCCCTGAGCAAGGGAAGAGTATTTTAACTATATTTTCCCATTGCTGAGTGTCTCCTGTGCTGCTTAAAGCTCTTTTATCTAGTGACAAATGTCTTTGAACTCATCCTTACTCTTACACTGTGGCATAGCTGACTATGTTGTTGGAAAACCCATTTTGGTCTGATGGGATGGATAGGAGGCAGCCCCATTTGAACTGCCATGGTGGTTCTTGTTATTTCTGTTTTGCAACGTAGGAGGAAAATGATCCCAAATACAGCCACCTACAATCTCAAAGTCCTGCTATTTTATCTTTATGTGCAGAGGAAGGAGGCTAACAAGTTTTAGTATTTCTACTCAGTTGGGGTGCTACCTGTGAAACCCATCTTTTGCAATGTGGAAGATTACACTTCTGGTTGAGTTGTTATGGCCATGAGAAATGGAGCCCTTGTGGTAGAGGCTTGTTGCTGCCATATCTCTCCTTTGTGGTCATCTGCATCGTGCTGTGCTCTTTGAGGTCGGCAGAGAGCTGCTGTAGTTTTTGCTGCTTTAGTTTCCAAGAATCAAAAGTGATCGCAAATCTGTACTGGCTTGGAACAAGGTTTGACATGTTGATGCTGACTGAAGGAAAGACCCTTAAAAGAGTTTAGGGGTGTTAACTTTCTGGGTTTGACTCAGAGGATGAAGGTTTTGGCTTGTAATTCTCAGCCTTGGAGAGAGCTTTAAACAGGAAGGTGGGTTTCTTTTATTTATAAAGTGGTTTCCATGAACTCTTAACTTAGTGTCTATTGACCTTGGGAAAGGGACTTCTCTTCTTGAAAAAATGTCTTGCCTTTGTAATGTTTCTTGGTTATCAAGTTACTTTAGAACTTAGATGTTGCAGTCTGTCAGCTGACTAATAAACCTACGTTATACGTGTTTGTAATAGTGACCATGTGTTTTGTAATTTCAAATGGTTTATTTCAGCCAATGTTCTAAGGTTTTTGGAAGCTGAATGAAATATGTAGTTATTGACATCCTACCTTGTAATTTAGGAATATTAATAAATGCTAGCTCATACCACAGTGAGTCTGGAAGAAATGGTAATAATACCAGAAGCCTGACTTTTGGTTTTAGTGGAAATAGAGACAAAAGTAATTCTGTTAAATTATACTTTTTCTAATTACAGCATTTAATACCCAAAGGGTTGCAAATAGCTGATATGTCAGATTGTGTATGTAGTAACATTAACTAATCATTATTATAACATCTCTTTTAAGATGAAGCTGGAAGGAAATAGTTAAAATAAATTAAGAATATATTGGAAGACCAAAAGAGAAATTTTAGGTTTGTAGTGACTTTTACTCAACCACCTATTAGAACTGAATAAATATGTGGTAAAATTCTGTGGAAGTGTATATACTAGCATAAAAATCCTGAAATCTATTGGATTTATCAGTTTGTGGTCACTTGTACATTGTGAACTGTGTGGAAATACACACATGTAGGGGCACAGTGAAAGTAAGTTAACCTTAAATCAGGAATTCCCTGAATTCTGAGTTTGATCATGTAGCCTTCTTACTTTGTCACTAATACAATCTGATTTTACTGTTTTCCATATGGGAGGAAGAAACAGTAAAGGAAAACTTCAAAGAAAGCCTCTGGCACTTTCATGGGATGCTGGCAAGGGGGGGGAAAAGAAAGAGGAGGAGATGAGTTTAGAGGGAACCTGACAAATTCTTTAGTCTGAAGAGACTATTTGATTAAGTACCTGTTGAATTTTGCTACCAATGTTTGAAACTGTATTGTAGTTTTCCTTGTCTCAGACTAATATTCACTCTACCTAGAAGAAATCTCAAGTATTTATTCCATTTGAACCCAGGGTCAGAGTTTCTAGACTGCTGTCCTGACCTTTGCTGCTCCACCATATGGAGTGGATAATAGGGGGAGTATAGGTGGTATATGATCTGCACAAATACATTTTGTTCTTGCAGTGTGTTCTTTGGTCTCCTCTGCTGGATTATATGGCTGAACTCATCTTTCCATATGACTGCACTGCCAGTTGTCTAGAAAGCTTGAGTAGCATGTAAGATCTTAAGATTCAGAATATAACCAGTAACTCATCTTTTCTGGCTTTTTTAATGTGGCCAACAGCCTGGATTTACCCTTGGTACAGGCGAACGAGACTGTTCTAAATTTAGGAGAGCTATGCTTGCTCGAACTAGATCTGAATATTCCCCAACTCTTCTAAATGGGTGAGCTGTTACAGAGTATCCACAAGCCAGGAGATTTGACTAGTTTAAATTTAGCCAAACAATTGAAGCTGCTAAAAATTTTTTTCTTAATGTTCCTTAAAAAACTTTTTAGTAGTCTAGATTTCTTCAATCTTTGCCATGTGTTTCTACCTCTTTTTCTATTCCTTTACTTTGTGACAAAATGAAAATGATTCTAGAGCTTTATGGGTTTTATTTTATTCCAGTGGGCGCTGTGACAGTAAAATGCTGGCAATAGTGTTTCTGATTAGACTTTTGTTTTATTATCTAATTCTTTAATCCACAGTAATCATCTCTTGGTTGCTAACTAGTTGCTAAGAAGGATAGACTGCCTTCAGAGACCTTTCTGGGAAATGGTCCAGTTCCTTGCTTGCCTATTTTAATCTCAAATTTGCTGTTAGAATTATGCAGTGTTACAGGATAACACAAGTCAGACACAACAACCTCACTTTGTGAGTTGGAAGACAACTGAACACACATGCTCTCTGCAGAATAATATCAAATAATATGCTCGGTGCTTTGTATCTCACTGGTGTTTCATTATGTGATCATGTGGATTTCTGCTTTACTTGCTAATAGAAAGTAGGATAATAGTGTTGTGCTATGCTGGGTGTTGTGCAGAGATGACTAATTTGTTAATCAGGCTACTAGATTTGATATAGGGCAGCTTGATGAGCCTCTTATAGGCTAAATAAATAAAATTAAATCTTCAGAGGTATTGATTGGGTGTATTTTGATTACAGTATAGCAGAGACTGACTAGATGCTGCATAAAATAATGGCATTTTGAGTAATTTGAGGAGGAGTGAGACTAACAGGTCTGATTAAAATAGCAGCACTAGAGACAGAAATGCCTTTTGTTTGAATGCATCTGGCCCTATTACGGAACACAAGAGGCACTGGCTATAGCCCATTAGCTCAGGTAAAATATGATGTTGTGTATTCTGGGCTGGACTGTGCCTGGCTGCCCATTTGTGCCTAAATTGGGAAGAGGAAAGAGACTACACCTATTCCCTCCCAGTACAACTGACGCAGCCAGGCTTTGTAATGAATTTCAGATGTAATATTTTGGTGTTCTCAGCACTGTAAAAGCTGTCCAAGAGTAGGGGGTAAGACCAGATGGTAGAAACCAGTAGGCTGGTCTAGTTAGGAAAAAGGGGAGAAGTAACAAAACACTTCAGTGTGTATATATATATATATATACACACACATAAATCTTTGCCTGTGTATCACAGTGTTACTGTGGATAACTGTGTGTTAATGACGAATCTGAGGCAAAACTGGAAACAAGGTGCATTCAAACACCTTTCCAGCATGAAGGGTGAATCAGTAGCACTTTTTGACTCAGAAGTCAGGGCTTCCCACTCCAGCCACGAAGCTGCTCCTGCTGCCTGCTGAAGATGCAACTGCTGAATAGACAGAGCTTCTGCTCAAGTGTTCACTCATTAGATTTTTATTTAAGGTGAGGAGGCTTTCAGTTTTGTCATGTTTTTCTAACAGTTGAATTTCTGGGATGTTTTTTTATATTTTTCTTCTTGATTCTAAACTTGGAGCCTGTGTTCTGGTGCCACTTCTGAAGTGTTCTGGTTCCACACAACTGCTGAAGTTTTTGGGAAACTGGAATGTCCTCTTCCCATTCTTTTAAGGAAGAGTTGTATTATTCAGGCTTTGTCCGGATGCTAGGATTTAGACTGTGAATCTGTATGTTTATTGCATGCAGCCGTGCATACTGCCAGTGTGTTTTGAAGTAATTTTCCTCAATCACTGCTTCACACAGCTTATCTTTGTAGAGTTTATCATTCTCCATATTGCAGTTTTATAAGTTCTCCCAACATCAAAAATCTTCTAGAAAAAAGTAAAAGTAAAGCTCTTATTCTAAGGGCAAACTTAAATTTTGTCTTGCTGTTAAAAATCATCTCTATTCATGTAAGAACTTTTGCAGCTCAGTTTATCTTGATCTAGTAGTGAAGTAAAAATACCATATTAATACCTTTAGTGTGTGTTGCCATATAAATTAATGGCAGAAGCTTAGAAATACAATGTTCTGGTCGCATCTTGCTTTTCTGTGGAGACTCTGCCAGCAAAAACACTCTTGTGTTTACAGAGCTCTAACACTTCTTGTGCTGACTTTCTTCATTGTAGGCTGGATATTAGAAATTGAAGATGTTCAAGTCCTGTGCGCGTAATGATCTCAACTCAGATTAGTAGTTACTTTGGGCTTCCTGCCCCTACTACTGCAAATCAGGCAACCATGATGCTCTAATCCTCCTTTGCCTTTTATCTGGGTACTGCACTGTCTTTTTATCGGGCCTGAGGAGGATCTGGAATTTCAGTGTAGTATGAAAAACACCGGCTAAAGATTGAGGAGAAGGGAAAAGTTTGGCCAAGAAATGCTGAAACTTAGACATTTACTGTTGGTAATGAGCACAAGTGACAAAGGGAAACCTGAAAAATATATATTTTAAAAATAGATAAATGTAAGCCAGATAAACAGCAAAATATTTATGCTTTTTCAGTTCCAGTTGAGCTCTGTTGCAAAAATTTTCTGTTTTAGAAAGTCAATGGTAGTACTAAGAATTTCTCAGCCTGTCAAGAGAAAATACATTGTTAGTGAAAATCACAAGACACTTACAATATCCACTCTTTCTGAAAAACTAATGTTGAATTACTTGGAGAGTAAGTTATGCGGCTGGATGAGCTCCATGGTTTTCTACTTATTAATTCTGATAATACTACCTTTGGTGTTCATTTGTTGGTGTTCATTTGGCAATGCCATAAATAGGGAGTTAGGTTGGGGTTTGCCCTGTTTCTTTCACTTACTTGTGGTAAATCTATCCTTAGTATCACTTATGGAGGTGGATGATAACTTCTATTTCAATAGCCATTCAGCAACACAATGCACATTACTAGCTCAGGGAGTCAGTGTTTTCAGAAATGACTAGCAAGTCTGTATGCCTCAATTTCTGGCTACCCAATTTGAGAAGCCATAAAAAAGCCTGTAGTTTTTTTCCCCTTTTCTTTCTCCCCTGACTCCTCCAAGGAAATGCTGATGATCAGCCTTCTAGAAAACTTAGTGGATGTAGAAAACTTAGTGCATGTCAAATTCCAGAGAATCCATCTCCTTCAGCACTGCAGGCAGGATAGGAGGCTGTTCTTAAATGTATTGATGACTATTCTATGCTCCGAAATGATATCGAAGGACACTTGATTCTCCAACTTTACGATAACTTTCATGAAATATTTAATGCTTGCCTGATGATTTATTCCTCTCTGCATAATGCAATCTAAAAGAATAGTTTCGTTAATTATTTACATTGTACTGCTGATGCTATTTCTCTCCAAGTGCTTTCCTGCAGTAGTTGTTTCTGCTTATTACCAGGACAGACTTTAAAGGGCAGATCGTGTCAGGGAAGCAGAATGATAACCTGTCTCTTTTGTATCCGTGTGCATTCATAATGTGTGTGCTGGGCAGAAAATACTAACGGGGCTGATGCAAGAAAAAAGGGACTTAATATTGCCAGGGAGACCCGTGCTCTGACATAGGAATAAAGCCTGGGCCTGGCTTGGAGCTTGTGAGTGTGCCTCTTAAGGCTCCTCGTGGCAATGTTGGCAGGATGAGAAGCTGGAAAAGGCAGTACGGGAGAGGTTTTTGAAGCAGTGGCGGTGTAGAGCGAAGAATGTTAAGGATCCTGAGGGTGATGATCCAGCATCACTGCAGGACTCTAAGCAGCTCGCAAGGTGGTTGCGGGTAAGCCTTTGCTCCTGTAATCTTGTTTTAATAGGTTGTAAGTCTGACAGCCAGCAGTGAACTTGGCAGCAGAGGTAAAGGAGGGAGGGAGGTTGCCAGGGCATTCTAAGGATGCATGAGAAGAAGCCCTTTGAGTCTTTAGGTCCCATGGGTTCTGCTGTCAGTGATCTCCCTGGCTGCCTGAAATCTACTCAAGTAAACATAAGAAGAGGAGAGCTGCCAACACTGACCTCTTGTTGAAGGTGCTGCTTGCTGACTCCACTGGCCCTGGTCGGAGCGGGGCAGAGGCACAGCCCTGGCTTCTCTGCAGCAGCTGGACCATTGTGCTACTCCTGCAGCGCAGCAGGCAGCAGCATCTCTGGCTTCGCAGAAGGGAGAGGAGCAGGCTGACATTTACACTTCCCTCTTGATTGCTTTTTCAAGAGCAACACTCCTAAAGGGGAAGACTGATTCCCAGCTCCAAACTATTTGTCCAGCAAAGGTCAAAGGACATTCAAGATGGCATTTCTTCCTTTTTCTTCTCTTTCTTTTCTAAGGTGGTACGACTTAGCTTCTCAGATAGTGCTACCTGGGGTAGTCAGGTGTTAGGTGGCTGATGGTAAACTATACTAACAAGCAACCTGGAAATTTTATTTAAGGGGATAAATCCCAGGGAAAAGGCACTTGTAAATACTCTGTAAGGACTGCTATTGAAGACATGTGAGGGGTGTGTGGGGGTGTGCTGTTTTTTAATAGTGGAAACATTGAAACCTGGTTTAAAATGGCATCAGTGCTGTTTAAAATGGTTTTTAATTAATTGAACTCTTCCTCAAATGCCACCTTAATAGGACAAACACCAAGCAGGTGGGTTTGGTGTTTTTTTCTGGCTTAGCACATCCTTTGCCTTTCTCAGGGACTGTTATTCAGTCCTACACAACTTCAGATGATTCATTGCGATGTATTCTACTAGGAAATAGTACATTTCCTATCCACCCCCCACCCTGCTTTTGGTAGGGAAGGAGAAATAAAGTCCTTGTGCACAGTGGATGACTTTCTCTGGGTCACAGAGGTGCCCTGTGCAGGCTAGAATGTAACTCAGGACACCCTTCAAAAAGAGCAAGACAGATTCCTCTCTTGGATAGTGTGATAAAAATCAGGAGTAATATCAGCCTACTGATTTGTACTGGCATGAGAAAAGAATAAGGGCCAGCCAGTGAAACTGGTTAAGCAGCTGAACTACTGTGTTGACTCTGATTCACTTGCTGACCAGGACTGTAACTGCTGATGCTCAGAGGTGTGGTAACATGTCTGAGGACAAGATATGCTCCACTTCGTGAGGTACAGCTACTCCAAGAACAAAAACAACGCAGTGGTTTGTAGGAGATAAGATGTAATGATATTTAGCCCCTTTTAGTCCTGTGGGAGCTGGATCACTTGCTCATTGACTCGTACTCACAACAGTCAGAATAATTCTGCTGACTTTCAATGCAGCAGAACATACATTATTTCATGATTTTGAGGAGTGCTGTTGGTTAATTTTATGCTTTATAATAACGCACCAACAAAAAAAAATTACTGTAAATTTTTAAAGCTTTGCTAAGCATAATGGCTTGTCAGCATTTGAACTGTGCTGTGGGTCCCTTGGGAAACTCAGCTGTGCAGCCCTCACTGGTGTGCTCTAGGCAGAAGCCTTCATGGAGGGCAACTTGTAGATGCCATCAATGGGCTTCTTGCCCATCTGGGGGCTTCAGATGCATTCCTAGGGATTTCTGTGCTAAGCCAGTTTCTCCTGGCTTAGGCATGTTAGAGACATACTGCATATCTGTGAATCTCCTATTACAGCCGTTTAAATAAACAAATGTATAGAAGACTGAGGGATAGGAAAAACACTGCAATTTTTTCAAAGGCTTTTGGCATGGGTTGAAGTGCTTCTTTGTTCTTTCTGAAAGAATCCTGACTTGTTGCTCGAGGTGTCTCATGAGTTCTCCATACAAGGCTCTTCTGAAATTTCTTTATGCATTTAGAAATATGCAGGCTTTCAAATATTGTAAATCCACAGGACCCTTTCAGTCTTGACACATCCATGTGATGAAAAGAGCTGACAATAGGCTGACCTTTATCTCATGGTCCTTACAGATAATACAGCCTATATCCCTAAATAGGTTGCACAACAGAGCAAAATTAAATGTTCTCGGGCATTAGCGATCATTGCTCCCATCAGTGCCCATCCCTGTCAAACAGCCTTGTAAATAGAGCCAAAAAAGGCTGTCCATACCTGCCTGTTACTTGTATGCAGATCCCCTCTTCTGTGCAGTCATCCATCAAAAACGGAGTTGGCAGTGATAAATGGTATGTTATTCAAAGAGGTGTTACAGGTGTAGTAATCTGTAGGAATGTCTTTGAATTTACTCATACATCTTAGCAGATTATGAACTTAATTAGCAGAACTGCTTCTTAATAAGTACAAGCCCATCCTATTGCAGTGTTAACCACTGCAAGTCACAGATCTCACTACAGTATTGCACCCGTACATGAAAACATTAAAGTCTTGCTTAAGAAGAAACTAAGAACACAAATGAGTGTCGAGGGTGTCTGAAGTCCCAGGATGAGAAAACTAAATACATTGAACCATGATTTCAAGTTATCTGGAACTTCTAAGATCATTTCCATTACTTTACTTTTATTTCCTTTGCTGTTTGTTGGATATTGTTTCCTTATCTGGTGTTCTCTCAATTATTAAAACCCAATTACTGTTTGTTTGGCTTTTAAAATTAATTATTTAAAATTTAGAATTAAACATAAGAGAGATTGAATAGCTGTGTCCATCATTTTTTTTTGGGTACCTCATTAAAATTCCCATTAGATTCTCATACAACTGCTAGCCACCTAATTTTCTTCAGAGGAATTCATTTCAAGTTGTGTGCATTTGTGTATGAGATGGAGAAAATCTATTTCTACAGTTCTGTGTGCTGTGAGAACCATTAGACTTGTCCTTTGGTTGAGGGAACTCTAGCAAGTTTTTATTCTGGGTGGCTGCTTAGGTCACTGTGACTTTCCAAAATGGACCTCATTTGCATTAGAATATTTAATTTGCAGTGCCGTATCATTACACTTGTCTGTGCCTGAGAGAAAAGAATTAAAACTTCAACAGAACTCTTTTCTTGTATGTCTTCAAGAATTACTTTATTTTAAGAGTTAATGTGGGCATACTGTTATCCCCTGGCTGAAGATCTGTGGCGGGATTTTTTGGGGTGAGTGTGTGTGTTGGTGATGCTTGGATTTTTTGCTTTGGGGCTCCATGAAAAATAGAATCATAAAATTTTTCCTAAAGCATTCAAAGTAGTCTTGCATATTCTTATTATTTCACCTCTTTTTAATGGTGGACCGGTTTTAAAGTCCGTTCTGTTTTCCAGTGCTTCTGTAATGCTTGCCTAGCGGGCTGCCATTGCACCATGCAGTGCATAGCTGTGTTCCATGTATTTCCAGAGCACTGCTGAGTACTGTTCCTAAGAACTAAATTTCTCTTAAAAACAAAATGGGGAGTGTAAACCTTCCTCAGGAAAGCAGTCCCATGCCTGGCAGGAAGGTGAGGCCAGATGCCAGCTGTGGTAGCTGCAGGACTCTGACACATGCAGCACTGAGCTCGAGCACACATGTGCAAGCCCTGCTTCTGGCTGGGGAGCAAGTTCCTTGGTCTGGGAGCAGGGCTGGATCGTGTCCTCTAACACATCCAAGGGTTTCCAGTGTTGTTGCCAGTACTGAATTTGTCTGCCCCAAGTGGAGAGGTACCCAGGCTGTGTATGCTATAGTGGGGAAAGGCCAGTGTTGGGGTGGATATTAGAAATGAGACTCCTGTAGAACAAAGTCTGTTGGACACACTTTTCCATGTCAAGGACACGGGGGAATAAGTGACCTTTGCTGTGGGAATGGTTGTTCCTTCAAATTCAGTGCAAGAGCTGCTGCTGTCCAGTCTGTCTCCCAGCAGCAGCCGGTGTGGCTTCCAAAAGCGGTGGTACAAGTGACCTAAATGGAGGGACCGCAGAGGTCTGCCAGAGGCTGGCAGTTTCCTGCTGTGGTGGCAAACCCTTGCACCAGTGACACAGACCTGCTGGGCAGGCTCTGCACAGATGTAACAGAGGCCAGTAACAGGAGGGGCTGAGGTTTAGCTGAAGGTCAGCTGTGGCCTTCAATGACAAAAACCAAAGAACCTGGTTCTAATTTCAAATTGAAGAGTCAGTTTGATAGGCCTAAGAAATTTATTGATATTTTTATTTTGCAAGTTACAAAAAAAAAAAAGACCCCAAACAAATGAAAAAAACCAAGCAAACATGAAAACCCACCACCAAAAAATTCCAGAAAAGACTGTAGCTTACATGGAGCTACTGAAAGACTGAAGTGCAAACTACTTTTAATCTCTAAGAGGAGCAACAAGATGTTCCTGGCAGGACTGTTGTGGCCTTGAATATTGTTTGTGTCTCAGCCTGTTACTTGTTGATGTGGTGAGCCCCTTGTTGCGAAGGATGGCAGTGTCACAATGGGGATACACAAATCAGTCACTGGATTACACAAAGGTCTCTTCTTTTTATGGCAAAATTAGTCTGTTGTGCTTTTGCCCTGAAATATTTCTGTGCCCAAGGTTATTCTGTTTCCATTCACTCACCTGTGTCCTCCCTCATATTGGTGTTTCACTGTGGTCTGGTTGCAGCAAGGAATGCAAAAGAGAATGTCAGTGCTGCTCAAGTGTAGTTTGACTTTGTGGTCTTTGGACAAACTTATCTGAATGAGCAGTGGCTCATTCTTGTTATCTCCGTTGTCTGTTTGAATAGAGGAAGTCCCAGGGAATTCCCTGTGTTATAGCTCCTGACCAGTTTATTCTTTGCACTTTACAAGCTACTAGAGACCTCAGATGAGATGGAAAGTTGAGAGCAGGAAAATAGCCATCTTACTGGAGCAGAACCAGTGTCACTGGGATGACACTTTCAAAAACATGTTGGCACTTAATTACCTCTGGAAATTTGAAGTGTATGGTGTCTGCACATTTATGTGCTGCTGAGTGCTTAACCACCGTACAGGATTTTCAAAAAACCCTTATCTGCATTGATAGGTTCTCCTGCTCTGCCATTATTACCAAAATGACTGAATTGGGTTCATAGCATGGATCTCTGAAAAGTTAACCTCAGAAAACTTCTAAAGCTTGGTTTATTTGATCCCAGTCTAGGATCTTGTCTGTAAGAATATGCTTTATCAATATTTTCCTTAACTGTGTCTGCAGTGGCTTTTGATTTGTTTGGCTGACTTCTCAAGGCTGCTGAATTCTTCAGTTCAAAAACCCCCTCATTTTCCTTGATGCCGCTGTGCTGATCTAATATTAGCAGAACAGAACACGTTGGCAGTCAGTTGTTGCATTCATTACCAATTTGCTTTATTTGGTTTCCATTGCTAAAACTTTACTTTTGTAAAATGTTACATTAGGTTTTCTCAAAAACTAAAGCTTCTAATGATGCAAGAAGGCTGGAGTGGAAACTGATGGTCTGCAAGAACTCACAAGCATATGGGCTGTTTGCGAAACGTGCAAAAATATGGCTTGTTCAATGATTGATCTGAGATGTGCTTTGTTTTTTTTTATTACTCAATTTAAACTATTTAATCTAGACATGAAGGCAAAACTAAGAAAAATTACATTTGCTTGAGGGGGCTGCTAGTGCTATGGATTGCTTTAAAATCGCTTCTCATTCAAGTGTTATTGAAGGCAAAGCCTAGCATAAAGAATTTGAAATTAAGGACAGCTAGCAGCAGGAACATAGCAGAGAGTCAGGGGGGAAAAGGCATTTATAATATAAATGATGATGGGCAGGGTACTTTGCACGTAGCCAGTGCTACTAATTAACAACTGTGAGGTAGCCCGGGACAGGGACTGAGCTCGGAGGAAGACAAAAGTCCAGATGGCAGGCTGTGATCTAGAAGTGCAGGGCATCAGACTGTGCTACAAGGTGACTGCAAGGTGAGAACAGAGACTTCTTTTGCTGCTGCTGTTAGAGCAAATGCTCCAAGAGAAACAGGGTGATAGTGATCGGCTGTACAGATACAGAATAGATCTAGCTTTAGAGCTAAGTATACATTCTGTTTTGCTTCCAAGGTTTTGTGACATGAACGTTCCCTGGGAGGTATTTAACTGCTCAGAGTTTAGGAAGCAAATGTAAACGCAAATAACTTCTTTACCTAGTTCGTTAGGCGTTCAGCTGAACAGTTTACAGTCTGGGCTAATATTGATTCCAAAGTGGATGTTAAAGAAATGGGTAGCTACTGTATGGGGACAACCCAGGAGGCTGGGGGGAGTGTTAGTGGCACATAGAGGGTGCTGCAGAGGCCAAGGAGCCCCCTCCCATGGGCATGGAAGCTGCAGCTTGTGGGGCAGTGTGCAGCACCTGGAAAAAGAAAACTGACTGATTGCTGTTCTTTATCTTTGCAAAGGTTTTTTCGTCTTACAGCCTCTATCTTGTGTGCACTGCTCATCTCTCTGGGCCTTATGTATCTCAAGTGCTTTGCTGTCAGGCACTGCATTTTATGGGTAACTAATCCCATGTGTTTCAGCAGCACTATCAGAGACAGAAGTATTTGGTATGAGGAAAACCTGCAGAATGAAGCCACAGGATGGGGCATAATTAGGATGGCACATATAATATACTAAAACTCAGTGAAATGTTGAGGTCTTACAAGTCTAATTATTCATGATTTTTATATCAATTTTTGACATAAGGTCAAGAACTTTTGTGAAAAGGTGAAGCATTACTGACTACTGTGTGTGGGGGTCAAGTTTCAATATCAGAGTACTTCTTCACACAGTCTGTGATTTGGATGCAAAATCTGAATGCATAGCAAATAACTGAAAAGAAAGGGCAGAATGGATCTTGCTGCTAAAGCCACTTGGCACGGTTTCCAGGTAAATGTTTCAGACTTAGACTGGTTGTAGAAGGGTGTCTGTTAATGCTGGGTGCTGTTTTG
>JAVJGJ010000032.1:9764072-9797075 GCA_035590215.1 Microhierax caerulescens
GTGTCTGTTAATGCTGGGTGCTGTTTTGTCCTATCTAACAACTGTGGTGTCCAAAAATGAAATAAGGCTTCTCTGGCAACATTGAATTTCAGATTAAAATTCTGGATCTCAATTTGTCATTTGTGAGACTGATAAGATGTGGCTTCCCAACTTGGGCCTACAGATTATTTTTTCTGAAGTTTAGGGTCTGCATTCACTGTTCAGCTTCACTGTGTTAAGGGGGAAACTTGAGCTGCAAATTCAGGCCTGGTCTGCTAGCCAGGGGCAAACTTCAACTGGTACCAGTATACATACTCATAGTTGTCTCATACTATATACGCTGTTGTTGCCTGTGATTAGAAGAATGCTTGTGAATTGTTTTTTGTTCTTGTAATTTATTTGTTACTTGAAACTAGTTCATAATTCTTCAAATGTTGAGCCAAATGTTCACTATATGAAAACATTCATGGTTTTGAATCTTAATTAGTGTTCCTAGTAAGCAAAACTAAAGATACTGTGAATAACAGCTGCAGGGAATTGATTAAAAATTCACTGACTATGAAGGTATGATATCTTTGTACTTTTAGCCCAGATAAATCACAAGTCTCAGCTGAGGTATTGACTGAAACTTCTGCTGTTCACTGAAAAACAGTTTTGTACCTTTGTGGAAAGCGTGAAGTGGGATGACAGCACCAAACGTGTCACCACTTCTCTTTCATTTTTACCTTGGTATATGGCAAGAAAGGGGGTTTTCTGACATTATGGCAGTCTGTAAAAAAAGCACTAAGAAAGGTGCCAAAAGCTTTAGAGTGATATTCTAGTGATGATGAAAAATGTCCTTCTATGCAATTTTGGAATAAATTGACATGAATCATGCACTTTCTATTTCAATATACTTTCTTACTGTAGTAATTCACTGCCTTATATTGTATGAGGTGACGGTCAGCTTTTTCTGTTTCATATGTGAAGACAGGAATGCTGTAGTCTGTCAGAGCTGAGAACAACACTAAATAATTCTAAATAAAAAAAATATGTAAAAATCCTGGGTTTAGAATTTAGGGTAGAGATCAGCAAAAAGCCTCAATATTAGAGACTATCAAGGGCAGATCTCAAATTGCCTGTGAAACACAAACTCTGATTCAGCTTTTTCTCAGGACTGTCCCAACAGATTTTAGTCTTTAAAGGTTTTGTTTAATAGGGTAACTTTTTTTCTGTTGGTCAAAACCTGTTTTGTGGTAGAAATAAGTGCAGTAATATATGATGTGTGGTGCTGCGAATCTAGGAATTGTATAGACAGCTTAAAGTGTTCCTCAGTTTATATAATTTGTTCTTTCTTTTCCTGTTTTGTGGAATTAGTCTCTTTATAATCTTCAGGCCTGCATGTGTTCCTACTTATGCTGATGTAAATTAGTAGTAGTACACTAATATCAATGGAAAACTCATGTAAAGCCTCTCAAAGAGATCTGGATCAGAGCTTTTGTGTTTAATTCCAGCTTCCCCTGAATCTTTGTGATAGGTACTTAAAGCTTTGTTTCATGAGTCATGTGCATATGTATGTTATATATGAAATGCTTTTAGATAGAACTGGAATATTTTGTGATAATGTTTTCATCAGTTGTGTAGTGACAAAATAAAAGCAGTGGGGAATTGGACCAGGCAAGTTGTAACTTTTTTATGGTTTGTCTACTGTTGCATAGTTGCTACTGCGATGGCGCAGTGGGGTGTATGCAAGTTAACTTTAACTGGCTTGGCAAGAGTGAAGTAACCTGAGGTAGCTGCCAAGAATTCCCTAAGCTTCCGGGAAAGGTGTTTTAGCCTTGCACTGAGCTTGTTGTTGCAGTTAGCTTGGTCTAACTTGACCTAAGTTCAAGGCACTGACTGTGGTGCAGAGGTGGGTTTAGCAACATGTGGATGCCAACATAAAATTTACATGCTACTTCCACTGTCTCTGAGTCTGATCTGCCTCTGAGGGCTGATGTCTGCTGCCCCCCTACTGAGGGGCACAAGGGAAAGAGCTGGCAGGGGAACATAATTATTGTATGTTAAAGTTAGGGTAGTTCTTCTGACACTTCTACCTCTTTTGACTTGCAGGTGCAAGGGATGATGTAGACAGAGGAGCAGGGAGCTGCTGGGATGTGAAAGCAAGGACACCTAATGGTTGGTCTTCTCCATGAGCCCTGTTCAGGGGCGAGGAGTGACTTCTAACTGTGCTCTCCGTGGAGGTGGTCAGAACGAGCTTCTGACAGGGCCATGGGGGAAGTGGGAGTACAGGCTCAGGGTGTGGAATAGACCTTTCTTTCTGGTGATGAGTAGCCTTTTGGTAATTATTCTTAATAGTGGTATGGGAGCAAGAGGAGAGATAAATACTAATTCTGTCTCTGCTCCTGCTAGAAGATATTGTGAATTACTGTTCTATTTCTGTTGAATCACGCTACTGCTTACAACTGGGTTGGAAATCTTTAAATTTATAGCATTCCTGAAATGAAGGAGCATGTTGGTGACACTGCTCCATGCACAAAATGCTGATTTCCACCCATGTTTCTTCTGAGTGGTAGAAGAGCCTCTTAAGTGAAATGTGCTGATGTGAATAACAAAGAGTGACCTTTGGCACTCTTGCATCCTCTGGGTAAGCATAGACATGCAGTTTATACTGCTAAAGATCTGTGAAGTTATATTGTTGCTGGGTTTGTTATTAGTAGATCTTTATCTTCTCTTCTAAAATCAATGGTTCCCTTTTGTGAGGTTTAAATTTTCCATGCAATCCCCTGCCTATGGTAACAAAGGATGCCTGATTTAGTAGTGACATTTGCTAGTGAGACCTACCATCAGGTGAATCGGAATGTCTTATTAGTCTTTACTTTGTTCCCAGAGAGTAGTTTTCAATTTAGTTTGCCTCATACTGTGTTTGGCCTGATTTCTTACTGAAAACAAAAATGTTTTGCCCTTAGATTCATCAGAGGCTTTTAAAACTTGAATAGCAAGAAACTCATTAAGGTCAAAGGCAAGAATAATGTGTTTGAGAAAATGGGAACATTAGAATCCTTCACTCTGCAACTCATGCCAAGAGCTTTTCACTTCACCCTCAACAGTATTGTTGTCCCACTGCTGTTTGTCTTCTAAAAAAGTAATCTGTGGAGCAGGAGGGGAAGATGTCTGTATATAACTGTGAAGGTGTCAGATGCAACCACAGAAGTACTAGGCAAGGCTTTTCCATTGGGGTGGCAGAGCTGCCAGTGTAGCTGATTGCAGGGCCTTCATTTGAAATGTTGTGTATGCCCCACTTGTGTTAATAATAAGTGCTCTGACATAAGGAATGAGGGTCAAAAATGTAGCGTTGATATGGAGAGCAAGTGGGTAGTTTACCAAGGAGATCACCAAATTGTCTGGATTGCAAGGCACTGGTTGAATGTCCAACAAGCCCGAATGGTTCAATGTGTACAAATAGCGACTCAGTATACATCTATGTTAATAGTTTAGTTTCGATGAAGAATGTGCTTTTAAATTGAACCTCCTGGGTCTTCCCACTTACTGATTTGGGTTCTTGTGGAACAGTCTTGGGCTGTGGAACATGGTGATAAAACTCAACTGCCAGACATTCTGCAGGAGCACACCTGAATAAGCTCCAGCTGCTAATGGACTTTCAGCCTGTGGGGACAGACTACAGCAAGTTTGAAATACTGCTTCCCCTCGCTCCCTGAAGTGTGCCTACTGTGAAACTGTGTTTCTCAGCACCAACTGTTTTTCTCTGCAGATGCACTCTTGTTGCACCATGCTAACTTCTGATGCAGATATAACTGCAAGGCATTAGCGTGGGTTTCATCTTCTGAATTTAGCCTCTTAAAAGTAGCTCTGCTAGTGAGGAACAGAAATATAGAAGAGACATTTCATCTGCTTTAAGTGGGTAATTAAGATAAGCTAAGTCATCACTAGGGAGGTCTTCTGTATCTTCACACCCCCCACCCCCAGTAGCCTGTAAAGGAAGCCTAACTTCTAGGCATCTGCTTGCATCTAACTGCTAGAGTTAAATGAAAAAAATCCCAAACAAAATAGAGAAGAATATATTCCACAAAAGACTCAAAATTATAGGAGAATGATGCAATACAAACCATAAGAAGATGACTCAGAAGCTCTTATTCTCTGGGCAATTATTTCAGAAGAATGGGGTATGATATTAACTAGCAAGTATTTTTACCTGGAATATTAAACTGAGATGTTAAAAGATGACACTATACATCTGGCTGTGGAAAATAATGATTTAAAAAAACCCTAAGAATTTTTACATAAGTGATACATGATTCAGCAGCTCATCAGGAAGTTATGGTTATGAGAGGGTTTTGTTTTATGTCCTAAACAATTTGCATGGTTTGCAGGTGGGGAAATAAACCTGGTAGTTGGATATTGTTTGTTGGGAAACTGTACAGGATATTGAAACTCTTGACTAGAAAATGGATGTGCCACTCGACAAGCCTTTCAGTGCCAGTTGGCTGACACTGAGTCTGGTGCGGTGTACCTGTACCACAGGTGCCTGTGTAGTGTCTCACAGTGAAATAGAGTAATTTCACAAAGTGCACCTCGAAGATTCTTAACTGCGGTTTTTAGGCAAATTTCTTGATTCCGAGTTCAATTTTGGTTACTTGCCTAAATGTTCTGAAAATATATTTAGTCTGATGTAATATGTTCTAAATGTTTTTTGTAAGTAGTACCATTAAGCGACTCTGGGTCACTTATACAGCTCTGATATTGGACTTTGCCTTTATTTGGTTAGCTTGCAAATAACATTTGATAATCCATTATGTTAAAGTAATTTTTCAACAAATCTTTTTATTTGAAAATACTATGCTCAGTATTATCACTTTACTAGCATTAGTGCTAAAAAGATGAAAATAGGATCTTTAGCAAGGCATTTGCAGAGCTGTTAAAAATGGATTAATTGTTTTTTAATGTTTCTGGCTTGATTTTGTTCTGTTACACTAGCAAAGATCAGTTGTCTTTTGATTCTCAGTTATTTTAATGGGGAATTCAACCTGTATTATGCTGATTTTTATGTTCTTGTAGAAATTTATTAAATATCATATTTTAAGATCACTTTTCCTACTCAGCTGCTTTTAGATCAGCACTGTTTAAAAAAGTGGGTTTCAGTTTTTCTTGTAGGTAACAAGATTCTTATAATACACAAATTCTTTTATGACAGGCTTCAGGTTATCTTTTATGTTCTATTAGTAACTTGAAGACTCATTTCAGTTTCCAGCATGGGTTGAGCAAATACAAAGAAAGACCGTGCAATTTTCCTTTGTGTTGTCTGGAAATCCACTGAGAAAAACTTATCTTTTGATTCCTTGGTTACCACCTGGGGCAATAACAATGTTCTCTACTGCACTTTCAGCTGCTTATGAATATTACTGCTTGAAACATAAACAACTCTGACGGGACAGTAGATTTACAGCCAGTTTCTCTTTTTGCTCGCTGAACAGGAAAAATGTGAGTAGGAGTAAAATTCAGCAGATATGGTCTTTGCTCTGTACTTGACATGGAACACTAAGACTTGGTTGACTGCTTCCTCTAATTGTTAGTGATGTGTTTTCTAACTGGCATGAACCATGATCAACTAATTTTATTTTTTTTATTATAGCAGATTTGTCTTTTTTCCCATCCCTTTCTAGACTAGCTAAACTACCAAGTCTGATAAATTGCTGGACTCTTTCCACAACACTAGCAAAGCTGCTGCCCAGTCTAAACTGATCTGGCTGTTTTGGGTCATTATTAATCTTTTGCAACTGCTCCAAGTTTAGTGGAGACTGGTTTTGTACTGGTATCTATTTATGCAGTTTAGCTCTGGTAACCCCACTGAATCAATCTAGGAAAGGTCAACTTTTTCAGGCAAACATTAATTCTAATGTGCAGGCTTTATTTTTTGAAATGGTTCACAATGTCTATTTGCCCAGGAAAGAAAATAGTATTAAGGTTACATCTATATTAAAAAATAACATAGCATGATAGAAGCAGAACTGAAAAGGAGACTAATTGATGATGGGGACTTGGCATCTGCATTATATGTTTCAGCAAATTTTGGTTTGGATTGACCCTAGCCTGATAGATGGACGGAATGCCTCTTAGTTACTATGAGGCATCAGGTGTGGTCCGGGAGAACATTCTTCAGTTTTGGAGTTTCTTTCTCCAAAAGACTTCCTTATGTTTTCCGAAACCTCTGCCTGATGTGAAGTAAAGCACTGTAAGCAGGGATACTTGGAGGATCTACCTCAAAAACACTTCTTAACCAAACTAGATGCATCCTGTGACTTGGAAGGCTGCTGGAAGAACAGTCCAGCTTCATCTGGTAACTGCAAATGAAGGCATTCAGGATGCCAATGCCAAGGTAGTTAGTTTATTTTTTTTCTGGATTCCACCTCAACTAGTACAGCCCTTATCTTAAAGAGGACTATATTAAGAAATGTGTCAGTATGTTTGGGGATGAATTTTTTTTTTTAGTTTCTCTAATCGAATTTTTTGTTCCATGTAGATGATTATTTACTGAGGAATGTTGTGGTAATGTCCTTTCCTACTATGCAAATGTCCCAGCCATTGAGAAACAGTCATTCCTACTGCTTGTTCTTTGTGACTCTGTCGTATGAAGTATTAGAGCTAAACAGAGAGCAACAGTGGTTGGACAGGCCCATATGCAAGTTTTCTTTCAAGTGTTCATCTGACATGAACAGAATGTGCCGTTTTCTGAGCGTTTGCAGTTGCGATCTGCTTGATGTTGTGTGATATACCTAAAGAAAAAAAGGAAGAGAGCAACGCTCTGCTCTGGGTAGGGCTCCTGCCTGTGAGGTAGGCTGTAGATCAAAGTCCTTCCTGTAAGAGATGGAGGTATTGCACATGCTTCTGAGATCTCTCTGCAGTTCTGGAAGGCTGACCTTTTTTGTCTTAGAAAAGAGCATTTTGTTCTGGGATCAACAGAAGATAGTGTTGAATGAAATGAATATTTGGAGGTTCTGCTTGGGAATGGAGTAAACAAATTAGTATACTATGTATTTATTTAACTGGAATAATATTTATGGAAAAACATGTCAAATTAATAAAATGTATTACTACTGTCTTGAATTCTTGTACTGACCTTACAGGTAAGAGTAATCTCTCAAATGGTGCTGTCATTTGAGATAAATTTGGCTAACGAGTCTGGACTAGTAAGGGAGAAAAAGGAACTACCTAGTCCAAGCCACGAGTTTCCAGTAGCTTGATCCATTTAATTTCCCCCCCCCCCCCTCGGTACTACCTGAAGACAACGTCTTTGTAAATAACCCCAAACCATGACTGTTCTCTTGTTAATGGGGAAGAATACAGAGATTAAAAAGCTTATTGGAAAAATAAAGTGATGTCACAGAAGAAATAAAATTACAAGAATGACAGGAATAGTCTGTGTAGGTTATATGAATGTATAAGTGGTGCTGTCCTAATAACTTTTTTGTCTTCTGCTTTCGACATATTTTTGTCTAACAATGAGGAACCTGGTTAACTGACTCCTTGGGAGAGTAACAGTTAATATTTTGCTGTCACAGGAGGGACTACTTCTGTGGTCAGCCTCTTTGGGTAAGGTGATTCTGAGTGGCTTTATTTAATGCATGGCAACATCACAGTAATTTTGTTATTGTTGAGTGCTGCTGGAAGCCAACAGGGGGAGGATGGCATCTGGAAACAGAATAAAATAGTAGAAAAATACGTGAAGAAAAAGAACAAGGCCCACTTGAGGGAGCTCGCATTTGTGTCTGTTTTTACGGGGCTGTGAAATTATACTACTGCTGGACACTATTTTGATTGTGACTGTATTAACTATTGCTGTTACCATGAAAGTTTGTTTTAATGCTTTATGGAAGCTGGCCCTGGACTTTTCAAAGTTTTAAGTGGTTTTTTTTTTGTTTTAGGCTATAGAAATGTCTCCTATAAAAACAGAACAAGAAGGGCCAGAAGAAAGGAAATGAATGAGGCTTCAGTAGTGCTGGAAGTGGATGGTATTAGAAAACTTACATTTCAGGAGGCAGCTCCTGCAATGAACAGGTTGTCTCATTTAAAGAAAGGCAGATGTGTCTTGGAGAACTTATCAAACTGTTAAGATTTTGCCTATTTCTTGCCATTGATTTTGTTGTTTTTCATTGTCTTATTACTTGGCATATTTGCCTAAGAGTGAAGGATGTTAATGAGGTTTCAGTTAAGTTTATACTTTCCTCACAAAATGGTATTACTTTGAGTAACAATTATTATTCCCTGTAGTGGGAGTCAGGCTACCTGATAGTGGCAAGAGTGATAAGAAGAATATTGTGACTTGGGAGATAAGCAGGCTGTGATGATTTACTGCTGGCTTTGTAACCTTAGGATCCTGCTTTGGGTTGGTATTGCCAGGTGCAAAAGTAGTCAGTCAATCTGCCAATAAAACCCCTCACTATCTCCTTTTGTTAAATGCAGTGACATTAAGGTGAAAAACAATTCCTGCTGTATGAGGTGGATTGTGTATATGTGTACATATCATCAACTGCTGGGTTGAAATGCCAGGTGTTTTTTGGAAGAGAAAGAATATTG
This sequence comes from Microhierax caerulescens, assembly GCA_035590215.1. Lineage (NCBI taxonomy): Eukaryota > Metazoa > Chordata > Aves > Falconiformes > Falconidae > Microhierax > Microhierax caerulescens. Next base: position 9,772,623 of record JAVJGJ010000032.1, read on the forward strand.
GATGCTATGGAGTGAATCGGGAAATACATTTCCATAAACAAACACATAATTTTCTTCTAGGCACATGCAGGTGCTCGGGTTTTATTCTGACCTCCAGAGAAAGAAATTAAGAAGTGAAAGAGGAGATCATAGGTTTAAACTACCTCGCAATTACGGAGATGGGGAGGGAATGTCAGTGTGAGAGGGCAGTGCTTGACAGGAGTTTTATACACCTCTCAAAGGCTTGGATTCAATGCTGGTTGATGTCCGCTGCTTCTAGTGAGTTCTGTGGACTCAAATCATATTCTCTTTGTATAGGCTGTAGCTATATCTGAGTGTACATCTACAGAAGCAAGTCTTGCACCAGTCCTGCTTGCAGTGCCTTGGTGTGCATCCTCGCCTGGCTGCAGGCTGGGCAAGCTGGGTACCTCTGGGAGGAAGCTCAGCTGCAAGCTGTGTGCTGGGACACAGCCCCCATGGGACCCATGGGCGTTTGGGTCCTGAGGAGAACACGTGGCACGAGGGGCTGATCACGCAGATCTGCTGCCACTCCTGAGGGTGGGCAGATGCGGGATCTGTGCACTGCAGGGCAGGGTGTGCTGGGCAGCCTTAGGGGAGGGCGTGTGGTGCCGGAGGCGGTTAAGGGGAGTACGGGCCTTGGCATGCTGGGCTGGGAGCTTTCCTCTACGTGCCAGCATGTGCCTGGTATTCAAGTATTCATTTCTATAAGGTATCTCTTCCTCTCCCAAGAAAGCAACAGAGCACCCCTTTTTGTCCTCCCTTCTTCCTCTCTCTTTTTATTTAACCTTTTTCATTTTGCAAAGTTTACTTGTGTGGGACGTTTTCTTAAAAACATGAACTTAGCTGCACGGGGAATCCATACATCGCTGGTGCTGTGCCTGCTGCTCAGTGGTTAACCAGTCTGGAGAACTAAATCACTTTTGATGTCTGCTCGTTGTCAGTTCTTATTTGGTGCACAATTTATTCACAGGAATTTAGATGGGAGAAGCCAGTGGACGAATGGATCACAACTTTGTTTGAAGGAAAAGTTGGATTAATATAAAAGGGAGTGTTTGCCAGAAGTCGCCCTTGAGGTGACAGTGGGTTTAACATTGTGTGTACTGTGATTTTGCTGTGCTGGCATGCAGAGAGCTCAGCGGGGGGGGAGGCAGTTCTTGTGCAGCACAAAGTAGCTGTGAAAGCTCTAAGTGGTGTTTTATACTAGGTACTAGTAAGTAGTCTTCTCTAGGATGCTGAAAGGTGTTTCCATGATGCTAACCATAGGCAAGCCTATTGTCAGGGTGTCATTTTTACTGATCTCAGTTCCCTAGCCAGTACTTATATAAATATCTATATATAATCTATCTATCTCAAAAAAGTGTCTATGCTGTTTCGTGCTCTCCATACCCTGTAACTACCTATTCTGGGGCATGTCTCTGCTGTCTGGAGAACTTGCTGGGGGTGTGGGAGATCCTGGTTCACTCCACCATCCATCTGTGAGCATTTGCAACCGAATATTCTTCTCCAAGAAAGTGTTGTGACATTATATGTAAAGATTATTTCAGAAAGAGGATTCTACCAGCTTTCCACAGAGCTGTTAGTGGTGCTGCAATGAGCTAGAGTAATCACAAAATATCTTTGTCTGTTCCTGGAGATGTTTCTGTTCCGAATAGGATAGCAGCTGCAGAGATGGAGCCCCTTTGACACCTTCTCAGTGAGGGGCAGAGTCAGAGAGGACAGACTGCTGGTAAAACTTTGTAATGGCATTTGTAAATGGTGCCTCGAAGGCTAGTACTTCACTCCCAAATCTCAGTGTTTTGTGTAAGCTGCCTCAAGATGATTTAAGGTTAATCTTTTTTTTTTCCTGCATTTTTTTTTTTTGTCTGGTATGTCTGAGAAATCAGTTCTTTGTAAAGTGGTAGTCCCCAGTGAAGTATACATTTTGAATAAACCTTCTTTGAAAGTGTTCTGTCAGAATTTAACTCTCTCTGTCTTGAGAGTGGAAGGACCTGGCTAAGGACAGGGTGTATGCTTGCCAAATACTTCTTGAAGTGGTTTTGTCTTTAGGGTTGTCCTGTGTTCCTGGATTTAGTTCAGGCTGGGAGTAAAGGGTTCTAGGGATGCATGAGGCAAAATTTTCTCTCTGACCTCCCATCAGTAAAGCTTCCTTTCAGCTTCTAAGTATTAAACCTTCTATCACTTAAGTGATTATCAAAGCTGTTATTTTACCACTAATGCATTTTGTAATACAAAGTTTTTTATAATACGGTGCTTGCAGTTGTGAACTGTGGCTCATCTCACTTTCGTAAACTCTTAGTGTGCTAGAATGCACTTCCAAATGTGGCAAAGAGAAAAGGCCCTAAATGGAAGCAAGTTACATAAGATCTAAATTTAGAACTGAATATAATATAAGATGAACCCTAGAAACAGATGCAGTGACCTAGAGGATGGAAAATCCTAGTCATATAAGAAAAACAGTATAATGTGAAAAACTCCATAGTGTTCCTATGGCCACCGTATACTGTGTAACTGCTCTTCCCTTAAAACCAAATGGATTTCCAAATTAAGATTTTTATAAAAAAAAAAAAAAAAAAAAAAGCTGCTTTTGTTTTGACTTTTTGGAAAGTGCTATGCATAGTTCCAAGAGGCTTTTCTCTTTCAGCAGTATTGTGTTTTGCCTCTTCTTTGACAGTTAGTGTCACTTTCTTCCTTTCCTATAAATATGGATGTTTACATGAACATACATTTCACCCATTTTTAAGCAGCATTTTCACATTCTTGTTGATAACAAGATGGCAAGCTGTGATATGTGTGTTCTTCTAGAGGCACAAAGAGTTTATAATGAGTCATTATTATAATTTGTGTGTGTGTCTTTGATGCTATTGTAGCTTTCCAGGCAGATGTCCCACCTGCTGTGTGTTCCTAGTTTCAGTCTGATGAACTGCTAAAGCTACTGGACACCCAACAGTAGCTCTGGCATCCCACAATGCATCAGTAATAACTTTTCTTCAAGATGAAGAGGCTTTAACTGCAGCACACAATCAGTAGCACACACTGGAAGAAACAAATCAGAAAACCACTGTTCCATAAGCACAGAATTGAAAGAGCTGCATAAGTAAAATGACAGACTATTCATTCCAGTTTGGAAAGCATGAATATGATTTTTGATGAAGCTTAATTTCCTTCAAGCTCTTCAGCCATGGATAAACCATTTAAAATAAAAATAGATGTGTTATGGAACACTGTGCTCGTCACTGTTTATTATTTTGAAAAAGCATGAGTCCTTCTCCTCCTCTTCACTAATGACAAATAATAAGTTGCATCCTGATCTTAATTTCAGCAGTACAGAAGTGGGATAATTCCCCTGGCTGCAGTGACTTTGTTTCACATTTATGGCAGAAAATGGAAGGAAGCATCTGGACCAGTGATTTTAACGGCTTGCAAATAACAGAGCATGAATTCTCTGACACATCACTGAGCTGTAGATTTTTAAATTGTTTGGTGTAACTTAAATAAACCTCCAGTAGATAGAATGTTAATTGAAAAGATGTATTTTACTGAACAGTGTCATGCATCACTATTGCTGCCAAATGAGCCTCCCAGGCATCCTATGCCCTTTTTCCTGGCTGAAATCTATTTCACCTTTGAACAGAATGCATCCTTGAATGATTTGTACTGTCCGGTATGCAATTCAGCTAAATCCACTAAATATTATAGAACTCATCCATTTCAAGAGATTTAAAAACAATCAAAAAACTGCCTGCAAAACCCCAGTGCTCTGGAAGAGAACTTTCAGCCCGAGAATACAGTGACGTGCCAGTGATTTGAGTTGGCTGTGGAAGCTGATGACCAAAGTCAGTGTTTTAATGCTGGATATTGAGTCTGCCTTGAGTCCTGCTGGGCACTGCTGTGCTGTACGAATAACCCCGTCCACTTTGGTGAGCCTTCTTATGGAGCACTGCCCACTCAGCTCCACTGACATTACGAGAATCTCACCTTTTATTAGGTAAATGACAAGCTCCCTGGGTAACATGCAGATCTGTGCTGGATGTGCTGAAGAGCTGGAGCTCTTCATCCATCTGAAGATGGATGGGGACAGAAAAAAACACAGCTCCCTCTCTTCCTCCTGATTGTTTTTTTTCCTTATCCAATTATCCGTTGTTGCAATCAAAAGGATGGATGAGAACATAAGTCAGCATCTTTTGAAAAACACGTTAATGAGTTTGTAGATTACTTTCCCATTTTTTCTGTACTTCCTAGCCATTTTGCAGTGTAACATACACAGCAGATGAAGTCATAAGAGTCTTTGTTACAGCAGACTTGTGTTTTCAGCTAAGACCTCTGCCTTTTGTTGGCTGTATTTTGTTAAAGTGCAATATCATAGGTAGTTGAAAGAAGTATTTTTGAACACTCATTTTCTAAAGAGCTGATCAAGTGGCTGGGCTGTTAGCAAATGCTTTTTGGAAACTGCTTTGTCTTTACAGTGGTACTTGGGGTATTACAATATATTGTTTGTTAACCACTATTGGTTTGCTGGTTTCCTTTGTTCTCTGTTATGGAAGTATCTGTACAAGAGAGCAGAGGAATATTATGTTACCCTAGTGTGACCAGCTAAAGCCAAGGAAGAATGTATGATCAACTATTAAAACAGTTTGCTGGCTGGTAGTTTAATACAGCCCAAGAACAGATGCAAAATGAACACCTTACAAGAGGTGATTGGGGCAAACAGGAAAAAAGATTACCTACCTCAGGCTGCTGATTTATTTGCGGCAATAATTTTGTCAAGCCCTAGCTTAGATGGTGGTCACTGGAATGAGTGCTTAATTTGTAAGCAGGATTCTGCTTTAAAGGAAATTGCAGAAGTTTTTGAAGGCTTGGAGATATATTTATGCCAGTGAGCCAGATGAAAGATAATGCAAGTAACACAGTGGTTAATGCTGAAAGAAAATAAAAATACTGACCGAATAAACGTCTGCAAGACTCTCAGCAGGAATACAGGTAATTCAGCCACGGAGAGATGAATGTGTAATCTGTTGAGGTAACAGTTGTTCGTGTCTGTGCTAGTATAATTTAGATTAGACTGTGATCCTAATGAGTTGCACTTCATAGTATGAGGCTGTGGCCTGGAGTGTTGTCTTTTATTGTCAGTGGGTTTCTGATCAAGTTTTTTTTCATAGACAGTTTATTTCAGTGGCACTACTTAGCAGAACAAGCTCTCAATTCATGCCTGCAAGTACACAAGACTAAAGCTGGCTGTTCTCTTTGTTTGTTTCAGTAAACACAGAGCCCAAACCAAGTTATGCTCTGAAACATCAGCTGTTTGAACATCCTTTTTCAAGTAATTCCTTTTGATCCTGAGGTCATCCTCTCAGCTGTAAAGTATCTCAAAGTGTTGTCAGTACTTTCAGGGTGTTATGAATGCTGGAGATGCTAAATAGTTATGTGGATCGCGGGCTAGGGGTTTTGTCATAGCTGTCTTTATGGTTAGTCTGCCCACAGTCCCAGGCTTTCAGCGTAGTTATAACTTTGGTGAAATGTTCTGAATGAAATGGTCTGGGATCCAACAACAGCCAACTTTGAGTGGATTTTTTTCCACTTAAATGCTGATAGTACTAACATGAAGTCACTGTGTCACTTATTAGCCATGATTGAACAGTATCCATCACATTCAAATGGTAATGTCTTTTGTTCTCAGTGAAGCTTGACAATTCCTGTGAAGTGTTATAATAATATTTTTATTCCATCATTAATATTTTACAGTGTAAATGAGAAATGAACACTTCATGGACTGTCCACAACCTCTCTAGAGTTTGTTATTGAAGAATTTAAATTGTTCACCTGAGATGTAAGAGTTTACATGGTCTCAGACTGACTGTAGTAAATAAATGAAGAACATCAAGGAACACATTTGGTGCTTTTTGGCTGAGTGAAATGTAATAGGTCAGGTGGTCTTGTAAACAGAAATTCCCCAGGATGAATAACCAGACCTCAGGTATTACACTTTCTTTTGTTGCCTTAGTCAACCTAGCAATGTCATATGGTTTGCTTTACATGTAAAAGGTATAATTAAAAAAAAAAGTATCATTCAAAATAGAAGAACCTGTATTTAAGGGTAAAACTAGGTTCTGATGTTTGATCTGCATGGGAGAGAAACTCTGCTTTACCTTGCTTCAAAGACTCTCAAAGAAAAGGAGTGCTGCATGCATCCTAGGGAGAAATGAAGGGGAAAAGGCAGTGCCTTCTCAGCTGCCTCCCCATGGATCTCGGGATGGGCTTTTTATTCTTGCCTGGTTTCCCTCTTCCTGCACCCAGCTCACAGCAAAGGAAGGTGGCGAGTAGGAGAGGGAGGAAGGTGATTGAGTTTCAGTGCTTGTGGGATCTGGAAAAGAGAATCAGCTCATGGGAGAGCTAAGGCAGCCCTGAGGTTGGTGGGTGGTGCAGGACAGCGAGACAGCCCTGGGAAAAAGAGCTTTTGTTAATGCTGTTGCTTTTCACTTTGTTGCAGTATGGGCATTGTTGTCTGAAGCTGCATGCTGTTTCTCAGGTCATACAGTGTAATAGCTCACTCGTAGGTTTTTAAATTCGGGAAGAGAAGTAGGATGTGTGCACATTAGGGTAACAGGACAAGGGCAAAGGGGAGGAATGTGCAAAATTGTATTTTACAAGAGCACTGTCAGTAATGCAAATTAAAGAAAAACTTTTTGTACGTAGGCATATCAGAGTGAAAGGGTAAAAGTCTTGTGGCTCTAACACTGGGCAAGGTGTAACATCCTCTGGCATTTAGGGTTTGCTCTTCAATTTTGCTTTCTACTGCAGGAAAGTTCTGAGAAGTGTGCGTAGTGTGGGTTTATGTATTATATATTTTAAAGAATCTATAAAATGAAAAGATATATTCTTTGTCTCCATCAAAGGGCTTTTCTAATTTTTGTGTTGTTGAACAGATACGTTATCTATAGATTGGGAAAGCAACAGATGGTTCTTCTCTTTATTAAAGTGGAGTAAAGTGTTCAGTAAATTTGCAAGGCATCCTGCCACTCTGTCTTCTGTTTGGGTGGTGTTCTTTTTTGGTTTGTTTGTGTTCGGTTTTGTTTGTGGTATTTTGTTTTATTTTCCAGAAACCTTCAAAGAAGGGTGAAATCAAGACCTTGACTAGCTTTTTCTAAAAAATTCTCATTCTGTATTAGAATCAATCCTAATTTGTGTGTTTAAATTGTAGACTGATATTTACATAAGGTGACTATCTACAGCAGATGTGATTCTATATTGAGAACTACAGGGTACCTTACTGTGCTGTGCTGTTATTCAATAGGAGACACAAACTGGATGAGTGCTGTAAATACTTGAAAGTTACACAGAGGAAAAAATTCAAAGGTCAGACTGTGGAATAGGTCTTTGAGTTCTCTAGCTCTGATCCAGCTTACATCCCTGCAAACATTTTTTGTGGGAAGAAAACTGCTCCATCCTGTAATGTCCTCTTTTTCTATAGAGATCATAAATGAAGTCTACTTTTTCCTGTTCTTATGGGTTAGGTGTAACTTCTTTCAAAGCCCATTTATTCTGTTTGCAGTGTTGCCTAACACATTCAGGTAAATGCAAGATCCTGCTGGTGTCTGGGGTGTTGCCATGCTGTTAGAGGTGTTTGCTGTTTGCCTGGCTCGGGACACTGAGCCACCCTCACACTTGGCAGAACATTTTGCCAGTGCCATGATCACACTGACTCACTATAGGGAACAGATGCTTTTTTTCTCCAAGCTTACTTGCTTTGATTTTTTTTAAAAATTATATTTTAAACCGCTTAAACAGTTTAAAATATAAAGGGCTCGGTGAACTACGGGAAAACCTTCTGAGTAGGAAGTATAAATCCAAGTATTGATTAAGTTTTTAGATATATTGCAGAAAGGATGGCTCTCAAATCTTTCCAAAGATCTTATAAATGAATAAAATTACCAAAAAATGCAACCCAGAGCAGCAAGCATCAGAACTCACTATTCTGAGATAAAACTTCTTTCGCTTTTGAAAAAAATTCTACCTTCTAAGCATGGAAGTTTTACACAATTTTGGAATCCTTTCAATTTGACTTAGTGTCAAAGTAAATACTGAACGGAATACTCCCTCTAAGTTGCTGTACTGTCTTTGATCAGCAAGATTATATTAATTTCCTCATAATACTTTCAGTGTTTTACAGTAAAACACACCAGGAGCTAGATATAAGTGGGGATGGATTTTGCTTTTTCTAAAGGAGATGGTACTGACAGTACTTACTTGTACCCTCTCCCTTCATATCTGCTTAAATGTAAACAGTGAAGATACCAAGGTGTCTGAAGGGCAGCACTGACCTGTTAGACTGTCTAACATTTGGATAAGTAATCACAGTACTGTATGTACTTCAATTAGATTAACAGCTGAACTTGTAAATCGTGTCTCTGGAGGGTGTCTTTGGAAAACTAACTAATTGGCAGTTGTCTGAAGTAAATTGCTTGATATTGGTCAATGGTAAATTGTGATCATGTTAATTTAATTGCAATACTGTCAATGGTATAATTAATGCTGCTATCAAAGCACAAATCAGTTCATTGGAAAAAGGCAGCACTATGATATTAAATTCCCAGTTGCCATGACACAGAATGTGATTCTGCATAATAATAATGTTGGCACTGCTCACTGTGAACGAGCCATTGTTTTCCATGGAAATGGTAACTGGATGCAATTGTGTTCTGCATTATTACAGATAATGCAAGCAGATTGCCCCAGAAAAACTTGTGTCACTAAGAAAGTAAGTTATCTCTTAGCTGTCTGGGAAACTATGTGACCTGGAGCTGTGTTTTATGGTTATGATTGACAGAGAGCCTGCTGTGGACATTGCCTGGAAATGATGGGGTTTTACTGCACGACACACACAGAAACAGATGCTGGGACAGTACTCAGAAAATCCCTTGACCTGTTTCAATTTTTTTTTCTGTTCTCATTTTTGGGAGTCATTTATAGGGGCTAATATGATATGGATGCCCCACATGTACCTTCTTCAGATGAGTTCCTCTGGCATAAAGTGGTCCTTTTCTTTCCTCTTGCCCCCAACACATGCTAATGCCTGCCTGCTTCTCTTTATCAGAGGCATGTCTTGCCACCAGCTGAACCTAGGGGCCTTTGAGATTACTGGTTTAGTTTTGTTCTGGTTGAGTGGGAACAGAGCTTTGTGCTTTTCCTTCCTCAGCAGCTTGGTTGAACTGTTGTGGAGCAGCGTTACAGTGGAACTACCTTAAAGGAGCAGTCTCGAGCACCTGCTGGGTTCCTTGGATGCTGCTACAGCACCAAAAAGCTGCCATAAAGGTTGGCTAAGCAGGAAACTTGTACTTTTTTTCCCCCCTGTCATTAAGGTATACTCCAGTGAGCTGTAGGTGTTGTGAGTTGGAAAGAGAAGGGTTATTGCTGTATCACTGGTCCATTCTGGCAATTTCCACCTACCAAACTGTTGTGCTGGAGCTTATTGTGGCTAATACAATTTAGAACAGCGTGGTGAATCTGTAGGCACCTCCATAAGACTTGTGTAGGTACCCACCTCATCTGCAAAGGTCAGGAAGCTGCAGAAGCTGCTTCCTAGAGCCATTCCATTTGGTTTTGGTTTTGTTTTTTCTTCCACCCCCCGAGCTGGGCTAGATACTGGCTGACCAGTGCCATGCTTCACATCCAAACACTGAAAACTGAAAGGAAGACTCTTACCATAGTAGAGTATGCTGTTGAGTGGTTACATTTGTTATAGTGGATTCATCTACTCATTGTCTTATCCCTCTCCAATTGCTTTGTACTGGTTCTGACATAAGCACGCATAAGTGAACCAGGGTGTTGTAGGAGGCAGGTCTGTTAGCCTCAGTCTTAAACATGATGTCCAGTCTGTTCTCTCCACAATCAGAAAGCACCCCCAGGCACAGACATATGTAAGTGTTTATGGATAATTAAGACTTTCTAAACTTGTTTGTTTAATGTTTTCTCAATTGTTTATCATGTGAAGAAATAAGCCAAGATATATCTGAAAATAAATTACTTCATCTGGTATGCTGTGGTTAGCGGACTGGCATTGTAAAAGCAATGCAAGAAACTATTTTCAGGTGCTTTTAAAGGCCAGTTTCAGAGCTGGCTGCTCTGAGGTCAGGCACTGCAAATCTACTTGAAGGAAGATTTCAGTACTTCTGGGTGGAAAATGTTAGCAGATATTGCAGATATCCTTCTAATTACTAAATGCTTTCAAAGTATCTCAAGGGAGTATATTTGAAAAATAATAAATTAGTGATAATAAAATCTAGAGGAAAATCTTGGTATGTGTAACGTGTATTTCAGCTTTATTTTATAATGAAGTTAAAGATTTGTTAAGGAAAGCTAGCACTTACGAAAAAGCAAAGGTTGATTTTTTGGGTGTGGGGTTTTTTTGACTGATCAAAACAGACAACCTGATTTAATATTGCAAGAGAGGAAAATATTCAGGCAAGATGCTTATATTTGAAAATTAAAGATAAAAATAACATATCTAATACTTTCATATGCTATGAAGTCATTTGCAGAAGGTGATGACGAAGGCGAGTTATACTACCTTTTTAGTTTGTAAAAGGTACTTCCTATTCGAAACACTAAATGGAAATCTGGGTAGATATTGATACTAATGATTTGAAAGAAAACTGAGTTTGGGAAATATTGTTATCGTCTAGCTAAACCAGTAAGAGCACAGAAATTGGATTTGCTTTGGTAAGAGTGCTGACACTTCAAAAATAAGGCCATAAAAACATATTTGAGGAGGAGAGGGGAGTGCGTTTTGTACCAGTATGGGTTCTTATCCATTACCTTTTATGTCAGTGTAAAGCTCAGGAAGAACAGGAACATAAATGTTTCCCTTAAACCATAATTAGAGCAACCACGTTTCTTAATAAGAAGTATTCATGTTGATTTTTTTCCTAAATAAATACTTAATTCACACAAAAGATATACTGTTAAGGGGGAAAAAAGGAAGCTTCTTTGGAGTATTTTAACACAAATGTCAATAGTTGAGAGCATTTTGAATCAAGAGGAAATTGAAGACAAATCAGCACAGGTTTTGCATGTAGTAGCTTTATAATTGCAAGCAGCAGGATTTAAATAAATGAAAGATTGCTCTTCTCTAGAAAGATTTTTGTTAACTCAGTTTCACATCCCTCTTATCTCACTCTTTCCCTTCCAAACAATTGGATATTAATTTAGTTTAAGTTGTCTCTCAATTGCATGTTGTGCCTCTGTGCAAAGCACACTGTTTTCTATCACTGTCTGTTGCCGTGGTCTTTGTATGTCTGTCTATAAGCTGGTAAATGCCTGCGGGGATTTCTACCAGTAGGAAATTTCTTACCTCGTGTGGTTTGCAGCTAACCATTGAGCATGAGGACTTATTTTTTTTGTCATATCTTGTTTAGGTAGTTGCAGCTATTTCTTCAGCCAAATTCTTGATTTTTTTTTTAAATTTTTTTTTTTTTTTTTTTTTACTCTACTAAGTTCACTGATAGTGAATGATAAAACATTGTGCTTTACTTTTTGGTGATCTTTGCTTAGCTCTTGAGCTAAGAAAAAGATTAAGATATCTGTTCGTTACTTTCCATGCCTTCACCTTTTACTATGTGTTCTAGTCTTCTGCACTTTCCTTGCAAATTTTCTTCATATTTCTAAAAATCAGACTCCTCCTTTTCCATGTTTTGTCTTTTGCTATGTACTTCTGAAGTAGGATGTTTAGAGAGAAGTGTCAAATCCAGAGTAGGATGTCCAGATAATAGGATTTATTAGAACTGAAGAAAATGTTAATGAGGGAGTCAAGCTGCACCTGCATACAGCACACATGATACCCATTCACAAGCAATAAAATGGGAATTAAGATTCATATCTCTAGAATTCATAACCTCTATCTCCCTAACTACATGTGTGCTTCACCATTCTGACCATTACAGTTACTGCACCTTGGAAACCACATGTTGCGCTTTGGATGACTCTGAATTTCATGTTGTGGGAAAAGAAACTTGAAATAGTCAGGGAAAACTAAAACATTTCCCATAGTTGAGAAGATGTTTGTAAGCACTGCAAATGCATGAAGCGTACTCTGATGTGTAATAGGAAGCAGTTGGAAATCTTTTTGGGATGATCTTGAGTTTTCATAGCTTGTAATATTTTCCAATTCGGACAGCTGCAAGAAGCTGAGTGCTGTAAGAGGATCTCTGCAATCTGCACCTCACATGATGAGGTAGTAACACTCCTTTCAGAAGGAAATGGGTAGGTTCCAGGCATCAAATTTGTGTTGGTGTCAATAGAGGGGAGAGAAAAAAAAAAAAAGAGATAAGAAACTTGTTCAGTCTTTGGCTTTACATCCCTATGAGCAATTATTTACATGGTGAACTTCATCTGTCCGTTCTATATGAGTGATGTGAATTTAGTACTTGTGATGCTCCAGATTACAAACCTCAGTTTATAATTTGTAAACTCTGTTCTGACATTCAACAGCAAATGTGTATCTGACAGAGTCGCTTTTTACACATTAGCTCACTTTCGTGACAACCCAACTTGCAACAAAAAATGAAGTGTGTATCTCTACTACAGCATATAGCTTAGATCAATATAAGATTGCAACAGCATTTTTTCCCCACTGAAGCTCCGAATTATTCTAGATTAATGCTCAAGCGCAAAATCACATTATTGTGCTTTGATGACCCTCTGATCTAACATAAATATCACATGGAAAGCGTACCTACCTTAGGCAACTCTATTTTAAAATAATTAATATTTTGTTAATTTTTCATGACAGGATGTTGGACATTTCCATAGCTCCATTCTGTGCATCCACTTCTTAAATACAGTATTTGCATTGAGCTTTTTTTGTTAATGCGATTGTACATACCTCAGGAAAGGTATAGCTATGCGTTACGCAACAGCTTTAGAAACATGCATCAGGTTTCTTTCTGATCTTTTTAGTGGAGTCTGAGTCTGATTTCATTCAAAGCAACCAAAACACATCTAAGTGTTGGGAAATAGGTCTGAAATAAAATGCATGTTGTCATGACAACTAAAATGCTAAAAAGGACTCAGAGAATGATTATAAAATAAGATGTTACGTCAAGTTGTTATGGCAACTATACAGTAATATGAAAAAGGTGACTTTTCAGAACAATAAATATTGTGTGCAAAGTTTTCCTTGTTATGGTATTTTTACAATAGTGTGCCTTGATAAAGGGGAAGAAGAGGAGTGGTACAGAGGGAAAAAGAACTTGGTACAAAAGGAGGTCAGGGTTCAGCTGTCTACTTCATTACCTTAAATACTGTAGTGTTCCATGGATAGTATCTCTGCTTGGTTTCCAGTCTTGTCATACATGGATTAGAACACAGAAAACACTAGAATATACCCCAGTGCTTTCCCCTAATGTTGTAGTCCTAAAATTCAAGGCCATGCTGCACAAAGTGATAAGCCTTCACAGTCCTCATTTACCCTCAGTAGGGTTTAGGAAGCCTCAGCAGCATTTAAGAATGGACTGTGAAACCCTACTGCAAAAACGGGGCAGGACAAAGGTTAATGCTAAAGAGTATTTTAAGAGGCTTCAGTTTTGTGAGAGAGTTTATTTTTCAGCATGCGGGATGATTTCCTTGTTTGTTTAGCTTTGGACTTCCTAATAAATATTTGCTAATAAAATCATTAAATGGATTGTGTGAATGTACTTTGGAAGGTAGGAAGCCTCTTCAGCAGCAGCTGCAGTGGAAGTGAGCATCTGGGCTCTGTGCCACAGCTCGTGGTGTGAGCAGTATTGAAAGCTGCCTTGCCCAGCTCAAAAGAAAGGGATTGTCCTCGGGGGAGCCAAACCATTCCCCGTGCCACGTTCCCTCCTGTGCGATGCACAGCTGGCTCCATCCTGCAAGTCGGTGTGGTCTGTTTTTTGGGATTACCAGTGGTCTTCTGGGGGATTTGTGCAGGGAGACGGGGAGGCTTTCTCTCCCAGCAGTGCTCCCTTCCTGGAGACAGGAGTGAGTGCAGGAAGGAGGAACGAGCAGGGAGAGTACGGAAAATCATGGTCAGAGATACCAGTGCAGATGCAGGTGAGAGTGAATGGGCTTTGCATGTGGCCTCCTCCTTGGCCCCTTGGGTTCTACCACAGCAGGAGGTGAGGCAAAGCTGATTGGTATTTTCATCCAATTTCTCTCCATGAAAAAGTGTTTTTCTAGATAAATATTTCTTTTATATCTTTTTGTATGGAAGATAATTGCTATGTGTGGAGATACTTTAAAAACACATATATACATTTATTTAAAAAGGTAACACAAAGCTAAAATATTGCACTCTAAACTAAAGAACGTTGTCCTCTATGTTCTTTTGCAGTGTCTTCTGGTGCTTAGTTTACTTGTCTGATTTGCTCTTTAAGGGCTGAGCTCCCAAGCTGCACTTATTTTTGTGAATACTTTCAACCACAGTTCTCTCCTGTAACATTGATCCTCTTGGGATCAGTTGAAAGGGCGTAATGCATCCAGAGATGAAGGAGAATTTGAGCTTGAGGCACTAGAACTACAAGTAGTGGAAGATACCAAACTTCAAATCAGAATAATTTTTCAGAGTTATTGCTAAGAGTAGGAGATAGAGATGGAGGTGTGGGAGATGGAGAACATGTTTTGAAGCCTGAACGCAGACCTGTGTGGAACTGGGGTACATTGTGATTTTGCAGACTTGAAAACGGTTGTTGCATACTTGCATTGAAAATACACGTGAATCATGGCCTGAGGTCATGTGTTAGTTGCTACTCCTTGAGATTGTGACAGCAGAGAACCAGGCTAGCTGTGATGGCTTCTGCCTTGGAAGCTTTTTTGTATTTCACTCTGCCTTGAAATTCAGAAGACAACGAGTTTTTAGTAGAAACTGTGACTGCAGGTATATGTTTCTTAATCTTCATGTTGCTTTCTACTCTGATTGTACCAGAGATATGGACTGAGTTGACTTTACTGACAGGGTTGGAAAAAGAGTTTTAGAAAAAGTTGCCTTCCAACCTGGAGGTTGGGAGTGAGGTGGTGGTAGTAGTGAGGAACCGTTTGATGTAGGACAGGGGAAAGGAGTTCATGTAAATAAACTGGCTTTTCTTCTTTCACGTTTGGGTGGTAAAATAAAAACCATTGGAGCTCTTCCAAGCAGAATCTGGTTAAAGAGCCCTGAGCACCTTTGTCCAGCTTCTGCAGCCTCAGCTGTTTTCATTACAAGTTCTTCTTTTATCTCACAAGACTAAATTAAATGGTTTTGCTAGACCAGAGAAAATTTATTTGAATCGCTTGCCTGCTTCTAATAGACTGTCCCACTGGTATAAACCGAGGTCCTGAATGCAGGAGGAGATGTCCAAGCCACCTGTGCACAGCAGGCCCTTTTCCCA
Source organism: Microhierax caerulescens (assembly GCA_035590215.1). Lineage (NCBI taxonomy): Eukaryota > Metazoa > Chordata > Aves > Falconiformes > Falconidae > Microhierax > Microhierax caerulescens. Next base: position 9,787,997 of record JAVJGJ010000032.1, read on the forward strand.
CATGGCTAGTAACAGCTAATGAAAAGAATGTGGCTTCACCACTAATCAAATAAATATATTTCCCTGGGCAGGGGGTAAGGGACACATACACACATACACACATATCAATTGCATAATTCTGTGTAGTATCTACAGCTTGGCTAATTCTCAAGGCAAAACTTCACGATGCCAACAAAATTTGCTTATTACTGCTATTCTCCTGATTTCTTATTTATGGATAAAACCAGGTGGTAAGAGTCACATCCAACACTGCATTCTCTGAATGCATGTGTCATCAGTCAGTGGTGTTATTTCGCTGTGCTGCCTGCTCTCAGGGGGAGGTGGAGACTACTGGCATCCTGCTGATTTCCAGGGCAGTGTTAAAATACAAATGTAAGTGCAGAGTGCTCTGAAGAGTTAGTATGTCAGAATGCAAATAATAAAATCTGTTTAAATAAATGTGGAAAAGGAAGATGTGTGCTAGGGAAAGGTTATGAGAAGAACAAAGAATAATATACTTTAGAACAGGCCAGACAGCGTGGTGTCTATTTACTAGACTTTATGAAGTGGTTGAACCAACTGCCAACAAGAAACCTGATTAAGAAAAAGATCTAGATTGTATTCTTCTGAATATCTTCCTGCTTTTTTTCTCCTCTGACTGAAAACAGGGTCCTAGAGGAGTGCTCGGTTCATGTTACATGTTGGCTTTGGTCGTCTCTGCCCTTTGAAAACACAAGCCCTTTATAGTTTCGTTAGCTGTGCCTCCATCCCGAGTGCCTGTTCTCATGCAAGACTTTTTATAGCGATAAGAAGTGGCGGGTGTAAATCTTCTCCATTATGTGCACACAACAAGAACTTTTTCCAAGAACGTTCAACTTGGCCTTCTGTGATGCTTTGCCCAATGCCTTTCTTCTGACCAGAATGTACCTGAGAAGTGTGATTGGATGTTTAATAACTTTCTAAATTTAAATTTTTCAGTCCTGTAGGAGCAGATGAGTTGTATTTCCTAGCTTTGATAAAAACCATATGGCCAACCCCAGGCTCTTGCTGAGCTGCTAGCAGCCACTCCAGGTGAATGCACAAGGTATCTCTACTGTGGACTGATCCTGCTCTATCACTTCTGGAAAGAAATACCAAAGAGATTTTTAGGTTACCAAAGCTTCAAGACATTCTAGTGCACAATAAGCACAATTTTCTTATGTTTTTAATAAAGGCATCTACAGAGTATGGTGTTTATGTTCTAGTCTGAGGGAGAGGAGCAAGGATGCGGTGAGGAAAACAAGAAGGAAACAGAGGCAGTGAGCTAAAAAGTGAAACACTTATTCCTACAGTGACTGTAGCTTCATTGTATGTCCTAGCTCCTGCAACCAGATGAACGTATCTTGTTTCTGCAAGCATCTGAGACAGACAGTGGATGTAAAGAAAGACAGAGGGAAAGCAAAAATTATTTTTGCATTTTGATGATTTGAGATCTTTTTCCACATTCATTTTGTTCTGATGCAGAAAGGTGCAGCTGGTGAACTGTTTCACCGAAGCACAGCAGAAAAATGAGTACTGCAGGCATCTGAGGGGATGCTGCAGAGTTTTGGTGCAGTGATTTGCAAAATAGATGGGACACTGGAAATAAATTTTTGGTTTAGCTGGAATTCTCAAATCTCCGTGGTATGGTAATGCAGTTTTTTTAGTCTTATAAAAAAAAAGACCGTTGCAAATATGTGGATTTATTTGATCATGACTCATCCAGACAGATGAGTCAAGGGACAGCAATAGGGAAGTGTCAACTGTTCTCATTCTTCTGAATAGTTTCACTTTCAGGTTGCTGGAAAGGCGTTTGATCACAGCTGGATATTTTCCTCTTGGATTGTTTAATGATACTGCTTTTGCCTCAGTTGGGGTTGGCAACAATAGTCCTTTAAAAGCGCTTTCTATTTTTCTCTGAGTGCTTCTTAGGATATAGGGCTTGATAAAGCAGCAAATAGTGGAGGCAGGGCTGAGGTTCTTTTGGGGCTATTTTTGTTGTTTGCTGCTTTTGGAAACGTCTGTATTAACTGTACAGTTGCTCCATTGCATTGTCATTTTTCTGAAGGCTTTATTTTATCTCTCCTCACAGGAAAAATGAGCGGAAAAAAGCCCACCCTCTGGGAATAATCAGAAGCAATGGTTATTAAAATTACAAAAAAAAAAAAAGTAAATCTTATTTTCCTGTTAAGAATTCATCCATTGAATCATTGACCTGTATATTTCTATAAAGATTGCCTAGGGTACAACTCTTTTTATATTTAAGGTTCTTCTGTAGCCTGATGAAGTGTCTGTCACTGTCTTTAAAACAACTATACTTTTGTGTGTTCTATTATGGCCACTGTCTGTGGCTAAACAATGCCTAAAGGTGCGGAAAGATGCCTCTGGTATGCCTGCAGCATGGCATTAACTGCAGACCAAACCAGGTAGCTTTGATTTAGCTGGTCTGGGTACCAAAAGGAGTCCAGCTGGGATGTCCTGTAGCTCGGCACAGGATGGTTTATGTTCTCTTCGAAAGTTGGGTACTACGTGTGAACATCCTTTCTGTGGTTGCTTTGGATTTCAAAGCACAGTAGAGAGACAAAAATGTGATGATACTGCTTGTTGCCTAACGTGTCAATATTAGGCAATGCCCTAATACTGATTTAAAGTGACTGGGGCTTCAAAACAAGATGCATTTTGGTCAGTGCTTTGAAGAGCATATGTGAGCATAATAATATACTTTATTTCCTTTAATATGAAGTTATCATTGCCATTCCCGTTGTTCCTATTTCTTAAAGCTTAGAAACAAGAACTCAGTTATCTGTCAGCATAGTTTGTCATCCCATTGGGAAACCTTGTGTTAATTCTGTTGTCTCTTAAAAGAGTTTTAGGGTTATGCAAGGAAGAGAAATCTTAATTGGTAAGTTTCTGGTAAGAGAAGCCTAAATATAAAGCTAGATAGTTCTCTCTGCCTTCTGTCTGGAAAGGGATATTAAGTAATAATTACTGTTGCTCTTTCTGTCTTAAAAATAATCTATTTTGATTTCATGTTAATATTGCTTATTCTGTCATAAAATGAATTTAAAATAGATGTTTTAAACTGGGGTACTAAGCATTGACAACGGTAAATCTGGGAGCAACTCCCAAGTGGCAAGATAATGTGTTGAATATTACGCTGGTCAGAATAAAAAGAGGAGTTTTCTTCCCATTCAGGTATCGATCTACTTGGTGATATACAGACTGTGTATATCTGAGACTTGAATTTCTGACCTGTACAATGGGTCTAATTGTGCTCCTCTGTCTTGTAAACCACTGCAATGCAGACTTGATCTTTATTTTTTAAAAAATATTTTTGACATATGCGAAAAGGAATGGAAATCCAGAACTGACCAGTTTCTGGTGAATTAATACTTTGTCCAAACAGGCTTTGCAAGGTCCCAGAGATGTTGCAGCAGACTGTCTTGCAATCTGGGCTCTTACATATCAGTATGTGTAGTAAATGAAGTTGAATAGCCGGCAGATAGTGTAACTTTGAAGCCATTAGCATTTCAATAGCCTTCTTTCACTGACCCAGGTTAAATCTTGAGTATGAACTTGCTATTACTGTGTTTCAAGTACCAAACATACTGTGGCTCAGAAAAAAGGTTTGACACTAAGAAAAGTAGAGTTGTCTTGAAGAAAAGGCATGTAGTTGCATGCATTCACACCCACACATAAGCAACCTTTATTTTGAGCTACTTTTAGGGTACTTCTAAGTAATTTCAAATGTCAAATGACTGATTTTTAAATGTCAGGACTTGTGCAGCTCCCTAGGGCAGTACCTCTGAAAATGCTATTAAGTGTAATAGAGGACTACGATTAACATAACCAGAATTTTTACTTCAAATTTTTAGTGACACGTTTTGCTAAGACTAGTTTGATTGCATCCAAAGTGACTAAAGAGCATAAGCTTCCATAAGAGAAGACGTCTACAATTTGTATTCTCTTGGTTATTTTTTTCATTTGTAACTAACTTAACAATAATATTTATGTTAAACCCAACTGAATTGTCAAGTAAATTTTAAATGGGCTGATAGGATGACATTCTATTCCTTTGCAGTATCCCAGATGACTGACCTACTCTGGCAAAGAACATTTCTTCTAACACTGTCGTGCTGTGAAGGCAGCTTTCAAAAGTACTGTCTCCATGGAGCATCAGTCTTTTGTATTATTAATTTACGTATGACTTGGGTGCAGTAAAGAGCTTTGCTATCGCAACATTTGATTTTTTGGCTTGGAGAGAGCATTGAAGAGGAGACTCATTAGACCTTCAGAGGATACATACACAGTTTAGGGTAGGTTGTTGTGCTCAGGGAGCTTGCTACAGGTCCAGGACACAGTCATGGTTTCCGATACGGCATAAGGAATTCTCACTGTAAAGGGAGAACATTAAATCCGTATGGATTCAGGGGCTGATACAGGCATAAGAAATTTTTGCTGTGTGGCATGCTGATATTTGTAGTCTTTCGGATAAAGGCTGTAGATCTTGCTTTTTTTGGCTGTCTCAACTCGGGATTGCGGCGTTCTTATGCACAGAAGGTTACCTGGCTAATTCTGTAGTGTTGGACAGGGAATTCGAGCACTGTCCCTGCTCTCACGCCCTGTAGTGCCTGTTTAGAAATACGTAATGTACATGTTATAAACTCAGTAAAAAAATCTGATAATTCAGTGTGAAACCTTTTATAGATTATGATAATGCTGCAGAAATGTGGATGTTGTACTGAAGCCCTGTATTTAAGTGTGTGGTAGCAGCAACATGTCTAGGAATGGTGTAGCTAACTGTAGGAAAATTACTAGGAGTTTTTATTGAAAGCTTGCGTGTAATATTAAAAATGTTTATGATGTTTTCTGGATGCAGTAAATGCTTACTGAGAAACTGTAGACTATTCTCTTTGAAAGTGTCCTGGAAACTACAAACACCTACCTATCTGTCTTTCGTACGGGAGCTCCAAGGTTCAGCTTTAGCTTTGAATCCTTTCTAAGATTTATAAGGCATGTCCTATGTATTATAGCTGGAATACTTTCAGAAAACTTCTGCTAAACAGCTGTTATGCAGTATTTGTTCTGAGTGTTTTCCCCAGAAATGTCCTCAATTTTTGTGGCACTGGTTGACACTTTCAGCATACAGAACGCTGTTGTGGAGTGTGTGTCTGCATAAAAAGTGGGAATATGTTCCTTGTTACTTCTCTTTTCTAACTGGAAAATGACATGGCTAAATTGCTACTCAATATAAACATGCTTTAAAGGCATTACTTAAGGCTAGGCAGCTGTGTTTTTTCAATCTGGGACATAGCTGCTCATGTCTAGGTCTGGAGGAGCGCGCTGTACTGGTCTCTTGCCTGAAAAGCAGAAATGAATGAGGGCACATAAAACTCTGTCTTAAGCTTCAGTCTGACTGTTATCTCCCCTTTTGCCCCTTTTCTTCTCCTCTGCTGTTGTTTTATTTCCCGGTTTCATCCAAGAAACTGCTTTACTCAGTTTTTACTTACAGGCTCAAAAATGAGGAAGGATTTTGTATTGTTTGTGTGTTTAGCTGGTCAGCGTGGTATATCTTAAAGGGTCCCAAGTACCTGACCTTAGAAAATCAAGACCTCCCCTCCCCAAGCAGTTTGTAAGTATGATTCCAGCACTTAACGAGTAAGGTTGCAAGCCCCATGGAAAATAGATGAAGAATGTGGTAGCTTATATACATTTTGAGACCTGATATAGAAAGGGCTCGTTTCTGTTGAAGGGAAGTAGGCAAAGCAACCGAGTTCTCAAGAAAAGTTTGCAGAATGCCCATCTAGATGTTCTCTGCCAAAGTGGCCTTAAGTGGCTGTAGCTAGGGTTTCCTGTGATTGTCATATCCTTTGATTCCTCAGCGTGGGCACAACTAGCAACCTAAGGTCACCAGTTGCATGTGGAAATGCAGGTTTTCCTGCTTTTCACTGATGAAGATGAGGTCAGGTTTTCTGATCTGGCATGGGCAACCTTCCTGCAGAGTCAAGCAATGCTTTACGAGGTTCCACTCAAACTGCAGTGTAACGCCTGCTTACAGGGCCAGCAAGGGGAAGACAAGAACTGCTTCATGGAATAAAGGAGTCTGGGTGGCCTTAGTTAATCTCTTGTTCACGCTTCCTTATTTTTCCCTTTTCTTCTGTTTTTTCATGTTGTTTTTTTAACTTCTGTTTGAAAAGTCACTTTTACCATAAATACTTGGCAGAAGGAGTACTTGGCTAAGCTGTTTGAAGAACATAGGTTGAAACCCCGAGTTTCTGACCACACGAAGTAGCTAAGGAGCCTGTGTGTATGTGAAAGCCTTACAAAGGTCACCTGGTGTACTGGTGAAGTGAAATCCACCAACAGAAGTTCCTGTGGGTGGAGGGTAGGTGAGACTCCCTTCTATGAAGTATGTCAGTGATGGGACATCAGAAAATGTTTTAAACCTGCCCTGATATTTTAAAGTATATTTCCCACAAATATGTCTTTGCACTGTACTATCCCTTTTTAATTGCCTTATTCTATACCATCATGTTCACTTCAGCAGGGATAGCTGTCTATGACTCAATAAAAGATCGAAACCATCTGACTGCTCTTTTTTATTTGGTCTTTTCCTTTTATCCTGTGTTCCTGTGATAAACACAGCTATGGGAAAATAAACACTAGACATCTCTGAGCAAATGTCATACTAACTGAGAAGAGGGCAGGGTATGCACTAAGTGACATATTTCTTAAAATCATTCACCAGCGGTCTGCTGTCTCTTTCCATACTAGTGAGGTCTGGAATGTAGTGCTCTGTATTTTTCTGTCTACCTGTATTTTGTGATCCCGGTAAGAGTTCAAGGGTAGGAAAAAATATTAAAATTATATGGAATTGATGAAAATTAGTTGGTTTTTTGTTCTTTTTTTTTGTCTTCAGTGTGAAAGAGCTGCATTTTGAGTGTGGATTTTGGTAATACAACAGAAGAAAGGGAGAGTACTGGTACTGAAGTGTAATAAGGGCAAAATGGAATTAGAACAGACAAAAGTGAGCTTAATTTTCTCATTTACAAAATGAGAGCATTTCATATTGCAGCATTATGCAGCACATCAATGTGAAATATAATTAATGTTGAATTATAATAGAAGTGCTATAAAAGTACAAGGCACATATGACGTCCACTGGCACATCAATTTTATTTTTTTTTCCTGAGAACAGTCTGGCAATTAGAATGGATGCCAAATGTATTTGTAATGAAGGGGTACATTAAATACCGTCTTAGCTTACTTTTTGTAACAGCAATTACCTAGACTTGTTTTCATTCTAATGGTGGTACTTCATTATAAGTGCTAACACTTTGATCTGAATTTTGGCTAAAAACTTTTGCCAGAAATAAACACCTTTGTTGCTGCTCTTAACAGGATACAGAGCATGGCAACATACACTGCATGAGTGATGCATGAATATTATTGACGTTTAGTGGCATCATCAATGCATGAAAAAACCCCCAACCAAAACCAGAAGAAGGTATAGGGCACAATTTCTTGTATAAATCATAAAAATAAACAATTACAATATTTTATACCTGCAGTCAAACTTGTAGGGCTGATTGCTCCAAGATCTTTCTAACATTAATATATTTTGTAATTCAGTTAATGGTACTGTAAATACAAATCCAGATAGCACCTACCCCTCTATTTTTTTTCTCCTTTCTTTTCAAGAAACTAATTCTATGTATATATACATACATAAATTGTATATGTATGAAGGTTCCTGTGAAACACTCTTTATGCACCCTGTAAAAGCACTCTGCCGTGTGATTTTTATTTGCAGACTAATGGAAACTTTTGCAAAATAGTCAAAGTTGTAAAGGCTATTTTCTTTCAACAAAACTGGCTGGTGGTATCTTATGGGTACCTAACAGCTTTGGGAGAGAGCAACATTGCTCATAAGCCTTTACCAAAAATAGGGTCTAGTTGGAGATAGTATCTAACTTCAAATCATCATCTCTAAGAGTTTTGTATTCTTGTGAATAATACGAGCTCACTGGCAAAGTTTCATGTAGCTTTTTGTGGCAGTTTTCCTGATTCAATTTTTATAAGCCAGTAGAACTGTCTTTGCTACCTATACGTTCATTGGTGTTATACAAGCTTTTTTTTTTTAATTGGAAAATGTATGACTTTGTGAGGAACCATACAAGATAAAGGGGAACACCACTTGAACCAACTATAGTGACTTTACTGTCCAATCTCAATATAAACAGAAGCAAAATGTTTTTATTTGGGATAAGTTTATATGAGAGATGACCTTAGATGATATTGCTGTCAAATGAAATAGCAAAGAAAAATAACTGGATTCTACTGCATGTTTTCTGTTTCCTTTTCCTATTTGCCAAAGTACAGATTTATTTGAATCATTTTTGCAGAACACTGGGCCGTGTCCTTTTCTCATTCTTCTGTCAGGTATCTAGGTTTTTTTATAGCTTGCTTTATTTTTTTTTTCTAATCTTTCCACACATTCCACCCTGTTCTTTGTAAAATATAATGGCATTGCAGTTTGCTGTTGATTATTACTTATCCAGAAAGCTGTTTATTTCCTCTTGGCACGTTTTCAGCAAAAATTGATGTTCTTTTTTGTTTGGCCATGACATTGCTTACTGTGATTATTAAACAACTGAATACTTGGATTTTTCCCTTGATTTCAGAATGTACAGTAAGATTTCAGTATACTGGAAATAAGTTACTTTTAAGAGAATCATTCATATATATATATACACACACACATGCAGCCGTTTCTCAGCATTAATTTTGGTTATGACTATAGAGTCGTAATTTTTGTAAGGAATATTTTCCAAATATATAAATACATCACACTGAATTAAAGCTTGCTCTTTTCTGAGTTTCGGTTGAACTTTTGTTATTTTTTTTATCTAGGCAAAGACAAGCTGTTTCACATGTAATTAGACTCACATCAATAATTTTCTCATGAGTATATGTTGAGAAGGCATCCACGTTTTTTGGTTATATTTTTAGGTATTCTTTATAAGTTTCAAGCTGACCTTTTTTTCAAGCTTATTTGGTTGGAAGGTGGTTCTTCCCCCCC
>JAVJGJ010000032.1:9797175-9826268 GCA_035590215.1 Microhierax caerulescens
GGAATGTATTTCCACAAGCAATCAAAATAAAAAGGGTTTCCAGAAGGGGCTCTCTGTGGGGCTCTGACACTCAAGCAATGGTTCTTCCCCCCCAGGTTTTCCAGCATCAAATATGTGGGACTTTCACCAACACGCACAAGGCACACCTTGTTTGTACATACAGACATGATGCTGCTCCTAGCTAAGCAAACTGTGGAACCTTTCATGAGTGCATCACCAGTTTGAGTCCTGTCCAGTTCAAAGCTGTTCCCATCTAATGATGGGCCAGCCCTGTGGGTGCTGTATGGCATGGGGTCTCTTTCACTGTGCATAGGTACTATATGAATTCCAAAGAGGTTCAGTTTCCTCACGGGGGCTTCTTGCAGAGGGTACCACAGCAGTAGCCAAGATCTCAGTACTCACCGAAAGATGTGAGGGTTGCGGTGCTGGGAGCGCCATGCACATGTATGGAGAGCAAGCAGGAAACATTCCCAAACTACAGCTGTTATTTTTAAGCTTTGTGTAGTTGGTGTTTCATGGTGTTTTAAAGTCTGACCCATAGTTTGTGAATTTTGGGGCTAGCAATCTGAGAGCTGCCAACAGAAAGAGATTGAAGAAAGGTTTAAGAGAAAGATGTGGTCTCCGAAGGAGACTGCCAGCAACTGTTCTGGAGGGGAAGAGGTGAAGAGGGGAGAAACTTTGAAGGAAAAGGATGGTTAAAGCTGGGGAGAGAACAATCCACCTGCTTCTTAGTAGTTGATCGCAGAGCGAAGGGAAGCTGGCAAAGGAGGAGAAACCTAGCAAACTACCTTGTCCCCAGCAGTTGAGGGCTGAGGAGAACCAATTTAAAGGTGAGCATCTATTTTGCAGTTGCCACAAGCAAGGAGGTTGTTGCAGACCTGATGTTTTGTGTGGTCCATCTAGCTGAGATGGCTGTGTATCTGAACTGTTGGTTTGTGGGTTTCTTTGGTTTGACCCTTGCCCCTCAGCATCTGGGTAGCTCGATGTAATTGATAGAAGTCAATTTCTTACTGCAGAGTTCTCCCGTGGATTCATATAATGTACAATACCTATACTGATGTCTTGTATTTAAAATAGAATGTAGCGACAAAGATTATTAAGGCTATAAAGTAATGTAATATGCATGTATGAGTTAAAAGGGAAGAAAATCTGGCAATATTTTTAGTGTGATCTCACACCCAGTATAGATTTGAGGATGGCTGGAATTTGGTCCTTCGGTCTCTTCTCCCACACTCATCTTCCCTGTCTATAAGTGTGTCAGGAAAAAAATAAACACGCTTATGTTGAGGTCTCCTTGAGATCCTTATGGTTTTCTTTCTCCTGAAACTGTGAATGTAGCTTTGTTTTACCATGGTATTGAATGGGTTTAATAAAACAGTGGAAAAAAACTGGCAGACAGTAAGAAATATGCCCCTCTGTTTAGGCAGGGTGAAAATGAGTAACAAACTATTTGTATGCCACAGAAAAGATTTCTGTGTGGCTTCTATCTAAGTTTTTGTAGAAGAGTATGATTTGAGCAGCCTGGAGGAGAGGTTGCAGGCAGGGATGAATTTAAACACTTTTATGCCTCTGGGCACTGAACAAATCAGTGTTCTGTAATTAAGTCCTTGCCCTTTGGCTTAGCTCTCCATTGCAAGAGTGCTTGAGACATCCTGACACTAAGAGGGAGTGTTGCTTTAGGAGCTGGCAGGCATGCTGGTAGCCCTCTTCCTTCAGGGGTGGTGGGAAAAGAGGCTCCCAGAGATACTGGGATGGTACTGGAGAGGTGCCATGGGGCGGTTGCTGAGCTGGTATACACCTGCTTGGGGACTTCTGTTAGAAAGGCAAGCTCTGTCTGGTTCATATGTAATCATCAAACTGCAGGACCTGAGATAAAACAGCCCCCATGAAACAGACCTGTATTTGTGTGTTTGTGGTACAGCACGTTCAGTTGCTGATGTGTAATAGTAGTATTTTAGCTCTTACTCTGGATGTGCTCTGTGGAGGAGTGGTGGCTGACGGTCAGGTCCACAGTAGAGTGGCTGGTCTTCATCCTGGGAGCAAGGGGGTGTGTGGTACAGGCTCCATCACGCAATCTCTTCCCCTACCTTCTGCCAGATGGCTCAGCAGTGCTTTGGAAAGATAATAAATTTCAGTGGTACCTGATGATGCCTGTTTTCCATATAAGAATGAGCTTTGGATTTCTTAGAACATGTTTTTATTTCTGCTAGCTGCTTAAACCTTACCTTAAAGATTTTAAAGAGCTCAGTTGCAGCAGCCACATGCTCCTCATCTGAACTGAGAAACTATTGTGGGGTTTGTGATTTCCAAAAATTTTAGGAAAATTAAAATATTACAGAGCTGGTCCAGAATTTACTGTAATGACGCTTTCCTTACTTTATAGGCATTGGATCAGGTCTATTGTTTGTGGAATAGGGATGAACAATCCAATGAACAGTTCTTTGCAGTCATCAAACATCACCATCTACTTTTCCAAACAAACAAAGAGCAAGCAAAACACTGTTCTGCCTCATTTATTTTCAAAGAATGAAACGAACCTGCATCTAGTAACTGAACAAAGTGATGGATGTCATCTAATTGCAGCTTACGTCTAAGTGTTTTCTAAGCTTTCTATGCATCAGATGTACAAAGAAGATAGGGCATTGCATTCTGCATATATGAAAGATTGTATGGTATGTGGGAGGTAGTGCAAGGAAGGACAGGGCCTGTAGGGAGCTCTGTTGCTGCATTTTTCTCTGGCAGGGTTTCAAACAGTTTACCGAGTAGGGCACTGCAAATGAGTTGGTGTTTTGTTTTGTTTGTAACCCCAAATAGTCTGTGTACTGCACACCGAGAGGCACAGGGAAAGGTGAAGGCAGCGTTGACATTGAAAGCCATCCTATGTAATGCAGCAGAATAGGTATGAGTACTAACTTAAGTAAACACAAAGCTAGTCAACATTATGACAAATACTACAAGTAACAATAAGAGAAGGAACTAGAGTCTGCTTCAAAATGAAAACTGTTCAAAGTTCAGAACTGAATTAAGTAAAAAAAAAAATCATGGGAAGTAAAAAGAAGAAAACTGAAGCACTGCAACAGCACAACCTTTTGGGGAATTGGGGAAAAAAAAAAGGGAAAGTGTCAACATACCAGTGAAGAATGTTTATCGACAGAGTTGTGGCAACACTTTCACCTCCACCCCGCCAAAAAATAGAATAGTAATAATAAATATATAGGCATATAAATATATAAAAGAAGCACTTCTGGGAGGAAAAATAATTCAGTCTTCTCAGATGAAAGTGCACAAACAGCATCAACATATTAAAACAAGAAACTGGAAACTCTGTAGAACAAACGTAAGGGAAAATTATATTTGAGATAGACAAAATCTGAAGTTACTGTCCTAATTTTTCATTGTTCTGAAGAATGCACAGTTATTGAAATGCTACAAATTGGGAGGCAGGAACTGGTATCCAGTTCCAGAGGAGATATTTGTAATCCACTCAAGCAGTGGGTATTTGCCACAAAACCTATAGGACAAGACATTTTTATACCACATAAGTAAAGTCTTACTAGCAGCGTGCAGATGTTGCAGTTTTTCTTAATGTATTGAGAACGTTTATTCCATGCCCCCCACCCCCTGAATACAGTCTGTCTCTTTGGGAGACTTTGGCCCTCCTCGTGCCGCCTATGCCGTGGGAGTCAGTAGCCTGATTAAGATACAGCCCCTTTCATCTGGCGCAGTGACTGAGCAAGCATTTGCTGGCAGGGCCTCACTCAAATGTAGAAAGTGTTCTTTTCACCTTGCCAAAATGCATTTACCTAATGGGCAGACTGCATGGCTTCTCTTTGTTTTTAGTGAGGAGGTGGTGGGTTGAGTTGTGAGGAGCAAGTGCATGTTAGAATTTCAGTTTACTTCTACATTTTAGTTCAAAATGGCTGAAATCCGTTAAAAGGTAAGACTAGTGCATTTTGCTCTGTACCAATGGTAGCACTTAATGGTATGGATTTGCTTCTTTTTAAAATCCTGACTCCTCCTAGCTGATGCCTCTACCATATATAACTTCACGTATGAAAGTCTTGTGGTGAGTGGATACCAAACATCTGAGGAAGCGGGTGCTGGCAAGCACAAGCCACTGGCAGGACTTACGCCTTTCCACGGGGCTCTTCCAAGTGGGGAGCTGGAGCGCGTTCCACAGGTCCCTGGAGGTATCTGGCCACCTTCCTGGCCAGCAGGCTGCAACCCTGGCTGATGTGCTCTAGCTGGTGGCTGGCCTCCCAGGCCAGGAGAGAGAGGCTGTGGCCCTGGCCTGCAGATAGGTGATGAACCGCCTGCGGGCAGAGGACCATGGCCTAGCTGAGCCTGTCACTTGAGTCTTGCCATCAGCACCTGATGTGTATCAAGTCTGAATACGCTATTAGCCTAGCAGAAGGTCTCTGTAGTCTCTCTTAAAAGCACTGTTTCCTCAGTTTTCTTTTAAATCTAAACCCTGAGGGAAAACATGGAAAGAGGCTTCTAAACCCTTGACTACTTCAACCCTACAAAATGGAGCATTAATCTTTCCAGATCTTAGAACTGCAGCTGTGTAAGAGTGGTACCTTTTTTCTCCAACAAATGTATTTTCCGTGTTGCGTATTATTTCTGTCTAAGCCAGGGAGAGAAAAATGATATTTTTAGTATTTTTTATTTCAGTTCACATTCTAAAATGTTTTTGCTTGAAAGCTTCTGTTTTAACTCTTAGATAGGCTTCTGGTTCTGAAAACAAGCAGAAAAGATTTTACTGCTCATAAAAGGGGAAACTGGGGAGCCTGTCAGGGCCTTGACTAAGATTGACTGTCATTTAAGAATCCTGCTTTAAAACCACATCGCTTCCTCTGAAAATAATTTCCGTGTTCGTAGCTGTAGTGTTTCATGTACAAATAGGCAATACTCCTTGCCAAGGAGAGCTGTATTTTCCTCAGACTTGGCCAAGAAGTGAGGATGTATCTGTGGGGCATCTTCTGTGTCCCACACAGGTGGCATCAGAAGAGGGAAAAAAATTCGGGTTTGGGAACAGTAGCAGATGTGTTAGTTTTTCTGAAGCTTTGAACTACGTGCTAGGTGAGGAATAGTGTGATGCCATGGCAATTCTGCCTAGGCAGCCCTTTTTGTACTGTGCCACCCTTGCTAAGGATGGAGAGCAGAGAAGAGAAGGCGGCTCTCCTCTCAGGTCTGGACTCACCCCACCTGGCTTCAGGTATGCAGCTGAGAGACCCTCTGGCAGTTTAGCTGCAGTAGCCAGCAAAGTGGGACAAACCTTTCCAAGGGGTAAGTCAATCCACCAGAGCTCACCTAGTGGTGCCTCCCTTTCCCTGTTTGAGCAGAAAACCTAGGGTAACTTTGCTTCTGGCTTGATGAATCAGCAATATGCCTGAAATGAGAAAAAAACTAACCTGGGAGTTAGTTAGGGTGCCACAGTGCTCACGGGTGATTGGAAAAAGTTTGTGGAGAGGGGATCTCCTGGTCGTCCCCATCAGGTAGGAAGCAGGTGACCTGAGTGGTGGTTGGTAGCATCAACAGAGGTGCTGGGTGCTGAACTTTAGGCTTGCTTGGCAGCTCTTGGGTGGTATCGTGACCACATCCAGCTGGTTGAATGTGACTGTTCTTTTTGGTGTAGCCGTGCTGTACCATGCCTCCTTGCCAGTAGAAGTAAAGGGCTCATTCTCTCTTGCAAAATAGGTGCTGCGGATCAAGGAACAGGCTGAAGCCTGAGGTAGCACCTGGCTTTTAGAGGCACCTGTTCTTGTACGGCCACAATTCTGTGTGGCACTGGGGGTGAACCACAGAAAAACTGACAATCTGGAAACAGCAAATCCAGAAATTTGTAAGGAGGAGTTATGCTGTCCCTGGAGTAGTCTGCTAGTACTGTCACCAGAGTGTCTGCGCTCTCTGATTTTCAGTCACACATTAAACTTTGGCTCAAATCTTTTCCTCAGACCAAGGATGTAATATTTTGGAACCAGTTATAAGTTCAGATGAATACATGGCTTTACTGCTGTTCTGAATCTGGATACCCTCTGTAATAGGAGAGGTTTGTGTCTTAAGACTTTATCAATTGTGTTATTAAGTACTACTATTTTAAGGTCCTGTTCAGTAACTGTAGGACTTTATTTAAGCGTGATTGAGTCCCTTTGCTGTGACCATGGAATAAATGTTATTTCTGTGGGAATTATATGACAATTCAGCTGGTTTGAAACCAATTGAGGATTTTGCTTTTCCTTTTTGCACAGAATACCTTGATCATTTTCAATCAGCCTGTAGTTAAAGTATCCCCGTGAAGATTTTTTTTCTAAAGTTGCTAATTATGTGCCCATCAGAATAATGGAAAGAGTAATTATCCTTATTGTGCATAGTGACATTGAAACCTCTATTATTCTGTGGTTGGAGCCGCATAATTACAGATAATTGCTGCAACTGTATTGTCTGTTCAAATATAGCTCTACAATAATTACCTTATTTTAATTAAATATGTTTGGGATTTAAGTAGATCTCTCTTCATTTGTTCTACTAAACAGAAACTTCATTTAGGTATAAAAATGTATGTCACACACTATGCGCTCATTCGACACGTCACCTATTGATTTCAGCTAATACTATTTTACTTGTTCTGTTTAAAAAACAGTTGAATCTGGTTAATTAAATATTAAAAAAAAAAAACCACCAAAAACATCTCTGTGTCCCAAGGCTGGAGTTCAGTGTGAAAAACCCCAAAACTTTTCTTGTTGCAGAGCTGTGAGGTGCAGTCTTAAGACTTCAACATTCTGGAAAAAACTAAGTTTTCCACATGTAACAAAAAAGTTTTGTGAATCTCGGCACTTTAATTTTTGCAAAATCATTTGTAACAAGACAGATGTTTATAAGAAGCCAGATGCTTTGTTTTAGAAAGTAAAACTGGCCCAGGCATGGCATCCGTGGGAGCTTATGCTCTGTACTTTATGATCTCAGGCTGCTGCTGCCCTGAGTGCTAGGGAGAGTTTGCGTGCTGACCGCCTTTCTTCATCCCCTTGCATGGGCTCATAGAGGGCTCCTTTTATGAGCTTTTTCATGCTTGGTCTGAGGAGGTGCTGGGGCTGCCTACTTGTGGAGGGACCCTCGGAGGCCAAGGGCCCCTCTCCCTATCGTTGCATAGAAAGGTTGTTCGCAGGAAAAATTTACTTGGTGCTACGGGCAGGGCGAATAGAGAAGCGTATGCGGAGCATCTAAATGCAGGTGATGAGACATACAAAGGACTTGGGCATCCTGAAAGACCCTTTCCTTTAAGATCTGACACTTCGCATTGACTTTAAGTTAGCCTTAATGAAATGCATCTCCTTTAGAACTTCTGCAATGCCTTCCACTGAACAGAGTTGTTCAGGTCACTGCTGAGGTCCTAGGGTCAGTGTGAACAGTATTTGCTACTACTAAGATTGCCTGGTGACCTAAAACAGAAGAGAGGCCTCTAATCTTTTTCTGGGACGTGGGTTTGAATTGTTACTGATCAGGACTGCTCAGTGTTTATCAGGTGGGCAGGCAAACCCAGCATGGCTCCTTGCTCTGAATGACAGCTGAGCTACATGCTTCTTGGAGAGTTTCAAATTTGTCTCAATATTTCAGCATTTAGAAGAGTAACACAGGGTTCAGGAGATGTAAATTTGAACTAAAAAAGCGCAGAATGTTGCAGGGGGAAAAAAAAATCAAATGTGATAAATCTTCCACTTAAGTACTGATGTATGACCTTGTCATCTACTTTGGATTTACTGACAGCTTGAACAGACTGCACTGCAAGTGGAGTGTTCAGCCTCATTCTACAGTGTATTAAAGCAATAGCACGACACATACTCGGGCTGAATATTCAGGTATAGTGAGTGGACTTACACTGGGCAACAAAAGTCTTCAGTTTCAAATAACCATGTAGTCAAAGGACAGAAGAAAACTGAGTACTATG
The DNA here is from genome assembly GCA_035590215.1 of Microhierax caerulescens. NCBI lineage: Eukaryota > Metazoa > Chordata > Aves > Falconiformes > Falconidae > Microhierax > Microhierax caerulescens. Next base: position 9,805,121 of record JAVJGJ010000032.1, read on the forward strand.
ATGGTATATAGAATGTACTTCTAGCAACCAAATATAAAGCTTTATATTTTGGATATTATTGTCCTAGACAGAGATAACAGTGTCATTAGATTCTAGCTGCACACACCGTGGTGCAAACATTTAGAGAGTGTGTTTAACACACAGGGCTATGTACGTGAGCTGTGAAAATAATAAATAGGCAACCTTAAAATTGAAAAAAAAAGTGCGTGAACAGAATTGTAATGTATCTGAGCAAAACATTTGGAAAATAACTTCAGTGATGTTATTTTAAGTAATTTCACATTAATTTGTATTTTATTAATTTGATCAGGCTTAATTTGCCGATAGAGATGGAAGGAGAATTTCAAAGCGAGATGATGAATGCAATGATTCTATTTTATTCTTAAGGATTATTTTTTTTTTTTTGCATTTGGATGTAATTGGGGAAGATGAGTGTCGTAATTATGTTTTTGTTCCTGTGGTTTGTTGTATTTTGTAAGTTAATTACATTCAACGGAATACTATTTTAATGTGAGCTTCCTCATTATAAGTTCAATGCTGAAAAGATGTAAGGGTGCATAGCCTTATGTGCATAACCATACTAATATTTGGCCTAAAACAAGGGACAAGTGTCTGTTTTAATTATTTTTTTTAATTATTTGAATATTCCAGACCCATTCTTGCAAGGTTTAAGCAAACATTTACCTTTAAGGAACGCCAAAGCTGGTGAGAATTGCAGACAGTTGCTTTTGAAAGAAAAATTTCCACTAAGCTTTTCTCTTCACCTTTAGGCACTGAATTGCCTGTGACGACCTGGTCTTACTTGCTTAAAAAGGATTCCTGCAGAGAAGGGCAATGTGATATTTATTTCTGAAAAACGAAACGGGGAAATCCTTATCCCTGTAATTTCTTGTAATTTGTTTTACCGCACAGACTGTCTGTGATGACGCCATGTTAGTCATGAATAAGAATTTTTCTGGGGGGGTAAGGGTGAGAAAAGCTTGGTTCATGGGTGGGGTTCTCTTCAGATTTAATCTTTGATGAACAGTGACCTCATAATGACATGTTCTTAGAATCCACTATTGACTTAAGTCAATCATGAGTAATTTGGAGTATAGTGCCACTTTGTAATTGCCAAGAGCAAGAAAACCCGGATTGACTTCTAGATGGCATTATTGGGAATTTGCTCAGTCCCAGGCAATGTCTGGCATGTGGCATCTTCCTGGATTTTCCTTTTCCTAGTGGGGGCTCCCTCCCATAAATAATAAAATCAATGGACTGCGTGCTGACATCTAGTAAGAATGTCTGTGGTGTTTTGTGACAAATTACAGGCTTGAGTTAGTGGATTGTGCCTTCCCAGTGGCAAATTACTGGTTAGTAACAAAGAAAGGGAAATACAGTTTGCCTCAAGGTAGTGTGCTAACTGAAAGTGGCTTTTCCCAAAAGGAGATTGTTATAGCTGGAATCTGCTTATTGTTTGAAAAAATGTAATTTTAACTTGGTGGTTTTGCCTCAGGTTTTTGCATCCAGGTTCCTCCTATTACAGTTCTGTCAGCTATCATTCTGCTTTAATTTACAAGGACTTCCATGTTGTTTTAAGTGTTAACATAATTGTGTTTACAACAGAAAAGTTGAGCAAGTATTCAAATTTCTTGCGAAATATAGTACTCTGTCTCCTTTCTTTTACTGGTGCTATTTTGGATAAGACTATTCATGTATCATCTTCAGAATGGTTTACTACTGCATTGCTATAGTGACATAGTTTTCCGTAAAAGTCAATGAAGTTAGGAGAGAATAATCAGTCATAACGTACACAGAACTGCAGCTCAAAAGTAATGGCTTCCTCCTGTATGGAAAAGGAAATGTGGTCGGGAGAAACCGGTGAGACGTGGTAGCCAGTGACTGAATTATAGGATCACAGACTTAAAGAATTGTCTGGTTCTGTGGTCTTGATACCTTCCTCGTGGTTACTGAGGGCTGCTGTTAGAACCCACCCAAGCCTTCCCTTCTCTGGAGTGATCGAGCCCAGCTTCCTCAGCTTCTCCTCACGGGTCAAGTGCTCTAGCCCTGAACATCCTGGTGACCCTCTGCTGAGCTCCCTCCAATTCTTGCATGTCTCCTTTGTACTGGGTACATCAAAATTGATGTACTGGGTACACTGGTTTGCATATGTTGTTCCTGGTTCCATATATCAAAGACATGTTAGGCTTGAATTTTAGTGGGATGGGCTAGGGTATGGGTTTAATTACATTATTGTGGAAAACCACATCTTTTCTATTCATTTGTTGGAAGGATGCAAGATTTTTCATTACCAAGTGAATGAGTGTGAGCGCTTCACAGGTACTACATCCAAAAAACAAGCAAATAAACCCCTGAGAATCCTATGCTTCAGCAATGGGATTCTCACCTGCCTTCTTTTTACCAAATGATGACACCATTTTGATATGAGGAAAAACAATAATGGAAAATGGAAATGGCAAATGGAAACACATTAATCAGAAAGAAAGTAGAGCTTGCAAAGCTCCTAGCATTCTTCCTGAAGTGTATGAACTATTGAAGTCAGTAGGCAGCACTGTCACTGCTATTGCAAATGGGAAAACTGAAGATCATTGGCTTGTGATCATGATTCAAAGCTCACTGAAGCCTTTCCTGCTCCATCAAAGGGATTTAGATTAAGTTCTACATCCTAGTCTAAGGATGCCACTTCTCAGCTACTTAAAACAGATACCAGGTTCCTCAAATTTCTTTAGAGACAAACAGGTTATTTTCCTTAATTCCTTTGAAAACACTGTGTGTTCTATGCCCTTTGACACCTTCATATAACTTGCAACGGTGCAATCTTCCTCTGGACTGCCCACTAAAAGATTCCTTAAACTAGGAGCTGCATCCAAACATTGAAATAATTTTTAAAGTAATAGCTTCTTAGGATTGTTTTGGGGCTCTGTGTGTGTTTAAGTTTTTGTCTTTAGGTTTTGCAGTTCACGTTTAGAATTGGTTTGATACGCTTCTTTAATCTTCCCTATAGCCAGCCCCTTGCTGGCTGAAGATTATTATCCTTTTTTTTGTCTTTCAAAGCTTGAACTAACAAGATTCTGAAATTCACAGTTAAGCTTTTCAAATAAAGGCAAGAACAAAAATAATGCAAGATTCAGTACTTTGGCAGCCTATGACCAACTCTGTAAAACAAACTAACAACAACAACCTCCCCCCCAACCCAAAACCCCACCAAAACCCCAAAACAACTAAACCAGAAAATACGACCCCACTGTCCCCCTAAAATAAGAAAACCCTCTCAAAACAAAAGCTAGAAAGCCCCTGAAGGGCTAAGAGGTAACACAATGGCAGAGGGATGAGAACAAGAATACAAAGTTCTGCTGAAATATAACTTCATAGACATGAAATTTTCTGTCTACTGAGTTAAGTAGAACAGTTTTTTACTAACCTAAACCTCACCTGATCCAATAGGTGTTTTTCAGTCCCAGGTTATTTCTGTATTGCAGACTACAGTGTAGCACAGAGATCTCAGTAATAAGAGAACTAGTTCTTGTACAAGTAACTTTATCCAAGTAGTACATTAATGATAGCTTAATTAGCTTTACTTCTTGGCATGTCCTAAAGAAGTTTCATTGGTAATACAAGAAAACTATGATGTAAGTTTTGGATGGATTGGTTTACCTTTAGGACTTTTTACCTGATTGTGAATGTCTGTACGTGGCTGATAACGTTTATGTATATATGATTATGTTTGAAGGAAAGGGCTACTAGGAGAGAGAAGTTGAGGTGCAACCTTCCTCCCAAAATACTGTCAGCCTGAATTGGCTGCTTGCTGTTGTGTCTGGTCGCAGACAGAAGGTTGGTTATAACTAAGAATATGTATCCCAATTAGATACTAAGTGTTTTTCTTAATATATAGATTGTAAAATATAAGCTCGGTGCCTGGAGATGTTACATGGAAAGATGTACAGTGAATTACAAAAAGAAGACACAAGTGTTTTTACCCTTTTTTGGGGTGGGGGGAAGTGAGGAACTTTCAGGAAGTATGATGATATTAGGTCAACTCATCTTGAGACTTTAAGCATGTTCCATAAATAAAGAGCTTTTGCTAATATATGCAACCCTAGTCTGCAGGTAGGCTGAAACTAGAGCAAGTGTGGCTTTTTTTCTTTTAAGTATTTTTATCTGTCACTCATACTTTATTGCTATAACTTATTCTTTATTTCCTCTCTAAAAAAAAAAAGTATTAATATTGGTTCTTTTAACTGTAGTTGAATTCAAGTAAAGCTTACTTCAGCATGATTTGGCCACAAGAAGACTTGTCACATGCTATGGTGTATTTATAACCTGGGGCGTGGAAAAAGCTCTAAAAATTACTAGAGCCCACAGAGTAACAGGCCACGTTTTAAAGAAGCTGTATGGACTGAGGAGTGAATGAGATCAAAGGCAGGTAATGCTGGAAAGAAGAAGTATCTTTGAGTGACTGGTGGTAACTCCTTCGTGTTTAGGAACATGGAGAGGGAAGGATTCTGCCTGGCCTATGAAGTTTGTCACAGTTGTATTTTTCTGGATATGAGATATACAGCATTTTCCAGTTTGAGGCCACGCGGCTCCACGCTGTTGGAATGCCAGCAGCCACATCACACCTCTGAAGCCTTAACCCTGTGTATTTTCTCTGCCTTGTGCAAGAGCAGAAGTATTTTCTGTTGGGTGAAACTCTCCTTCTCTGTAGGGAGATCTAGTAGGGAGCCCAGGCATTGATTTTAAATCCTCAAAATAAGACTCTGGGCTATTGCACAGTCTCTAGCCTGGCCCCTGAAGCATTGCCTGGCAGTTTATTGAAAGCGAAAAACAGCTTTAGGAAACAAACAAAAAAATCCCTTAAATGTAGTTGGTAAAATGGATCCATTTTATATAAAAATGCTACATTTAAGTAACTTCATTTATTTTGCCATAGTTTCTCCCTAGTTAGGAAACCCTTGTATGTTCAAGCTGAAAATGTGTTAGTAGTAGGTTTACTTAGAGATGGACTATTTTTTTCTCAACATCTTCACTTTTCCCCTTTAATTAGCACAGTCTGCAGGTTTCAGCAACCCAGCTGTGTGGATTATGTTATCTAGTAACTTTTCAGGCAGCTCTGCTGTGGTCTTTGAGTACCCTAAGGGTCTAACATATGGTTTGTTAGGATTAAAGTCAGGTGTTTAAGAAATCTTTCAATGGGTTTCAGAAAGAGGAAGTTAACATGGGAGAAGAGTTAAAATGATTGCCTGCAGACTAGACCTATCTGGGAGAGGAATATTGAGCTGTATGAGATGGTACTAAAACTTTTGGAAATGGTGTGACCTTGGCTATGGTGGTGTGCGTACATACATTCCTTTGACTCACTTGAGCAGAAAAGCTTGATTTTTTTTTTTTAATGAACCAGATCCTCCCTTGCTTGCAATTAGTGTTTATTACTTCGAATACTGTTTGTCCACTTCAAAATCACACAATGTGTTATTCTATTAGCAGTAAAATACGTGGCTCCAGGCTTTTGAATTGAAGTGGGTGAGCATTGATTTTTGGGGCTATTACTCTTATTTTTCTTATGACAAGAGCCAAGGGGGCAGCTGGGGACAGATTTTTAGGTAATGGGATGGTATGGTCAGTTGTCTAAATGAGTGCTGTGAATAAAAGTTTGTGAAGGAACAAGAATCTGACGTTAGATCATTACTCCAGTGTCAAGCAGTACCCAAAGTTCTAGCTACTACAAAACAATGTTTGTATGGTTTAAGGTACAGTCTGAGGCTCCCATCCAAAAGATCTCCTTTCTCTTGTCACAACTGGATCACCAGCTTATCTTTCCTTCCAGTTCCTTCTCCCACTATTTGAGTCACTTTATCCATCATACATTTTTCTACTGGAAAAGGCATTAGAGAAATTCAGCTTTGTTTCCTTCTGTTTCTGGATAGATGCCCTTCTTTCTCCTAGATGGTTCTGCATCTGACTACTTAATTCTCATGATGAAGCTTCCTGGTGAGTCTTAAAAGGTGCTGTGGGGTGATGCCTTGAATCAGTGCTATTGCTCCTTCCTCCATACCAGTGGCTCACTGGAAAGGGCTAGCAAGCTCCCCTGGCTCACCAGCTGCCCACCATGTTGTTGGGCACTACGCTGAGGTTTGAGCACTGGGGAGGGCAGACCGGTCTCTAAACTGGCCTTGTGCTTTGGACCCAGTGAAGCTGTTGCTGAAGTATTTTTGAAATGCAAGGTGTATGGTTTGGGGACAGTACAGCTAGTTGCTTTTCACACTGCTTTTTCTTCTTTGCTGCTGTCTGTTCTTGTCCTGTGTTGATTTCAGTCTGCTCGCTTTTGTCTGCAGATGACAGCAGAATGGAGTGCTTTTGTGAGGGTCTTCTGTGATGCCTTCCAAGATGTTGCAAAGACATAGATACTACAGAATTGTTTAATTTCATGCCCCAGAAGATTTAAGGGTTGAGCAATAGACATATAATTACAATAGTTAATCATAGTGGGATTTTTTTTTAGAGTTTCTATTAAGTTGAAGAGCAACAATAAATTTCCAATCTTTCCACTCCCCATCCAGGATCTCAAAAAGTTTTAGTAAAAAAACGCTATAAATAATGTGCAGGTTGTAAGTGTATGAGGAAGAAAAGCAATAAACAGATAATGCAGAAATCTAGTCAACTCAATTTCTTCAGACTTTCTTTTATTGTGGCTTGCATTGTCTATTTAGAGGATAATGTTTATGGAGTACACAGTATTCTGTGCTAATACCAGCAACCTCAGGATTCAATTCACATCAACATTAGACAGATTGAAAATGAGGGAAAGTGAAGAGCGTGTCCAGAAACAATGAAAGGAAGCTTGGCTTCGAGCATTGGCAATGTTGGTGGAAAAAAACCCATTATTCTCAAACAGGTACAGTATGAAAATGTAATTTCTTTTGACAGAAATGTGAGAAAATATTCTTAGATGTATAACACCAAATTCCAGATAGTTAATGAGATTTGGCGATTAAGTAAGGCATTTTGAAAACTTCATTCTTACAAAAATGCTAAAATTGTTGGGACTAAGAGCACGGAGACCACTTCAGAGGAAACAAAGGCAATGATGAGAAATCCCATAGTGGAACGTAAGCAGAACATTGAGTAGAAGAACTGAGAAATAAAGAAATAGAGCTGGCTAGGATATTTTTTTTTTCTGGAAAGATTTTTCAAAAGAAAAATGCAGTTCTTCCAGAATGAAGACATTTAGTGGGACAAATCTTGGGAGGTCCCTTCACACATTTTCAATTTTAGTTGATAGTATCAAAAATGGATGCTTTAATTTTATTTGATCCAAATTGGACTGTGAAATTTAGTCAAATGTTTTTAATAAATAAAGCAAAGCTGTCTGTCAGTTGCACCATTCTTTGACATCTTGCTCCCTTCTGGTGGCTGGCTTCCCTGATGGGCTGTGCCTTCTGTCATGATGCGTATGACGTGGTAATTTTGGGTTTCACTGTACCTGTATACACAGTGTGGATAGAGGTGGTGACTCCAGCATTGTGGTGAAAAGGATTTCCTATCCCAGGCAGAGGGATGAGGTTAAAAAAAAACAGTTTCACAAAGAGCACACTTAAAGGAACTGTCACTGATCTGCACCCAGCCCTGGCATCATGAACCAAAATGCACAAACTCAATTTTGTGAAAGTTACAGAGATTCAGTTCTCTTGCAGAATGAAACTTTGGCAGCTTCATACTGCTGTCTTTAGATTTTTGTCATCCCTTAAACTTAGAATTTTCTTTTGGGTTTGAAACAGAATGTAGCTTTGAAAGGTACTGAGTGTAGTCACAACATTGAAGAACAAAACCCGTAACAATAAATGCAGGAATATGTCTGATCAGCAGCATAAAAATGTGCCATGATCTGTTCATTGAGCTGAAAGCAAAAATCAGTCTATTTGTGCTTCTCTGGCATTCACAGTTCATAAGTACCCGGGCAAGTGCAAAATTGTCTATTATACACAAAGCCTGTCTGTCATAGCTTGTTGTATGAGATTTGCCAGAGCAAGAAATAAAATTTGATTTTTAATGAAATAATTATAATGAATTAAAACAGAGTGCTGTGAAGTGAAGTCATCTAGTCAGAAGTCGGGAGCAACAGCTTATGATTGAGATGATGTGCCCCAGCACTTTAAGAGGGAATTTCACATGACACATAATCAGTTGCATAAGTGTTCATAAAACTCTCTATGGAAGACTTATTCCTGTGAACTGTAGTTGTAATTTGGTGATATGGAATTCACAAAGAACAAATAGGTAAACCCCTGAATAAATTGTTCTCAGCAATTATTTCTATTTGTCAAAAACACTGCAAAAGAAACTTTGAAAGAGACTCTAGTGGAGAATTTTACTTTCATCTGACATTAAGTTGGCAAAATTAATTTCTTTTGTGTTTCTAAATGGAAAAAATCTAAAATTATTCACAACAGGTTTTCACAGTCCTCTGAAATTACTGCTTTATGATAGCAATGCACTGCTGACAACAACTTTAGTAACGTGAACCTATTAATCCAATTAGGGGGAAAATACACAGGGTTTTTTTTCTCAAGAAAGAAAAACTCTAAGTGGGCTCAGTATTTTCATGCAGGTGTTATATACAAATGCACATAAATATGTCACAGAAGATGGAAATCACTGCTTTTTCTATCCCAATCTTACTCTATGGTTATATTTTTATTCCTTTTTTTTTTTTTTTTTCCCAAAAATTCTATTCAACAAGTTGGGAAGGTTCATATCCTTTTTAGTGGCCATCTAGTAAACTAATAAGCTGAGAGGTATTATAAAAAACGGTATACATTAACAGAAATGTGCTGATCTCAAAAACATAATGCAGAAGAGGCCTGCATAAGAACAGGCTGTGGATTTTTAATGATTATTCCGCATGTGCCCATCAGGGAAGATTATTCTATTGCTTAGAAGTAAGGGTTTAAAACAGGTAGCAGAAATGCTATTCTGAAAATGTTGTACATCTTTCATTTGTGGTGTTTCTTGCTGGTAGTGTGCCAGAAAGCCAATATTTTTAATGAATCTGCTGGACCTTTCAGTGTTCACATTTTCATTCTTCCGGGGTAGTCATAAATTTTTTAACAACAGAAATATAGGGTTTTCTGGGAGCTAGCAAAGACTGATGAATTCATTCAACAGCAACAAAGGATTTAACACTTGAGATTTTAACTTTCAAATTTAAAAGTTTATTTCTGAAACTAAAGCCATAACATAGAAGTCCACATAGTCAGGTTGGTTGAGTGTAGAGCCCTTACCTGAAATTGTTATTAATTTGTTAATTACAAGAAGATTTGTAGGGTTTCCAGACTTAATTATCAATTGCTACTGGCATTTTCAGATGACAGTTGTAATAATGGATTGTGTTAAAAGTGGTGATATTAGAAATTCCAGTTACGTGTAATTCTGTCTCGTGGAGGTCATCAGTCTAGTTGTAGGCTGGATGAAGGATAGTTTTTTTTGGATTGCTGCCTTTGTAACAGATAATTTTGTTATTTTCAGGGTTGTTCCCAAAAGGGGCACCTAGGTATGCCTAATTCTGTTCTGGTAGGAGTTGCTGGTTCCACCATTGAGGTTATGGTTTTGGGGGCTCAGGTAGCTTTGGCTTTGGACAGGCCACTGTAAAACTGTTACTGCACTATGACCATTAGAGTGCTAATGAAGTACACTCTTAACAACATATACTATTACAAACACCTGGAATTATTTTTGTTGGAAAAATTGTTGGAATTTATTGTGTTGCAATTCATATTTTTGCTGATACTCATCTGCAACAGTAAGAGTCCTGATGTAAACTGATAATTGGGACTCAAACTTGCTTATATACTCTTTTAGACTTTGGGCTGAAGATCTGCGTGCTGACGGAATCCAGTCAGAGCAAGAAACTATCAGGACCCCTCTAATGGGAAAATTCACAGCAAAAGGCCTTGGAAGTTTCAGATTAGAACGTCTTTAGAGTTTGATGCTGATCTGAGAGTAAAGAATCCAAATCCTGCTCTTGACCCTACAGCTGAACTGTTGGATGAGTTTTGAGTGGTCTCGCTGTCTTCCTGTCTGCTGCTTGCTGTGTCTGCTTGGAGCGTAGCTGTCGGGGGGCAGGGGTGTCAGGAATGTATAAGGCAAGTTACTGAGCATGGCAGCTTTGAGCATTTCAGTTGAAGACTCCAGGAACTGTAAGGCTGTGGATTGTGTTAGGATTTGATCCAAAATAACAGATTGTTGTTACTGATTACTAACATCTTATTTTCCCTCTTCTCCTTGCTCCAGACCATGCCACGTGCCGCTTATCTTTTGACAGATTTGGCAGTTATCTAATTATGTGCTTGTAACTTGCTAAATCAGCAAAAAAGTAATCCAGGGAGGGAAAAAAGAGAATATTTTTAATGCCAGGATGGCAGTGGTCTGGGAAGACTTTTTTGAGTGATCAGGTAAGACTGAGAGAAATACAGCAAGAAGGAAAGAAGAACAGGGTGGTTAAAGGAAGAATAAAGCCTGCTTTCAGCTGCAAACTCCAAACTCTTCATTCAGCTCTCTAAAATGAGAATTCATGTAAGAGGCATGGCGCATTCGTGTGATGTTTCTCCTCATTTTGGTTGTGCTACGTGAACAGCTTTACGGAGTCTCACTAGAATGGTAACAGGCAGCAGGCTAAAGCCTGCTCGTGACACGAGGCGTGAGTGAGAATGCGTTTCAGCATTTGGTATTTAAAATTGGGAAAGTAACGATGTAGCTCAGTATTTTCCCTATTCCTCTTACTTTTGTCACTTCTTTGATCTGGAAAAATGAAAAGCTTCATGGGAGGTTGTTAAGAAAACTCATATTCCAACTATTTCTACCTCCGTTACTCTGCAATTTTTTGTGTGTAGATTGCTGGATGAGAGACAGAAGGAAGGAAATACCGATTTCTCGACAGACTTAGTATTTTGATTCTTGATTTTTTACTGCAGTTTGCTAATACAACCAGCAACAATAGAACTTTTGAAAATATCCAAATGTAGAGGTTAGTGATTATTATTTGCGCACTGACTCACACAACAGTTCTGCATGAGTCATGGAGAGCCGTATGGATAATTTTCCCTTAACTAAAAAGTAAGCCCGGTTTCTGGGAACAGCTGCTCCTTTGATAAGGTTCTGCCAATAGAGTGTGGCAGCTCTGTGGTGTTGTGAGCGAAGTGTATTCAAAGAGAAAATGAGCAAACCACACATGGCATGAAGGATCGAACTGATTTTTTTGAGAGGTCAACAAAACTGCTTTGAAACCTTGTGTAGACTTTGTGCGAATAAAAGGTGTGAGTGAATGAGCTGAAGGTGTATTTAGGCAAGTTCTAAACAAACAAAGTGAAGTGCAGATAGTGGGGTAGCTCTCCACAGACTAACTGTTCTGCAGGAAAAGATAATTTGACTATATGCTTTTGATATTTAAAGAAAATCCATTTAGCAAGTCAGGAGAGTAGTAGTGTGCTGAAAATGGCAAGGTTGGAGGAGTTTTTAAAAAGGTGCATGGCTAATCTTTTGTCTTCTACAGTTTCCTACAAATCTTTGTTTTGAAACTGGCTTGTAGTGGAAGAAGTGGAAAGAGGTGAAGGAAGAGTGTTCAGGAGAGGGGCAAAGAGCCAGTGCTTTATAACAGAGTGTAGAGGTACTGTCACAAAGACAGGTGAAACTTTGTCTGTCTTCTGGCTGAAGTTTGAGAAGGAAGCTTGTTGGCAAGTGTGCCGCTGGAAGCAGTAATACTGTGTGCTAGGAGCAACTGTGTGTTTTCGGTGTCAGCAATGGTCTTTATTGCTTGTGAACAGAACGAGGGAAGTCAGAGGGCAAAATCTTTGTTAGAGAGCTGCAGTGCCAGCAGGTGGGATGAGAGCTGAATGCAAATGGCAGCAGCCTGCACTGCCCACACTCTCCCAGAAACATGCATAGCGTGGTGCCAGCCAGGCAGGCTTTACAGGCTGAGTGAAACTTCTAAATTTCTCCTGTGGATCGACACACTCTATTTCTTCTTGTAATCGTGTGAAAGGCAGGTGCTGAAGCAGTTGTTATATTGGCACCTCATTTTCTATGTTCTTCCAGTACGCAGTGCAAGGTAAACCTGCGTGCTTAATGTGACAGCTGCCACCTTTACTTCTTCTATCTTGCTGTTTAACCACTGATACAACTGGATTTTAACTCAGTCATCAGTATAGAGCAGGACAGTAGAGCTGCTCAGGAACTTGTTGGTGTATTTATTTCCTGTTGGAAGATGTGCACCTGACAAAACAAAAACCTTATGGGGGAGCTTTAGTTTCGAAAGTTCTCCGGTTTGAAAATTTTATAGTTTTTAATTTAATCCAGAGTTTTGCTGTTAGAAATATTTGATACATTGCACCGGTAAGGCTTTAAAAATTTTAGCCTGCTCTGTTTTACTCTGCACAGCCCTCTATGTAACAAAACAAATGTGAGGTTTTGTTATCTGCATCATATGTCTAGGCAGGAAAGTTTTGCCACCTTGGTCCTCTCATCTGCTATGCTCAGACACTTAGGATCAAATTGGCTTGGGGACATAAAACCAGCTGAGGCACAGACAGAAGTCACAATTTCCAAATGCACAACATAGCAAAGCTAAGATAGTGTGAAGGCAGGCAGGGACAAGGAAAACTTTAAATGCACGAGGAACCGCTGGCCCCAGCAAGGGACAGCATTTCTTTGTGTTCTTGCAACTCCACGTGCTATGGCAGCAGTAGTTGCCTGTGACCTGAGAAACAGGCATTATATCGGTACAGAGCCCATGGGATTTGTGATAAATTTAGTGCCTTCTAATCTGTTTTTATTGTTTATGCTAATCTATTTACATAGAGAACACTTCAAACAATTTGCAGGAGTTTCTTCTGGGGAAGGTGCTGTTGGCATTTTGACTGTTTCTAGTTTAAACTTGGTGTAACCAGCGGGTTCTTTCTGCGAGGTAGTAGCTATCTTTTGCTAAGCCTTTATGGTGATGCTGTACGTATGTAGATATCAGTGCTGCTTGCTCCGGCATCAAAGGCAGAAGCTGATATCTCTGTGATGAGGTACTGACTAATACGATACATATCATGACAACAGGTAGGTGTAACGACATCCAGAGATAAGAGGAGGCAGGGAGATGACAACGTGCTGATATATTCCTACATAGAAAATGGAGAGAACATGGGAAAACTGTTCATTAATCTATTCTCATTAAAAAGTCTTAAAATCACATTATTACTTTAATTTATTGAAGTAAGGGGCTCTTAAAAAAGTAAGCAAGGTGGAAAGACAAAGCACAGGTTAAAGAAGCTGTTAAAATGTAACAATTACTGGGCTATGGTGTCCTGAAATTACGCTTTATTAATACTTACAGTACAGTCACTCAGCCTGGAAGAAGCAATGTTGTCTTTGATTTGGAGAGTAAGTACTACTTTGCAATTTCAGTGAGGGATAGAAGGGTAAATTTCTGAGTCAGTTCTACTTATTGTTTAATGAGTGCAGGTGTAATGAGTGGATGGAGCCAAAGAAATACCAAACCAACGCTGGTCTTAATCCTTTTGAGAAGTAATTGCTGAACTTAGAACCATTATTAGCAAAATAGTATACTTTTTTTTTAATTAGAAAAGCTCATATTACTATGCCTACCCACAGATTTACAGGAACCCCATGAATGTTAGTCATATTGTGATATTTTCTCATTTATTTCAGTAGAAGAGGCTTATTTGAAATAGCAAATATTCTGAAAAAATATTTCTGAAAATTTGATTGTTTTTAATATAATGTATCCATGAAAAGGTCATGATTTAATCAAATACATTTCTAATTAACACTAACTCTGTAACTTATTTTTTTATAACTAAATTTAAATTTATGGCCTAACACTTTAGAGTTTAAACATAATCATCTAATATCTTTAGCAAAACATCAACGTTTTTTCATGATTGGTTAAAATAAATCACATGACGATGCATCTCAGACTGTGTAAGTGTGCAAATACTTCTCGCTTTGACAATTTGCAAATACCAAGGCTACACTAATACTCTTGCTATAAAATTGTTCTCACCATGCTACTTAAAAATAACAATATTCAGAACAAAAAACCCTGAAGTGACTGAAGCATGAGTGATTTAAGTTTTTATTTGTTACATTAAAGTTTAACCAAACTTGGTTTAATCAAGACTAACACATTTGTTTTTGTTTAGGCCATATAGTAAAAAAAGATCAAGTTTAATTTGTCATTCATGCACTCTCTATTTCTCCAATAATAAACATTTATTCTTATTTGTCTTTGGACTCCAACACACCTTGAGTCACAGATTGCCGTGTTAAAGAAGGTGAAGTAGAGAAAGATGTGCTTTTACTGCCAGTGAAGAAGATCCGTTTGATCTGGAAGCCTTTATCACATCCTCTGTGGCATTGTCTTTGAATCTGGTGCTTATTGCTTATTTCCATGATTTGGCTATATTGACTGTAAACATTTGCTTTTGTTGACTGAGAGCATAATTTTTTTAACCCTTAGGAAGAAATGACTGTAGCAAACTGTGATTTCCGTAGAGTAGCAATACTCTGTGTTCCTGGAGGGTGCTGAGGAAAGGTGCCCTGTTCCTGTAGAGACGCCTTCCAGCAGGGACTGCTTGTAGCTGTTTTGGAGTATCCATGCCCAACCTCCCACCCCACTTCCAGGTCTCCTTAATGATTTCTTTTTCTAATTTAGATAGCTGGCATTTGGTTTTAGTACTCTCATATTCTCAGAACGCCTGAAGGATGATTACCGGGAAAAATAGCTGCAGCTCCATATCTCTGACTCAGCTGCTTCAGTAGTGTTGTAGTCTGAAGAGAAAAAAGAACTGATTTTTCTCTACAGCACATGCACAAGTTGGCAAGATGTGGACATCTCTCTGTACACAGTGTCTTTTACCCCACCTGTGCTCTTTGACCTTCATTATTAATTTTCATTTCTGGAATGAATTTCATTTCCAAGTGTAAGACCTAAGCAGCCTGACGATGCAGGGCATCCATGCGATCCATGCATGTAACACTAAGATAAATTTGAGTAATTAGCGTATACTACTGCCAACTTGATGGGCATTGTGTACTCACAGGTGTGTAATCGGATTGTTTTAAATATAATTTTGGCAAATGGGACTCTATTGGGTTTGCAGGGCCAGTAGCGGGGGGTTTTGGTAGCGGGGGGCTACAGGGGTGGCTTCTGTGTGAGGCTGTGAGCAGCTCCCCGATGCCTGACAGAGCCAACGCCAGCCGCTCCAAGGGGGACCCGCTGCTGGCCAAGGCTGAGCCCAGCAGTGATGGTGGCAGCGCCTCAGGGATGGCGTATTTAAGAAAGGGAAAAAAAAAAAAATCCCTGTGCACTGACTCTGTCACACTGTAAAATTGAAAGGACTGAGTACAGAAGTACTTTTTGTTCAGGTTTGAAATTATCCTAAATCTTTTCTTTGGAGTCCTTGTATATTTTCGTCTGTCATCCTAGATTATTAGAATTATTTTATTACTCTCTTTTTCTTTGTAGAGTAACTAGAATGATTCGTAGCAGAAACTTCTTTCAGTGACTGTGTTTATATTTATAAAGGGATGATTAAATTAAAAACCATCTGCAAAATGCTAAGAAAAATGAGATCTTTGAATGCATAATTCTGCGCTTTGACTTCAGAGATTTACCCTTTTTCCAGCATAAGTTAATGCAGCATCCTGTTAATTACTGAATTATTAAAACCACTATTGATTTATTGATATAACCAACCTAAATTATTTATACTAAATATAAATATAACCTATTTATACTAAAAAGTATCCACTTTATAACTGTACTTGCCAAAGTGACTCACTTAAATGGTACAAAAAATTATTTTGATGAAGCTGCTTTTCCTCTTAAAATCCTTTCTTTAGGCGTGGAGAAATCTCTGATGTTCACCATGATATTTTCACAAAGTTTATTAAAAAAAGCGAGTGAAAATACTAGCCTAATACAAAATCCAGAGCTGAAAATGTATCATTACACAAATGGTCTAGTAAAGTAAAACAAATCAATGTTTAATACCAGTTCTGCATCTGGTCTTAAGGTTCTAACTTAATTGGAAACTGAACTGAAGCAGTGGATTTGTTAGGTCCATATTCCAGGAAAGCATTTAATTTTACATAAATTGAACCAGAGCAGTAAGATCAGCACTCACATTTTAGAGGACACTGAAAACTTCACTGGATTGGAACCTGCATTTTAAAGTCAATAACAGTGCCCTAAATCCTGGAGGTCTTTATAAGAATGCCTCCAGCTCATAAATGTGTTTGTGCAAGTACTTTGTTACGAGAGAGATTTAGTAGGTTAAAGGAGAGCTGAAGGTTGGGAAGAAGTAGGAAAATTTCTGAAGGTGAAGAAACTTTTTTTTTTTTTTTTTGTGAATGTAGGAGAGAATAAGAAAGTATCAGTTTTAAACCTACCAGTTTTTTTTTTTCCCCAAAGTTGTCTGGGGACATTTGGACCTAATTCAAACCCAATGAAGTCAATGCCAGTACTGGTGATTTCAATGGAAATTGGAATGGGACTTCATACTGTTAGCACAGATGAGGTTTAGGCTTAAATGTAGCTCACAGAGTACAGAAATATTTCCAAAGAAGTTCAGGGCTGGGTTGTTTGTTTGTTTGTTTGTTTTTTTTTTCCTGGTTTCAGTAAGCAACTATCACTTCTTAACAGGAAAACTGACAAAACCAAACCTCCTGAAGTGCAGGGCACTTTCTCACAGCTTGTGCTCTTGGTAAAAACCGTGTATCATGCGATCCTCGTCGTAGTTCATCAGCCCCGTGATGGAGTGACAAAGTCATAGGCTGGGTAAGCAGCTTGACATCGTGGTGGTTTTACAGTAGGGCCATTTCCGTACTTCTCTCTTATAAGTTTTATGGAAGACTTTTATAATTAGATTGCAATGATTTACTTTTCATTTCCCAGGTCTGTCTCCTGCTTTTCATCATGTGCGTTTTCCATCCTGTATTTTTAAGTGCTTCCCCGCTGCGCTCTCCCCCCCTGGTTCTCTTCAGAGTTTTCCTCTGCTTGCTGCTGCTACTGCTCCTCTTTTCCTCTCCCTGAGAAATGCCACTAGGGTGCTCTAGATGTGATAGAAGGTTGAAATGCTACCAAATCATATAGCTTTTTGTTGGTTAAACATTATGAACATGTATAAATTTAAGGGATGCTAAAGCATTTAGATATAAGGACAAACGAATGTGGCAAAAATAGGACACTGAACCTTCATGAAGTACCTCGTGTGGGTGTAAAAGGCTGATGATGCTCCTCTGAAGCTATCGCAACCTAAAGACCTCATGTTAGGACTTGAGGAAAAGAGTCTGAAGATGGGAGGAATGGTCACAGCCCTTCTGAAAAAGGGCGTTCCTCTTTCAAGTAGGTTAGGAATTTGTTCTTTGAATGTATTTGTGAACATGAATGGAGAGTAGGAGTGCTTGTTGAAAGTGCTGGGAAGGCTGCGTGTCCCTGGCGCTGGGTGCAGAGTCCTCCACTGGACCTGTGGGCTGAGGTGGGTTTCTCACCCTCATACCGGCAGACATCTTTAGTACTCTGCAGCTGCTTTCATGGGGACTGGAAATAAGAGCCGCGGTAGCTGCAGCCATGGCTTAGCGTGTTACCTTAGGTGATCATTTCTTCAACTTGGTGTTATACGCTGGGCTGGGCTGTTTTGCAGTGAGCGTGTTGCCTGTTCTGCAGCCCCTGCTGCCGCACAACAATGGGTTAACAGGCTGGAACAGACAAGTGTCTGCAGCCATGTCAGCTGCTGCTGAGGGTGATGGTGCTTAGAAGTGACTGTGATGGTGCTTAGAAGTGACTGGCCTTCGGAGTTTTCAGATTTTCTTATTTCTTGAAGGTCCTTATTGTCTCTTGTAATCTGGCACTCGGGGCCCTTCATTGGTTTGGATGCCTCTTCTACCTCGTTGTGGAAGCATTGAGTTCTAAAGCACACATCCAGTAGAGTCAAGATGCAGCAAGTTAGAGTGTGATGTAAAACCACGTTAGCTGAAGTGCATTCAGCTCTGTGTGGACCCTCTCATTCAGAAGCAAAGTACCCATACAGGAATCTAATGAGCTTTAGCTAATATGCTTTCACTTTGCAGCAGTCTTTAATTAGTTTTTCCATTCCCTATGTCCCTTAGTGCTGTCTTCAGGTTTCACGCATCCTACCCACAATCTAGTGCATACTGTACGTCACCAGAAAGCTCAGGAAAGGGTTCAGATCTGCACCACCACTCCCCAAGCAGAGAAAAATGTTGCTCTTTTACAATGCTGTGGTTTGCTTTAAAATACAATTAGATTCCCTCAGTGGCACTGTAGTATGCCCTCTATATACAGCTCTGGAGGTTGATTTAACTTCAGTTATTAATCTCAGCAGCTGTTTATGGCATTGTGTAGTTCAGCAGTAAGAAATAAAGATTATCCCTTAAATAAATGTAAAGATATGCAGGCAGTGAAATGCAATGTTCTCATAACAGCCTAACCACAGGTATGCTATACTGCTGTGTAATAGACCCTACACTTAGAATGAAGTTTAAACTATTTTCTCTGCCACTATTTTGTGGGATTTTTTTTATTTTGACTTACCAGAAAAGTTAGTGGCCAGAGTTTTTCTGAATTGCTTAGAAATTTGGTCATAAAATTAAGATGAGCAAACTACCCTCTGCTTAAGACTGTTTGTCTATCTTATAGTACACTTTGTGTTGGGGGCTGATGCCAATACTCATGAGACAATAACAAGCACTTCTGTGGCTGTATATTTGTAACAGTTTCTGTCCCATGGGTGAGTGTAAAGTCTGTGAAACTTTACTGTTTGTAGAAAGTTCACTTTATCTTAGGTGGAGTCCCCAGGGTTCCGCAGTACTTGAGCTTCCGCGCTAAGCTTGTGTCTTGTTGCAGGACGCTTTCCTCTGTGTGGCTGTGTCTTTCCAAGAAGTCTGGAGGAACAGAATGTTTTTTGAGTCCTCTGTATCCGTCAGATTTTATTGAAATTTGGTAACCATTGAAAATATAAATGAAGTTGATAACATGCGTTGTTATATTGTATTAGTGGGAATTATATCAGCATTGTAATAGCTGCAGGAAACAAGGTTTAAAAATAATGAAATGCTAAGGTAATCACTGTATTTTACAAACTGGCCGAGTGCTGAAGGACATATATTAAAAAATTATAGTAGTTTTATGAATGCAGTTGCTGTTTCTAAGTATTTTCCATATCTCTTTGTGTACTGTTTTCAGTTTATAAGTTGACTTCTGCTGTTCTGGGAGCTACCTGCCACATCCACCCTGTGATGTGGGTGTTGCGTTGGCTCCTCTCCTCTTCACTCCCTGCCAAACAACCCCCAGCTGGGCACACAGGGGTGCCTGGGGCAACCCTTTTTGTTGATAGCACCTTTGTACGGCTGTGGCGGGGGCTTGTATGGGGATTCGGGGGAAAGAAGACAGTTGTCTTACTTCACTCTTCAGTGAGAAGAGGCTCGCGAGTGGCTTGTCAGCAAGATATGGGCTGGGAAGCAGTAAACTCCTACAGGTAGTAGCTAAGTTGCACAGCTATGACTGAAGATACCTAGGGAGGAGGTCTGGTGGGAGGGTGCTATTTCTAGGGTCTGTTTTGTGCATACTGATTTTGATTGGCTTCAAACCCTCTCAGACAGCATAGATTTGGCTGCCTCAGACATTGCTGCTGTATTGCTGATGTTTCATTTAGGAGAGAGAGGACTAAAAAGGTGGCACTGAGAGAACAAAGAGAAAAGCAAAGGAAGAGCTATTATGTATGGGTGAGGGAATTAAAAAAAAATACAAGCAGGCTATAATTTATATATTTATTGTATCAGATTAGCTTTTTTTTTGTATCCTTTAAGTAGAGCAGTGTTGTTTAAACTAGACAAACACATCACATTTAAACTTAGAGTAAACCTTAACCTGTCCACCTAAATGGAAAAAAAAAAAAAAGAATGAATGAGGTTACAAGTAAAGCCCTCAGAGCAAGAGTATTCAAAGTGCCTGGCCTTGAAGATGTTTATATAGAATTTATTATAATACATTGGGCGAGTCAAGTGAAAGAGAGTAAGAAATCCCAGCATAAAAACATTATCTAGTCCTAAGATTAAATGAGAGCAACCATATTTGAAAAACAAAGGAAGTCTGGTTAAATTTTCTCTGTATTATTTTTCCCTTTAGCACGAATGAAATACCTTAGCTTTTAAATCAGCTATTGTTGTGCAGTACTGATGAATAGCAAATACCAGGCTTATGTTTTAAAAAGGCACTTATGATGATTTTGGAACTTACAGACCATGACCTTATTTTCCTTTGGCACATAGTAAATTGCTTGAAACTGTAAGGAAAAGGACACTAATAGAAGACTTAAACTATGATATAATAGATACAGACTAGAACGGTTTATGTATAAAGGAAAATAAAACTTGTCACAGTGCTGTAGTTCTATGTATATTAAAAATAGGGGACTACTTTTGTTGATGGTGTCTTTTGAAGTGGGAGGAGAAATACTGTCACGAATAAAAGAGCTATCAGAAAGACCCTGAAGTTCAGAAATATCGACTTAGCTGCTAAATCCACTCTACAATCTCCGAAGCTTGCTGGGCTCCAACAAACAAGGCAACATTCCACTCAGCTGTCTTGCTGGGGCAAAAATGCCATTTTGTATATGGAGGGTATCATCATAGGCATAACAAAAATTAAATGATTGATTTCTTGGTCTCCTGAGACAGACCAATGCAGAAGAAAGAGGTTTTCTTTAGGCCTTTTGGTGAAGAAAGCTCTGTCTAGTCTGACCTTGATGGAGAGATGTTAAAAGACTTTCTTGCTGATTTAGGCTTCCACAGTCTTGTGTTTCAGCAGCTGTTGGAGGCTATGCATGGCTATCCCATGATCAATATAATGATTTAACTATTTCAGAGTTATGGACTGGAAAACCAGAACAAAATCCACTTTCTTATTGCGGTATGTATCCCTTCTACCATCAGATACAATGATTTCTTCCTGGACCATGGTGACAGATGATTTGGTGACTGACAGCGGGGGGGGATAAGCAATGCCCCCAAAGTGTGGAGTTGCAAAAATTCTTTAAAGAATGAAGATGGAAAATAGGGCTTGGTG
>JAVJGJ010000032.1:9826368-9875480 GCA_035590215.1 Microhierax caerulescens
TTACACCCCCCCCCCCCCCCCCCCCCCGTATCTTTACAGAGATAGAAATCCTTTTTTTCCTACACCTGCATCCAAAACACACTAACCCTTTCCTCAGCTTAGTGTGGGACATCAAGGCTTCTCTCTGTTAAGTCTGTCAGATATACAAAAGGCCCTGGATGCTTACATTTTCGAAATGCTTCTCTGCTCACTAGCTCCTAAGTATGCTTCTGTGCTTATGTTCAGTCCTGTGTCACTCTGGTCTAAGGGTGTTTAATACAAGATGAAAAAAATCTGCAAGCAAAAGAGGAAAATGCTAGCTCATGGTTTTCAAACAAATTCTGAAAGGAAGCCATTAATTTTGAAGATTTCTGGCTAGATTGGATAGCTCATTCCTGTCCCTTTTGAAGACTGGATCTTGTATAAGAAAATCATGAGATTTATTGCCAATATTTTTCAGTCCCCATTTCAGTGCTTCAGTCCCTGGATTTATTCCAGATGCTGCCATTCTTACATAAGCCCAAGGCACTCTGTCTTTCATCTGAATACTTGTTGGATTTTAATCTTTCTTTTTCTGCCTGTCTCAATGCCTAATAACTTGACTCATGCACACTGAACTACAGCGTGCCACTGCTCGTCAGTCAGCCAAGTCATCAGTTCCAGCATTTGACCCAGAGCCAGAACACCCCACATATGAACTCAACAATCATGTTTCCCCATCTCGGTAACCCTCACCCAGTGTGGGCTGGAGCACTGGACATGGTGCCATTTTGGGGAGGAAGGAGTTTCTCTTTGGGGAACTCAAGGGACAATGGCACTGACCACAGCAAGCTTATCTACCTGGGCACCTTGCTGACTTGGATAACAAAACAAGATTTAGGATCTGAGATGAATTTACAAGAAAGCTGAAGATTGCAGTGAACGTTGGGATGGTTTTCTGTTCATAGGGGATGCTCAGTTTTAAGCTACTGCATAATCTACCTGCTAATTACTTCTGGGATTCTCTGCATGAAGGTCTGGGATACCATTTTGTATGAGGCTAAGCCATTTCTGCTATTGAAGAGGAAGAAATATGACCAGCCAGCTGGGGAGGGAGGAGCATGGGGTGTCACAGAGGCCAGCACCTCTCAGTAGTAGTTGTCTGAGGATCACTTGTGGAATAAGGGATTTCTTACTCTGCAGTATTTCTTTCACTGGTAAACTTGCATTTTCAAGTATGCCTCTTCTCAGGTCAGAGATGTTGTAGAGGGAATGGCAGTTATTGCTCCTGTGAGAATGTCATAGTCATGATAGAATATCTAGCAACGCAGTGAATTGTGTGTGCATCCCCACCACTGCTTATGGGCCAAACAGGAAAGAATTCAGTTTCAAGTATGGCTGTATTGCTGCAGGTAGGATTGTTGTGAGGTTCATATGTGGGCTTTTGCTCATTGCAGCTTGCAAAACCATCCAGGAAATGCTAAAATGTATTTCTGGTGTCTTTGCTGTGTTGAGATATAAAGCATGTCTCCATAGTCCAGTGTCTGAAGTGGTGCATCACACAGCAAAAAGAAAGACTGTTCTTATCAAGTAACCACCCACAAATATCTTTTTGATAGAACATGGCCCATGTCGTGCAGTGAATATGAACACCAGCAGACAGTGAGAGGTGGATACCAAACAGCTTGCCCGTGGTGCCTGCTGTGGCTAATTTGATGGAAATGGTCACATGTTTACGCCAGATCTGCATTACATTTGTGGGTTTTTTGACTTTTCAGTAGGGGCATAGCCAAGGAAAGGAAGTGAGGAACTAAAACTGCAGCCTCAAAACAGCAGCAGTCTTCTGTTTAGTCAGTAGAAAGTCAGGTGTTGAAATGCAGGGACTGACATTGTTGAATCTCAGCTACTGCAGATGTGGAGATGTATTTGATTTTTTCTTTTTCTGATCTTACGCTCTCCAAAGTTTTTGCTTTTCCTCTGTAGATGATTATTTTCACAGTTTGTCTTCTCCTACTGTTTCTCGTTGCTGCTTCTCTTTGTCATTGTAGTAATGACTGGCAATGGCAAATGTGGTGCCAGGGTTTTCCACTAGACAGCACTGTGTCTTTAAACTTCTGAGAGCCAAGGTATTTTCTCCTGGGGATTGTTTGTGTGTGCACAGTATTTCTTGCTTGCTTTTCAAGCTGTATACTTGGTCATTGAAATTATTTCACCCTGCTTCTGTTCTCTCTCTGGGAAAACTGTAACAGATCGCTTTGCAAGTGTGTCCTCATGTTAGCATCAGATTTGTGTGCAAGCATGCACGCTGGCAATAATGGAAGCTTCTCCCAAATGTTACTGTGAGTAAAACTTCATTTGTTAGCATGCTCGCAAGCAACAAACGTAGGTCATGAACATCATTGAACTGAATGGCTTTTGTTTCTCCAAATATTCTCAGAAAGTTTTCCCAATGTTTTTGAGCCACCAATTGCAACCCACAGCCTTTCACCAGGAATTAGGTTCACAGTTTACTTGCCCATTGTTTCATAAGTACAGGGTATACCTGATGTTTTTGAAAGTATGCCTTATCCAGAGAGCCTAATTGCTGAATATGAAATTTTCTAAGGTTTTAGTAATATTTTTTTTTTTAGCTTGCAAGTAGCAGAAAATCACAGGTGAGAGCCTGCTGTTCCACCTGCATACCTGTGCTTGAATTGGTTACTGGAATCTGCTGCGATTCCCATCTTGACAAATAATGAGAAGCGGAGAAGTTACGAACTGACTGACACTACCTACAAATTGTTAGTGTCATTTCTTCTGTATGCCCACAGGCATTATTTCTGAGTTTAACCAACAGCAATTTATATTTACTGCCTGCTTGTCAAGCTGGGAAAAAAAAAAAAAAGAGAAGATGGATGAAAACAGTTTTAGTACAGTTTGGGGTTGTGCCTACAGGCAGCAAAATCATTGCTTCTGCTGCAACTTGGGATGCACAAAGAAGCAATCATTTGTTTCTAACTTTTTATAGGCTGTCCTATTGTTTGGCATTGCTGATAGAAATGACACAGGCAACTCTGGAGGCTTTCCCACTCTGTCACCCAGGTCCGTAATACACTTTTGCTGGTGGACCTCAAAGTCCTTTGGAAAGGGTATCATTATTGATAACCTCCTTGCACAGAGAAAGAACAGAGGCACAGCCGTACCCCTCCTTTCGGAGGTATTTTGCCCTCTTTTTTAGTGAAACAAAAAGCAGAATCTCACAGAGGAAGATCAGACTCAGTGATCTCGGGAAACAGGAGAAGGGATTAAGTGGCATAACTAATATACCAGAGGTGCTGTAGAAGTGCTTATTAGCTTACCTGTGGGAGTGGGCTCCGCTTACTGCACCTGTCCCCTCATACTTATTCTGGGTGGGATGATGGGAAAGAAACTTGCTTCTCTCCTCCCTCAGCAGCACAAGCACCTCTTGTTCACATCTCCTGTTTTTTCAGTAAGAGATGATGGAAGAGAGCACCAAAAATCCCTGTCAGCCACCTCTGTTTGGGTGCTGCAAATCTAGGTGCTGAGGTGCCCACAGACACTTGCTCTATCATCACTCCTAGACAGTCTAGTAGACAGGTACTTTTTAGCTTCGTTCTTCTAACTTGGTGTACGTTTTTCCATCAGGTAAAGCAATGCAAAGGGTTTTTTTTTCTTCTCTGTTTCATGTCAGCTTTGTGGAGCCTGAGACAGGCTTGATTCAAGACAAATGAGTTTGCAATGCAGAGCATAGCCAGAGTCTTCCTTCCTACAAACCAAAGAAAATTTGTTATAGCTGTTGTAATCGCTGGCAAACAAGTATCCTTTGATGAATGATACTGAGATTTTCACAAAGATTCTGAAAGTTTTTATCTGTGTTGTGCTCTGTTGCAAAGTCGCAGTGCTGGGCTTCCTGCATAGCTTATCACTTATCACTGCTCCACCCTTTTTACAGATGAAAAATTTCCTTTTAAAAGATACCTTACATGCAAAATGAATTGAAAAACTCCTTAATATCTCTGTTAAGCTATCTGTAAACAGCACACTGAAAGGTTCCAGAGTTAATAAATGGTAATTAGCTTTTTCTAGTATCTTAGACATAGAATTTCTTATAGTTTAATAAGCATTTTGGATTCAGGTTTGGGTTCAATATTATTAATAAATTATTAAAACATCATTGAAACATCTATTAATAATTTTATCAGTGTGCTGCTGCTATAAATTCTGGCTTTAATTTCTACCATTGCAGTACTGTTGTCAACTCCTATAAGGTACAATTTTAAAGGCTAGTCAACACGTATTAGGAAAAGGATGCATTAATGTTTAGACTCTTGTGGCTTGGTGGTAAAGTGTTGTTGGATCAAATTCACCCAACTGCCTGGAAACACAATCTGAATATTTGTTATATTTAAGTGTGCTCTAATTCATACATGCTCATAGGTTAATCTCATGTACTGGTGTTTATCTCAACAAAATCCCAAGAATTAATACACTCTAAATTCACATCTTTTAATGGAGAACAACCAATACTAAAATGACATTCCAAGGTATAAGTTAATTTCTCCACCCTGACATGTGCTGTTGTTTCTATGGCAGTTTTCCCCTTTAAAAGTTGTGCAACTGAAGCTCTTTGGTATATGACAATGAATGTAGCCAAGGTACATAGGCCACATTTTTATCTTTCTCTCTTTTTTTTTTCTTTTTTTTTGTGTTTTATCCTCCTCTTCACTCTCTGAAGTTTTTAAAAATGCATTTCAGCTGTGTAAGGATCAAATGTTTTCTTTCAGTCTGTTCCAATGAGGTAGTTAAAAGATTGCAGAGATTATTTGCTCTGGTATGCTCTATATGTCTACTTCTTTCTCAAAAAGTCAAGTTAATGAGGAGTGGTATGATCTAAGAAGTCTATCAGTTCAGGTCTTGGTCCTAAAGACATCATCTTGGGGTTGTAACAATATAATATTTTTATTCTCAGAAGTAAAAAATTTCTGACACAAAAAAAGAGGAGGAATAATGTCAGTTTTCTTTAACTCAATTTTTCCAATAAATAGGGAAAAGTTATCTGTTTCTCTGTATGTCTCCAGAATGTTACCTGCATGTACGCTGATGTTAGCACTGTGCAATTACCTAGGATGACATAGCCCCAGTCCTGCAAACCTTATTTACCATGGTTGATGCACCGGCTTTGACAACTTTATTTCCCCGATGATGACTTTGTGTGTGAAAAAGTGAGACTAGGGCTTATTACATGCATGACTTGTCGTTGTGTTTGAAAGGAGCTGGAAGGTGTTTAGGACCCCATAAGTCCTTTTCAAAAGGTTAACATACACACTTTGAAACTGCTCTGTTTCACAGAAAGTCAGAGATGGTTAGACATTTGCATGTCTGTCATTTTTAAAGTGAGAACTGGTCTGTGATTACTGGTCTTTCAGGTCACACAGGTACTTTTGAAACTTTTAGTTTGTGTCGCTCATTAAAAGATTCACCAAGGAAGTTTTTAACTTAAAAATAAGACGACTATTCAGTGAAAAGTCTAGGCAGGGTAGCTGGTTCAAAGCTTTGTTTCTGGCAGAAGGCTAAATGAGCTCCATTAGTATTAAGAGAAGATTTTGGAGTCAGCCTTGAAAGGATAAAGTTCCTTGGCATTTAAAAACTTTTTCTGCACTGATATCGACATTTTAACCCAAAACGTATATTGTAAATAGCATTTGCTTTTGAAGTATTATAGGTATGCAGTAGGCTGAGATGTTTTCCTTCTGATTTTTTGTGCCAGGGGAAGACTGCTAACAGTAATCCAGTGGAAAAGAAATCTGGTAACAAAGTGCATAACAATTTTGGGTTTTCTTGATTTAGATCTAACGGGTCATGCACTTAACATTTACAAAGAGGGATATATTTTTTAACTCTCTCTTCTGTTTCATAAGACAGTGGAACAATTGTCACACAAGGCATAAATTCCTGTGAAATTAGCAGAATGAGTTTTTAGGAATTAAGTTATTTCCCTGAAACTATAAAAAATAACAGAGAAGAACGTACATTACATTAAATTCATAGACATTTCACAGTGCCACAGAAAGTGGATCTTTAGGCTGTCATGTGGAATGGGAATGGAAAGAAGCATCCCCCAACCCATCAGAAGGGGATAAATGTTCAGTTATGATAGTGCTTAACAAACTGTACAGGTGTGTGCTTAGGGCATCCTGGAAACACTAATGACCACCAATATATAACTGTAACATTATGGTGGCTACTGTGAACTTAGAATAGGGAACAAGGTAGAAGCAAAGGTTGGTTTTATCAGTAGATACCTGCCACTGCTGAAGACACATGAGGTTCTGCACAGTATTGTGTATTTTTAAATAACATGGAAAAGGGATGAAGATAAAGTTGTCTGATATTCAGATAGTCGGGGTAATAAAAATGAAAACTGACAGCAAAGATGTGTAGAAATATCTCCCAATACTGACTATAGAATGACTGATGAAGTGTAGTGTGGATGTATAAAATGATGCTCCTGTGGAAAAATAATCTGAACTTCAAATGCATGGTGATAAATTCTGAGGCCACCTAACAAAGAGATCTCATAATAGTTAAGGTTGTATTAAAAGTGCCAAGCAGACAAAAATGCAAAATGAATGTGAGGAATTGCAAGGAAGGAACTGAGACAATTAAGAAGAAAGCAATAATTATGCTGTTTTCTAAATCTGTGGAACACTCACACCTTGAGTTCTGTGAACTAGAGCTCCCAAAATATACAGAGAAGAGAACATGATCAAAGATATGGAATTACTTCTGTATAGGAATGGACCATATAGACTAATATTCATTGAGATTGATGACGAAGAAGATAGAGATCTGTAATTATAAGTAGCCTGGACAAGATGAATAGGGATGGATATTAATAGATACTAAGTTAATTGGTTACTAGTTCAAAACAATAATGATAGAAAGGTGATTTTTCACCGAAGGCATGACTAAACTGTGGAATACATTATTGCAAGAGATTGTTGATCCCGAATCTTTGGATGGCTTGAAAAACTGATGGGACATGTTTATGGAAGAAAAATCCTTTATTGGCCAATTAAATGCAGAGGTACCACTTCTGGCAGAAAAGCTACTGAGCTGTGGATTACCAGAAGGTGGGAGAGCATGGTGAGGCAGCAACACTATTCTTGCTTTTCTCCCTAACCCTCCACTTCTAGCCACTGTCAGAAGCAAGACGGTGGGGCAGGTGGTCTCTCAGTCTGACGCTGTGGGGCCAGCCTTCTTAGCATGTGTTGGTCTGCTATTCAGAGATCTACGTTTCAGTTCAGGGTAGCAATATGAGCACGATGCCGTAGAGTAGAGAGATGAGAGACCTTCCTTCCTGTAGTTCTGACGTGTTTCTGTGGTAGGTTTCACAGCCAAGAAACTAAAATGATTAAGGAGGAAGATGGAAAATTTTGGGTCATGAGGTCAGATTAATGATGATGTGATGTGCCAGTCTTACAAGTATGAAGGACCTTGGTAACAGTCTGTGGACTGTAGTCTCTGATGTGTGGTACCATAATTCAGAAGTTATGGGAGCAGTGGTGATGTATGGGAGTTGAAGATATAGACCCACAAATATGGTGTAAACACCAGTACAGAGAAGGCAATTGTAGTTACGTTAAGGAGCATCAATAGAAATAACAAGACCCGATGGGAAAAATAACACACAATCAGGAAATTAAAAGGCTGTTAGATAATGCCGCAGGGGGATTGAGACAAGGCTTCAGAGATAGCTTGTAAATCTGGTATTTGTTAACTTTTGAATATTTAACTTTGTAAACTTAATGTACTTTTAATGTAGAGCTTTGTTTCCTGAATTTTAAGAAGAACAAAACAACTTGCCAGTTGTTTCAGAGACAGAACCAGGGGCAGAAGCCTGCAGGGACCTCGTGGGGCTGACTAGGAGGGTAGAGCTGGACCTGGGAACCAGGTTATGAAACACAGATGGATAAGGCTGAGCAGCCTCAGGAGGCAGCTTCCTGGCTGTGGCCTATAGTCTCAAGAAAAAGCTTCATTTGAATGGCTGGTTCTGCTTGACTGGACTTAAGCCATTTCCAGCGCATACCTGAAAAAAACTTAGGTGTGTTTTCAGATGACTCCCATATGGGGCTGGCAGCACCCCTGGACACTAGCAATCAAAGCTGGTGACTTGACTCCTCTCAATCTAAGGACTGGCAAGAGGACGATGGCCATTGTTTCAGAAACCGAAGATGCTCATGAAAGTTTAAAGTGGTTTAACTTACAACAGAAAGCAGTTTTGTGCTGCTATGTCAGGCAGCCTTAATGATCAGCAGTATCATCATATCTAGTTATAACCATTTTCTTGATTATTTCTTGATCTTGTTCCTGCCATCTTGATGCTGTGGTTTCTTAAGACACCTGCTGGAAGCATCATCATTGCTAATGTGATGGTTCAGTAACAGGACGGAACAACGCATGGCGAAGAACAGTCCAATACTGTAAGGGTCATGGTTTAACAGCTCTTTTCTAGGTCTACTTCCAGGTTTCTGTGAGTCTTCCTCACTTTCTACCAAATTGTTAACTTTCTCGGGCAAAACCTTTGCCACCTCAGCAGGTTAAGTTGAAACAGAAAATGTAAACTCTGAATTTGAGGAGGGAATTTTGGTCAAGAATTAAGTTCATGAAAACTGCATGAAATATTTCTCTTTCTTCTTCTCCTGACAACGCATGATCATTTCAGCATCTGTAGTTCCATTCTGATTAGCTTTCAAGTTTTAGGTCAACAAGCAGAATTTGACAATTGGATATTTTCAGAAAATAGAAGGACTGCAGAACCCCATAAAAGAAAAGGAAAGTAGGATTGAGATGTATTTGAAAATATATACATGCAACTGGTAAAGCTGGTATTAAAATTTTCTGATATGGTTGGTATTGTTTGTCTGAAAACATGTATAAGATGTCATATTTACTGAGTGTGCAAGGGTCATCAGTCGGGGCAACACAGCAAGTTGTGATGGACGTGGAAAAGGTTTTTTTCTCTGCTCTGTATTTTGTGGGTGAAATTTGCTGCCAGGCCTCCCAAGTTCTCTGAGCTTGGTGGTGGTGGGGAGTGCTACCTGCAGCGGTGCTGGCAGGGCCCAGTCTCGGTGAATGGACTGCCCAGTAGCACCTGTAGGAGAGCAACATGTTGATGTGTGTAAAAAATACTGCTGAAATATCCTGATTTTTAAAAATCACAGCCTTCTCAGTTGGTCATTTACAAGCTGCTGAAGAACTTTGCAGATGTTGCACAAATTGGGGAGGAGGAGTAATAGTATCAGTGTGTTGCTTCTGTGAGGGTTATATTATTTGTGTAGTATTTTGCCAGTTATTCATTATTTGTGACTTTAACATATTTGAAATGGCTTAGAAACCTTAGCATGGACAAAAATCTTGTGATAAGCTGCACTGGAAAAGCACTCCATGTTCTTTGCTGTTGATAATTTTTCATTTGTTGTGCCTTGCACCTTTGCTGGAAATATTTCAGCATTTTGTCTAGAAAGACATATTCTTCTTAGGTACTTGGAAATGTATTAGGTAACCATTGTGTAACACCTTATGGTTAGATTAAAACAGACACTACTGCAGCCTACACATTCATATGTAGGATGAAACATTCACATCATTTTTTGGCCACTCAACGGTGAGTGTGGCCAATGAATGTTTAATGGATTGAAAAAGTAAACAGCTGGGGTTTAAAGTCTCGGGATAAAGTGAAATTTGAGTAGTTAAAATACATACAAAGTAAGACCTGAAAACATCTACAAAGTGCATATACAGCTGGGTTTATAAACAACTGAAATGACAAAGGCATTAAAATGCAGAAATGTGTTAATTGTTAAAACAAAAGCCGCTATTAAATTTAAAATATGTGAGAGGAGTAAAGGTTTTACAATCACCAAAAATGGTGGATAAACAGCAGGGTCAAACTTCAGTTCAATGTAAAATGGAGGCATTCATAACAAAGCATGTGCCTATTATTCTCCAGCAAATTTTTGTTGGCAGGTATCTGATTTCTTACTCCTTGATAGTTAGGTGCCCAGTTTAAGCTTATTGCTTAAGTTATCTCTCAATTGAGAGATTTTTCTCAGAGAGCGATTATTCTATGTTGGGATGGATCTCTAAGAAGAAATTGTCAGTGCAAGGAGGCTTGCACTTAGCCAAGTCTTAACTGTTTGCTTAATTAAGAGAATAAACACTGAAATGGTAATTTTAAAAAAATATTTTTCCTTTATTTTTTACATAGTTGTAACTATCTTATGATGTTTCCTCTGGATCAGGATGAAATTGTGGAGATATGCTGGTTTGAGGTTATTTTCCTTTATTAAAACACAAGCAAATTTTTGCTGTGGTGACTTTCCCTGCCCTTGAATAGCTGGCAGGCAGGTGACGGGCATAAGAGCATTTGACTTGCAGAAGATGGAAGACTGACTACTGTGCTTTCGCCAAATTCTGCCTGGTTAATTGAGTCAGCATCAAAATATTTGCCTGCTTTCTCAGATCAAGAAAAGGAGGGAAAAAAAAAAGTGTAAAGGAATAAACTAAGAAATAGCCCCTTAATTTTTTTCACTGTCTAAGCAGAGTGAGTAAGGAAGTAAATTTAAGACTTAGATTATTTTTTTTACCAGACAGCCCATATCAAGATTAGATATTGATTACAGCTTGTCTTTTTGTGCTCTGATGCTTTTTATTGACTTTTCTCTTCAGTGCCCTGTGATGCAGTACCAAAGTGATTGGCTCAGTACATTTTCCCTTTGGGATTATGCGAGAAATCTTGGATGCCTTACAGATGCATGCATTAGGCCTCCAAATATTCAGTGTTCACATAAAATGAATAAGAAATACATCACTCTTAAAAGGCAAAGAAGAAAGCCACTCTGATGAAAATGCTTTTTTTGTTCCTGCCGAGATAACTGGCGGATCTGTGCAGAGAAGTAGGGAAGCCTGGTTAAAGCAGGCTGTTTCTTGGAAGAGAAATATGGCAGGGCTGTGGGCTTTCAGCTAGGGTTACCTTTATTTTTCCTTTGTTCCCTTAATTTGGTGGATGAATATTGCTAGGCCTGATTGTTGTTGATGTTTGGGCTGTTACAAGGGCTGCACTTTCATGTCCCTGCGTGCTCCCAGGGAGGGGGCAATTTCTTCAAGGGCGGCAGCTGTGAACTTACGAGCACCTGTAGTTGTGTGCTTAGTAGAAGCTGGATTTATCCAGGACACTACAGAGAGCTTTCCTGTGTTACTGTTTCCCATCAAAGCAAAGATGAGCTGTTTGTGTAGGTAATCAAAGGTACAGAAATTTCACAGCCAGGGGTATAGCTTTTATTTGTAGCTGGGGGCACATGAATGCAATGTCTTGTTGTGTAATGGAAGAGGTGGGAGGAGGCATGGGAGGTGCAGGGCTGCAGGACACAAGCTGGTGTAAACTAATACTTGCTTCCTTTATTCTTATTCAAGTCACTTATAAATCTTCTCCCATTTTATTCTGTCAGCATTTCTCAGCTCTTAATACTGTTTCCTCACAGAGTTGCTGTGGGAGTGGGTAGGCACTAATCTGCAGATAAGGGGTGGGGGGTCTAGTGAACTGTTGAAGCATTTGCTGCCCTGGGGGAAGGTAAAAAGTAACTCAGGTGAGAACAGCACCGCAGTAAGTACAGTCTTTTCCTTCTTTTCCTGATCCAAGTGCCTTTTAATCAACCCCTTTGTCCTTTCTTCCTGATTGTAGATAAGGGCCCAAGAAGAACATAGTTAACAGATACTTGAGTTTTACAGAAATACCTCTCCAACATGGTTCACATAGTCTGTCTCTTTCTTATGGGCAGAGATCTGTTAGTTATTTGGACTTAAGTTACAACAGAAAGGCTTAAGATGCTCTGTCATACGTACAGTACTGGTGGGTGCCTCAGTCAGGACTGGCTACGTTGATTGCACGAGTGATCGGGGAGGAATACTATTTATTTCAGTGGGGAATTAAATTGTAAAGGAAAAGAGAGGGAAAGCAGTCATGTGTCAGTATCCTACTGTTTTAATGTTAGATGTATCTTGGGAAACTTGTTCTGATTACTGACATCAAAATGTGGTTGGAGATCCTGTTATGCCGCCCCAGTGTTAAGAGATTTTGGATTTCAGACTACTTCTCTTTAGCAGTAAAGTCGAAAAAGCGTCTTTGCAAAGTGTATTACTTGCCTCATGGAGGGAAAAACCCAACAACAGCAGCTGAAAGCTTACGAATAGTCCTGTTGTAAGATTGCCTCCAGTGCTGTTTGATGCTGCGGTGGTGGAGCAGCTTACACTGCCCAGTGCTGAGGGTGCAGCTGCGCGCTGTTGGAGGCAGTGTCCCAGTGCTCCTGGGGGGACAGGGTGGTCCTCCGCACAAACGGGACACAGTAATTGCCCCTTGCTGTCAGGCCCAGCAAGATCAGGAAATGGGCACCAGAGGAATGCGGTGTGAAATAGCGGCATTTCTTTCCTTATCAGAGTGCCCCAAGCTGCGAGCAGGGGATCCCTGCCTTGAAGTGATTTAGCCCTTCACCCAGCAAAGTATCTAAGTGTGCTAAGAGAGAAAACAATCCCCCTGGAGTCACTTATAGGCCCTGTGCTTCAGTGCTTTGCTGGAGCGGGACCTGAGCTTGTGGCTGGCTGGTTGGGAAGTCCCGTGCAGGCCTCACGTAGAGGACTAACAACGTGAGCCATGTAAGTCCGTGGCGCTTAGGCTCCTAACGGTTTGAAGGATATGCTAATCCTTGCAGCGTTTTTTAAGTATTTTAATCAAATTGCTAATGGTTGAGGAATCGATGCAAAAACCACTGATGCAGAGATACAGCGCATGGCATGAAGTCATTCTTATAATTCTTTTCCTCCTGTTTATTTCCATAGCAAAGATATTTGCAGCAGTGACCGTTGCAAAATGAGTTCCTTTTGGTGTTGTGTGACTCCCTATGTCTCCCTGAAACTGGTTTTCCTGATGGTGAAATGTGAAGGACCAGACAGCGCCTACTAATCCCTTGACAGGCAGCCCAGCAGGGTCAGGCTGTGGTACCAGGGATGCTCTCCCACCAAGGTTTAGGATGGAACTGGCAGCCTATTAATTTGAGCAGGCTGCAGTCAGGTGCTACATCTGCCCTCTTCTACAGGAGCAACCTGTTCCTGTCTGCCACTCAAACTGACACAAGCTGTTTCCCAAGCAATTAATTCATTATAAAGTAATGAGTTTGTCTAGTTAGAGAGATATATGATGCTCTAAAGAGGGAGGAGGAAATTGCTAACAACAAAAAAAGATGACTGAAGCTCTAGTAAGATACAGTGGGGATATATTTGTTGCTTCTATTTTCACACCTGGATAAACAAAAAGACACATTGTTCCACAATAATTAAAAACTAGGTGTAGGTGATCTTTATAGATGACTATTTATAGAGCACCATTCTTTTGAAACAGATTTCCATGTATATTCTACTAATGCAATTAACATGAATATGGATTGGAATACTGATTTTTTTTTTTAACACAGGATGTTTTCCTAAGTTGTGTGTTTTTTGTTTACTTTTTTTTTTAAAAAAAAGTATAGATTTATTTCTCAAATATTCCTGGCAAAACATTTTTAACTTAGAATCTTTCAGCTGCCATGTTCTGGCATTCTGGTATTATCCTTTTTTTTTGTTGTACTCTTTACTTTTGCTTTGCTCTGATACTTTTCCTCCTTGTAAGGAAGCAAATATTTTGAAAAATGCATCTGAATTCTGTAAAAACGGATTTGCCAAAAATCTGAGAAAAACTTTATAAAACCAGGAAATAATTTTAAAACACTAGTCCAGGTGAAAATATTTCAAGCAACTCTAGTTATGGTTTTGAATTAAAGTTGTCCGCAGGCTGTATCAGAAAGATAAGGCTTCCGCAAAGAACCGGTTGTTTTAAGAATGAAAAAAGATCAGAGGACCTGTTTGGGTGCTAGGACCTCCCTTGTGGGAGCTGTGTTAGGCTTAGTGAATGGAGAAGCGATGGACAAGGGTGTGTACGGTGCCTGTTCTTCCAGGGAGGAAGGAGAAGAGAGGAATCATGTGGATTTGCTTACCGCAGTGAGGAGCTGTAAAAATCAGCTGGCTGAAACGCCAGCTCCTGTAAACTGATGTTACAGCTGAAGGTGCTAATTCACTCCGGCTGTGAATCTGTCCCAAAGAGGGATGGATGGTTTCAGTGTGGACCTTCTTAGAAGGTGTGTGAAATAAGTGACTGTGGGAGTGCAGTCAGTGTGTGATTAGGATGATTTTGAAGGTTTGTCACAGGCCAAGGTAAAACACTCAGTGGAAGATCACTGGAGTGGCGAAGCCCCTGGAGCAGATTTTTAGGGCGTGACCACTGGAGAACCTTATGGTAAATCCCTGGTGTTTTGCTGACCCATAATATGCTTCCTTCTGTCTACTTACAGGTCAGTTGCTGGCCCTGCTCCTCCCCTTTCTATCCCTGTTACATTTAATCAGCCCGAGTGTAGTTCACTGCTCCAGCTGTATTGATTCTTAGAGCAGATTTCATCAGAACCTAAACAAGGAAGCGTAGGCTGTTCCCCTCTTATTCTTTGACTGATGCTTTCTTTTAACCTACATGACAAAGTGATAGATTTACTTAGTTAACTTTCTGCAAAATCATTAATGCCACC
Source organism: Microhierax caerulescens (assembly GCA_035590215.1). Lineage (NCBI taxonomy): Eukaryota > Metazoa > Chordata > Aves > Falconiformes > Falconidae > Microhierax > Microhierax caerulescens. The sequence continues at coordinate 9,840,996 of JAVJGJ010000032.1, forward strand.
CTTACCGGTTGGCTACCCAAGTATTGGTTAAATAGCTGTCATGTGTTTGTTACCTAAGACACTGCAATACTGTATAATCAGACCATTAATTTTCTTTTGGGGCTGGTCCTATGGAGCGGGTATGAAATGCATAGCTAAGGGAGGAAAAAACGAGCATCCATTCTAGCAATCGGATTTTTCCTGGTTTAGCCTCAGATTAAAGGTTCAAATTGACAAAAGTTCACTTGGAAAAGCTGAAGTGCTAAAAAAAGATTCTTCTTGTCTTTTTTTGCCCCCATGTGATTAGTCTATAACAAAACAATGCCATCTCCTTGACCCCTCAAAGGGCCTGAGGTCAGTTGACCTGCTAAGTGACTGCTCACCGAAAGGAGGTTGTCTGGACTGATCCCTGATGTGCTCACTGAGTTTCATCTTCTCTTCTCCAGTCCCCATTGAATTCTGACATTTGACAAGTGCTCCTGTTAATGCTTAGCCAAAGCTTATCATCCCCAGAATCCCCAGAACGGGAGCCAAAGTCAGTCTTAAAACCTGGCATTCTGGAGAGTCCACCACCAGTCTCCATAGATATGTCATCATCATGGTTAAGAATGTATCTTCTTATTATCTGGCTTCTGTTGTCTTAGATTACAAAGGCTTTTACTACTCTGTGTTTTTCTATGTGAAAATCTTTACATAGCAGTGAAGACAATTCTTAAGTGTCATTTTGATAAACTAAACAATTGAAGTCTTTAAGATTCATTATGTAACATATTTTCCCCAGCTCTAAAAATATATTGGTCGATCTTTTTCTGTATTTTACCTCATTTTATCAACATTGCATTAAAAGTATGGAAAACAAAATGTTACCCAGCTTTACAGCCAGCCCACAAAATATATGGGCAAAGGTAAAAATCTGTTCTCTATTTCTCTTCACTCCTCACCTCTTTATGCAGTTAAGACTGTAGACTGGTTTTATCATAGTGGGAACTCATTTACTCCAATTCCTAAAATTCTTTCCAGTCTTGTGGAGATATAACATAGATAATTCTGTGTTAAAATGTGATCCATCTTTTTAGTGGATTTCATTTATCCAGATCCAACCTGTTGTCATTTATTTTATCTAATTTCGTTATTATCTTGTAATTGTTTTATGTCTGTCTATTAGTCTATTCTCTCCTGCCTACATTCAAAGGCATGATTTTAGAGTTTCTTCATAACTTCGACAACAGACAGCACTCGGTCTACTGCTGATCTGGTGAATATCCAGCCAGAATTCCCCATCTACTGCTAATCTGGTGAATATCTATCAAAAAATCCCCATTCCATGAGGATTCCTCAGCAGCAACTACTTCTTGAATGATGCCAATTACGGAATTATAAATTCATGCAATAGGCATGTCATTGATACTGATAAATAAAAAAAGTCAGAAGCCTTGTGCTGTGGCTTCAGTCGCCTAGTATCTGCATGATGTCCCAAGGTTTGCAGAACAGAGAATGTTTGTAAATTTCTGGCTGTGCCCTAGCCCTTTTGCCTGTGAAAGATGTCACACAAGGAGAAGCTCTAGTTTGCAATATAAATTTGATTGAAACTTAAAACAGTAAAATGAGCTTTAAGCTAATTAGCTGAGTGAGCAGTGATGGGTCTATAACAGCATAGGTATGAAACCTGCCCAGGACCCTGAAAAATGCCTCTGGAGCTAGTGTATGATGAACACTGTGTTGCTTGAGGGTAAACTAACTGTGGATAGGCGTTTTAACCTAAGGTTGGGTATGTCCGTGGGTTCTAGTCAGAGCTTAGACTGTAGCATATGCTGGCTCAGTCTAGTAACATTTTCAGCATTACATTGAATCTAAAAAACCCTCAAGGTATGTCAAATCCTTTCTGTCCCTGTCATGAGCAAACAACCGAAAAAATCACAAACAGATCCAGCTTCATTCCATTACTTCATTATTCATGTAAGCATCTCAGGCAGGGAAATCACGTAACAACATGCTTAACTGTGCACATGCACAACATCCTCTTGTATATGCGAAGATATTTAAACACAGATTAACAGCCTGTTTAGCAGGGCCCATGGTGGGAAGCAGCAAAGCCTGGCTGGCCAAACAGCTTGGTCATATTGAGATAGTCAGATTCCATTCTCAGACCAGCTAATTTTTTTTTGTGTGTAAAGTTTTTGCATTCGTGTTGATGAACATTGTACCAGAATTTCTCAGATAAGTTCTGGTTCATAACATTTGGTGCCCAGTTTGAGATTGCGTATACATTGACCAGGTGGTGGGAGAGATTTTTTGTACTTTTAAAATTGCTTTTTAACTTTTGCTTTGTGTGAAAATGGTCTGAAAATTTGTAAGCGAGAAGTGGTTTTGTACCAAAAAATACCCCTCTCTCTTCCCCTTCTCCCAAACATTTGGCTGCAAAATTTTCAGTTTCTGTGCCTTTGGTAGTAGATGTCTTCATCCTGACTCCTAGCACCTTATCCTTTAAGATTTAAGATACTGTACTAAAGAATCAGATTCAAAGCAAATTTTTGTTTTCTTCTGTACCTAAGCAGTCTGCACAAATACAAGTCTGATGCTGAACCTTTTTCTGAAGTGAACAATAGAGTTAGTTCCCACCCTTGTGAATAAAGGATGTACTCTATCTTAGCAATAGAGATCCTGGTTTCATTTGAGTGGTACAGGGCTGGCGCTTTTGTGCAGGTTAGATACAAGCCTTATTTCTTATGGCACTATAACCTTCTTGCCTATGGCATTTTATAGGAATCATAAAGTCAGAATAATACTGCCTTTGCTTTGTTAAAAACTTATTCATAAATGCAAAACATTGGGGTCCCTCACATCACAGGTGCAGTAAATAGGTGTACTGCCTTGCGAACAAGCTTTTCCTGCTTTGCTTCTCGCTTTTTCCTTCTGTTCCCTAAACAATGTTCAAATTCAAAAATTTCTATCATGTTTAGCATAGTGTACATAAAAAGTAAAGGATCTCCAAGGTCTGTGTGATGCTACAAGTGTAACTGCAACGGTCCCAAATGTACAGCATTCTTTTCCACTGTACTTGGGTTTTTATACTCTCATCAGTTCCGTAGCTCCACCTTCCATACAGGTTTCTCAGTGAAGCGCCTCCTGCCAGCTCTAGTTAGTGACTTACAAATGAGCATTTATTGCTGGTGTCTCTCTTGACTTTCGCCCTGTCTATGTGGTTGCCTATTAGCAAGTCAAAGATGTCATGTTACTACTTGGTGTTATCTTGTGGCTCTGCCAAGCTCTAATATGCACTTTCCCTTTCCAATATCAGCAAGGAGATTAGCTTTTAGTGGCGAGCACCAAGCTCCCATTTGAAGTGTCTGCTACAGTCTTTGTCCCTTTTTCTTGCCAGTGACTCCAGCACTCTTCCTTTTCTAACAGGTTTAGATTTCTGGTTTGGGACCTTGATAAATATCCTTTAAAATCATGTTTTGCTCATTGTGGAATGAAACCAGGAGAGCACATTGTGTCAGTGCTATGTACTTTGTACAGCTATTCCATCTACAGGTTCAGGTTTGTGTATTAATAAAAATTCTGAATGAGCTGGCCTACTCAGGCAGTGGAGCTGGGTGACGAGAGCAGATGCCTACCTTGGAAGGCGGCTCACATCTTTTAACCAGAACAAGCAGCAGCTACATTTCCTGGGAGAACTCCCGATACATTGTCCATGCTACCTTTATGATAGATGGTAAGGATTTATTTATCCGTAGTGAGTGAGATCTCATTTTTTATTAATCCAAATGAAAAAGGTATTTATTGCTTTCTGTAGAAAAATCTACTATTGTGTCTATCATGTTGCACATCAAGCAAGAATTTTTGCGTTCCAGTTACTGACAAAGAGCAGAGGGATGTTATATGAATCCTCTTGAGTTGCTAGTTTAACTCCTTTCAGCCTATTCTGGAATTTAGATGGAAAGTACGTGAGAACATTTCCCTAAATTCTGCTCCTTTGTTGTTAAAAAAAATATAAATAAAAACATGGAAAAAAATCAAAAGGTGCAAGGTGAGGTCAATCCTCATTTTACTGTACAGTTTGTTCCCTTTGGCAAAATTAATGTAAATACAGTAGTGCAGAATATGCAGTTCTACCCAAGAAAGGAGATTGTTGGAGTCTGTGCTCAAAATCTTAGAGCAAAAAAATTGGAAAAAGTCTGAACAGAGGTGCAGGGGTCTTATGTTGTTGTTGTTTGGATTTGTCTCTACAGATTGTAAATTGCAATATCGGGATATGCCCTGGGTATCTTTTTTTCCCCCAGAAGTCGTTCTGTGCAGACATTAGACGCGTGTATTTTTTTGATACGTGAAGTGGAATCTCTAGTAGCTTTCCATTATGGAGATTATAGAAGTTTTATCTGAGTGTTTTACTTGGCTTTGAGCATCAGTGCTCTTGAAAAGCGGTATTTCAGTGGACAGGACTGTGACTTGGAACATTTCAGCTGCTTTTATTTTAAGCTCTCATGGTAATTATTGCTTTGTATTATTATCTTATTATCTGGCAATTTATCATTTCATATGCAAGGTGTTTTTGTGACCAGGTCTGATGCTGAAACAGAACTAGGAGAAAGTACAAAGAATGTTGCTTCAAAACAAATCTTATTTCATGGTCATATATATATGTAAGACCCTTCCAGAACTTAATGCAATATTTTCCTCTGATGTCAAGTTTTCAGTCAGCTGTGTGCATTATACAATTCCTTTTGGACACAGTAACATATTTCTTATTTTAAGAATTATTTTTTTTTTCAGATACCAAACCCCCATTTTAATTTTTACTTTTGATAGTGCCTAGAGGCTAAATTCAGAATTGGGCTTTTGTGTGCTACAGTACAGAGCCATATTATGAAATGATGGATTCTGCTTCAAAGGATTAACAGTACTGAGGGGAAGATGGGAATTTCAGTTAATCTCAGACGTAGGGAGAAGTGCTATTTTAAAGGTTTCTGAACCATTTCAGCTTTTAATGTCCCAGTATTACCTGTCTTATCAGTGATAAATGGTTAGCACTTCATATTTTTGCAAAAGGACTTACAGACCTTGCCTTATTCATTTGTATTTTTCAAATGATGGATTATGATATGAGTCCTTCAATGTTTGGTGCTAGAACAAACACTGAATCAAACCTTTCTTTTTTAATAGAGAGAGATATGCTGAAGCTAAGAACAAGAGCACTACATAAGCCATTGGCAGGAAACTTTTTCACTATTTAATACTTTGGAGTTATGCTTCTTATGCAGAAAAGTCTCACCGACCTCAGGGGGACAAAATTGCTTATGGGAATAAGTTCACTTTGTTTCTGTGTGTGTGTGTGTTGGTGTAAAAAAAGGATGATCTTCTGAAAATACTGAAAGGGTTCATACACTGACCCCCCTAAACCAGCAGCATTCTGGGCATTCTTGGTAGTGAACATTAGGCACAAGCCCAAATTGCTGACGTAGACTTAAAATAGAAACTTTTCCTGAATAATAGGAAAAGTAAAAAAAAAAACCACCCACGTGATAAAGTGTAATTTAAATCATTAGAATACATTGTGGAAAGTATTTATAATTGACTTCTGAGGTGCTGCCAGCTCTGTGCTAATTGGACAACCTTACTTCTCCTGTAAATAGACAGATGGATGCCACACTTATCAAATGCCAGTTCTTATTGGTAGTAGCTGGTGTGTCAATCAATATTTGCCTAGCTGAGAATAGAATTTGAAATACCAATGCACAGTTCAGCCATATAAACATCTGTATCACAGTCCTGTTGGCAGAAAGTTTGTTATAAACTGTATTTTCTAAAACTAAATTGTAAATATTTCATTCAAAGTGTCATTTTACTTGTCTTTAAATCAGTGCAAAACGGGAAAAGAAAATAACTAAGCTATGAATGATGACTTTGACATCTTAGCAGAAAGTGTTTTTGCAAAATTATGGTGTTAAACTGCTGCTAAGCCAAGCGTTAGCCGGGTGGCATGTGTGATCCTGCTCCCCAGCGACTGGAGGTAGTAGTGTTCACAGAACTCCTGTTCTGCCAAGTAGAGTGCTAAAAGATGTTGTGTATCAAACCCTGCTTAGCAGTTCTCAAAGCTGACTCTAATTTCTAGTGCTATTCATAGCAAGTCAGATGTCTCATACTGACAAATTCCACAAGGATGAGGAGTCTCGCAACTCTTTGTTAAATATTTTGTCAAGGAAAATTGTCAGAAAGAGATATCAGATGCTACAAAATGAGTGCCTGCTTCCAAAGAGTAAGTATGAAAGAAAAATAGGATAGTGTATACACATTATACCCTATATTAAGCAAAAAAAGAGATAAAAATGAGTTTTTAAGCTGAATCAAAATATATAGGATAAGCTGGGCATTTGTTCGCTGTTAGTAACATTCGACCACAAATAAAGAAGAAATACCATATTCTAAAAACATTCAAGGAATCAACATTGACATAAAGATCTAATCATATATTATCTATTCCCTAAGTGTATTCTTTTAAAATTATTTCAGCTTCCATCATTTTTGACATTAGCCAGAAAAATCTCAGACATAACTGCTGCTTGAGTGATATTCGCTGCAGAGAGGGCTAAATTGAACCATGTGCACTCAATGAAATCTGAAGTTAAAGCCTAAGTGAAAGCTGAGGGATGCCTAGACTGACCTGCTGAGGGTTGAGGGCTGAATATGCTCTAGGGAATAGTGTTATATCACCATAGAAGTGTTTATGTGACAGGTTAAATGATAATATTTTAGTAGTACCTATTGTATTACATATTATTGCTGTGAGTCAGAATTAAATTATTTCTCTTTAAAAAAAAATTGTAAGTTTCTTTTTGTAAAGGTTAAAATGATACTTGGAGATGAGAAACTTGTTGGATTTTGTAGTAGGTGATCAGATACAGGAATGTTTTATTTGTTCTGCATATCAGTGGTCAAGTTTAGACATTAAGAAAAACTTTTTTTTGTTGTTTTTTTTCAAGAAATTAGTGATTTATTCAGACCTAAGTATAAGAGAGCATTGAAAAACCATGCAGCAAGGTCTCTTCGTTCCTCACTCTGTGCATTTCCTCTACACACAAAGCAATGGTCTTCTGCATGAGGAGTTAATGGCCATTAATGATGGCCTCTCGGCAAGACCATATTTTTATATAACTGAGATGAACTGGGGTCAGATTCAGTGGTAATCAGCACTGGCAAAGGAAAGACATCATTATGAGAAATAAGGTCAAATTACTTAGTGAACTGCATTGAAAGAAGTCGGTTTTTGGAACCAGAAATAACTGTAGTCTTGTGGATCTTATTTGCATCTTGATCATGAAAAACAGAAAATAACCCCTCCACCTTCTGGAATGTTATACCTGAATGTGATTCTGGTTCTTCTTAGATGTGCATAAGATGCTGAGACTCAGAATTCTTTTTTTAAAACAAAAACCAACACCCACCCCCCAAAAAAACCCCCCAAAACCCCAACAACAAAAACCAACAACAAAAAAAACCAAAAAACCCACCACCAAAAAAAACCCACAAACCAAAACAACAAACAAACCCAACTCATGTTTGAGTGTGAATTCAGGTAGGCTGGTCAAAAAAAGGCATATTCAGATTTGGAACTATTTGTGGATGTGTAAATGTCTATTGCCAAGTTGTGTATTTGGATAGCTTGTTGAATCGCAAAAGGTCTTTTTTACAGAAGATCCAGTACCATATGGTTATGCAGTCATCTCCTCTTCGGTGCCCCATTGCAGTTGCTTTATGATCAAAACACAGATGTCCTTGGGTCTTGGGAATTATGTCAAGTCCCTGCAGATGCTGCATTGTGGTATGTAAGAGCTGGGGGGAGAACCCTCACTGACAGCTGAGAAGAGAAACCCTTCCTTGTCTCACCATGTTTCCTCTCCTGCCTGTGATTCCTGTGGAGACAATGCAGAGTAGAGTGGGGCGATGCTTCTGGGACACCTGAGATTGAGGAGTTTCTTAGAGGAAAGTCACAGAAAAGCTTGCCAAGGGTTAGTGATCTTTTTCTGTTGGAATTCCCTGTGGGTCATAAGCTGAGCAACATGCTATTGGCCAGATGGACTGTTAGTGGAACTCAAAACATCCAGCATAGGTGCTTTACTTCTCTGTGTAGTCTGGATGAAAAGTTAAATAGCAAAACAAGTTTTGTTGTTTTGTGAGTGTGTGTCCCCGGACCTAGTATACAAAGTTAAACTGCTGGAAACGCCCCCCAAAAGATGTGCTGTGGCCCTTTCCAGGGATTTTCTCTTGCGAAGGTTTCACAACCTGGTGCTCTGCATTGCACTAAGGTTGTTGGCAAACAGCTGCTCTGGTTGGAGAATGTACAGCTTCCTCCTCTTCTTGGTTCTTTCTCATAACTCTCCTGGCGGAAGAAAAAGTGCAAGCATTTTTGAATTATCTTTGAGGACAGTGGAGAGGGATTGAAGGAATGAGTTTGGCTTAGCTTGAAGCCTCTTTGGCAGCAGGAGCAGAGGCCCCATCTCTGGGGCTTGGGAAGCCTGTAATGTCTGGAGGGTGGGTCATGTCAGGCATGTTTGAAAGACGGTGCCTTGAGTGGCATACTTGGATATGGAGAAGTGTTTCCCTGCTGTCTTGGGCACCTTAACCCCCAGGGGCTTGAGCAAATATTTTTGCTTACACCCTCCCCCGGCACATAGCCCATTTCACAGAGGTATCTTTTCTGGGGTGTAGATCAGGCTCCTAGTTCATCCTCTGCAGGATTTTCAGCTCCTCTCATGCTCCAAGTTAAAGTGTGCTCTGGAACAGTGTTCCCACATCTGCTCTTCTGTTTTCATACAGTTCTGAAGCATCCTTCAGGCTGCACTAGCAAGGGAAGTAGAGGATGTGAGTGTACACGCTCCCAGGAAAAGCAGAGAACCAACATTTCACAAAATAGAGAGACTATCTGATTATTGGGTGAAAGGAGAATATAATTTTCTGAAGCAGAAGCTGAGCAATTACACGCCAACACTTAGAGGGCTGGAAGAAAGGGCAAGGCGAGAAAATAATGTGAAAGACTTGACAGGAGCAAAATTAGGTGCTGACATGTCTCCAGTTTGCAAATGCCTGTGGCACCTGGCTGTTGACACAGACACTCACAGAAATCTTTAAGCACAAATTCTTCCTCCAGTGAATCTTTATATCTCTGCAAAATAGGTAATATTTTGTGCTTATGGGATTTACAGCATTTCCTTTTCGGAAGGCCTTTAATAACTGCCTCTTCCATACCCATAGGAAACATCAAGAATTATTTATTAAAGTCTAGGAAATGCTAAGGTATGTGGCTGCGAGCCTTAAATATTTGTATTTATTATTATTTACCTAGCCACAATGTTCAAGTACAATGTAACCAAGAAGCTGCAGAATAAGGCGGCACTGGAGTCCCTGAGATCAATTTACTCGTGCAAGCAGAATACGTCCCTGGGCAAAGGGACACTGATTCCTGACCAGCAATTTAATCCCAATTTTAAGGGATGCAGGTAGGAACTAAGGGAAACTTAGCCCATGTAGAAAGGAAGGAATTTATCCCTCGGCAGCAGTTAAGTACGCTACGCCAAATATTGCATTTTGTGAAATCCAGTCTTTACAAACCAATTGCAAATTGTAATCTTTGAGCATAAATGTTTTTCAGTGCTGTCTAGCCACAGAAAACAACACAAGCCTCTCCCATAAAAATTAAGTGTAACCTTTTGGTTTTAAGTATAACCATTTAAAAATCATGAAGTACAACTTGTAATTAAGCAGTTAAACTGCAAAGTGGAAGTAATTACCTAATACAAGAAATAATAAAAAAAAAAGAAACAACTGTGGAAAGAAACAAGACATTAACTAACTGTGAATACATTTAAGATGGAAACTAATTGAAAGCTGCTTTGTTGTGGGAGAAATGTCATTTTGAACCAGCTTCTCAACAGAACTGCAGGGGCAGCCAGCCTTCATTTTTTTTTTTTTTTTAAAGCTTGCCAAGATTATGACTCAAATAACTTGGCTTGCCCAAAATAGCAGAGGAATGGTCTCTTATCTGTTAGAGGTCCTTGTCAAGCCTATAGTCTATGCATTTTGTTTTTTTCCCAAGTTCTTAACACCAATAGAAGACTAGAAGAATGATACAGAATTACACGTGCTAAATAGAGCATTTAGACTGGGCTCTACTAACTAGGTTTCTTTACAAAACTTATTAATGTCATAATGCTTTCAAGAGATTAAATGTCTCCTTTTCTTGTAGAACAATACTTATTTAGTCAGATCTATTCTGCGCTTACTGTATTGTATTTTCCTTTTTCACATCTGAAGAGAATAAATCCTTTCCCTTTGTTCTCCCATGCACAAAGCTTTCAAAAACAGAAAGAAAAGAGTACCATCAGAAAATGAAATAGAGTTCACCTTCAAAGTACTGCATGCGACTGGAAATAAAATAATTCCATTTCATGGAGTGATAGATTTTCAATGCTTTTTCTATCTTCAGATTTACTGCCATGTCAGAAAAGTAACTTGAAATCTATAGCAAGGAAAAGGAGGGGAAGATATTTGTACTCCCTTCCTGAATGTAATATCACCAAATACCTCGAGTTTCTAGATTATTGGTTCATTGGATGCAGCAGAGATTTCTTTTGACTTTTGCCTTTTTGCATTTCAGAAAGCCTGAGTCAGCAAAACCTCCTCTCCAACCACACAAATGCAAATGTTATCAGTTTAGATGAGCTCCTTGGCCTTTAAACATAACCAGCACGACAGAGCCTGAGTTTTTCTGAAATACAAATACATGGGTTTGAATCACTGAGTGTAATACATATTGCACCACTTTGGAAACATTCTGGGCTAGATAAAAAATAGAAGAGAAATCCTCTTTCATTTTCACTTCCATGGAGTTTGGTGAGATAACTAAATTTATCAGAGGAACTGAGAGGACAGTGTTATCCATTCTGCTTGACATCTTTCAAACTGCAATTAAAGAACTGAGTGTCATCCTGATACAAAATATTAAACCACACTTGCCTCAGGTCTTACCTGAACTTATACTAGAAAGAATACATTTTGCAAGATCTGAGAACCTCGGGTGCAAAAAGGTGCAGTATGAAGATCTTCCGTGTGATTTTTGAAAGGCTTATTTGATCTGCAAATCTGTCTAGAAGTGTGATTCATGCTTGAATGGAAGTTTCACCAATTGCATGTAAAACTCAGTGAAGTCTCTGGAAGCTAAATGCATGCAATGATTCCATTTCCTACTTCTAGTGCCTCCCATCCTGCATAATTCTTATGTAGGTTGACAAGAGGCTTCAACAGTTTGCTGAAACTTTAGGTGCCGAGGCTGGTGAAAGGTGATTGAGACTTATAACTTTCTAGAGGCACCTGATTACCTTTGTGGATGTGACAAGTAAGCAAAGTTTGTGTATCCAGCTCTATTCTGTTTGTTGCTGGTTCTCTTCCATTCCTTTCATTGCAGCTGCAAACCCAGCAGTCCATTATCCCATGGCATTCACCCTCCCCTGGAGCAAAGTCTTCCAGAGAGCAGGGCTGGTGGTGCAGCCAAGGTGCTGCTGGTTTGAGAGTGGGTTTAAACTGCATGATGCAGCACGGTCCAGAGGCACCCAAGGCAGCTCTTGCCACAAGAATGTGGTAGCTGGTTTAGTGTAGTATTTCTGACATAAGCACTCTCAGCCTCAGGTAGAGAGCTGCACCAGAAGCTAACAGTGATAACTAGATAAGGAAAACTCATAGACGCTGAAGGCGGCCAGCAGGGAATAAGGCTCATCCAAAAAATACCTTGAGGACTTGGGTAAGGCTTGAGTGATACAACAACCTTGAATAGGACAGCTGTACTGGACTATAGGAGTTGACTGAAAATTTGAAGGCAACACAAAAGTCTTTAAATATACCAAAAATCACTGTAGGAATGATACTGATAGTATGGAACCCTTACATCTTCATGTCTTGAAATATACCAAAATCACTGTAGGAATGATACTGATGGTATGGAACCCATACATCTTCATATCTCCTTGAAGGGATTAGATGTGTTTCCTTCCATGAAAAAAAAAGGAGAGAGAGAGAGAAGTTGTTTTCTAAATTTTCAGGGACTGTGAGTTGCTCTTCATTGAGTCAGAAATTCCAGCTTCAGCTTTGCTCTTTAGTAATTGGGCTAATACTATATGTGAATTCAGGAAATAAATGGTATGAACAAATAACATAAAAATAATATTCCAAGACATTCTTCATAAATATTAGCAGAAATAGGAAAGAAAGCATCTGTATAACATTTGCTTACAAATTCTGTTCACACACAGAGAGAGATGTACACATACATGCTATAGCTGATCTGTCTAAAGATATTGTCTGTGACTATGTGTATTTCCTCAGAATTTCATAGCAAGATAATTCAGCTAGAAATTATTCTTGGCACGCATGTGCCTAAACCTGTAAATTCAATACAATACAGTAAATATCTGCATTTTTACCAGTCTGTGAAACTAGAGTTTGCTGTGAGTTGGCCCATGGTCTGGGGCACGTAATAATATATGGAAGGGCTCTGGTATGTCAGCGCGCTGTGTTACAGAAGTTGCTCAATAAATTTCTCTAATCCCCAGTTACAATGCAGAGTACTTGTGGTGGGAACAATTGCAGCTATTTGGTATTATTCAGCTGCTCTTCCCGGTGTTCATAAACAAATAACATCGTGGCATCCCGATAAGCACAACCCGTGTGTGCTGCAGCTACGAAACTGAGAGAAAGACTGAGATGCAGGTTCTCCTGTACACCTGGGCACCTTGAGTAGGATTATTCTGACTTAACATCCATACAGGTGTTGACAAGGTGTGAGAGGTACAGTGTACAGCCAGACCATGCTGATTGTCTAATAATGGAGAGTTCCCTTTGCTGGAGCTTTCATTTGTCTGTGGTTTGTGTGTCTGTCCCTATGGGGCATGGGGTGGAGAGTGCCACTGGGATACTGTGCTCTCAGGTGGGAGATCCTTGTGGTGCGGTGCCCTATCATGTCATGCTCCTTGCTGTGAAGCAACACGGTGGTTTTCTACTGCTCCTACATGCTTAAGCCAGGCATGGCTTCTTTGTATGTTAAAAGTTTACGTAGACTTGTGTTTTGGCCTGTGGGATCAAGACGGTTGAATGAAGACTAGGTAATGTGCTACGCACACATGGTGTACAGCCGTTGCAGCACGGGAGAGGGCCTTTTGCATTTATCTTAGAGTTGAGGTGTTGGACATGGCAAATCTGGCCTGGGGTGAGAGAATTCTTGTTGGTCTGTTTGGGTTCTGTTCTTACACCGGGCAGCTGTGGTTGTAGGTCGTCATAAAAATGAACAGACAAATTGGGAGAGCGCTATTATAATCTGCAAAAGAGAACTGAATATGAAGTATTCTTCCACCAGTGGAGGAATCACTAGCAGAGATGGTGATTAGTACAGCAAATTCAAATTAAGTTAACACAATTATAGTATAATATAAAAAAGAGCAGAGAAGTGATTCTCATTCACTTGGCAACAGTGAACTGGCCTGTGTACTGAATCCTTGACAGAAATACTGATTTTTAGAAGCATGTTTTTTCAGAGAAATGATTAAAACAGGTAGATACTAGTTAATGAGACTGAAGAGTTAGAAATTATAATTGTCAGAGAGGAAGGAGTCTAGGGAAAAAACCCTACACCTTCAGTCTAGAGAGTTGAAATTGGATAATGTCTACGAATGCATAAAGAGTTGAGTAGTTGCCTATTATTTTCATTAGTTGGTGAGAACTGAGGAATTACTGGATTTAAACTACAGCATGGAAAATTTTATCAAGGCAAACTTTAATAGGACAGCAGATGAAGTCCCTAGGATTGCAGTCATTGCAAATACCTAAGGCTAGAGGTAACACTCAGCTGTCCTGGTGTATAAGGGTCTTGTCCTTGTTGATAAATATCAATGGTTAGGGAGTTTTAGTGTAATCGCTATGCAGAAAGACTGTGCTGCTCCTTCCTATTTTCTTGTCTGGTAGTTGACAGCCTTACCTCTTACCTGGATCTCTTAATCCACTTTTTATTCTCCCTCTAGAACAATACTGAGAGAATATTTATGATTCCCCAAAACACAATTGGGAGTGCCTTTTACATGGGCTACATAAGGAATATGGGAAAGTGGTTTTTTTTTTTGTGTTCTGTTTATTTCCTGAATACTTCAGAAAAGGCACAAGCCATAAATCTGAATTAATATTGTTATGATGTTTCAGTAGGTGACACACACATACTTAGGTGGTTTAGGTTGGCATTGTTGCATCTGGCCCAGAGCGATCACAGATCGGTGCTCCCCACAGATACTGCACCTTCTGTACCTTCCACAAAATTTATCAGTGAGCAATAATCTCCTGGTAAGCAAGTTTATCAGTGAGCAATAATCTCCTGGTAAGCCTGTGAAGGACAATCGTGCTGAATGAGAATTAGAGATGGAAAAATAAGATAGCTGTCCTTTAGTGATTCAGGTTTTTTTTTCCTTACTGAATATTTTCTAGAGTTCTCTCTCCATGTAATCTTTAATTAACTGAAGCAAAGAAGCTTCCACTTTTTCCCTTGGGAGTTCCTAGAGGCCAGGAGACCTTTGCTGTCAAGGAATTGTTGCAGTCTCTGGGCAAGAATCTCTTTTCAGCTGTACTAATGCAACACCTCATTAATTTGAGAGAAAGGGGCACCTACCTAGCTAAGTGCAGGGCTGGTCTTCCAGCTTTTGCTTTGCCCTTGTTTTTTGTGTAGTTTTTTTTTCTTTTTCTTCTATAATTGATAAAGACTTTCTCTCACTCCTCAGTCCCTGTAGCTAGCCATTTCTCATTCTGTTTTGCTGCCTTTACCTTTTTTTCTGTCAGCTTTAACTTGTCTTCTGCAGTCTTCATTGGTTCGCTCCTTTCATCTCCATTTCCATTAGGTCTTTGCTGTCCTAACGGACTCATGTATTTCACTTCTAATTGATTGCGTTTTTCTGTGCCAGTGAGACTATAGCCTGTTATGCATTAATTAATGTCTTGCAAGATTCTTCGAGCTGCATCAACAGAGATTCTAAATGTTTCTTCTTGTCATAGCTGCATCAGGTTTTTACATCATTATTTTAATAAATTTTTTCCATTTGAAATGTCTGTTTGAGGGTCTCTGGGATCATTCCATGGAGCACAAAATTCAAGTGGCTGCATTAGTCATGCCAATATCTTGGGTTGGTAGAGCCCTGTTGTATTAAGCACTCCCTGTAAAGCATTATCCCCTTCCTAGGAATCTGTAAGAGCTTGCATTTTCATTTTTTTTAAAAATCAAATTAGCTTTTTATACTACTTGTTCTAGATGAAAGCCTAGAAGATGTGTTGCATGTGGAGTCCAATCCCAGAAGGCAGAAAAGGACTGAAAACATGTCATTTTTAAATGCCATGTTTCTGCAGTGAACTTGGGCTTTTTGGTCTGCCTAATGTTTTTTGGATGTTGGTAATTGCCTTTGATCAACAGCCTTGATGCTTCATGCCCCCAGCTTGAGACACAAATAGCTCTGTTGGCATAGGACTTTAGGAGCTAAGGAACTGTCGATCTGATGGTGCACGGCATTAAGTGAAATTATAAACCTTTGTGTAAGCAAGACCTGCACAGTATTCTAAGCTGTAGATAGCTCTTGCTCTGAACTCATGCTTTCCTGCTTCTGAACACCACTGGTAAAGGGCATATTGATAAAGTGACTAAAAAATTTAAGTATTGTATAAATTCTAGTGTTCTTACGATCTAAACATTGTTATGGAAAACTGACAGTGCTTTTAAATCTGTGCCAGTACATACCACAATAGGAAAAACTTATCGTCACTTAAATGATCGATAGAATTTCCTGAGTAGGAATTTTTCATTTATAACATGAGCAGTAAGAACAAGAGAAGAAAATTCAGAATCTCCTTGTATCTCCAGAGAAGCATAAGTCATCTCACAAAATTATAATATCCTTAGGGTCCTTTTGAGTATTAGAACTCAGGGTTTTGTTCTTAGGGCTGATTTGACCTGGGCAAGAGCAGCTCACCCTGGCAAGATTTTTTTCTTAATCACTCTTCTTTCAGGCTAAGAGCATAAAGAACTGCTTGAAGACATTAAAAAGAAAAAAAAGAGGGAAAAGTGTCATCAGTTTTAGGTTCAGGTAATTGACAGTGCTCTACTCAATTGTCTGATTTGTGTTGTTATTATTCATGAATCTCACAAGAAGAAATGAAAAAAAAAATCCAGTGGATCTTTTTTTTTTTTGAGGGAGCACTTTATATTTTACTTTTTTATTATGGGAAAATAACTCTAGATATTGAAGAGCTAACGATTTGTTGCATTTGGGAGTTGTTAATGGATTTCTGTCTTTGATTTCACCCTTATGATGAGAATTGTGGATGGGTTAACTAGTTAACCTCTACAAATTCTAGTTTTGTCATGCAGCTATATGATATTACCTCTAGAAGAAAGAGTTATGTCACAGATGAGTGCCCCTCAGCTTAATTAATATATGTTAAATGAGCCTCCCCATAAAAAGGAAATCACAGGGAACATGCAAAGGCATTGTTTTAGAAAGTTTGCAAGCGTCTGGAACAATTTTGTAGCTTTGTAAGTCTTCAAGGTCACGTGAGAGAGCTTGAGGCTTAAGAAAGTTGGAGGGAACAGCTGCAGTTTTTGAAAACAGTAAAAGCAAACTTGAAACGTAGTTTTATCAAAGCTTGGCTCTTTCCCTATCACAGGCAGTAGACACCACTAATCTCTTCCTTTTGTTTAAACAGATGCTATTTGCTTGGCAAGTAGCTGAATTTTAAATGCACAAAATTGTTATACAGAGGGAGAAATCTTGACTGGAGGTTAGAAACAGAAGGTTAGGCTCAAGAAAATTTCAAGAGAAAATCTTATTTTCTCTAACAAGCTGTGTGAAGTACCATTCCCCCCACGTTGGAAAATATACATTTTGGTATTTTTGAAAATAAAAAAGGTTGGTGGTTGGGTTTTTTTTGTGTGGTTTTTTTTTTTAAGTGGCCAAATATGATGATGATATTAGGTAATAGTTGAACCCTGTAGATAGATTTTTGTTTGACGAAGTGTATTTGATATTATTCAAAGAGGAGGAGGGATAATGAATTCTGCCTTGGTCTGCCTTTGGTGTAGCATTATGCAGTGCCTTTTTAACAGTATAGATCCTTCTTACTCAGCTAAGCAGCTCCCAAGCTAAGTCAGATTGATCAGCATTCAGTGGCAGGGAGACACAGGCTTTTTGGGTCATTAATTGTCTACAGCAAATTCAGGCTCGGTTGTTTTTCTTCATTTTATGAGGGTGGATGGGAAAACTTTTCTTCCTACATGAAGAGTGGCTATTCTTGAGATGGATCTCAGACACCATCCACAGTTTTCTCGTAAGTCAACCAAAGCATGTGAGCAGGGAGGTGGAATGAAAATGGTATGGAGCCCTGATTCAGCACAAAGCTTCTGGACAATTCTTTTCATGGCTTATGCAAGAAAAAAAAAAAGAAGGAAGTTTGCTTTGTATTGCACATGGAATGATTAATCAGTTCCCAGTAGCTGTTTGATAACTTATCAATAGCTGCTATTTTTGAAGTCAACAGTGACCTGGCCTAAAAGCTGGTTCCACCTAAGTGCCCAATTCTTTGAGCACACGAAACACGTGTGGCTGAATATGATGTGGAAGTATGGGTTCCACCTGATCTGCTCAGCTCAGGAAGATGGTAGCTTTCAGGGCTGAGGAATAAGGTTTCCTGCTAGCGTGGTGTTTTGCCTCTAACTAGCCCATCAACTTCTCAGATCTAAACGCCACAGATGGTACCTTCAGCAACACCGTACCTCTTTAGCACCGTGCTGAGTCTTTGGTTCAGTAGGGGGTCTGGCAATGAGTTCTGCAGTGCCCTACCTTTTTTCTTTTCTCCAGATACTTTCATTTCTGTCAAGACTTAACATATTGTCAGTTATGGCTACTGAGATCACTAACGGAAGTGATTCAGTGACACCCTCAATTTTGAATCCGATTTCTCTTTAGTACTTTGTTAACAGAAAGCAAAGAAAAAACTCTAAACCCCAATTCCCTCTGTTCTTATCTTGACTCTGTATCCTGTACTTCCCCAAGATGAGTTCTTTTCACTCCCTGCTTTCTTCTGCTCTTCCCATAGGTAGACAGCTGCTAACACATTTCAAGAAGAGAGATGTATGTGATGGAGTTGGGGAAGGTTAGCAGTAGTAAGGCAGTGCAATTTAATTCTTAAATCTGCTCTTGCTGTGCCGATATTTTGTCCCTGGCACAAGTCCACCTGTACAGCAGAATGTTAATTTTTCCTTGACTGACTCTAATTTGGCAGAGGCCACAGCAAAGAAATGGATCCCTTGTTCTGCTTCTGACATTTCTAGGACGTTGTACCCAGTGATGGCAGCATGGGGGTGGGATGGGAGAGGCCTAACACTTTTGAAATGATTTGTCTTCTGTTACCGGAGATAATTTTTGAGAATTGATTTAGTACTTCTCTCTGTTGTGTTTATGGGGTTCTTCCTCAAGCTCTCAGTGAAAGCTTGCTTTCAGATCTTTCATTCTTAGGGATAGAAGTATTTCACTGTGGTGTTTTGAATGTTTATTAATGCTAGTGTTATTTCAGTGCAAGTGCTTAGTTTTCCTTTTGTAAGATTAAATACCAGGTGTAATTTATAGGAAAATCAAAGTGAGACTCAGACTTTCACTGTCGCTAGTTATCCGTTCCTTTTGGTGCTGTACAATGTATTTCACAATGAAAAGGAACCTAAAACTATTCCTTCATGTGCTATGCTTCCTTAAGTTTTATTAGACACTGTACTCGGCATAGTCCTTGGATAAAACCTTAGAGTTCGTTTCCTTTTGTCTTTTTCTAAGGACAGGTTGTCATTTATGACTTCTGTATCTCCTGCTGTTTATTGATAAATTATTTTTGTAGTGTGTTTTCACAATCAGCATCAGATGTGCTACTCTAAGACAAAATTGTGTAAATATTTCTGTTTGTCAGTGTGTGAATTTACTGAAGTGAAACTCAGCAACAGGAGACACTTGTGTCAATATTCCTTCATTTCCTTTCTCTATTTTTGAGTTTCAATATGATGCAGTAATTTTTCCTATATTGGAATAACTTAAGCTCCACTTGAACAAGAATTAACTAGGAGGAAGTGTGGTTATGTATTGACCTTCTCCTAGCAAAGGTCTGGGTTGCCTCCGGGAAGAACAGGTATTGATAAAGCTGCATTTCTAACAAACGATGCCATGAAGGTGATGTTAGAACCTGCTTTTGTTTACTGGGGATACCTCTTGATACTGTTCTGATTTGCTCTGTAACCCGTCGCTGGCAGCATTGTGGTTTTAGACAGCCCTGAAGGATCTGACTCTGCTTTATGGATCCTTGCACCCCTGTGAGCTTTGGTATCCAGTTGGGTGTTTCTTACCTGAGTTGAATTTTCCCCATTTAGTTCCTGAGCATTGCTAGGTTGTGTTTTGGTTTTTTTTTTGTTTTGTTTTTTTTTTTTAAAGCTGTGAGTAAATTTGCTATTCCTGTTTTTAAAATAGCCCTTGATACTAGTTTACTAAAATTGTGCCTTGGTAGTAGTTTCCTTAAATTGCTGACCAGTCTGTCAAGGGCTCCATATTCATTCTTAATATTTTAAGGACAATACAAATTGCTATCACATCACTGGTACCTTTTCCATCTTGAGCAATCATATCCTTTCCCAGTTTGTAGTCACAGTCTTTCTTGTGCAGAGCTTCTGAAATGTATCCTAAAAAACCTCAACAGAATGCAAGTAAAATAAATCGTACTATTTAATATTATAAAGTAATAATATTATATAGCATATAATAGTAAAATAACAATATTATAGAAAAGTGATATTTGACTTTCATATAAAGAAAATTAAGACTCTCCAGGATCTGATTTTTATTTAGATTTTCTGTCAAAAGTACTCGTGAATTATTTGCTTATGGTTAAAGAAAGCCTCAGGAGTCTGTCCTAAGGTTCACTTTCTCTCTGAACTGCATGCTAAAGATCGTTCTTGGTTATTGCAGGCTTCTGGAAGAAATTCAGTCTCCTAATTCCTGCAAAACCAGCTCTCTGATGTGGGGTTAGGGACAATGCTCTCTGTTATTCTTTGAACACATGTAGCTGGATACCTCTGTGTGCCACAGTCCTTCAGCTTCAGAGGTTACTTGGCCCATACGTAGCAGTCCAATGACCGTTTTAAGATATGCCTCTGCCTTGGGCCTCCTTGTCTTCACAGAAGACTGTTGCACTTGGGCTGGGTTCTTCAAATACTAGACAGAAAGAGGCTGGAGGACTTTAAGAGCTGGCTGAGGATGACATGGTACAAATGCAAACTTTTGGGCCCCTCACTGTGGGGGGGATGCTGAGGGGCTGGAGCGTGTCCAGAGACGGGCAGGGGTCTGGGGACGGGGCTGGAGCACCAGGCTCACGAGGGGCGGCNNNCCTGGGGGTGTCTGGCCTGGAGAGGAGGCGGCTCAGGGGGGACCTTATCGCTCCCTGCAGCTCCCTGGCAGGGGGCTTGTGGGCAGGGAGGGTCGGTCCCTTCTCCCAGGTAGCATGCAATAGTGATACAAGAATTATTTACTTCAAAAAAAGAAAGAAAAAATAGTAGTACATAAATACCTACGATGAAAAACAAGACAGAATTTGAAAAACAGAGGATGTTAGTTAATCCTTACAGTAAACAAAACATGGCCTTGGGAGAAGGAATAAACACCCTAAATACATCAAGAAATAACAAGATAAGCTCAAGGAAAACCAAATGGTTAATGAGGCCAAACAGAAAATTACTGGAACTATGTGTGAAGTATCCTAATTAGCATACTGAAAGATCCACCCTTGAGCAAAGCAAGCCCCCTACTAACAAAGCCCCCTCCCCACAAAACATGGATAGTAAAAAAAGGGAATGTGGTGCCTTTAAATGGAGATGAGGCTTGTAAGAACCAGTGAAAATTAAGTGTAACTAAATGTAATTATAAACAATTGTTCAAAGTATATAAAATGTTTTAGCATGTGTTAAGAGGCACGCTAGCTCTGTGAATTTACCACCTAACATCTATTTCTGCACAGACAGGTGATAAACCACTGTTTTAGCTCTGGGTGGATCAACAAGAGGGTGAAGAACCCAGATTTGGGATCACAATAGCACAAGAGGAAAGGCCCTTAAGCTGCACCAGGGTAGGTTTAGATGGAATATTAGGAAAAAATTCTTCAATGAAATGAAGTTAGTGGTGGTGATGAAGAAATGGTGGTCAGGCATTGGAACAGGTTGCCCAGGGAGATGGTGGAGTCACCATCCCTGGAGGTATTTAAAAAATGTGTAGGTGAAGCTGAGGTGCTTAGGGATGTGGTTTAGTGGTGGGCTTGTCAGTCCTGGGTTAATGGTTGGACTTGATGATCTGAAAGGTCTTGTCCAACCTAAATGATTCTATCACACAAAGGTAGTGAAGACTTTGAGCCTTGGAAGATGGAGGTAGAAATCTGCAGGTTTTGCTGGATTTGGTCTCACAGGTGATCCCCACCTGGTTGGACAGGGATGTCTTTTAGGTATATGATGATGATGACTACATCTGGCTTTGGGGGTAATTGCAAAAACAAGGGTGTGATCTGATGGCTCTTCATATGGTGCGTTGGCTTTTGCCATCAGTAACTCTCAGCTTTTCTTAGAAGCTCCGTGGTTGCTTATTTATTGCTCATTTTCTCTCATCTGGAGCTTATTCACGTTCTGCTTATTCAGAGGCTTGCTTTGACAGTCCTTCTGTGAAATTATGGATTTCCTTATTGTTTGTAGATTGAAATGTTCCTGTGGTGGATAAGGTGTACTCTTCTGTATGTGACTTATCTACACCTCACTGAAGGGGCAGTCTTTCCCTGTCTGGTGATCCAGTGTGTATCAGGAAAAAATGTCTGTCACTGAGCCTTTTATTGCCTCTCAAACTGTTGATTGGATAAGCATTCTTGATACAGGCGGAAAAGTAGTTTAGTACTGGTACTTCTTATTGGCTACTTAAGATGAGACACAGAGGCCATGAGCTACTTTCTGCTGATCGTGAGTTCAGGATGACTTATCCCAAAAGCCCATCTTTGAAGAAATACATAAAATATTAATAACTACTTCAGAACTTGGTTGTTAAATAAATAAACCTTTACAATATATATCACAAGCACTGCTATTTTGTTCAAATTTTGAAAGTGTTCTCAATAGTTACTAATGGTGCAGGCTAGTGAATGTACAAGGGTTACAAATCTTTCTGCAGATGTGTGTGTTTATAAGACTCAATTATTCTGCCTTTTGTTTGCTGGGTTAGTATTTTGCTCTAACACATTTGTTTCAAATTTCATTTCTGAGTCGAGATGTAAATGACAGGCATCATTTTAAACCTTGGCTCTCCACATTATCTTCTCTTTTTTATTATCTTTGTTTTCTGATGGAACTAACTTTTCTGTTGCTTCAGGATTTTTTTTTAATTATTTTTATTTGGCTTTTATCTATCTGCTCTTAGTTTTCCCTGAGCTCTTACTTATTATCTTTTTTTGTGTTTCTGTGTCTCCAGAACTGGTGTTCTCAGTCAAAGGTTTCCAGGTCAACAGGTGACAAGGTTTTACTCTGGGAAGAGGAAGCAAGTTACATCTTTTTTGTGCTTGCTTATTTCTCCAGAATTTGCTCCTGTTTCTGCTGGAGTGGGGCCTGATAAATGCTAAAATCATTGGATTTGGGGAGATACAGAGAATTTATTACGTATTTTTCTTTTAAATCAGGTGATGTTCATAGTGGTATTAATATGATTTTATCATTATGCTCTGATATAGTTTTCATAGAATTAAGGCTTACATAGTGATGTTCTTCAAAGAGGGCATTGAGCCAAAGCCTATTGAAATTAACAGTAAGGCAGTGTCTGACTTTGCATCAGGACTGAAGAGAGTGAAATTAATTTTCAGAAGTCAGGAATTCCTTTTATTCTCATATATTGTTCTTAATTTCATGATGACATTTGTTTCTTATGAGCACATTACTGATTTTAGAGGTGTCTCCCACTCTTCCCTTTCAGTAGCCTGGTTAAGGTTTGCAGACTCTGTGCCATATCAGTGTTCTTCGTAACTCCAGTTTCAGCTGTGCTGACCTTCCCATCCAGGCTATATGTGCCTCACCTAGCAGCAGTTGATATTCATATCAACTCTGAATGTCCTGATCTGTGTCAACATTTTTCTTCTTCTTTCAGCCTTTTCACAGGGAGGATCTTTCACTATCTAATAGAGGTAACCAAGACACCAATTTATTTCCTTTAGGGAATTGAAACCGGTCTTCCTGAGCTGTCAGATTGGCAATTTTCTGTGTGAATGACTTTTTAAAGTCACTGAGATGCAGAGAGTAGATGCTTTCTGACCAATTTTTATATTTATAAGGCAAGGTTAAAAGCCTAATAGATTCAGATTCAGCAGGTATCATCTTAGACGACATGTCTAGAAGAGGTGGTTATACTATAATGAAGGCTAGTTCTACCCAAAAAGTAAAGAATAGAAAAGAAAACCTGAAGTCATTACTTACAATTCTGACAATGCCCTCCCTCAATTATAAAGTAAAAACCCCACAATGTTTTTTCCATGCAGAACACAAAGGTGTGCTTTCTCATGCCCAAGAACAGTTTATGAGAAAAATAAATAACACAATAGCAAAACTTAACCCCCCCCAACCCAACAATAAGCTGCAATTGTTTGTTGACTCTGTCCTTACTCTCAGCGTTCAAAAGCAGCGACATTCATTACCATTTTGTTTCACTTAATCTATAATTTTTCACAAAATGGATACAGCTCCCAGTACCCAATCTTGAAGCTAAGGTTGGTATTTATAGCACCCAGCATAAGCCTGCAGGTTTACTCAGTCCTAAAATATTTAGCAGCAGTAGTACACTTCATATCAATGGCATCACTTCAGTGTGAGCCCTGTGTTGTTACTGGTCATCACAGACTAGTGCAACCTCTGCTAGAACCATGTATGTAGTCTTCGATCCTGCATTAAAAATAAAAAAAAAGCAAAGGGTTTTACTTGATAAAAAATAGTAAGCTTTGAAGAAATATATGGAATTATTTATTTTGCAGTGACATCCATAATTTACAAAATAACTCACTCTGCTTTGTATAGTAATCTCATGTATAATCTCTTAGACACATTAATCTGACAGTGCTTCAAGAGAAATAACCAGAATTGCTAGCTACAAGGTATCACTTTTTATAACATGATGTTGAGGCATACTTTTAGTTTTCAAGCAGTTAATTGCCAAAGTTTTCATTTATGAGTATCATTATCTTTCTCTGTGAGGAATACTTCACCATTTGTATTCTTTGAAGCCAGTACAAATAATCCTCACCCTTCCACGTTAGCACCTGTGTTAATTTCAGCTAAAGTATTTGAAGTGGTCTGGACAGCAACAAAAACTCTCTTAACAATTTTTGAAGAACAGTAGTGCCATTTCAGAAGGTAACACTTTGAATTAGGCAGTTGGAAGGAAGTCTGCACTACCATAACTCTTTTCAAGGCATAGATTTTCCTTTCAGGCTATTGTTGTCTGAATATCTCATTTACCAACGTTGTTCATCACCCTCTGCTTCCTTTGTGCTGGTACTAAGGCATTGGAAATGGAAGTCTGTCAGATTTGTAGAGTGCTCTCGGTGACTGCCAGCTCATGAACATAAAGACCAGACAGACTGGATGAGCGGCTAGTCTGACCTCTTGTATGTCAATGTGGCAATCCATTTTTTCTTGAATCTTGCCACTAATTCTAGCTGAGCTATTGTTTACAGTTTAGAGTGACATCCAGTCTTGATTCAAAGACTTTATGATGGAAAATTCAGCATGTCCCTGGGGAAGTAGCTCCTGAAATGGATTATTATTACTAAAAGACGACTGTATTCTATTTCTACATTCTATAAGGTTCAATATGATGCCTATTTTTTGACCTTCAGTTGCTGTACCCTGGTATTTGTTAGAGTGGTAGGTCAGGGAAGCAACATTTTTTTTTTTTTTTTCCTGTGCTAGAATTAAGCAACTTCAGTGTTTGTGCAGTCAGAAATAGCTTTTTTGTTTTGTTTTTGTTTTTTGTTCCCTGTAATCTGAGTCAGAGCAGTATGATTTTGGTCTTGATATACTTCAGTGGCGTGTTCTTCTTGCTGTGCAAGAACACCATTGGACATGATTTGATAGGCTGTTATGTTTTATCTTTGTCTTTCTTAAACTGATGGGCAGCCCTTTCAGGGGCACTGAAATAATTACCACAGAAAAAGGTGTTTTCGCAGGTGATTTGGGAATGGAGGAACCCAGAACAATTCCCATAGTTGGTGGGTCTTGGGGTCTCAGATTGCTTTTGGAAACTCCTCCACTGTGGCAGGTATGGCAGGGGTGGAAGGAAGCTCTGTCATTGCCAGGGATGATATATATTTTTACATTATAATTAAAACAAAAATAATATGACAGTTATGGGTAGTGAAACATGACCTGCGTTACTTTTCTATCCTCTGTTATAGGAGAAACCTTGCAGTTAGGTCCTGCGTAATTATATTTTAATACTTACTATACATCTCTAGTGCTGAAAAGGATGTCACTTGCTTCCTCCCTTCCAGTATCAAACACACCTAAACTATTCCTGACAGATATTGGTTCAACCCGTTTTCAAAAACGTTTGGTGATGGGAATTCTACTACCTCTGAAGAGAATTCACTCCAGTGTTTTACCTTCTTGATAGTTAAAAATTAATTTGAAGGAAAATCTGGCATAATACTCTCAAATTCTGTAACTATTGAACAGGGTTGATGAAATATTTTTCTCTGGATTAAGGAGGAATTTGGTTTATTAAGTCTATTTGGACTCTTGAAGAATATTGCTTTTTCTCTTTGCTATGTAACATTCATTGTAAAAACACGTCGTTTTTTGGAAATATGCCTTTTAGCTTCCTGGCATGGTTGTCAAAGTCAGTAAAAACTTGGTAGTGATTCCCTAATTATTTATATTTACACCTGGATATTTTTTCCTTCCTCATCCCTCAAAATCCAGTAACAGAAAAACAATGGCAGTGGTTTTCATTTTCTTCTGTCACTGACTACATGAGGATGCACAGTTTCATTGTCCTTGGTAAGGTGGCTCTATCTTTAATGAGACAGTCTGTCATATCAGCTCTGTGAGTGCTTATGAGATTTCCTTCCCTGAGCCAGGAAACCTTTCATGGCAGCGTAACGTGCTGATTCACATGAATATCTGATGGGTTTGGAGCGTTTCTTCTGTACATGTGAAAAAAACCCCAAACCCAAGCCCCGCTTCTAACTGTTATGGTTGGACACAACTGAATAATCCGCTATAAGTTTATTGAGGTCGTGAGTCTCATTAATTTTGACTCTGTGATCAGATTTTAGATTCAGAACACAAGTCCTGCCTTGGATGCGCAGTGGTTGTAGACAACCCTCCTTGCGGAGCCCTTTGCAGCCACACATGGAGCTATGCAAGTACAGAATGTGATTTGTCCCTCCATTGGTTTTACAGGTTGTGACAGTATTTTTGGTCTCCCAGGCCCAGCTGCCATGAAGTGTCAAATAGCTCAATATCTCCATTGGCACTGATTGAGCTGAAGCTTTCACTACATGCACTAAAGTTCATTGAGTGCTCTCAGCTGGTAGAATTGGGGCCCCTGGCAAGTCTTACTAAAATAGAAAGGGAAATAGTAGAAATTTGACAGCGTGTAAGTGGCAAGATCTGTGCAGAATGGAACACTACAGCATCGTTCTATTCCTGATATCTTGCTGATATTGTGTGAATAAGTGGCAATGTGTATTTTCACCTCTGTGATAGGATGTGACTATATTTTGTATTCTCATTGTCTTTACTTGCTGTATGTAGAGATTTTAACAGTATGCATTATTTCTGGTTTTGCTGGTAGCCTGCTGCACTGGAGGCAAAGACAAGGTCCTATGTACCCCAAAATTTTGTGAAGGTTATAGATAGAGCTGTTAAAAATGGAAGCAAAGAGTAAATGTATGGTGAAAACACGGCTTATTTCTATTAACTTTTTTTGAAAATATGAATAAAATTTACCAAATAATTTCACTCATTTAATTTATTCAGATATAAGTAAAAAAGCCCCTGAAATAACTTTCCTCATTTTGACCTTATCTCTGTTTTGGAGGACTTTGTGAATTTTCCACATAAAGATGTTGCTTACGATTCTGAAATAATATTTAATCTCTTCCATATTTGTAACGCTTTCGTGAGAGTAGATGTGGTGAGATACAAAATAGTTTTGTTCCTTTGTACTTCTAGAAGCCCCTATGACCTCGCCTCATAAGCCTTATTTCTCTCAGGAGTTGCACTTGCTGTTGTGTTCTAAGATAGAAGTCTTTTGCCCTTTGTTCTTGATATTTTTACTCCTGGACCTCCTCCGTTAATTCCTTCAGAAATCCATCGGGTGTGCATTTTTCTCCTTATCTTTGGCATGAAGCACCTTGTATGCCTGCTTTTCCTAAATCCTTGTGTTTGAATGAATAAGCTGCCTGTTTTCCAAGTGCCTCTTTCGTCTTTTTGTGCCCCTTTTTGTCTCTGTTGTAAGGTGTTTGGACGTATTTTCTCTTTTGCAGGGTGTGGGGTTATGTGGAACAGATTGCTGAGCATTTGTTTGTGGTCAGTAGAGGAGCACATGTACCCCCAGCCCCACAGCTCAGTTTCTTCTGCCACTTAGTTGATTTAAGAGGAATCCAAGGCTCAGTTTTCCCCAAGACATTTAATGATGTAATGAAACAATCATTGTTGCCATGTGAAAGGCATGCAGAGGCCAACTAGTTGCTTCCTGAAGACAAGTGAGAACTGGATAAATTAAAATATACTTTGCTTTGCCTCTCACTAACAAATTAGTTCAAGCCAATATGGGATTACTCCAAGTATGCGTAAGGTTGAATTGATGTTGCTGACCCATAGAATTAAATGGTTTAATTGCATGTGAACAAACTCTTTGTTATGAGTCATATTAGGAGTATGATTCATACCGATATGATATGCTTCTGAAGTATGTTTAGAATGAACAGAAAGTCCTCTTAGGAAATAGGAGGGAAAAAAAAAAGTGTCTGCTGTGCCTTTAATCTCTTTTGGTACTTCTTGGAGAACAATGGCAACATTTGGTATTGCTGACTATTAAATTTTATTATATGGATTTATGGATTTCAATTTTAGTGTGTAGTTGTGCTTCTATTTAATGGGATGTATACCTATAAACCAAGGAAGCTCTGCCGCTTAATCTGCTCGCAATTCCTAAAGCACCACAAAATTCTCTTATGAGTCCTATATTTTTTCTAAGTGTTTTCTGGCAGATACAGTGCAACACTTTTACTGATGCCTTGGAAATGGCTTTTTCTTCAGGTGCGTGACATCTGATTTGTTGTCTTGCCTTTTACTTCGTTCTTGCTTTGCAGTGTGATAAAAGTTCAATAATTGAAGAACTGACACCTCCACATTCTTACTTGTAAAATGCTCTTTCCTTGGAAATAATTAATGATACTTACTTTCAGACAAGTCATCGGCATGAAATGAGGAAAAGAAAAGTGCTTCTTGTCTCAGAAAACATAAAGATTCAGGGCTTTTTTCTTTCTCGTGGTTTGCTGTGCCCGAGATGCTTTGAATAATGTCTCCCAGCTTAGTGAATTGGCATTTTCTACTACAATTTCCAAGTAGCTTTACTCTAAACCTCCTGTGATGTCAGATTGCTGCAGTAATATGTTATGACTTGCCTCCCCATTAACTAAGTGCTAACCAGTGGCACTAAACCATAGCTCTGCACAATCAGCAGTGAAAGCTCGGTACCACCTCAGTGAGCTCTTGCATAAAAACTCACCAAAGTCTGCCAGTTGTCTTTGCTGAAGACAAGAAGCTTGCTCACTGCGGGCCAGATGCAGAAGGGTGGAGGGAGGGGAGATATCCACGGCACTAAATTTCTAGAGGATTCATTTGCATGAATTTTTCTTGGCAGGCCTGGCTGGCATGTTCTCTAGTTTTGCTTCATATGATCGCAGCTGCCAGCAATTGTCTCATAGTGACTGTGTGACATTCCTTCTGTAGGTAGAGATGTGCACAGTGAAAGCTACAGCACCACACAAATAATTAAAGCTTCTTGGCATTCAATAAGAAACTGCAGAGAGAATGCTAAGAATAATAGTTATACACCTACCCTCCAAGAAACACCCCTAGAAAATGGCAAAATTAAGTTAAATTCAAAAGCAGCTCCTCTGCCAGTTATTACGCCACAAGCACAACCCATTGCTTGAGTAATCCAGGAATGTAAGGGACTTGTGTCTTGATTTGGAAACAGAGCAATGTGGCTAGCAAATTTCTTACCTGTGGCTAGTCATGCCCTTGGTGTTGTCTGATACAATTTGATAGGTTAAACTATCTGCTTAACATGAATTTGTTGAGAAGATGAGCAAGCAAATATACATCTAAACAAGTCATTATTACACTGTCCTGCAGTTTTCCTAGCTACTTGAAGACAGAAAAATACAGTATTTAAGTCAAGGTTGCAATAAAATTAAATCAGTACTCTCCCTAAGTCTCAAATCTTAATATAATAATTCCAAATTGCAAGATTAGTAGCAGTTTTCTCTTAGAAAAATTTAGGCAGATGACTGATCCCTTTATGTCTATGAATATTAATGTAATTGGTGCTCCACATCTGTGTTAACCTAGGTGGTAAAGGACACAGGTGTCCCCTGAATATATTTGCTCAGGGACCTGAGCATTTGCTCTGCTCTTCTATGGCAAGCAGTGCAGCTTCCTTGTTTGTCTTCAGACAGTTCCAGAAATGCTTGTAATGATTCCATATTTCAATTTTCCCCTTAACTTGCATTCCTTTTAGTCATTATTGTGCTTGACTTTATTCTTTTCTCCCTTCCTATGATTATAGAAAGCCTTTCAATAGAGGTATTGGTAAATTGTACGTAATGGCAATGTTAACACAATAATACAACATTTTATTCCTGAAGTACCAATTGACTTCTTCCATTATTGGTTGATTTTTACTTTTGAGAAGGTATTAAAATCATAGCTTCTATAAATACACACAGAAACTCACACAGTATATCCATAAAATCACTAAAAAACATTGATAGCCGTTCACTTTAGAAATCAGATAAAATAGAAAGATCAAATTCTTTCCACTTTGTTTTGTAGTCTCACTGACAAAACTTGTTGTTGTGTAGAGTAAGGACCTAGAAGCGTGGTTGGTAACCAAAACATGTACGTTAACCTTCATCAGACCGGCTGTGCTGATAATCCAGGATTCCAGTTCCTCTGCTGTACAGAGGAAGGAGTGCACAAACTTTGGACGTGGTCAGCAGCATAAGGAAGTGAGAAGCAAACTTTTGTGTCGTGGCCTTTGAATTTATAGGGACTGTTTTCCACTGGTTCTGCCCCAGGGATCACCTGTTTATCTTCAGTGGCACTTAAATGGGCAAGATCAGAACAGTTGCAAGGCAACCCCTTTTCATTAAGGGAAATGTTTAGGCCTTTAGTGCTAATGGAAAGTTCTTCCGCTGAGTTACCTTGATTTTACCAGGACATCTTTGGTAGTCATGGAGAGATACCTACAAGTATGAATGTGTGGGAGGGTGAGCAGGGAATGCTTGCTGAAAAATCAGACTCTACTTTCTGCAAGATGCAAAGCACCTAGGACCTGGAATCAACAAAACTATCGTTCCGTGGAAGTGTGAAACAGCCCAAACAGTATGCATTCAAGCAGTGACGTAAATGACTCACGGCTCTTCTGTGTCTTCAACATTTATTAAAAAAAAATCTGCTTCCTGTGAGTGACAACGAACGGAGGAACTAATTTGCACCATAATTTATTCTGTGGCTTTGATCCCGAAACCTATGATATATTTTATTAAAATAATTTCTATTCATAATGAAATGATTAGTGTCCTCCAATGCCTGCCTCAAATTTGGACCTATTTTCTTCACATATCTTATACAATTTGAAACATACCAGTTAACTGGAGTTGTCATTTAGCTGCCAGCTTTCCTGGAATCAATTTTTAAATCAATGTAGGACACATTGTAATTGAGAATGAGGTTCCAGGTATCCTAGTGGTCACTTCATGGTGCTCCCAATAAACACGACAATTTAGAGAATACAAAATTAGTCTCTCATCTGCTAAATGCATCCTGCTGTGAAATTGCAGCCAGTTAGAAAAGGAAAGATGCCCTTAGCAGAGAAAAATGGTTTGAGAGATATGAAAGTTATAATGGAAAATGTAATAGATGCCAGAAATAATTACACAGGTGACTTCCACAGGGTCTGACTGCCATTCTTTGTATTTCTTGAGAAAACCCAGAGCCTGTTATTAATTAAGCTGCAAAAGCAGGAATGTGCTGTAGTTCTTTAACCATCAAATACTCTGCTTTTCTTTTGTCTGCATTATGTTCTTTCAAAGAGTACTTGTTCCTGAAATCTTTTTCTGTGGAGAAAAAGGATCATTTAATATGCAACTTCTGGGGTTGTGCTGCACTTTGTCTTAACCTCTTGAAGTACTGCTTTGAAACACCATAGCTGATGAAAAGTTAACATGCAATGATGCTTTTGAAGATGTATATGGAGCAAATAATTAGTGCAGGAGAAATGGCGCTGCTTTGAATGTTAACTGTAAAAATCACAGATGTTGCAAACCATCCCTGTGTAAGAAATGAAGAAAGGTGAACTCACAAAAAATATCCGGGTGTTGCTGCCTGTAGGTGATTCACTTGGCTTCTTCCTTTTGCCAGTTGCCTTCTGCCAGAGTGCCTGTGAAACAACCGTGTGCTGCTGGGTGTTCGCTGCTTTCCCTATAGTGGGGTCAGGTTCTAACCATGAATTCTGTGTCATGGTGGCTTCTGAGCTGTTTCAGTTATTAACAGTCCCAGAAGCTTGCTTTCATTTTAATTTTTTGCTCCCGGTGGTCATCATTTGATAGTCCCAGTGCTACCATTAAAAAAGGGTGGTGGTGGTGATGGAAATCTCTTCCTGTTAGAAAGATCTGAGAAACAGAGACTGGACAGGTCTTTCAAGTCAGTTTTCTCGCTACAGAGCAGCCAGTGTACTGCCAGCGCTGAGAGCCCCTGTGGCAGGCCAAGTCTCTCCATGCTCCCACAGTGGGTGAGTGGGTGACTTACCCCTTAATGCTGCTGACATCTGAGCGCAGCCTGCTTTTGACAGGGAATGGGGACGTCTGTCCTGACGTGATCTGGAGTCTAAGCTAGCACATGGTGTTTTAGTTATGCATTAGGCCAAGGGTCCTCAAACTATGACCCGCGGGCTGGATATGGCCCCCCAGGGTCCTCAGTCTGCCCCCCCGGTATTTACAGACCCCCCCACCGGGGTTGGGGGGGAACCAAGCAGCCACAGATGACTGCCTGCCACTGAATCCGTGTGCTGCCCCCCTGGTTAAAAAGTTTGAGGACCCCTGCAGTAGGTGCTGATCTCTTCAGCACAACCCACCAGGCTGAGGCCTGGGAGTTTACACAATAAATGCTCTGTGTAACGGATGAGTGGGGTGGGTGACACAACGTCCCCCAGGATGCTATTGCACGGCAGCTTAAATTGTTGGCATCAGCTTGAGTAGTCTGAAGGCTGCCATTACGGATACCAGCAAGAGCGGAGGTGGTAGGTGGTTACCCAGCACTACAGAGATCCCTTCGTCTAGCCTTCCTTTTGTTACTTGTCCCTCGCTTCTGCTGATCACACTTGTGGAGGGGGTTAAACAGACTCTACTGAGGAACGTGGAAACACATCTAGGATAATGCAGGAATCCAAAGCGGAATACATGGCTGGTAGCGCCATGTTGCTGCTTCTGGAACTTATGCAGGCTTGTTTAGAGCTGGTTTGGGTGCAAGGTACAGATGTAAGCTCTGAACTACCACAGGGGATTAGCTTATGTGGGAGAGAGATTCCAGGTAGCAGATAACTTAGTTTCAGAGCAGATTTCAGCTCTGAAGGAGACTGTAACATATGGTGCATTTAACATTGAATGGAAAGAATGAACTATTTACATTATGGAATGCTTAAACAAAGATCTGTTTTTTGAAACAGATTTTACTACTACAATGAATAAAGTCAGAGCTAAGAGTCAAAAACATGCAATGCTTTTTTTCCTGAGGGGATTGAAAACATGGGGGTGGGTAACAATCTTGTAAAGTCAGATAGAACATTTGACTGAGCTGTGATGTGGAAATACACTGAGAATGAAATAAACACAGCAATTAGAAGAAAAGACAGTATGTGTAATTCTAGAAATATAAAAAAAGGGAGGAAAATAATGTAGCAGGCAATGATAACAGGTAAATGATAAAGAAGCAACAATAAAATATTTCAGAGTAATATAGCAGTAATTAATTGTCTAAGGGATTTGGTTGATGTTTTGGAATAGGAGTCTGTCAAAACTAACCTTAATTTTTACCGAGTTAGAAAGCTTATTTGCTTGAATATCATCCCACTGCCAACACTGTAATAACTTATCTCTGCAAAAGGAATCATGTGCTAGTCATAATAGAGCAGTGTGTTAAAAATCACGATGAATGGCAGACTTGAGCCAGCTGTGCCCCTCTGTTAATGAATAACATCCTTTTTTATTAAATAATTCAGCCAAAACATTAAAGATGGGGTAATCAGGCATGTCAGAAACCTTGAAGGAGAACTGCATTTTGTGAGTTCCATACCAATTAAGTTAGTTTATTCTGTTGTATGTTGCTATTGATTTGCATTTTCTTTCTGGCTGAAATCTGGAATCAGCATTCCCGATAAGCCCTGTCTAATATCTTTTACTATTTGAAATATGGAACATGAATTGATGGACTCCCTTCTTTAAATTCCTCCTCTGCTGCTGCATACATTAGATTTCCAGCTCTCTTCCTTATACAGTTAGGAACCTGATGTGGAGACAGGCCAAGTTGTGAGCTGCAAGCTGGAGGAAGGTGTAAGGGTAGAGAGGCTTTGGGGCACACCGCACTGTCTCCTTTGGATTATTTAGATGCTGCTAAGCTGGGGCAGGCTCCCCTGGCTTCCCCCTGGGGTTCTCAGGGCCCCTCACCCAGTTCAGGGCAGGGGTTTGAGCTCCAGCTCCCAGTGGGCTGGATTGTGCCAATGTTGAAATTGGAAATGGGAGGTCTTGTGTTTTGTCAGTCCTCCCACGGTCCTCCCTGTTACGATCCAAAGATAGGATTCGTGGTTAGGCTCTTTTATTTGATTTCGGAGTACAAAAGGTTATAAATACACTAGGGACTCGGATAACCAAAAACACTTTATTGTGTGCTCATCAGCACAAATATGCGATAGGGGAAAAAAGAAAGAAAGTATAGAAAGAGGATAAGGGGGGTATAGCTACCAACGCCAGGGTCCACTCAGCCGTCCGTCGACTAGACGCAGGGTGTCCGGTACACGTTGGGGAGATCTCAATGGGGTTCATTTTGGG
>JAVJGJ010000032.1:9881781-9907691 GCA_035590215.1 Microhierax caerulescens
TCCACTAGTTCATTAAGATTCATTTGACTGTTATGTGCTAGCTGAAGACTTTTGTCTTCTCACCTCTCATAGAAATCACATATTAGAAGAACTTGGAGTTTTGCCATGTGTCAAGAAATCCAATTCCCGACAGTACTTGGACCTATTATTTTCTGTGCTTGTGTAAAATCAGTTTTGAGTCCATGGCAGTCTACAGTCTGTTGCATGTATTCGTGAAGGTGTCAATCCTGAGGTGAGTTCTGCTGTCCTAAGAATAGATCAATACCATGACAAATCTAGTGATCTTAACATACCTTTAAAAGTATAATTTTAAGAAAAAGGGGGTTCAAATAATCTTCTATGTATTTACAGAAGCATATCTATCACAGTTGGAAAAAACAGAGGATTTTGGAGTTGTACTATCAAGATAAGTGTGAATTTTGTTTTTTCTTTTTATTTAGTTCTTTCCCTTGTGCTTTCAGTTTATTATATTATTCACTAGTATTTGAAAAGCTGAAGAACGCAATAACTAAATAAAGTGTAGACCACAAACAATATAAATGTACCTGATACATGAGAAAAGAGAAGAAATGCAACTTTTCATAAGGTTAACAAAATGGAAAGATGACCATACGTCAATTTAGAATTTTATAGGGTACTAGTGATGTTTCTAAGTTCTGGCAAGTTGATTACTGTTAGTGAGAAAAGTCTTTGGAGGGTACTTTGGAAAAAGGAATTACAAGATTTTGCAGTCACAAAATTAAAAACCGTTTCCCTGAAAGACTGTGGGATTTAATTTAGAATTTGAACCTTTGAGGTACGTGCTAATGATCCCTGCTCCCTATACATTGAGACAGGGTAATGAACAGAGTTGTAAATTAAATGCCGAATGATTATAGATGAAATCATAGTGAACAGTAGGTTCGCGTCCGTTATGGCCTGGGACTTAGGTACAACTCTGAAGCTCAGCTTAGATCCTCACCTGCTGTCACGGATTCACCTCTGCTGTTCCAGGGGAATTGTGATGAGTTGTAGGAGCCAACTGGCCATTTGATTTTGTTTTCTCTGAGAAAAAAAGAATAAATTGTAGGCTAGCATAAGCAAGAATATTTATGTACAGAGTGGTCTAATGACACCAAGACACAAGAAAAAGCTGAGAAAGAGCACTATATTCCTTTAAGCTTTCTATTAAATGAACAATAAAAATGAGAAAAGCATTCACAAATCTCAAGATAGTTTCAAAAAGATGTGAAAATTCAAAACCCATATCCTTTAGAAAAAGACTTTTAATATAGATCTTGTTATTAATTGAGCTGACATTCAACAAAGGTGTTTTAATATTAAAAAACCTCTATTCATGTGATTTGAATCACTGGCCCATATGGAATTTAAATTAGTTAATTTCACAGATTTTAACAAAGAAAAAATAATGCCATGTTTGTGAGTCTTTCAGGAGTATGTAGTTTATTCATAATAATATAAAGATTGGCACTGGTGTATCTCAGCCATGATGAGAGCAATGAAGGATGTCATTCACCTAATAATGAAAAGGCTTTTCATTTTTGATTAGCTGAGAAAGTCCAAAATGGCCAAAATTGTTCTTCCAGAAGGAAGATTGATTAGTTCCAGAAAAGTTTTGTATACCTCTTCAGGGACAATGGTATATGTTAAAGGTAAAGCAAATCCCACTGGATCATACTGATTAAAGCTTTCACCTGATTTGAGTGCCTCACTGGTGAATAGAGTGACTGATTTGTTATTTGATCCTTTGCAAATGGTCCTGTCTTTCTGAGGACTTTTTTGGCAGATACAAGGTCATTTTAAAGTCATGGTTACAGTTACTCTTCTGGAGTAAGTCCTGCTTGCAATTGTTTGTATGTATTTATGGAAACCCGTAAAGGGTATGAGGGGCCCCTGCAAAGGATAATGTTCACAGGACACTGAAGGAAGTGCCATTACACGACTGTACTGATTCAGTGTTAAATCTGGGTCTTTAAACATAACCCAGAGAGTTCAACCTGTCTCATCCCATGTATAGTGTGTGGTTAACATCCTTGGCCCTTGGTTTGCAGTCTGTCCTTCCTGACCAAGCTGTATATCTTTTTGTATTAATAAAAAGTAAATCCAGCCATGTGAATTATCCCACCGAATCTCTAGTACAGCAACTAAATCCTGCCCTTGGCCACATGTAAGGAAATTTAGATCCTGTATTTCTTGCATTCATAGGCTCGTACTGAATGGCTATATAGGGTTACGTGTACCTTTTTCTTCTGTCTCTTTTGACCCTATTCTGAGTATCTCTGAGTTTCCTGTTTTTAGGCTGTGATTATTGACAATGTCCTTGTGTACCTGAATTTCGCCACTGGTAGGATAGGGCTAATGACGCTGACCTCTGTGAAAGGCTTTGTATTCTTCTGTTGCAAAACGCTATGCAAGAGCAAGGCCTTATTATTTACAAACGAAACTCCTGGCAGCTTTGAGTGCTTCCACCAGAATGCAAAAAGACGTGCAAACCTAGTGTCCATTCCAGTACATTTTCAGAGGCTAAAACAAGCAAAACAAAGCAGC
The DNA here is from genome assembly GCA_035590215.1 of Microhierax caerulescens. NCBI lineage: Eukaryota > Metazoa > Chordata > Aves > Falconiformes > Falconidae > Microhierax > Microhierax caerulescens. Next base: position 9,884,329 of record JAVJGJ010000032.1, read on the forward strand.
AGACTGTGAAGACGGGAAAATTAGAGGCATACTATGGCAGGCTTGGGTGGCAAACACAATCTTCTTTCTTACTTAAAAAAAAAAAAAAAAAAAAGAGGGCATCTTGCGTCTGAGCTAGTTGATGTAAAGTAGGCCTACAGCCGACACAGACAGCAATAAGACACTCTTTGGAGCAACAACAAAACAGATGGTTCAATGGCCCCCTGTCAACTCCAGAGAATACACAATTGCTTACAGGACAAAGCCCATCTGGTCCTGTAGTGATCTGAGAATTCGTGACTAAAGCTGAAGTGGGCTTTTTGCCAGCTGTTTAAATTACCTTGATCAATGCCTTCTATAAGCCTACCTAAAAAAATCAGTCCTCTCCGCCCTTTAACCTGCAGTAATAGGTTTCTACCCCTTGTGATTGGAAAAGCAGAAGCAGCCAGTGCCACCTGTTAGCTTTGGGAAGGCTGGCCTCTACCTATTGGTAACTGTTGCAAATGAAGTGAGCGGTAATAAAATTTTAGAGGCCACCCTGTTAACTTGCTTGAAATTCTGGCAGTGTGACTGATTGTCCGAGGTCAGACAGATAAAGGAGATAGCATGTAAAGGTGTATAAAAGAATATCTCATCATGAAAGGACAGTATTTTCAAGACACTAAGCCAAGGACTTGTACTGCACTCAAATGGAGCGGGTGATTGTGCTATAAACAGGAGCTTGTAGAGGGAGAAGGAGAAAGAGATATAGTTGTACTGGGATGGACTGCAGATCCGGGGAAGCTGAAGCAGCAGCATTTGATAGTCATGGTCCATTCACTGCTTTCTGCCTTCTGTAGCTGCTCATACCTGAACAGGATAGACACGAAGGTCTCCCAGTTGGGGGAGGGAGCTAATGCTGCCCAAGTGTAAAGCCTATGCGGGCCATGTGCTGGTGTTAAATTGGGTCCCGGGTGTGGAGGTGGTGAGGCTGCGGTAGGGTGCAGAGCAAGGGCAAAACTGGGTTGAATTCAAGCTGCAATCGCCTGGAAGTATCCTTGGAAAATATCCTAAACGCTTATTTTTTAGGTTCTTTTGTGCTCATTGGGTCACCTTGGAGGAGTCTCTGGGACAAGTAATATATATATATATATATCTATATATCTATGTATATTCAGTTCTTCACTAAATTGTATTCTTTGTCTGCGTCGTTGCCATTTTCAGTGTTGATCTGATTTTTGTCTTTTATGAGGGCCCGGCTGGTTTCAGGCTGCGGTTGGCTTACAGAAACGCGTTTGACCGTTTTAGCCATTTAACTATCCAAGAGGCATGACTGCTAGCTGCAGGTGACAAAGGGAAAGGAGAGGAGGGGAATGGAGTGATATATGTGATAATAAAGCTCAGCTGTCTGTATGTGAAACCAACGGTGTCCTAAGGATAAACCAAGAACCTTCTTCCTCAGTCAGGCATCCAGTCCTGTGAGATGAAGGCTTCCTCTAAATAACTTTCTGATTCAACTTCTGTAGTATTTCCATACCTGTGCTGCTGCTAAGTTTCCAGTAACTAGCTGCCAAAGAAAAATGTATAGGCATTGCAATATGTTTTCAGAATCTGGAATAGCTTTCAGGATGTCACTGGCTCAATTTCAGGCTTTTTGACAGGCTATAATCTGTCCTTCTTGAAACAATTGACAATTTTGCAGGCAGGAGATGTGCAAATAGCCAGAAAAATGGACAGCTATTATTTTCAAAATATTATTAAAAATGAGAAAACTGAAACTAAAAAGAGCAGGTGTTCTTATTTTGAGTGTTATTTCTCAGAGTAGTGAATATTATTTTTGTATTTCTACCTGGTAGTACAATTCTAAGTAAAGACTGTGAATTCTGGCTAGTGTAATGTTTGCTGAGAGAGGAACATATGTCACTTATTTTATGGGAATATAGTGTATTGGTATGCTAGATGATACCAGAAAAAGGAAATATAGTTAAGCATTTAAACCTCACATTAACTTAGTCACAGTGCAGTTGTAACTTCTAGCTGCTTTAGTAATAATGAAAGATACTACTGCATGGGAATTCATCACTGCTACCAGAAATTCCTCATCTTGGTGCTTTTGTATGTTTAATCATTGCGACCTGGAGACTGACCTGAAAACTTCACTGATTCTATTTTTTTTTTTCTTTTAAAGTATGTAGCGTACCAATTTTCTTTTAAAAGGTTATAATTTTATTTAGTAGTTGAAATTGAAAAAAAAAAAAAGAGAAATTAAATTTAAAATTCCAATAAGAAGTTCAGCTTGTTTATGAACACTTTTTCTTTTTAAATGCACACCTTAATACTTTAATATATGCATTTACTTAATTTAAATTCTGTTATATTTTTGTAGCTGTTAGTGCAGGAAAAAAAAAAAGTCTTCAAAGCTGGTCTTTGGGTTTGTGTGCAGGCAAATGTGAGTGGGCTGAGCAGCGAAGATCAGTCCAAGGGCAGGTCTTGGCTGTAGTATGAAGCAGGTCTGGGTGACTGGGAACACGTTGCTGCTATACTGAGGGGACTGAAATGAACGTATAAGAGTTTAGGACGACATAAGCTATAGGAAAACCTGTTATCTCTTTGTTGTATCTGGGGAGCAGTTGCCAGAACAGAACAGGTGCTGTTCCACCCCAGAGAAGATTTGGAAACTCCATAGAGGAGTGGAAAAATCTGGAATATTTTTGAGATGTTGATTTAACATTTTCTTCTAAAACATTGAGTAGAAATAACACAGTAATCTTTTTATGATTTGTCTGTTCTCCGTTTTCTGCCCTGAAAGGTTAAGCAACGAAACTATATTTTGGAGAGGAAAAAAAGAGACGTTTTTCTCTTTGCTATGTTTTAGTTTTCTAGTAGTAGTATATTTTGTAGCGATGCAGTGTTTTAGCGTATGTCACCATGCTTGGGTGATTGTAGTTGGTCTGTGGCATTTTGGCTAGCTTATGCAGTCCTGGTGTAGTTCTTGCAACTCCGTGTGCACACACCTGCACGGGGGTGGGTGTGTGTGTCACTGTGTGTGTGTGCTGCTGAGGCCATCATGTGTCCACAACACCTCCACTCCCAGCCTCTACTCACAGGGGAGGTGTTGTGTGTCACTGAAAGTGCCCTCAGATGTACTCTCAGTTTTCTTCTGCTTCAGCACTTCACGTGTACACGTTCTTGGCATGTCTTGAGGGAGACAATAATTCCCTCTGCAGAGATTGTGTACGGGCATAGACACCATCATACGCTCCGCCTCCAGGGAAGCCGAGGTAGAAGGACCGACATGTGACTTAAGCGTTGTATAGAGAGAGGAATTTTATCCCATTAAGAGCCAAGTATATCTGAGAGATTCAATGATGCATAAGCTTTTTATGGGCTGCTAGCATACAACTGAATTTTATCTGACTTGACTACTGTGCAAACATCCCCAAATCCAAACCTAATGACTGTGCGGGAGGTATTAACCTCTGTCAGTACTGTACATGACACCTTAGCATTCTCGGTGTTTACAGTTTGCAGTGAGTGCTTCATTAAGATTTCCGTGTATGCTTGCCATTGCTGCAACACAGCAGGGACAGATTAGGATAACAGAAAACGTTTATAAATCACATTTAGGGATTAAAACAGTGGGCACAAAATGACTGCCTTCAGGTTGGAGAAAATAGATTTCAAAGCAATCATATGAAATCTAATACATCTGGTTTTTTTGTGGCTTTAGTTTGAAACCAGGTGTTTGTGTATGTAGCTATGATAGGAGATCAATTGCTATGCACTATTCAACAATTGGAACAATAATTTTCTTTTTTCTTTTTTTCTTTTTCCCCTCTTAATTCTTTTCTCTGAGATCGCATCCCTTGTTTGGCTTATCTTTGCTCTGCAATGTGCAAAATTAGGTATACTACTTTTTTAAAAAAATAAAATTGATGAACTTGAGGAAGGTCTTAAGATACTTTTTATTTGGTACCTACATTATTCTGTGCCCTTCGACAATGTGTTATTCTTGGCAGATGTTTAAAGAGCTGACATAAGCTCCTTTAGCAAGTTCCTATTTTCACTGGTTCAAGCTCACAGTCACCAAAGTCTTTTGTAGCACCTCCACATTACTTAAAGCTCCATAAATTTTTAAAACTATCATTCTTTTTTGACTATTGGGAGGAGGCAACACAGAAATGATAATATACTATCATTAAAATTTCATTTAAGCTCTATGTCAATGTTATTTGGCTAATTTCATGATGCATAATAACACGCATCAAATGAGGTGTAAAAGCTGACCTGCTGGAAGTGTGCAGTCTTGGCTGCTGTTGGTTAAATGGGTGAGAGAATCTCCATGTTGCACTGAAGCCCCTGTTCCACCTTGTTACTGAAGTGCGGACTTAATGTGTTTAGATAAGGCCGTTTTCCTATACCAGTCAACCTATCCAGAAGTTAAAGAAACCGAATGACCTGCTTTTGTTTTGGAACAGTAGGCAGTATTACCTGTACACAAGCTCTGCTTTGTTCATAGCCTTTGGCCATCGTGTCTACAAAGGCACTGGTGTCGCAGTTATTGAAAGGTTTTAAGCACCTGGCTCCTGCAAATTTCTCCTTGCTCCAAGCGGCTAGGATTGCTTAGATGGCTAGGGTATCACAGTTCTGAAGTGCTCAAGTGACACAGGGTTTTGACAAGTCTCCATTTTCCCTTAATTTCTACGGGAGCTTGCTGCCACTGTGGATTTGAAGTGGCTCAAGTGCCATCTCCAGGAGAGCAAGCAAATAAACAAAAAAGCCAGACAAGCTTTTGGATACTCAAGGCCCTTTTTCTTCAAGTCTGAGTCAAAATGTGGATCTGTGTGTGACAAGCACACTGTGACATGCAGACATACTGGAAAAGAGCAGCAAATAGTGTCACACAACATGTGACAGCTGATATGTGGTCTAGCTGTATAAACCGGGAGTAAATTCTGCCGCAGAGATAGAGCAGGAGGAATGTATTTAGTATTTTGGTAGGTGTTGTGTGCATAATAATCCAAAACCAGTGTTCTCTTAGGAGAAAAGTGATTTTAATGTATCTTCTAAAACCTAAATAATGGGCTCCGCAGAGACAGCATTCCCAAGATACACAGCTTTCCAGGGTTTGTTCCCTTTTCTGGACTTACAGTTTCATAGCAACTGAGAAAGGTGCTTCTGTTGTACGAAGCAACCAAGGGATTAATTTCAAATAAAGGTCATGCTTTTGTACAGACTTGAGTTAGAAATGTTCTTTTATGGTGTCACAAAAATGCTAAAAATAATGGGAGCCCCTTGTTCACTCAGTTTTGAGAGGGAAAATGGGATTAGCCTTGGCCACAACTGCTGTCATATACTGAAGATGCTTCTGACTGCATGTATTCTGAGCACATTTTCAGTTCTAGTGAGAATAATCTTAGCAGTTGCTAGCTTTGCATACCAAGACAGACAGGCATTATTCAAGATAAACTTCAAGAATTTTGTCTAGATGTTCATGCTGGCGTATCTAGCATTAATAGCTATGAAATTAATACAGTAAGGGAGGGGGTAATAGAAGCCCAGGACCTACTAATATAATAAATATACTAATGAAGATAAATATTCCATGAAAGCCAATCAGTCAGTATGAAGAAACCCCATGACTCGTGAGTGTCTGGCTTTTGCATTATTAATAATTTGGCAGAGAAAGAATCAAATAATCCAGAAGATCAAGAATGGTTATTTTTGTCACTCTTCTTCTCTCCATTAAGCTAACTCTGTTGTAGGGAAAAAGTAGAACTGTAATTGGATTTAAAGGCAACGTAAATGTGTATCAGAATTTTCAGTGGCCCTTGGAGAAAAGCAAACCCAATATATTTGGTGTTCCTGTAAGTGACGTAAATGAAACCAGGTGCTAAGCACAAGTGTTACACGCAAAAACGTGCTCTACGACAGAGAAATGGATAAAGAGATTGTTTACATCTGGGCTGTGTCTTGGGAAGGCTTTAATCAAATCATCTCAGATTTGCATTGTGCAGTCACCCTCTGTCTCTGGTAGCATCAGAATTTTCTGGCCTATTTAACTTCACACATGCAGTTTATGGCAGCAGACAGGCGGCATGAGCGGTGTGGCAGACAGCTGCTCTGGCACACAGGCTGTCACTGTTCGGTGCTCTGCAGTGTAATGCAGAGCAGGATTGTCATCAGCTGCTAAAAGTCCTTCACCCCACTCTCTTGGCTTCTTTCTGCTGCTGCTTGGTGGGATCGTGCAGCAGATCAGAGCAGTTCATTCTTCCAGACGCTTGTCACCATACCAACACATGGGCCACTTAGGTTAGTAGTTGCTACAGAACCGAGAGCTGTCCCTCAGGAGCTTGCCTGTTGCTCATTTCACGGAGGTTATAAAAGTTAATAGATACATGATAAGCACTTGATATGAGGTGACGAGACACAAAGAAAATCCCTGCCTCACCTTTACACAACCCTCACCCAATGAGTTCTGTCTTGTTTTCATAGTAGAGACTATTGGAGGCACATCCCACGCCTGCTGCGATTTGATGTAACACTGTTCCCATCCCTTGCTTACCGTGGTACTCACAGGTTTTGCAAATGTTGGTTCTAATTTGCTTTCATCCAGAATGGTGTCTATGTTATGAAATGATTGTGCCTACATCTTTCCTAAGTCTAGCGTGTTTTTTGAAGTTCACACACAAATAACCAGGGGCTCAAAAGACACAGCAGATTAGAGGGAAGCTGTTTGCTGATGCTCTGTTGACGTGTTTGGGCAGCAGCCCTGTGGTGCGTGGTGATGCTTGCTCTGCAGCTCCCAGGGTCGGGGGACGTTGCCAGGGAGCCCTTCGCGGGTGGGTGCTGCTGCAGCACTTGGAGGTCTCCCCAAGAGAAGGACGTGGTGGTGCTCGATGAGGGAGCGTGAGGTGTTGGACTGAGGCTGCTGTGAGGTGGCCCAGAACGGCAAACCTGGTTCATGGCAACAAAAAGCGGACGTTAGCGCAGTATTTACTGATGCCATCGGGTCTGAGGAGAGCCCGCTTGTACTAGACACTGTGCTGTAACTGCGGGGTATAGCAATTTCTAGTAGCATTTATTACCTCTTGGTCTTCATTTCTCCTTGCTATTTGCACTCTGCAGGAAGGGTAGAATTTAAACTTAATGTAAAAACATGTAGGTGATATGTGGTGGCTAACAACCTTGATAACCTGATGTGGTATTATACAGTGGAACACCAAAAGCTTGTGAAGGAGGTGGACATGTTTCCTAAGTGACTTAGTTTTCAAACAAAGAGTATAACATTCTGGATGGTTACTTTGTAGCCACTGCATTAAGTGGAACACTTGTGTTTTTAGCCATCTGTCTGAGTATTTTGCATAGATTTTAACCCCAAAAGTCACCACAGGTCAGTTGTCCTAGCTGGTGGACTTTGAACAATCAATGAATAATTGAATATGATTTCTTTTTTTTTTTAATGTTTAATTTAGTCTCTTAAGATGTGTTTCAGAAAGCACAGGCTATAACTTCTTCCTAACTAAAAAAAAAAAAAAAATAAAATCCATTACTGTCTATGTTATTATTAATGTGTGCAAGGGACTTAGTCTCTTAGTATCCCTCAGAAGCTGCTAAGGGCATTATTACTGGAACACTCTATCATGGCCTTTTAATCTTTTTTACTAACTGGGTTGGTTAATTGTGGCATACTCAGTGGGATGGGTTAAGGCGCTATTTCAGTGGTATGTGGTATTTACATGGGAATCTTCACTCCTTTAGTGCTTTTAAGTGCTTCAGAAGAATGTTTCCAGAGAGTTCCTAAAAAGTTATTTTCTTTCTTCCCTCCCCTTTCCTTCACTCTCTTTTTTTTCTTTCTCCCTTGTGTGTGTGTGTGCACATGTATGTACATTTTAGGTGAAAAGTTAACCTGTCCACGTGCTTGGAAAGCTTTCAAAAATAACTCTTGCTAAGTCTCATTTTCCCCCTTTGTTTATGGAGATACAGAAAAATCAGAAAACTCATCCCGATGGTGAATGATGCAGTAGGATATGGGATGCAGAAATCTGGATCTGAAACATGTCAATATGTGTCAAAACATACATTAATAAATTTTCAAGCTATAACCAAAGCCTTTTTTTCCCCGCAGTATAGACCCAATTTAGAGACTGTAAAGAACATAATTTAAAAAAAATTTTGGTTTTTTTTTTGTGTGTGGTAATCATTAAATGAACGTGTAGAAATCAATTTGAAGTCTTTGCATAGAAACATCTATTCAAAGAGAACAGATATCCATCGAAAAGGAAAAGGAACCTATAAATTCTGAGACAAATTATTTTGATCATGTCTTGCTGAGGATGGGTGCAGAACATCTATCTAGCTATCTGCTTTCCAGGATTTGTACGATCAAATATTTAGAGAAGAAAGCCTCTTGAATCTTTCTCAGCCTTTTCTCGGACTGGAAGCTCTTGAGAACCAGGTTTGGCTACCTGGGAAGAGCAGTTATACAGAGCTAGCTGTAGAAACATTCCTCCTCACCCTCCGCTGTACACACAGTTGTTGTGGCTCAGGTGAGTATTTTTTTGTTTGTTGTCTAGCCCACAACCTTACTGCTAATTCTGCTGATAGAGGTCCTTTTGTTGTTTCTAGAATTTGGTCTGGGAGTCTCTTTCCAGACCACATAGTTGTAGTTTCTTGGCTGCTTACCTAGATATTTCAAACTCTAAATTTATCACAGTCTCTATTTTAAGTCTGAACTGATGGCTTTTCTTACAATGGTTGCTCTTCCCCTTTGCCTTCACGTGTTTCCCCGTGCCTCTCAAGCGTGCTTACTCTGGCCCCGATGTTCACAGGGAAGAGAAAAGCATAGAACAATGCTCTTTGGGCATGGCCCAGAGCTCCTTTAAGGTAAAAACTGTAACATGTTACAGCTTAAAATCCCTGGTGTGTGCTCTCACTACTTTCTTCATTACGTATCCACACATAGCCCCGAGACACTCAGAACTGACTGTCTGGGTGTACAGAAAAGGAGAATGACTCGAAAGCCTCCCTAAATGAATCTGTAAACTTTTGACCAATAATCTAAAGCAAAGTCTGTACTAACAATGTCACCAACCCTGTGTTCCTACTGTGCTTGGCCGTGTGTCTCATTAAACATCAGGAAACCCCTGAAATATTTCAGTAATGTTTATTACAACATATAGTTGCATATGAAACCATTTTATATTCCAGTTGATAAAGCAGTTATTAATCTATGACTGTAAAAGCCATTGGTAAATTTACAGAACACCCTGTAAGTATCAATTTGGTGCTCAATTCTAATAAAAGAGGAAGGGGGCTGGAAGCTGATAGGTGGTGACTCAGAGAAGAAAGATAGTTCAGGGAAGAATAAGCAGAAATCAGAGTCGTGGAGAAAAAAAATAAACATTATCAGAAAGTCTAATGCAAATACGAAAGCTGTGGATGAGAGCTTTAAATAACACAGCTGGAACATATGTAGTACTAAGAACGCCACAGATTTGGCATCTGTTAGGGGGACTAATCTTCATATAACTAGATGTATTAACCCCTATATTTATGTAAGAATGAAATCTTATGGTTGAAAGTCTCCAATGTGTTATTCGTGAGACCACGTTTTTCCTTCTGTGGGTTTTACCACAGCTGTGAGAAAAAAATAAAACATTGCAAAAAGAAAAGAGAAGGTTAAGTAGGTGATCAGGGGTGAAACCGGGTGACCTAAGTCTTCCGCAGACTGCTGAGCTGCCAAGTAATGGCTGGATTTTGGTGGTGGTAGGGGGAAGGAGTGTGGTTATGGGGTGGGAGCTGTTGGTGCTTGTGTAGGTGGCTGAGGTGCGGTGGCGGTGAGATCCAAAAACAGCACAGAAAAAGGTTCTGGCATTGCCCTCCCTCGTGCAGCTCTCTCTGACCTTCCTCACCTGCTGCCTCATGCTCGAGTCTCTGGAGAGTGGATGCTACCAATCAGTCCAAATTATAGGATATTTTGTGATGTAGAGGCTTGCTGTGTATAACAGGCAGTTAAACTGCTGCTATTGGCAAACCCCATCTTTAGCACCGTCTCAAAGAAATATTCCGTTCTGTGCTGCGGGCAGAGACCTCTGAAGGAAGGGGATTCTCTTGGCAGCAAGTTGTACGTAAGTACTCGGAGAGCTGAGGCTCAGATGTGCTGGGCTGCTCTCCAACACGGAGAAGGGGAAAACTTGGAGCACAAGGACTAGGAGAAGAGGAAGCATCCTTCAGCCCTCAGCCCCATGGAAAAACATGCCTGGGCTGGTTTCTGATGGCTTCAGGAAAATCTGGTTTTGCGATCTTTGCTTCCACTTGAATGGAAACTGTCTGAGCTTAATTGCTCTCTTTTGTCCCTGAGCTAAGACACTAACCCTGGCAGCAAAACACCGGGAGTTACATGCAGTTCAGCATTTATGGTACCGCAAGCCCACTCCATCAACAAGAGTTAAGCTGTTTGCAAAAGCCAGATTTAAAGTGTTTTCCTTCTGATTTAATATCCTTAAGAATCACAGATGTACTTGCAGTGCTTTCTTTAATCAAATCAAGCAAAAAAAAAATTATAAAGGGAGATGATATAATAATATTTTCATTTTTAATGAAGCAGCTTGTATAAATATCATGAGGAATTTGGTAGTGTTCTTGTAGTCCCTTGTTACTGTTACAGTGCCAGATGAAATGTTTTTTAAACCATTACTGATTTTTTTGCAAACTGAACAATCTGTGATTTAGAAGGTCTGAATGTAAAATGAGTCACAGAGATTTTCGTATCAGTGAAAAAAATATAATAAGCTGAGTTCCCTGGGGGAAGTGTTTTTATTTGTTCAGTTGGAGATTTTGTATGGAAAGCCTGGATTTCTTACTTGAAACATTGTGCTGTCAGAGTACTGAGGTTCAGTTGTTACCTTGATATGTGCTGTGAATATTACAGCAGTGTGCATTTCTGCTACCCACGGGGCAAAGCATCCTTTAAGCAGAAGTATATTCAAAATTTATTGTGAGCCTCGTTCGTCTAAAAGTTTGGTAGTTGTGTATCTAGGTATTTAAATTTAGACATTCTGTAAAAAATCTGAAGGAGTAAACCCAGGTGTTGATGAAATATTAATTATTTTTAAGTTTGATTAGATATGCAATATTTTAGTTATGTTTTTCTGTCAGTAAGAAACTTGGTTCTGATAGCTGACTGGTTCCCAAGTGGAAAGAAAGAGATCACAGCTGATGTGTAGTACTAGCAATTGGTGTCTTTTGATGTGAGCAGACAGAGTAAATTGAGTGTTTATGCAGGTGATAATGAGCCAGAAATTTTAACCAAAGAATTATATATTTTTCTAAATTAGTGCTTTAGATTGGTTTTATTTGTTGCGTTTTGCAGAACTTTGTATATCAGTTATTCAAGAGAGCAAAAATGCATGACGACATCATCTATATGTCTTGCATGGAAGTATTTTTAGCATGTGTGTTAGCCCGTGTATGTAAAGCAAGCACCTTACCAGTGAAATCCATACTTTCCTCTGCTCAGCAGGTTTTCATTTAACCTCTTTTGCAAGGAAAAATAAAGGTTTGAGCAATTTTTTTTTAATGAAAAAAAACCATAATTCTGGGAAATTGGGTTTCAAAATCTCCACATGACACAAATTTTCAAAATTCCCAGACAACTGTATAGTTTTAACGAGGGAGAGAAATATTATGGCTTGAATAGACAGCACTAGGGGAGAATGCAAACCTAGGGGAGGCGACATTCATTTCATATACCCTTGAAACTCACAGCACAGATTTCCTACTGGACCTCACATGGCACGATGCACTTTGCCAAAGCAACTGCTATGATGGATCACCAAGAAAGGAATATTTCATCAGGACAACTCTGATTTTTAAAATTATTTCTAAACACTTCAGTTTTGAGGCTTATTTATTTTTTTAATCATGCATTTGTCTAAATTTAATAGCGTTTAAAAATCAAATAATTGCAAATAAACTGAAAGACTAAACAATTGACTTGATAAACATTAGAAGATTTGAAAATTTCTGACTTACCTTGCTGTCACCACTTCTTTCACTTCTCCCACCTTCCGCTTTTCACAAACATTTCAGGTTTTAATAAGTCTGCAGTTTTCCAGTTAAAAAATAATTTATTAAATAAGAATCCTTATAAAGGTACGCTGTAGCCATCAGCCATGCTGTTAGTATGCATTTATTAACATTTTTACTGGTATGTGCACACAGTCCACTACCTGATTTAGAATGGTAGTAGACTGTGTGCAAAGTGTGTTGACATTAGCCTCACAAAATATTTACTTTTTTAATTCTAAAGAATGTGCTTTTTTTTTTTCAGACCCTGACTGCTATTGAGTACATTTTGCAAGACTTCAATTTCTTTCATAGTGATGTGAAATTAAGTTTCAGTTCTGCATCTGAAATTCTTCCATTCATAGAACTCTGAGTTTAACGGGATTTTTTCTGTAGGAAGGATTCAAATCATTAAGGACATATATAGAAAAAATAATTCTGTTGCTGACGTTGAACTGAAGGGTATTGTCAAAATTACTCACGTTAATAGGCAAAACACAGACCGAGCAAAGCAAAAGGTTGAAAATATTAACTTCATTATTGGGTAGAAAAATGAACTTAATAAATGCAAGTAGACTTGCATAAACGAGACCGCAATCCATATTTCGCTTTAGGATTCTGGGCTGCTGTATTATCTTCCACTTATATTTCTAACAGTCAATTTGCCTGAATTACCATTGTGCTCTCTGAAAGCTCCACTGGCAGATCCTCCAGCAGGGCAGAGCCCTGTGCCTTTTCATACAGATTTCCATTTAGGCACCGTTATCCCGAGTTAGTTCTTTCCGACACGCTCTATTGAGATCACTTTAAACGGCAGTGGTGCGAGCACATGGAGAGTCAGACCCTGCCACCTGGGAACCAGGCGTTTAGCTGGGCTCCAGAAAACCTTTGTTTTAATTGCATGTGCTTCTCGTTTTTTCTCCTTATAACTCAGTGAGGAATGATTTCTCTGGGGAAAAGCCACAACCTCGTTGACACACAAGCCCTTCTTCAGGTACTAAATACACAGGTAGTCACGCTTTGCTGGTAACAACATGGAATAGTGCCCAAGACTCTTGGTTTTGCTCAGAAATAATTCTAAAACCGATTCTGGGCCTATTATATTGCCTAACTAACTAACTTTGAGTATTCATCTAATCAAAGCGATTAGGTCAGGTGCCCACTCATTGTGGGATCTCTCTGTAATCACTGGGGAGAGACAGACGTTGCCGGCTGCTTCTGGAAGTGGTGTTTGTGGTCTGCTGTGGCACTGTGAGTGGGAATAACCCCGCCAACAGGTAGACACTGACTGTAGCTCAGCACCTCGTGCGGCATCGGGCTGTCCACCCCAGAGCAGAGAAACATCACCCCCCCTTGCCTTAGAGCTGGGCACACCTCAGGGTGCTCGGGCTATGCAGTTCTTACTTCTGCTGATGGCTGGGCAAGCTTGCTGTGGAACTGTTTACAGTTCACTTTGGAAATAAAAAGGGAGTAGTGGTAAATATATAGATTGTCCCAATGCAACAACAATAACACTGATTTAGTCTTATTTCTTTCCCACGGAACAAGGTGCAAACCTGGGCGTTCAATACTAAAAACTTGGTGGAAGTTAAGGTTGAAGGAGCGTGGGAGGAATTTTAGCTAACATGGTAACTGCTGATCCATGTAACGCTCTTATGGGTGAGGAGAGATTTGTTTTCTTCTGTTCTTTTCTTTTCCCTATTGATTGCTTGATCAAGCTATTGAAATACTGATTTAACCTATTTAATCCTGCTATACATGCAACACTTACACGGTGCCGAAATATAGAGGGTGTGGATATATCTGCAGGTATGGATAATTCCAGTTACTGTGGATTTTCATGAATATCCCTTGAGGTAAAGAAGGAGCCCCCAGTTTCTAGGCAGGGATAGTGAAGAAGGAATACTGGAGATTCCCAGGAAGAATTGCAGGATCCTGAAACACCATGGTTGAGGTTTGAGACTGAAGTCATCACAGCATGTTTACTCCTGCAAATTAGTTCTGTCGCCTTCCCTGGAGCGTGCACATGAATAATATTTACATGTCAAGCCCTCCATATGGCTGACTGTGCTGTTTGTCAGGCACTCTGTAGTCTTACTTCAGCTGTCACCTAGATGTCACCAAATTTGCCAAGTCTCTGCTCGGGTCTGGATCTTGGCCGGCCATGCATGTGTGTGCCTGGAGCTGTGCTGTTCAGCACCCAGCCAGTGCGGGTTGCCTGGCTTCTCTAACCGCTCAGCACTGCGTGACACCGGCTCCCACACACTGCGGCACCCGGCTCCCACTGCTCCTTCCAGACCTTCCCTCTGAGCACAGCTTAGCACGACTGAGAGGGGAGGCGTAAAATCACCTCTGTTAAAGATGTTCTGGTTACTTATACAGTGGAGGAGGGGGGAAAAAAAATAAAATAAAAATCAAGGAACGGGTAGATGCTGAATTTCAATGAGTGTTTCACATAGGAGAATATTTTTGACACAGGTTACATCTTGTTCTCCTGCTGCAGTTCATGTCTTGGAGCAATGGAAGCACAGGAACCTGAGGATATTCAGGTGTTGGTCCCCTACCCCTCAATAGTATAGGCAGAAACACAGATGTTGTTTGCTTGCTTTTTGAGGGTGAAGTATTGTTACTTGGCTGTCAGTAGTCATAGTAACACTGCTTTCCCATGGCTGTCGAATGCTTGGTGCTGAAGGTTTCTTTAGTTCTGGCAATCTGTTTTTTTCTGTTTATTTTTCTTGTCAGAATTTGTTCCCCTGAGACTTTAAAACTAATTTGACAAGTTAGCCCATAATTTAACATGTCAAAAACTGGAGGTGCTTCCACAATTTTGATACAGAATCTGTGTTGGCGCCTCATAGTTCTATTTATTCTGCCAAATTGTTTTAATACCCTACATTTAGGACAGGCTTCTCAGCTGGTGTTGATGGGCAAACCTTTACAAGGGCTCTTAAGGCATGTCTACACAGATGGGTGCAGACAGCTGTGAGCTGCCCTGTCCACTCCGTGAGCCAGCCAAGAGCGAGCCAGCCCTGCTCTGGAAGTTGTAGAGCTGCATTAGTGAGGTGCTGTGCCCGAGCGTTTATCTGCTGCCCCTTTGGCAGGGTCTCCAGGCTGAGCTGGCTCTCGCCTGTCCCGCTGGAAGGTGATCGGGAATGTTCATGCCTGGCTCTGTTCTTCATCTGAGAAGGCATATCCCTGGCTGCTGCTCAGACCTTAGCTCCTGCTAAGTTTTAGTTCCAGTTCCTTCCAGGAGTTTTGCTCACAGCTGTTTGGTTCCTGCTTTCCTTCCTCAGATCTTTTTTCCCTTCTTTCAGTTGCTGTCCTCACGGGCTGGATTGCGGGTGTTCCCCAGCCCACCCTGAGAGCAGCTTACACCACCTGCGGGCCCGGTGCTATCGCTGGCGCCTGGGTCCCTGCTGGGGTGGGACACAGTTGCATGTGCCTGAAGGGATCAAATCCTGGCTCGCGCAGGACATGCAACTGACTTGTCTTTTGTGGCATAAAGCCAAGCTGGAACCCCGAGTTGTGCTGGGTTTTGCTGGAAGCCCCCTGCTGTGGTTGTCACCTTTAGGACACAGGACTCCTCCCATGGAGGGGGGCTGGGGCAGCCCCAGATTCATCTTTGAACACATCCGTGGGTGGATTTGTTTGCTTTAACATTCACCATGTTTTGTAAGCCTTTCCAGGGCCTGGCTTGAAAACAGAGGTGCTGGAAGACATGCTAACTGCCATACTTGAAGTGAACTCCTTTGAATGCCAAACACGTTTGTAAACAGGCAGTGCTGTCATGCACAAGGATGCTTTTCCTCCCCAAAGGTCTTGGGAGGAGATTGGTGCCACCTGTGCCCTCTGCAAAGCAGGAGCCTAGTGTTCATGCAGTGTCTCCGGTGGGAAGTGTTGTGAGATGGTCACCAGCTCACGTGCCTACAAGGCTGTTGGGCAAGAGCACGTAGGTAGACGTGGTGCTGGGAGATAGTGCCACTGCTGACTTCTTGAGCGCTCAGTCCTTGGGGAGAGGGACAGCGAGAGGCGACGGGTACAGATCTTGCTTTCTGTTTCGGATGGTCTGGACACACTGTTTAAAAGAACTGACGAAGTAGGTGATTGCTGTGGGAGAGATTTCAGATGCACAAATTGGAGAGAGGAACAAGTTCTTTATTTTGTCTTGAGTGGACGCAGGCACCGGTGATAGGGAGTTTTGTCTTGAGTGGACGCAGGCACCTGTGATAGGGACAGACAGTGTAGTCAGAGGAAGAAAAGTGCACACTGGTGGAAAGAAAAAAATTAAAAAAATAGATGATTTACATGGTTAGGTTAAATAGAAGTGGCTGTATCTGGAGATGAGGTGGTAGATAAGTCAAACTAAAAAGCAGCTATTTAATAACTAATATATAAAGCAAGTGTTAAAGTAGCAGCGATGAAGAAAGCATGTGCAGTGAAACTGTATGAAAGTGGTAAAGAAAGGAAGATTCAGGAAAATTTCCAGATTTGATCATTTCATTACGTTTCTATGCTAGGCAGTGCTTTCAGAGTCTCTTGGGAACATCCCAGCACCCTCAGCTGCAGGGAAAATGGTGTACTTTGGTGTTACGGGGGCCTGGAGAGACGTGACCAGTCTTCTTAGGTTACTGACCTGCTGGCTGGAAAAGGAAAAAAAAATAATTAGTGTTTTTCCACATAAAGTGTGTATTTTTAATTGAAAGGGCTTTACTACGTGGGTGCTCTGAGTTTAAAAGATGCATGTGACTGCAGCGTGGAGGGGTCCCCACAAAGCTGCTGTGGCACCTCCCCAGCTGTGTGAGCCTACCTCCCTCTGGCTTGCAGGTCTTTCTCCTCTAGAAACAGAGGGAACTGATGCTCATTTTTTGTTTCTAAAAATGGATTCTCACCCCTAGAAGGGATGGGATTTCTCAGGTTTGTATTTAGTATTTTTCTGGTTTCTACCAGTAAATTGGATTTTTTTCAGGCTTTTGCTCACCAATCAACACTGAACCTGCTGAAATTGGAATTAGACAAAAAAAGAATTAAGCTCAGTCTCAATCTCTGCAATAATTAAGTAGTGTTAAGAAGGCTGCCAAGCAAAAAAATTTTTTTTAAAAAAATAATTCTTCTTTGGATCCATCTCCTCCTTCCATTTGAAAAAAAATCAGCTGAATGATCACAACTTCAGCGGAGGCACTGTCAGGTTGGGAATGCAATTCAGAAACACATGAGTCAGAAAACGTGAATGTCAGTGCAACAGTGTTGAGTGTAGCAGTATTATGCCAGTTTTGTGCTAGATGAAGATCCAATTTATTTTATACATTAAGTGTGATTGAATATGTTGCCTCTACATTTATGGCCATTTTATACTTACTGTTGCAGAGACAAAAGAGAAACAACAAAACCTCACATAACGTGCATGTGACAGAAGCGTTTCCATTCACAGTCTTTTCCCATTGTCTATACATCTTTGTGTGCCTGCCATCTGCTGATGTGCTTTCTCTGATATAGATGCTAAGATCCCTGGGATATCCATCTAACTTTTAATATCTTCCCTCTGAATAATAATGATAACTAATGGGAAGAAATGGAACAGCTTTCTTCTCAATGATCTGATATTTCTAGTTTGATTAGGTAGGTGGGTGCAAAGCTTGAACTGAGATACTTTCTGCTTCAAGTATAACCTGTGGTACACGGTGCTTTTGGGAACTCTCACAGAGGGCATGTTGACACACTCACGTGACTATAATACTCTCAGTTGAAGCATTTAGTGCTGCACAACAAAGCATTCATTGCTGATACACAGACTTTGGTGGTGGTGCTGCTGTTTTTGCTGTTCTGTTTCAGGTGTTCAAAATGGAGCTTTTGCTGGTCAGCTCTGGGGAAATTTTCAAAGGAGCAAAGTGCAGCTAGCCTTGTAACTCCCTCCGAGAGTCAGTGTGTGAGAGGCTCTACCTAGCATTGCATGGGGTAGTAACAAAAATCCAGACTACTTTCTGGGCACCTGAGTTGTGAATTGTTGCAGTGGGGTGTAAGAGTCAGAATGGCAGGAATGAGGTTTTGCTTAAAAGAGGAGGATGACTCAAAGGTATTTTTCTCCAGCAGGCTTCAGGAGGAATTCCATGGGCTGTATGTAATCAAAGTGTGGACTATCCACTTAGGAGCTGGCAGAGTGGGGGATCTTCCAGCAAGTTTAGTCTTGGGTAAGAGGAATTGTTATGTTAAATTTTCTCCTTGCAATTCAGCATCATGCTCCTGAGGACAGAATTGATATAAATCTACAGTTCGTTGGGAATCAGTGTTGGAAATTAAATCTAGGCAGATAGGCACTCTAGAAATGTTTACGTTCCTCCATTAACATTGGTTTCTGTTTGCCTCCATATGAGGTGGAAAATTTGTTTTTCCTCTGTGTTGTTTATATCTTAATAAAAAGGAAGCAAGAGCTGTCATCAGGGTTGATTTACAGAGAGAAAGAGTGCCTCCAAATGAGCATCAGATCTAGTGAAGTGTGTCCCATGTCACACAACCAACCATCCATCTCCTTTCTCCAGTGAACTGTCTGTCTGGTTCCTTGGGAAGCAGAAAATCACAAGGTGGTGCCGGCACTGGGCATTTTGGCTGTGGTTTTCTCCCTCCTCCTGCGTGGTGGCATCGGTATCAGCTTCTCATGGGCATTTGCAACATCACATCAGAACAAGAGGCAAAATGCTCTGCTCTGCTTTTGCTTCCAGTGGGTCCACTAGAGAACAGTAGTGCCAGAGAAGCCAAAGTGATATTGTAGCCTAAAAAGAAAGAAATCCCATTTTGTCAGCTGGCACAGCTTTATAAACTTTGCATTGGTTTATGAGAATACCGTTCAATTGTCTTTTTGCCATGAAAACTCTTAATCGCCTATCTGAGGTTATCTGTATCCCCCAGTCCTTGATCCCAGCGCTTCTGGGAAAGCCTTCTGCATCTGTCCTCTACTAGTGTCCTTCAACAATTGTCTGTGGGCTTTTTGTTTTCTGCCAGCCAGTTTGCTGCAATTTTTCAGGCTGACAGGCTTTGTGCATGTTCAGAAAGATTTGCTTTCAAATATGAAGTAGCCAAGTCTTTACTTACTGAACTTGCGCGTTAAAAACCGGTTCACTTACCCATACAAAACTGCAAGCAAGCATTTGCTTTCAAAACGATGTCCTTTTGTAGCTTTTTCTCATATGCTCATTAAGCACTCCAAAGTGCCTAGGAATAGAAAAGGGGATTTAAGATGCTTTAAGAAAGGAGAGTGTTCTTGTTCTGTTGTTATTCATTTGTACTTGTTAGTGTGTAGAGATCTCATTCAGCCCCACTGGAATCGCTACCATCCAAACATGTCGCAATAGACAACCCTTGTCCCGGAGATTTGCTGGGCTAAAGAAATCATGGGCAATGGTCCAGAGAAAGGGACAGCAGAGAAATGGAATTACTTGGCTGAAGGCGCCCAGATTTACTGTGATCTAAAGCAGAGGGAAACGTGCGCCTCTGCCTGTGCCATGGCTCTGTACAATTCTGTAAGCCTCTGCTGTTGTTCTGCTGCAGAGCTGCATCCCCTTGCCCTCATTAAGTCGTAACTTTTGGGGACGTTAGTTGTGGAAATTAATGTGTTCCATGTATACCTCTTATTACTTAGCTTTATTATTTTAATGTTGAATTTCCTCCCAGGACTGATGTTTTAAAAGTTAGTTGTTAACTCCTAGGGTGCCTGGTCTACCTCAAGGAGCTGAGTTCTTTGCAAAAGATCAGTAGGTTTTTGTAACTGGTTCAAATTAGGGCACGTATTCCACTGCCCTAGGATTAGACTCTGGTTACAAAGCCACATGCTGTGTCAGACAGAACTGCACCAGTGTGCAGAAAATGCTTTTCAGCATTGGGGAGCATGATTCTCCTCCACGTGCTAGGCTGCAGGAGGCTGCTGTCTACTGCAGCCTGCCAACACCTGGAAATTTGTTGCAGAATGAGTGGGGAGAAGGAAATAAATAATTTCCTGCTTATTTCTTGTTATTGCCAGGAACACTTTTTTCCTCTAGATCTCTGTTTACAGAGAGAGTAGGAATCATGATGGTAACCTTTGGATGTCTGTACAAAATATTTGCATTTGAGAGGTATGTGCGCGTATACGGTTGTGGGTTTGAGTATGTGCTAGAAACGGCAGCAGGAAGGGAATTCTCTGTCCCTTCTCAAAGGTTACTGCAAATCCAGGCAGGACAAGATATTGTTATGCTCACTTTAGTGAAGTTCCTGTGTTAAGGTGTATCCCTAAAAAGACAGAACTAAAGTCACTGGGCTTTTGTTAGTGGAGAACTAGTACTTATTTTGTGTGCAATGAAATACTCCAGCACCATGAAAGCCCGGAACCTCAGAAGCACAAAGCCATCAAATTCCCTTTGCTGTCCAAGGAAGGCCGATCCACAAACACGTTTAAATATCAATCTGTTAAAGGACTCAGTGTTATCTGTTCATGTTATGCCTCAGTTTACAAATCAAGTATAATAGACAACACATACCATTGCCTGTCACTTTGCAAGCACATGATCACTAAAGAAACAGATACCCTCACCCTCCAAAAAATCCCAGCCAAAACAGAACAACCCCCCAAAACCCCCATAGGCTCTCAGTGTGCTCAGCCTGTGGAGTCGGGGAAGATGGGTGAGTTACAGGGCACTCTGGGAGCCACAGATAACAGAAACGCTGATGCTGCATCAGCACTTCCCAGTACTCAGCAGCTCTGCTCTGCTCTGACTCAGAGTAGTGCTCCTCTGTAACGTGTACTGACTATATTAGGCTTGTTATGACTTCTAAAAAACAAAGCAGGATAAAAACGTTTTGTTTGCATATACAGACATGTATAATTGTATTTGTGCCAAATCCAGTGGCAAGCTGTTGTATGTCCCATTCTCCTTAAAGTTACAATGTAATGAAACATAAATGTGAGAAGATTGCAGAAGATTTATGTATCTTGCCTGCAATAGTTGTGATTGGGATGACATAGACATTTAGCAAATAAAACTTGCTCAAGCATCCTTATTCCTGGAGGAACGTGGGTATTGCCACATTAAGGGTGGTTAGTATATTACTACACTGACCAGTATCAATACTTCAAAGTGAAATAGCATAAAAGCTAACTGTACTTACGTAACTGATTTTTGATTGACTGACAAATCTTAAAAACTAGAAAAATCTTTTTTTAAGTTTACCTCCAGAACCAGATCAAATTCAAAGAAAAGGTGGTGTTTCTTATCACTTTCAAATGAAGGGGCATTTTGAAAATATAAGAACAAAATGCTTTGATCTTCTTCAAAAATGCATTTTTTTGCCAACTGAAAATTTCACCCAGTTACACTTGAATCTGTGAATTTCTATTCACATCAACTGATGAGGTCAGATCAGGTAAGGTATGTGTGTTATGAACAATTTTTTTTAATGAAAATTTCACTAAACCTTGAAAAAAACAAATTAAGCCCCAAGAATTTAATCCCTAACCTTCTGCTGCTGGCTAGTGCTTCTGGTCTGAGCCATGAAAATTGTTTATTTTGTTTTCCTATTGTTTGTCTCTAGTTCAAAAATTTCTATATTTTTTCTAAGTAAAAGTGGAGATAGTAAATTTTTTATGCATGTTGAATGCTTTATATAGCTCTCCTAGACCTGCTGACATAATGATGTCTTGTAGCAATACTTTTCTAGATTAATATTGTAGTATGTAAAAAATTATGTCCTTTTAGTAGATTGTCTTGTTTCTGTGAACAATGCTTTAGAGATTTAAAAAATGTTATTGGATTTACCTATAAAGATAATGACTTTTGTTCCGGTGGCACCAACTGTGAGAGTATATTCATTATTTATGCACAGACTAGAGCTAAAGATGACAACTGTGAAGTGTTGACAAAAGCAAAAAATTGCACTCTATTTATTTGTACTTTCCCAGACAAATGAGGACATATTGATAAGTTTCAACTTAATTTCAGTATAATGTCTATTTATATAAGTATTTTCTGAGCCTTGCAGAAGAGTTGTTAAATTAATCATTCCAAGGAATTCCTTTGTCTTGATAAATTCATTTATACCATATTTTGGTGATATTACAACACCATTCTACAAGGGAGAGTACTTACTTTATGTCAAAAAAGATCAGTTGTTTTCTGGTTTCTTGAGTAAATGTCAGTTAAATTTTATTTTCGAAGGCAAAACTACGTTCCCTTGCATTTACCTAGAAAAGGTTACCCAGATCCAGGAAAACTTTGACTTTCCTGCTTCTGGTCCCGCTGGACCCAGGGCAGGTGTTGTCACAACTCGCTGTGTCGGGTGAGCTGCTCCACACCTTTAGTCTTGGAGCAGCTGATCACCCCAGACACTGTTTGAAGTCAGAGTGGGGGGGATGCAGCTCTGAACTCTCTCTCGGTCCACGGGCAGGGTGCAGCCGAAAGAGCAGCACTGCTTGAGGGCAGTGGGGTCGATCGAGGGACCAGCTGCTGAGACAGAGTTAAATTTAGGGTGAGGAATTAAGCTTGACAGAAGATTAATAATTTGTGTTGGAAACCACAGAGAGGGTAAAAATGGCATCAGAGATTTTGCTTGGCAATTCTGGCATCTGGGAGGAGGAAGAATCTGAGAAAAATTCCCAAACCCATCACATGTTGGGCCTTACGCATCAAGGAGCAGAATATTAGCTGTCCAACACAGCCGCTGAGGTGGGTATCACGGTCCCCGCGGATGGCTGGTTTCCTCGGGATCTGTCGGCGCTGATTGATCGAGCTGTCACAGCCCCTTACGTGTCAGAGCAGGGGGAGGCCCGCGAGGAAAAATTTTAATGGTGCTTGTCGTCAAAGAGAAATGTGCTTCTCACTTGAGTGGCGCTGCTGACACCGTCACTGTGGTGCCTGCACTCCTGTCCAGGATCACGGCTTCCTCTTGTTGGCCTGATCATTGCTGGGGCTTCACGTAGCTCCTCTTTGCTTGGTGCGCCTCTTCCGTGCAATTAAAAGGAGCAAAGGGACTCTGGCTGCTTCAAAAGATGGAGCTTAACAGCTCGAGGCTACTCCAGCTAGGTACAAAAATCGTGAACATGCAAGGTGCAAATAAACGTCGTGTCGCTTGCAGGATGAGAGGACTAAGGGATGAAGTATTTACTTCATGGGGGGTGGGGTTTGCCGCTGTTGGTTTGGTTTTGTTAATGTATGTTTTAATAATTTATCATTTGTCTGCATCCGTGGAGCAGCTCAGTGCTGGCTCACGTCCGTAGGCTGGCTGGCAGAAGGGCTGGCAGGACGCAGGTCTGCGCTGAAGGAGAGCGGTGCCCGTCCCTGGGGGGTGGGCAGGGGGGGCAGGCAGACCCCAGCTGG
>JAVJGJ010000032.1:9909995-9930551 GCA_035590215.1 Microhierax caerulescens
GTGCTGCCAAGCAGTTCTAGCAAACGTGCTACTGAGTTTTGAATTACAGTTTAGGCAGTACAAAGATTAAGATAATTTTTAATATTTTGGCCAACTTCTGGAACTAGGTGTAACTTTAATATCTAATTCCTGCTAATTATTAACAAAAGGTGAACATACTTCCTAGTGAAGGCCAGGTATGGAAGAAATTCCACTGAAATTATTTGGTAAGCTTAGATGAGAGAGTCCTGGAGGTGAAAATACTGGGGATCCAGAAAGGTATGCAAGGAAAGCAATATATAGTGCAAATTTCCCCTGTTCTTACTCTTTCCAAAATATCTGTTTATAACCGCTGTTGAAGAAAGGGAAATTCGGTCTCATCATTCATATATTTTTAAGAGATATCCTCCTCCTTCTACAATTTTTAACCTTTCCCTGCTCTGGCTCTGCATGTCACAGCTGAACAGAGCGACATCTAAGGCAAAGTTGCTCTTACCAAAGTTACAGTTTTATACAGGTACTGGAGTTAGTTTTCAGGTGTAATGAATTAGAGAAGGGGAGCTGGGTCCTGTTTGCATAGATGAAAC
Source organism: Microhierax caerulescens (assembly GCA_035590215.1). Taxonomy (NCBI): domain Eukaryota; kingdom Metazoa; phylum Chordata; class Aves; order Falconiformes; family Falconidae; genus Microhierax; species Microhierax caerulescens. The sequence continues at coordinate 9,910,562 of JAVJGJ010000032.1, forward strand.
TGGTACACGTGATCTCACTCACGGCTACATCAGGACAGACTCTGCAAAAAGAAAAGCAAAGGAGCAAATTTTAAATTATATTTGGATCTTCTGTTCTGATGCAACACTGTAGGACAACTACAGTTGTTCACCTTGCTGGGGCTTGCGGGTATCGGTGGTTCTTGGACCTCCAAGAATTTGGTCTGCACAGAAGGTCTTACTTTGAGCTAGTTGGAAAAACTGAAAATCAGTTCTTTTTCATTTTTTGTATGACATAATTTTTGAGGATGCTTTTCTTATGAAGTGCTCTCAGGTACAAGAGAGATTTCTGATGGCACATGCGAACAGGACAGATTAAAAAAACTTTGTGTCTTGAGTCACTACTTGAGATGCAGATTGTCTAAGTGCAAGTCAGTGGTGTTTTTCAGGTGAAGTAGGGGTGTTGCCCATGTCTCTGTCGCCTAGTAGGGAGGTCTCGCCCTTTGCTGTAAAAGCTCATTCTTCTTTTCAAGTGAAAATATATTTTGCATTTCATGCTGAATCAAGACACACCCCCCCTGCAATGACTTGACTTCTCTGCATCTGCTTTTCCCATTTTCAGTGAAATGTCTTCCTTGCTTTCTGACCAGCTGTGGCTAGCCGTGATGTTCATTAGAGATTAGTAAAGCTGGAAAGATACTTAGATCAGCTTATGCTGTATGAAAACTAGGTTGGCAGGTTTCATAACTTCTCCCTGACACCTGAATGACTGCTCTGATTATTTCCACATAGTGATCAACATAGCACGGCAGCAGCTTTGATGTGTGTGCTCGTTCCTGCGTTCACCAATGCAGCCTCATGTTTCTGTTTCTTCATGCATCTGCTAAGTTCATATTCAGTTGGTTCAGCTCCTTTCAACAAGAGTATCTTCTTTCTCAGTCATTTTTTCAGTGCCAGTAATAATGGGATTTTCATCTTTCATTGGGTTTCTGTGTGCTACTGCATTCAAGTAATAAAGAGAATCTGTTCTTTTTGCCTTTGACACTTGTTTTACAAAGGGATACGCAAGAAGTAACCAGAGCCAGCTGTTCTTCTGATGTAAATAGGCAGAGCTTTATTGCCACCAGTAGAGTTATGCCCAGTTTTACAATCTCATGGCATGCCATAAATGTTTTTGCCCTCTGAACCAATATATTTGGAAGCATTTTCCTGCATTCTAATCTGTGCTGTAGAAAGAGAATGTTTCCAAGTGTTACTTTCTAAGCAGCTAGTCACTTGCCTAGCTCCCCAGACTTTTGCTTTTGACTTCTTCATGACTGATGAAGATAGTTTTAGTCTGGAAGATAAGGTTTTTCTGCTGTGATGTATATGGGGAAAACAGCTTTTTTTTAAAAATCCAGGCAGTCTGGGACCTGCAAATGTTTCACTACATAAAAGTATCAGATGAGGATGGGTAATTGCGTGAGTGCAAACTTGAGTAACTCATTAAACGTACTAGAAATGTGAAAGTAGTCTCTTGATTTGACATGAAGTTGAGATTAGTTAAAAAATAAAAGCAGCTGCTTTGCCATCATAGACAAAGAATTCAACACTTTCCCTTATCCTCTTTCCAAGCTGCTGCTTAGTCTTATCTTTTAATTAAACCCAAACTCTAAAATACATGTGTCTAGCATGCCAGTTTATTAAATGAAATATCAATAGGCAAACAGTATTCTCAGCGATTACCATTCTGTACGGAGGTTTCTGGTGTGTGTTTTTTTTCCTCTTAACGGAATGCACACATTAAAGATCCCAGTTTTGTTGCAACTCAGAGTTTAAAGTCATTGATTAGAAAGAAACAGAAAGTGCTGTGCTGGAAATTTTTTTTAGCTTTCATTAGCTTTATGAAAATTAAAAAAACCCACAAGACCACAGCCAATCACTTTAATTTTCTGTTAAACAGAGACATGACTCCCAAGAAATGAAAAACAGAACCGTCTCCACTTCTGATGAGTCCTTGATAAGGAATTAATAACATCTTTGTTCTTTCAGAAGGGAAAACTTGATCTGATAAATCTTCCCTAATTCCCAAATAATATTTTTTTTTAAAAAAACATTTTCACAAATTGAGTCTTCACGGGGCAGTTGGAGGTGAAACCCTGACTACAGTGAATCTGGTGGGAGCTTTGCTGTTCATTGAAGGCCAGTTTTCACAGGGTTCCTCAGATGAGACAGAATGAAATCATAAATCACCCCTGTAATTACTGTGCAAGCACACAGCTTTGATCTCGATGTAGTTTTTAATTCAGGGAATGGAGGTAAACCCCCATGACTTGAATGAGCAGGCCCACTGCACTATAACCCAATTCAAAGTACTGAGTATCAATGAATGTGATTTCTGGCTGCAGTGACTAAAACCCACATCATCTGGGCATGTCCCAGCCCAGCAAAGGACTTTTCTGTTCTAAAATAAGAAACAGTGTTGGGACCACTGATATTCTTGACGTTAAATGAACACTTTGCTAGATTTAATCTCAAATACTTATAAATAATAAATTACCAAGCAACCAAGATTAGTTCCCAAGTATCTGGATGGCCCAAGAAACAGTTGATTATATATATATAAAAAAAATAATCAAATTTGTGTCCAAACCCCTAGATTACCAATAGAAAAAATTGCTTTGTTAAGAACTCCAGTAACCTGAAATACTTTCACCACCTTGAAAATATTAGCAATAAAGGCCACCCTTTTCATCAAATATACATGATGACTGCTCTTTTGTTTCTGTTCAATACAGCATTACATTGCAGTTTTGTGCACATTAATAATATAGCGCTGTTGTAATGTTATAATGACTTATAACCTACAGTAAACATAGTGTATTGATCTAATATAGAATGATGTGGTAAGCAACGAGGCTAAAACAAGCATCAAAGAAGGAATTCATGATGGAAGCAAACAAGATTGTTTCCAGTAACTCTGTGCAAACATTAGGAAGGCAGTTAATTGGCAAAATGAATTGGATTAAATTATGCATGAATCTTGTGGCAAGTGCAGCAGCACTCAACTCATTAAGAAATCATAGTCTGGAACAGAGGATGCCCTCCTGACTGCATTATATCCTAAATGTGCTTATGGTCAGTTTTCAGAGGATTGCAAGGTCCGTGGCTAGCTTTACAGAGTACACTGTCATTAGGAGAAATATCTGGGATTTCTGAATCACTGATGATGCTTTTCAAGAACCCTTGGGAACTTGTGAATTCCCTGACAGATGAGCAGGGACAATACACTGTCTTTAAAAAAAGAAAAGGGATAAGTCTGGAGAAATAAGATCCCTGGGAAGACTTAAAAACAAATATCTAATTAATCTGCATTAAAAAAATATAAGGAGATAAGAAAATGATAAAGAGCACGTAAGGATGAAATGAGAGCAAGTTCATTATCATTCTGTGTTTTTGTGAGTTCCTAACTTTTAAGAATTCTTTGGAATATGCAGAAGTATCGCATTTAGCAAATTGCTGTATCTATCTTGGTACTGCGTGTAACAACGGGTAATAATGCATTTCAGTTGTTTCAACCACCTTCCTCTTGTGGTTAAATGTTTGAATCCCAAACATTTCAGATTATTTTTTTTTTCTCCAGAAGTCCCAAGATGCATTTATGACAGGAGAAGAGTTTGTAGTCTAGTTTTCTCTGGAATAGGGGTCTTTGTAGTGAATAATTTTTAGTCTGGGGAGGGCCTAATTTTATTTCTGATTAAGAGATTGAGAAATGTTTAGCTCCAGAGGCAAGAGGTGACCGGTTGGTATTGTATGAAGGATTGATGAATGGAAGAATACTTTAGAAATACCTACCTTATTTTTCAAGCAGCATTTGTCAGGCATGAACCATGTGAGAAAGCTTGGGAGATACAGAAGGAAATGTTGTAAATTAAAATTACCGGACAGTGTTTAAACCCTGCAGAAGGCTTAATAGAAGATGCTGAATCTTCTGCAATTGTGGGTTTAGGAAAGATCTGAGATGAAAATTTGAACTGTCAAGTATTTAAGAGGGGGAAAAAAAAAAAAGAAGCAAAAGGTGAGATACATACATTCTGTAGATGATTGCAGAAATCTGGGCAATTTAAAATGAGAAAGAAAAATGATGAGGAGAAAGCAAATGAAGATTCCAAATGGCGAAAGAAGTTCTAGTCAGCTTTATGTGCTCATTTTCAATAAAAATGTCGAATGAGGGCATAGAAATGAAATCAGGAAGGTTTTGCTGGAAGCAAGAAAATAACTAGAAACAAGAATTAGATGAGAAACAGTAAAGAGTAAACAGAATTGTTTGATGAGAATGTTACAAAACAAATGATAAACATGCAGATTCATGTAATATGAAGAATATGAAAATGAGGATAAGAGGTCTGAAATTTCAGAAATTATATTTTTAATTTTCATGGGTTCCAAGAGAGCTGCTTAATGCTCTTGAAAAAGTAGATTTGATAGCTATATAAAAGAAGAGCTGGAAAACTATTGTGAAACTACCTTAATGGTGAATTATTCTAAAAAAATATTCAACCAGAATAAAGAAAGTTGAAAATATTATGTGCTATTCAACCAATATATATATATATATATGCTGACACAAACAGCTTGTGAGCATTTGTTTAAGAACTGACAGCAATCAAGCATCACTCCCTTCTTCCATGGTGTTTGTGCATATTCGATGTTATCATTAGCTTAGAGAGAAGAGTGTGGACATTGAGGGAAAATGGACATGGTTGGGCTTTGGTCTTTACTCCGTTCCTACCTAAGCATAGAACTCAAAGCCAAAGGGAGTTTGCCTGAATCAAACACAATTTTTTTTTTATTATCTACTAGATAGGTTAATGAGCACTCCATAATTTCAGTCTCTATTGAAAAAAAATGTTTTTCTGGAATACTTTCTCTGAAGTCAGCAGTTAAAAGTTGTTTTTGGTTTTTTTTTTCTCATTTAATTTCAAATAATATGAAATTTTATCGCATAAAAAAGCCATTTCTGGGTTGTTTTTAACATCCCACCATACCATTGAAATCCTGCCATCTCATTCTAACAGCTAGAGAGTTAGCAGTGCTGTCCTTTTTGGTCACAGGAACTTAGTTAAGGAATTATTGTCCTCTTCTCACAGTCCTGCTGGCCTACATCTTGCCAAATCACTCACCCATTTTACTCTGCAAGGGTGTCTGCCTGATCCATGAAGCATCTTTCCATTTTATGGGTAGCTGAGCTGTGATAACGGTACTTTTCTGACACTGAAGGCAAAATGTAAAGCAAATGCTGCTTTTGAATTTTGTTTGACCAGATTTCATGATGGGGCCTTTAATGACCCAGAAGTATTTTGCCTTCAGGCCAGCATGTGGAGGTTGGGTGATATTGAGGAAAGAAGGAAAAGTCTTGTAGATTCCATTAGGATATTACACAGTGTTTGTGATACCATTTCCTATCTGATCTTTCTACACAGTTTGTCCTGCTTAATTTTTTGGAAAGAAATGTGCTTAGTCCCATTTTCAAGATAACATTTTGGAGTACATCAATTACCATGATTACACTGAAATGAATTTGTAGTTCAAGGAAATGTATTATCTCTCTTTTCCAGGGTTGGATTACCTTTCCTGGGAAAAGAACAAATAGCTGCAAATGTAATGTCTGTTAATCATGATAATATATAAATTGAACAGCTTGCCAGGATTATATTTATTATTTTGCTCTGCAGCCATAGTAGATATCTCTTTTAGCTTTCCTTCACAGATGTGTGTTTCTTCAGCCAGTTTCAAAATAAGAATTATAAACTATTCCTGTACGCAGTGTCACTTCTGCAGTCCTGAGAAGACATTCATGATTTGTTGTGTGAAAAACAAGGAAACAGGAAATCTTTAACCGTGTTTTAGACAATAGCACCACTACAACCGCGGGCACGTTTGAGTCCTCTGCTCACTAGGACAGGCATACCACATAAAATACAGACCAATTTTTCTAATGTCACTGACCCTATGGCCACATTCCTATTGAACTTCACCAATAATTCTTGGAGAAGACTTGACCCAAACTGTAAGGCGTTTTAAATCCTTCTTCTTGCAGTCCTTGTCTTTCAAAACATGCCTGTAGGAGAAGGTGGTAATAGCAGCAGATGGTCACTCTCTAACTGTACTGCTCAGCCTGCAGCAAATCTAATTTTGGTTGTGACCTCTGCCTGATGATGTCTTTTTTTTTGAGAGGAGGAAATTCACCTTCCCTCTTGCTGAAAGCATTCTAATTAAATATTAATTGGGCCAGAGAGTGTGCCCACAGGCAATTAAAATTAATGGTTAAAGCACCCATGGGCAAAAATTGCAGTTTGGGACATGCTGAATATTTGAAAGTATTCAGTGGGGTCAAAACTGGATGAATTCACTAAGGTAATTCACTGCTCCTTGTGCTGTCTGTGTCCCCTCTCTCTCTCTGTATGGTTTGTGACACAGGGTGGAAAACCGAGAATGGCTTCAGCACGGGCTGCAGGGGAGCTTGACCCTTGCAGCTGCCTAGCTAGGAAATTCTAATGGTCATCGGGAATTCAAAACCCGTGGAGTTTTTCTCCTCGTTAATTAATTTGCCATTGGAGTCTCTGTACGATCTTCACATCCATATCAAGCCGGTTACACTGGAAGCATGCAAAAAGCGTAACTCTGAGAGTGATCTTGGAACAGCTTGAAAAAAATAGGGGTGTAAACCAACACACAATGAGTTAGTGCCGTGTCAAAACGTAATACAAAGCATTAGACCTGGCACTTGGTACTGTCATCCAAGAAAGGGAGAATATAAGCATAAATAAATAAATAAGCATAAGAATAAAGAAATAAGTAAGCATAAGAAAATAAGCATAAATTAAGAAAAAAAATTCTGCTTGTAAAAGTGACTTTTCTAACTTTCTCCCTTGCCTGGAGACAACATGGAGAAAAATGCAGGTGTTCTGTCTTCAATACGGTGACCATGGGGCAGATATAAGTTCTTCACCAAAACAAGATCCCTATCGTAGGCCAAGGGAAAAACCAAGTCTGTAGGAAGCTCTTAGAGCTGCGTGAGCCAAAGTAAAGCTGAATGCATGCAAAGCAAGCTTGTTGGAGGTTGGGGGTTTTGTTTTGTTTTTGTTTTGTTTTTGTTAATAGTAGCTTGAGTTTGCTAGGCTTGAAAGCCTGAAGTAATGTCAGCGTTAAAGTGGATTTACTGGGCCTCACAAATATTAAATAAGTTCAGATATGAAAGAGAGTGAAGAATTATTCCTCAAATAACAGGGTAAAAGCACTACAATCATGACGAGATGTGAGATATTATCTCTTATCATAAAAGGGAAGTAACTTTTAACAGATGTAATCAATCCAGGAGATTTAAATATTTATGAGATTTGTTTGGTGAATAATTCGTTTCTAAGCTGTGTTGCTCTATCACTTGTTGCTCACACTTTCTCAGCTACCTCTGTATTCTCTAAAACCCTCCCTAAAACCTTGTTAGTGTCACGCTTTTGTGGCTGCTGGGCTTTTTCCTTTTGCTGTCACTGTAACCTGCTCTCCAGTTTCTGGCTAACCTGCCTGGGACTGAATGGGCGAAGTCTGAATGCTGGTTGAAGAATCTGCATTTGACTGGGGATGCCAGTTGCCTGTGGTTGTAGTTGAGGGGTGTGCCAAGGGAAGCAGCGCTGGTGCAATCCCGAGTTAATGCCCTGCATCCAAGAGCCTGAGCAGCGGTGGGCTGATCTGAATTCTCCTGTAGTAGGATGATCCTGGGTTTGTTTTCGTTATTTTAAATGAATATAATGATTGTTCAAACCTGTAGTCTCATTACTGATCATCTTTTTGCATTACTGATCTTCTTTTTGCATTCAGGAAAAACCTACCACCTTTTATTATCACACTTATTTTTGCAGATATTTACTGTGCTGTTTTCCAAGAGGAAAACAAACAAACAAAAATACTGGCACCATAGAAACAAAAATAATTAATCTAATATGCCATGTATAAGAGACTTCCCAACAGACTGGCGCTCTCCTGTGCCGTTACAAGTGTCACCTGTCTGGGGCTCTGTAGAGCATTTACGTAAAAGGGAATTCCAGTGATGGTGTGCTGTACCTCTCACTGCCTCGAAGTCCATTGAGTCCAACGGGATATTTTCTGAAGGCTTCAGTGGTATTTTGAAGACCTTTTTCCACCCACTTTTGAGTGTAATAAAAGTATGTAGGTGCTCATGAATATCCATCCCCTAGACATTCTGGTACAGACTTCCCTCAGGCTGTAATACCGGAGGATCTTGGAAGTGATTTTAGGTTCTTTACTCAGCCAAATGCAGAAAATTCATGAGGTTCAGGAGTTTGTTCCTCCAATTTTCACTAATGTTGGTAGTTCTATCGTGGGCTGCATACTGCAATTTACTGATTATATCAAAGGAACTGAAGTGCTAATCCCAGGTGAGCTGCTGACTGTGTAATGAGAGGCTTCTAAAGTCTTTCAAAGTTACTGAAGCAGGTGTTGTGAGGGATAAGAACATCAGACTAAAGCAAGAAAATCATATCACAGAAGCTTTGCTTCTGCAGAAGCAGATTTCCTTATGCCATCCAAGTTACCATGTGGCTTTACATAATTTTGTTGGTTTTAAAATCAGTCTCCTGCTCCCACAAAGTTCCAGACCAACAAAGCCAGAAAGTGAAACTACACAGATCAAAACATTTACAATAGCAGTGGCAGATCAGTTATCAGCCTCTCTTTTGAAACTCCTAACCGGGGCTCTAACCTTAGTGTTGGCTTTTGGGAGACAGACAAGTGTCTAGATGGAGGTCATCCATGCATTTCATATGGGTCACTGAATAATGATCACAGGGTAGCAACTTTCTTTTTGAATCAGTAATGCAGAGGTGAAAAGCATCGTCTTTCATTATTAATGCCACATGCACTCCAGGTCTCTGCTTTCATTTCTTCATCCTACTGGTTCTATGAACCCTTAAGAACCTGGTGACTTTTAGGGTTTTCTGACCTTCAAAATGGATTGTGAACCTGAAAAGCTGTCTCTTCACAGTTGCAAAAAGGATGCATCTGGAAGAGGAATTTGTTATGTATGAAAAATACTTTTAGAAGAGCAAAAGAAATGAGTGTGTAAGAAGAAAGGGAATAAGTTATAGTCTTCATAATATGATAAGGAATGGTAATGAAAACAAGTAAATAAAATCACTGTGAAAATCAGAAAAGTAAATAACAAAGCTTCTTTCCAAAGAGATGTGGTTTTTTTTTTTTTATTTCAAAGGATACATAATTTTTTTTATTATTATCTAAATTCACCTTTCTTCTCCATTTTATGACATGAGAAGAAGGAAGAAGGAAAGGAAAAAGGAAGTGAACAGCTCTTTGAAAGCACAATAATGGAATATGCCATTTCAGAGAGTCAACAAAACGCTCAGAACTGGATACTGTTGTGTGATATACACTCCAGAGTATTTGGTATCTGGCAGGCTTAGTTCTCAAGTGACCGTCCAGTGGACCAAGAAATGAGGCTCCAGTAAGTGAATTCTCATGTAATCCTCATATGGGCTTTTGAAGATTGGTGCTGAGACAAAAATATAAGCATCAAATTATAACTTGACAACAACTAGGACTTCTTGGTGCCATTTAGTGATTAGGCTGGATTAGTTTTCAGTTTGGGAAGCCCCACCTCTCCTTATGTTGCCTTCAAATAATGACAGCGTATGCTTACAGAACTCACTGGTGATGCTGTAAAGTGAAGCAATGTCCTTATTGTAATTCAAGGGACTTTTTCCAAGAGAACGTCTACGCAGTTTTAAGTTTCCCTTTAGGAAGACTGGTATAAAGAGAGCAACTCCTGGGGCATTGTTTCTTGAACCTGAAATCCTCTCCCTGTTGGCTGAATCCACTTACTGAGCTTCACACATCTTTAACTGTTTCTTTTGAGGCAACCAGATCTTTCCTCTTGGTGTTTGAGTTGTGTTTGGAATCATACCTTTCTGTCTGACATTTAAATGGACTGTGAGGCTAAATCTGTCTGTATGAACTCTGTTGTTTTGTTTTTTTTAATACCTTCCTGCCATAACAGTTAGCCAGATGTACTGCTTGATCATATTTATTAACTAATTTTATAAAGATAGCAGAATAGAATATTTTTCTAACAAGAATCTACTCATGCTGTGATAGGTACTTTTGGTCGTGCTTTATTAAGCCCAAGTTGTTGTTGCTGCTCACATTGCAAGGTGCTCCAGCTGTTCAGAAGCCTTGAGGGCTGAGCCTCTAACGAGTTTTGAGGCATCCCCAGAATTCATGAAGTGAAGTTTCCTATGTACATCAAGTCATCAAACAAAATTACTCTTGCTGCTTCCCAGGGGTAACAGAGCTCTGCAGCTCCAAAGCTGAGTCTCACAGGAGGAACTGAGCCCATGGGCAGTTGGGTGATGGTGAGGAAAAGGTCACGCTGCATCCAGGGGACTGGGCTTCCCTCAGAATTTTGTGCTGAGGTCGGTGGGCTGCCAGAGTTCAGTGCGGGCTTTTCAGTGCTAGTCAACACACATTTTGGGCCAGCTGCCCTCTGCACAGAGGTCAGCGTGCACACAGCAGTCCCTGGAGCATCTCAACATGTTAACCTGCTGCAAACCTGCTGCTCTAACAAGCTCTCGGGACCAGTGGAACTGCATTGTCCTTGCTATTAACTCTTAATCCTCACCCAAAATCTGGTATTTAAAAAAAAAGTTTTCCTAGAGACTTTGTGCCATAAGATAACCAGAAACAAAGAGCTCTTTTCTAAGGTGTGTCCTCAGAAGACTAAATATATCCCTTCATATTTTATTAAAGAAGTATATAACATATTTGACTAGTGAAAATGAATGAACTTTATAGAATCTAATAACTGAGCCGATGATTCAAATATAAAGTTCTTTTGACCCATGGAGAAAAGAAGTTCCAATATAACAATAACAATAAAACCAAAACAGCAGTAACAGTACCTCCACCAATAACAATAGAAAATAAACTGGTAATAACTTTTTCCTAAAACATATTAAAGATCATAAATATAATTTTAACATTTTGTGTTCAATTTAATATTTAGTCTTACACAAAAACATAAATTCCAACTGCTGGAATACACACCTCAGCAGTATACGTTACCAAGGGCATATGTTTGTTTTTCCACTCCCTGACATTTTTATTTGAAGGGTGGGTTTCTACTATTGGTGTGTAAACACAGGTGAGCAATTAGTCTGCCTCGTACACCTCAGTAGTCGGTCAGTGTGGGACCGGCATGGGATTTTCTGGTTTACAGAATCACCTTGAGGTATTCTCAATCAAACATGGTCAATCAATCATCAGGTAATACTTTCAAATTTTTAGGCAACCTCACTTTGTTCCTGTCTCCCACCAGTGCTCACAGCAAGACACTGTCACCAAGGGCCTTTTTGCAGAATAAACCGAAAGCTGAAAACTTGTTTCTTCAGATCTTTCTAATCAGGGCAGTACCGTATACTTATTAGTAGCTGTTAAATTTCAAAGGTAGAAAGCATAATTTATTTTTTTTTAATCTCTTATTATCATTAAAGCTTCAATAACTTTTGAAAAACAACCTAGCTTACAAGTGTACTCTTTTAAAATTTAAAAAGAGAAGATTTTTTTAATGTGGAGAAAACAATCAGTAAATCCAGAGTGGCTCCCCCAGTGTGCCTTGGCTGCATTTCTTCTGCTCGTTCAGATTTTACAGAAGAATGACTAAAATTCTGCTCTTCCCAGGACCCTCGTTAATTTTATAAGGCACCTGGGTCCATTCTCCGGTTCCCTGCGATTTGCAGAGGTGACTGCTGGGCCAGCCGTGCTCTGTGCCTGACCGCATGCGTTTGTGACCCCTCATGAGCACAGAGGTTTGTCTCTTTCCCCTCCCCAGGAGCCTGATACAAGCCTGAGTCTGGCCATGACAGTGGCTGTCACAGGTAGGAGGGAGTTCCAGCTCCAAACAGGGATGTTTTGAGCTGTGAAGCCAATGACACATATGGCAGAAGGCAATAATTAACCTCTTCTGGAATCTCACTGCCCCTGTTGGCTACTCTCATATTTTTCCGCAGCCCGCCTTTGACCTTAGATCTCAGACCTTTATTTTTTTACTGTGTACGTAACTTGAAATTTGTATAGCCCTCCGTCAGATCACACCCCCGGTTTCCTCGAAACTGGAACAAAATGTTCACAAGGCGCTGAAAGGTGCTTCTTACAGGTCTCTTACCAGACACTGCTGGCTGTCTGCGAGAGGGGAATAGGTGGAGGGGAACGTGCCAGCCTCTCCTCCCAGTTCACCTGCTGTGGACTGGTGCTGCTGCATGGAGAGAAGGAGGGGGACCAGAGTCTGCCTGGAGCCTGCCCTGTGCCAGGGAGCCTCTCCAGGTCCCTCAGGGAGATGGAAGCTGCAGACACAGGGCCAGCAGTGTGCTGGCTCTGCGCTGGTGCCTGGGGTAGCGCTGTCAAATGCAGGCAGGGGAAGAAGATGAAATGAGGCAATCTGACTGTAGCTTAATGGTTAGGGTGTTGTGCTGGAGGAAGGTGACCCAAGGTTCTAATTTCTGTGTTTATTTTTAACCCTGTGATTGTCTCATGTCAAAGCATGTGCGTCTCCGGGAATAGGGTCTGAAACTCCAGCTCCATCCCTTGTAATTGCTGTTCCTCTTGTTCCGTGATTTCTGCACCCCTTGGATGCACAATGGCCTGCCGAGGTGCTGCTTAGAGGCAGGGTAAAGGAGAAGAGATGGGGGTATGGTCAGTCCCCTCAGAGAATCATCTCCTTGCCCAGAGTTGTAAGTATGTATACTGTAATGCAGAAGCACACCTGTGTGTGCGTGAAGAGAGGATGGAGGGAAAAGATGTGCTGCTGCTGTCATCCTTTTTTTTTTTTTTTTTTTCTTTTAAAAAAAAAAAAAAGGGAAACCATCACTCCTCCATTTAATGCCTGCACACAGAAGAGCTCTGAGCAGACTGGATACCAAGTGTCTTCTTTTAGGGAACTGTCCCTCACATCTTTGATTTTTTTAGCCATCAATTATTTTAAGGGTTTTCCTTTATTTCATTCACATGAGTAAGAGGAAAGCTTAATCAAGACCTTTGTAGAGCAACACACAGCAATGTTACTGCTAATTAAACTTGCTTCAGCATTTGAGCTGGAGAAGCTTAACCGCAAAGGCTAACCACAAACTGAGGAAAGAGAAGTTAACCTGCTGCACTGAATAACACACATGATGCAGAAGTTGTGGCTGTGCCTGCGAGCTTATGTCTACACTTATAATGTGATGTTATAACATATTTCAACTTTTTGCACTTTTAACACAGGTAAGGAAATGGCACTTGAGGAAGCTTTTGAAAAGTCTCTGATTCAAATCATAGAATCACACAAGGTTTTGAGTTGGAAGGGACCTTAAAGACCACCTAGTTCCAACCCCCTGCCATGGCCAGGGACACCCCCCACCAGCCCAGGCTGCTCCCAGCCCCATCCAGCCTGGCCTTGGACACCGCCAGGGACGGGGCAGCCACAGCTGCTCTGGGCAACCTGTGCCAGGGCCCCACCACCCTCACGGTAAAGAATTTCTTCCCTATGTCCGGTCTAAACCCAGCTTTTTCTGGTTCAAAAATGTTTCCAGTTTAAAAATGCTTCTAGTATATAGGCACTACTTTGTTTTATTGCAAAGGCTGAGTGAGTGAACTGTGTTCGTGGCATGGCTTAAAGCATGGTAGGAAGCCAGCTGCTTCTGGGTGGGCTGAAGTTTTTCTGAGTTGTCTTACACACTGTTGGGATATTTCACCGGGGCTCAGCAGCCTATGAATAGTGGGACATGGTGGCGAGGGAGCTTTGGTGTGCTGTGAGCTCTGAAATCCTGAGCAAACTGTATGAGGGAAGCTTAGAGCTGTGTGATGGACCTAGAACGAATAAGATAGGTTTCTAGCCAGGTTATGACAAGGGCTGGGTGAGCATTTCAGAGAAATAAGGAGGTGGAAAGATACCTAAAACCAGGGAGATGAGAGGTGAAGATTTAATCTCTCTTTCTCAGAAAAATCCCTACACGGGCGCATGCAGACAGATGGACACAGCTTAAAGCTGGATGCTGTGGACACTCTTGTGTACACTCACCTTCTCAGGAGAGAATTCTGTGTGATGAAGCTGGAAATCTTTGTAAAGAAATCTGTTTCATTTTTCATCGCTTTCTTGTCTAAGATTGAGCGCTGTGCATGCAAATAAGCATGCTACATTTGTGCAGTGCCTGCTGAAGCAAAGGACCATATGTTTATTCGCAAACTGCGACTTTTAACTACCACTTAAAAAAACCCCACAAACCATATCTGAAGTGTATTTTTAGTGATGTTTTTCTGTAACTTATAGAAATGCAACCAGGATTGCTATGTATGGTCAACGTTCTGAGTATTTAATGATAATAATACCCCTTAAATTTATAGCTGGCTACACATTGATTGTATTATGTATGATACCTGGAATTTATTGGCCAGTAGCAGGGGCTGTGAAACAGAGCTGTCACGGTCCCAGGTTGAATTTAGTTATTAATGTATTTTTAGTGTCTCAGATTACATCCCTGCTGGGACTATGAGCATGACAGTGACTGTGATGGTTACATTCTATCAACAAGTTAGGTACATGCCCTCAAGAGAAGAAAAAGCTTTGCACTTTCTTTCAGGAGTGGAGAAATGATTTTACATGGACCAGTAAAGATAGCAACAGTTGCCATAGGGTTTACAGTAATTTATGCAGAAGTTTCCCAGTCACTTATGTTGGGCTGTCAGGTAGAAGACGGCGACACGTGTAAAAATAATTCTAGCTCAGCTCCTGAGAACAAAACTCCTGAAACTTTTTAGTCAATAAAAAATGCACAAATACAGAAAATGACAAGGTGACTGTTGCAGGAGCAGCAACAGTGCAGTAAAGGTACTGGCTGAAATAGCTTGATTTTGTCAGCTGTAGTCAGTGGAATAGCTGACTTGATTGTATCAGCAAATTGAATAGTATTTTGTTCCAAGATTCACCATTAAATAAAATAATATATCCTACCAGTTCAGAAGCTTCATACATTGTCAAAAATATATTGGCTAGTGTACTAGTGGAGAAAAAAGTTACAGCTTTGGTTTTCCCATCCTTGGTGACATTTATGCATTACATAAGAACTGTCTGGTGGCAATTTTCAAGTTCTTCAAAGATGACAAAGATAGGAATGATGGAGAGTCACTTTCTGTGTCTGAAGACTAGTTATATTTCTTCTGCAATCTGCTTTGCGGTACAGACTTAAAATTAGAATAGCCTGGGTTTGTATGACCTGAAATTTATTGCATTATGAATTCATTGAAGGGTCAGTTACAATAAAAAATTGATGAAAAGTCCACAAAAGTTAATTCTTATTTATCTGAAAAGATACCATGGCAAAGCTGAAAAGGTGGAAATAGTTTTCCGGGTCATATACATCAGCTTCAATGACTTGGTCTCACGATTTTGCTTTAACTGAAGAAGATTACCTTTACTTGATTCAGCCACTTTCTTTGAAAAATGTTGGCTTTTCAGGAAATTGCAAGCATTTTCAATGATCAATAAGCTGGATATGGTGCTCTTTGGTAAGAATTATTGTTTACTAAAAGGCTCAGTAGAGCACCTGCACTTGCTTCAGAAGTATTAGTAGTCTAATGGTCTAGCTTCAGATCTTAGTTCTTACAGTCCTTTTAAGACTCACAGAATTTAAGTCCTTTCCTGCCTTGTAATGAGCAGTGGGAAAAATTTCTTCCTTGTCTAAATAGAGTACAATTCACCAAACCTTCCAAGTATTGATTTTGTTGAAGGTTTCAAAATTAAAGTTTCTCAGTTGTACAACTTGAGTTTTGAAACAGATTTCAAAAGAAAGACTGCCTCCTTCATCCTATTATGTTCTGGCAGTCTTTGCTTTCAGAGGATTCTTACCTCCCTTTTGATGAATAAGCACTGACAGTGTCAAAATCTTTACAAAAGTGAACCCTGAATGAGTGTCAAGGTTGAGGTTTCTTTTTCTTTTTTTTTTTTTTTTTTCTCCCCCCCCCCAAGGACCTAGACGATATTTGTGGAGCTGATGGTGTAGTGAAGACAGAACGACTCCTGGTGCTCTCTCTAAGGGGAAATGGCTTTGGAACTGTCGCACTCGGTAGGCTCGATTGCAGTGACAGTCTTTGAGAACCAGTAAACTGCTTGCTCAGAAGAGCTGACTGGCCTCCAAAGTTTACTCTGACCCCAAGTGCCTGGAAGAGGTCTCTAAGGGCTTTTCCATCTTTGCAGGGCACAGTGAAAAGCAGCTTTCCTCTGCGCAGGTATTTCTGTGCGCACCCATCCCAGACTCGCAGCGTGCAGGAACTGGTCCACAGCTGCTTGCAGCACCAAATTGCACAGCAAAGGTAAAAAATTCATAATGATAAGTTTTAGCCTTGATAGTTTTCTGCTGGTCAGTGTATAGGTGACAATTTTTCATTATGCCTTCCTTACTGAAGATTCACGTTAGATTTACTTCAGCTAGTGTCAGATGCAGCCGGCTCTTGTGAAAGGGGTTTTCTGTTTAAAAACCATTCCTTTTCAGTCCATAAAGTCCACCAGAATTTTCCTCCTGCCACATTTCTCAAAATCCCCAGATTTCTCTTCTGTGGTTTTGTTTTGGATAGTGTTTTGGAAAAGGATTGCAAAACAAATTAAATAGGCAAGAAAAGCTTGGACCCCCTTGGACCCCCTTGGACCCCCTTGGACCCCCTTGGACCCCCTCCACCAAACAGAACAAATCTTGATATTTCCTGAACAGCTCCCTCTCTGACGTATACGCTTTGCATTTGTAAACAGACGTGTTACATGTTCATTTTAAAAGATTATTTTGGTCTCTTTGAAACCATGGAGGAAATGTGAAGATGTTGCTGCACACCTCCTGTCTTCCCTGCTTCTGCCTTATCCTACTATAGAGCAGCTAAAGATGATCTTTTGCAAATTTTTTGGGGTTTTTTTGTTTGTTTTTTTTTTTGTTGTTTTTGTCTGTGTGTCAGAAATGCTTCTTTTTCAGTTTCGATCCTTGACTACATTAATTGAATTAAATCCTGGGCCCAGCAACTATATCTGTGCTGATAAGTAACGTTAGGCCAGGGACTGTGTTTTGGCTGTCAGGCCAAATGACACAAACCACATCCAAACTCCAAGGCACTTGACCTTGTGCCTTCACTGGGTCCCCTGTGGCTGTAAGGCAAAATTGTTATTTTGTTTGTGTTTCCTTTCAGTTTAAAGTGTTTGAAATAGTGTGGGGGTTATGTAGCAGCCTCTCAGAACAATATTTTTATAGCTCGAACCTGAAGTTTTGCTGCATGCCTTTGGGTGTTGCACGAAGACTGTAGGGGACTTTGAAGATACAAATCCAGAAAGCCGTGTTGGGATAGTGCTGAGCTAGGATTTCACTCTGCTTCACACAAGGAGTATTCTGAGGGAGATTGAATCTGGCAAGGAGTCTTGGAGATATTGTCAAAAAACCTCTGCCAGTTTTGCAGAAGCAAAAAAGACTGGTTGTCATGCATTGAGCGCCGGCTGGCAAATAAACTGACATGCAATGATTTCAATTCCCAATCAATGCAAGGCTAATAAAAGGGATGCCAAACAGCAATGGGGAAGACACTGTAGGAATTGGAAGATACGTCCTGGATGTATTTGTGTTTTTTTCTGCCGCCTAAATAGAATACTCTGCCCTCACAAATTTCCAAGGGCTTGAAGACAGGTTTGTCTATGTAACAAGCACCATTAGTAAGTGCAGCTGACCCTTATTCATTTATTCCTTCTGCCTTAGGCAAAGTATAGTCTTTCTTAGTAAACTGATGTCTTGAATCTTCTGTAGATATCTCCAGCCTGAGCTATGAGGACATCATTCTGATGATCCTTCATGGGTATTGGTCACATCTGATTTTAGTAGGAGACATAAACCTTAACCAGAGGTAGGGAGGAATCAAAAGCATTTGGATTGCCTGTCTACAACAAGTTGGAAGTCCAATATTTGTCTTCATGAAGTTGAAAACTTAATGTCACTGTATTTTTCCAGCCTCTTGAAAGTAAATTCTAATCTCCCTCAGACCTATGCAGCTCAGTTAATTTCAGTGGAGTTGAAAAGGATTTTTACAGAGTTAATTTTGCTTGCTTTCCTCTCTTTGTCTGTTTACAACTACAGAAAAATCTGGTCCATAGCCCTCAGCTATAGGCTGGTCTGAAACAAAAAAGAATGGAGAAAGAAGGAAAGAGAATGTCAGCCTGGAAGGACACTAATTACATTCTTTTCACTGGACTTTACTTGCAGTCCTTTTCAACAGCAACAAAAGTTTCTGTATTCAAGGTACTGAGCCTGATCCCTGTCTCGTACAGTACACTAATGACAACGAAGAGGAATTCTATTGATTCCAGTGCAGTTAAATCAATGTAAGAGAAATTTAAATTGGGCCCTTTGTAGGCATGATATAAGGCTACAACCTGTCAGGCATTTATGTAGTCCAACAGCATTCTGTGTAGTACAGAATAAATACATGCTGTAGATCCCTACCCCAACCTGTGTCGAGGCAATTGCTGGGAAATTAGCATTCAAGAAATTCCTCATAGCATGAAATCATTCAGAAGCTACGCAGGGTGAGGAAGTGATTATATGTATTATTAACTCAGAGTACATTATATCACACGAGAAAATTCAAGAATATTTTTTTTATATTAGTCCAGACAAATGTGGTTTAAAATGAGCAATGAAATGCATAAGAAGAAATACAGTCGAGATGAAACAGAGACTATGACTTTTATCTTTTCCCCTTGCAACCACTCACTTTTCCAGGTCAGTGAATTCTCATCTTCCCTTGCTAGCAGATGGAAATGAGATTAACATCTGGAAGAAAGGCAATCTTGAAGGTGTTTCCTCCTATCTGATACTGCTAATGAGACTCCTGGACTCGGCCAGGGTGCTAGGGACTGCATGTATGTAGTAGAAGATGCTCTCTGTCGTTTTTGCTGTAGGTTTTCTATCATTTTTGGAGTTCCACCCTGTAGTATGCTTTATATAGGAGTAAGTTTTATATATGCCACAAAATGGCCTCTTAAGACATCTGGCATGAGTTTGTAAAGGATATCTTTGTGCATAAAAAAGCCTTTTTTCATGAGGAATTTAGGAACCAGAAACAAAAAAATGTGCCTTTGAATACAGAATGGTGAGAAATTGTCTCCAGTTTGACAAAAGATAGCTTTTGCGTCATTGGAATATGTTTGAAATCCTTTTGTTTTTAACAATTCTTTCACATCAGTAACGACCCGACTCCTTTCCCCAAACAATTGAAAGCCTGAGGGTGGTGGGGGGGCTGGTGCCAACAAGTGCTCAACTTTTCCAACTATATCAGGTGATAGAAATACTGTATTTGCCCACTAAAATGATCTGTAAAAAACCACCACCCAACAAAGCACCCCCCCCCCCATTTTATTTCCTAAATTTATAGCGAATGTTTTAATTTCTTTTATTAAAAGTGAATTTTCATTTGGAATGTTAACTGAGGTTTTAAACCATTCAGGAACATTTTAAATGGTTGAAATTGGAAAGAATGAATCCTCTTAAAAGGAAAGGTTTAGTTTTTATCACCTAAATAATATGTATTTACTTGGCAGCTCACCTGCACTTTAAAAAAAATCTCAGTTTTTGCCTGGTTCATTTTTGTCTTAATTCCTCAATAAGCAGAAAAATCTGTAATTTCCTTAAGCGTTATTTTAACACGCTTTCCTATGTCTCTCTGTAGCCTTTCCTCTGTGTTCAGAGGATAGAAATTGCAGCTGTTTTCTGCAGGCTGTTTCCACATCCCTGTGTAATGTAGCCTGTCACTGAGCTCTGTGGCATCCCCTCACTGAAACATGCAGAAGAGCTTTCTGTGAGACACTTCTATGTCTCTGCTGTGTTCACCTTTCCCATTAACCCACCCTGATGGTCCCAGTAAACTCCATACCAAAGCTACCTTTGATTTCAAAAGGACCAGGGTCTGG
>JAVJGJ010000032.1:9937423-9974167 GCA_035590215.1 Microhierax caerulescens
ATTTTGAGGAGCCATGCAAGCTCCATGGACACCTCTATGTACTGGTGCAGAACAGCCCTGGCTTCTCCACTATTCATTCCCCGTGTGTACTTGGTGTAAAATTAAAAGTTAGACAGCTGATAGGATTGTATTGCCTGAGAACAACGTTAACCTGGAATTTCCTACCAGTCGCTATCTGAGACACAGTCTTACTGGAGACCGGTATCAGTGATCCACAGTCTTACAGGAGACCAATACTGGTGATGCCGGTGGAGGCTGGCCAGCAGTCAGAAGCTGCCTGTAGCATAGTTCAGTTCCTTACTAACGTTTGGCTTATCTTTTCTGTTAGAAAGCACCCTGCGCGTGCATATGCAGCATAGGAGCTGCTACTGAGGGCAACAGACCTCAGATCAGAGCAAGACTTGAAGGGAATAGATGTACAGCCCTCTTCTTGGGTCCATTGGTTACAGCCTGCTTTTTTTGTCACGGCACTTGCTTTCAGTTCCTATGTGCCAAGTGCTTATGATTTTCCTGCTCTAGCAGGAGTAAATAGGGGCTTCAGTTCACTAAATGTCTGTGACAAATTCGGTAGGATGTGCTCCTTTGCAGATGTGCAGTAATGCTAAGGGCTTGTGGGCACGGGACAAAGCAACGCTCGCTATGTACCATCAGCCGCGTACTCTAAGAGCTGCACCTTTCAGGAAAGAGGGATGCTGCTGTTTCTTATATTCTTATGTAAATATTGGGGGAATTTAAATCTAAATGTGAATTTTCTAACTAGCCTACAAATGTGTAATGCATCACATAAGCACTCTATGTATTTTAGATACTTGAAATATAGATCTGTATTCAAGGAATAGAAACCACAGTAGCTAGTTAAGTGTTAGTAGCACGGCTTGAACTTTGAATCCGGTATTGCATACAGATAGAATATTGACATTGAACAAGAATATTCAGCCCACAGATTCTGGGGGAAAAAACCCAATGAAAAACCTCAAGAAAATTATTAACCTGTCTCAAATGAAACAAGAGGTTGGATTTACCAAGTAGGTTATCTGTTGTAACTTACTCAACTTTAGTTTATATATAGTTTAGTGTAGCAGATAAGATAAGGATGCAAGAGTGACACTTATGCAGACAGCAACTGCAGTGTGAAGGGATGAAGCCCACCATACCCACCACTGGTGCAAATGTCATTTAGATATCATCCACTGGGTTTATTCTGCTGTTTCATGTGAACAAGCAAGTGGAAAAAAGATGTTTGTGTAGGAAAAACTTCTTTTTTAAAAAGCTGATGGGATGTTTGTGTGTTCCATTGGTAATGGTCTTATGAGCTACGTGCTGCAATTAGTCATGTTGCTGTGACACATACATTGGAGTTTGGGAATATTAGATTATGTGACTAAAGGATAATCACAGAGAATGCAAAGACTTCATGAGGATCAGAGAACTAGGATAGATGGAGGAACACTAGTAGCCAATCGAAAGAAAATGGGACACGTCCAAGTACAGCATTGGCTTCAGCTCTGCATGCACAGTATTTCCTCTTGGGGCAAGAAAGGAGTGAACTAGGGACTTTCAAAGTAGGTTTCAAAAAGCAGCATATTCATCCTGTAGGTCAAAGCGTTACAGCTCAAACATTAAAAAGGAAAAGCCTTGCAAACCGTTGCCCTACTTTCTGGGATAATCAGACATCACCCTATCAGTTGTGTGGAATCCTGGGAAGTGCAGATGCAAGTCTGTCAGATTTCTGGTTTTTGGCTTTGTATATGTGCTTTGAGCAGAGAGGTTTCTTTCATCCTGTGCTTTCTTGGTTGGTACCAGAGCAAGCTGGTATAAATTAACTCTCTCTGGAGAGTGAGGCTTTCTCTTGACTTGTTTGGTATTCCTGTAGTTTTGCATCAGGGAAGCAGGAACACATATGTGCACAACGTTTAGAGTATTGTCCAAAAGACTTTCTGAATGTTCTGTGAGTCCACAGTGCTTGCCATATCTCCCTGCATAATAAGCTTTGAAGTTCACATGTTTCCAAGAACTCACATCTGTCACATTGCTTTTTTCCTCATCTCCTGCATGACCAATGTAAAGGCTTTCAGTCACTTGCTACGCATTCAAGGCTGGCAACCAAACTTCAGCACCACAAGTCTGATATCTGTACGCACCAGATGGCTAAATCTTTGAACAGTCGATTTTATTTCCTGACCATTTGGGAGCATTAAGAACTCTCATGGGGAAAGAAATTGTTGTACGCTAAAAGCAACATATAAAATCAGGGCAAATGCGTAAATGACTTCTTAATTAAATCAAAACAAGCATTTTCCTACTACATGCCATGGGGAAAGCACTTTCCAATTCAGATGAGTTTTGAAAACATACTGTGCCATGTTTAATTCAAAGCAATACTGTATGTTTTATTTTTCAGAACACCTGCTTTTATAAAAGGAGTGTGCAGAAAACGAGGTTGCTTGCTCATGTTTGGAGGGAAAATTGAGCCCCACAGGCTTGCTGGCATAACACATAGACCAGTGCGTTTTCTATCACCAGGACTAGGTTGCTGTTACACATCTGTGTAAGGTAGAAGAAGGAAAGTGGGGAAGAAGTGGGGATAGTGGGGATACCAGCAAAGGTAGAAGGTGAGCCTTCATCAGACTTTCAGACTCAGACAGCAGGGAGATAATGTTGCTACTACAATGCCTAGCACCAAAGAAAGTCCTTGGTCTTTTTCCGCATGCCATTATCTGATCTTTTTTTTTTTTTATTATTTTGGAGAGAGAGTATATATGCTTTTCAGTGCTTGAAAAAAATGATGAAAAGTGGTAACTATCACTGAGCACAGATTCCACTTTGAATCAGGATTCATGTTGCATTTACCTGCATAGGGAATGCTTAAACACTGAACTGAGGCCGTTGTGAGCATTTTTAGCATAAATAATTTGGAAGATAACAGATAAGGTTGAGAGAGACTATGCCTTTGGGCTTCCACAAGACCAGGGAATGTCTGCAACCTTGAAGACTTATCTGAAACCCAAAGATTTGGTGTGAAGTCCTTGCCCTCATGGAATTATTCCATGGATTTTTTTCTGTTTACTTTGGTAAGTTTTAGATTTTTATTTTCCTGGGGACTTAATGCATAAACTTCAACATGTGAAACAAGCAGATATTTCCTGCTTTGAAATAGTAAAATAAAATGGAATTGATTACAGATCTGAGTGTGACCAGCACACACTGCAAAAATAATTCATGTGACATGCTTATTGATGTGCTGAGAAGGGAGGGATTTTGTATTTTTGATCTTATCTTGGTTATTGCTGTGTAAAGAGAAAGGGTGAATAAAAAGCTACCCGCCCCCACATCCCAACACTATTATTTTGTGCTCTGCTCCTTTGAAATAACTATGATACAGTTCCTATGATCCTTCAAATAATTGAAATGGTGTCTTTCCATGTCTTTGAATGGCACAGGCTTTTGAGAGCTTCTGACAAATATATGAATTGAAGGTAATTAAACAAATCTGTGACTGTTGGAACACTGCAGACATTCCTTCCTTAGTGGGGAGTAGTTCTGAACACAGGAGGAAAAAAACTAAAGCAATCACAGAGTATGTTTATGTTAAATATGTGGCGATATACTGTTATAAAGACAGAGCTGTTTTCAAAATGTATTTACTTAGCAAGGTCCTATAAGATGATGTCAGGAGACCCGGAAGGGTTGTTTCCATTTATTTTACTTTCCCATCTCTCTCTTTTCACTGCAGTCCCCAGAAGAGCAGTTTGATTTTGGTGACGAGGCTGCCTTCGAGTCAGCCGGAGCCAGCAGACTGCCTTTCAGGAAAAATTCAGATTGATCCTCTCTGTGCTCAGCAGGGCTGGGTGCCTCTGTGGTGTGGTGAAGGCATTTGTATTTGTTTTACTGTACTGGAGGGAACTGAAATAACTCTTCCGAGCTGAAGCTCCTTTTTTTCCCCAAGAATATCAGTGCACAGAAAGGCTGACAAACCAAGGAAGGGGAGGAAGGAAGCATCCTCAGATCCATGTGTTTCTCTGCAGTATTCAAACTCACATGTCTCTTATGACCCTTGTCCCTGTGAAGATCATAGTCAAGAAGAAAATCAGTTCTTTGGGGGCAGAATTAGCTTGCCATGCAACAACAGGGGGCATTTTATTACCTGTTTTAAAGCAACTCCGTAAATTAGTTTGGCATCATGAATGCCCAGGTCCTAAACCTTTATCCACATGACTTTCTGCAATACTTTTTTTTCCACTGTGGTCTGTGGTCCTACCGGACAACAGGAGTGCTGGTACCCGCTACTGTCCCACCAGTTCCTGGTCTGAAATGTACTGAAAGTGTGGGGCAACTGCTGGAGGAAGATGGTAGGCTACTGATCGTGATACCTGCAAGGAGACACAGTTAATGGTTTAGCAAGGGATTTTCTGAGTCTGGCACTGCAACAGGTCCTCACAACTAGAAGTGCAGCAATGGTAGCACTAGCAGCATCCCTCCCTGACAGAAGATGTCTTGTAGCAGACTGAGCAAGGCAGAGGGAGCTGTTACCATTGCTTCCCCTGTTCTTCCCCCTCTGGATGGCCACTTGGGAGTAAAGGCTAGAGGTATGCTCCTCTTGAGGTGCCTAATTCTCAGTGACATCAACATAAAGGCCTGTTAATAAAAGCAGAATCCCAAATGGCAGTGAAAACCTACTTCATCTGCAATCCTTGCATCACGTCAGATCATGACTGTCTGTACAAAAATCAGCGTCACAGTCTGACGTTCATCTTCATGTAGGTGTCTGCCTACGTCAGCTGCCATCAGTTCTCTTCAAGCATTGTGGAAAGAAACAGGTACTTTCAGACTGGGATTCATCTGATTTATTTTAGACATCCTTTTCAGGATGAAACTGAATCCAAAAATACTTGTTTCACTCCAGTGATTGTAAGAGGAGCTGAGGTGACTAACTCAGAAACTAACCTCTGTCTCGCCGGGTACATTCCACCCGATGTTGGTTTTATGCTGAGCAACAGCTGGGATCAATGAGACTGTGATGGAAAGGTGAGTGGATTAGAATTTTTCCTCATGACTTGTTAGGATTGGTAAGAAATGACCAGCAGAAATATTTGGATTCCCACCTCTCTCCCCTCTGTATCTCCAAAGCCCAGGTGTTCTCATACAGAAACCTGTTGTTTTGGCTTCCTATTACCCTTGGACTCAGTGGAGGGTACACTTGATGCCAGTGACAAAAGCAGAAGAGAAAATGAGTATGTCACAAACAGGATTGATGCTAAATAAATGAAGGATAGTATTTCTCATTTATTGCAGCATCTTTTGAGACCTCTTCTTGCCTATATCTTCTTCCCATAGAACAGGCCCTCAGAGGAGGTTGGTTTTTTTTTTTCATGGAGTCATTGCTGGCTTCAGACTGGTGTGCTGGGCTTTCCTTTGCTTTTTCTGTGTGACTTTTGTGAGAGAACTGCAATGATCCCTTCTGCCTTTGCAGTCTGTGAACAGTTATTTGACCGTGGAGGGAACCTGGGAATTCAGAGGTTCCTCAAATGACTGTACGCAACATCAAGTTTGGCCCCAGAGATGGGCAGATCAAGAGCTAAGTCATTTTGATTGTAGCATCATAGAAAACTGGAATAGTTGAGGTTGGAAGGGACCTCCGAGGGTCATTTAGTCCAACTCCCCTGATCAGGCAGGGTCACCTATACAGCCAGTTGGCCAGGACTGTTTCCAGGTGCCTTTTGAACATCTCCAAGGATAGAGACTCCAACATCTACTGGGAAATCTGTGCCGCTGCTCAGTCACCTTCACAGTGAAAAGAATATTTCCTGATGGTCAGATGGAGACTTCTGTGTTTTAGTTTGTGCCCACTGCCTCTGGTCCTGCCACAGGGCACCACTGAAAATAGCCTGGCTCCATCTTTACGATCTCCCTTCAGATATTTGTATACGTTAGTGAGATTCCCGCCTGAGCCTTTTCTTCCCCAGACTGAACAGTCCCAGGTCTCTCAGCTTTTTCTCACAGGAGAGATGCTCCAGTCCATCATCTAGCGGCCTTTCAGTGTGCTCTGTGCAATGTCCCTGTCTCCCTTGTGCAGGGGAACCCAGAGTGCCTTGAAGTCCGCAAGGTTTACAACAATTTATGGTGACGCAGTTGGGCATCTGGGTAAACTACTCATGTTGCCTTAATTTGATAACAAGATTTGATCATTTGCACTTAAGTCACTGGTGCTATTATTTGGTTAAACATAATGTGAAATATGTAGAGAGATTTTAAGGCTGGAAGGTGAGTTTGGGTTAAAAGCCTGACCGTTTGGCTTTTTACGATCACTTTACACCTGACTGATAACAAAGGAGCTGCTGCAAGGCTGTGGCGTTCTGATGTTGTGGGTTTTGTCCATGAAATGACTAGAAGAGGAGGAAAATAAACTTGCAGTGTCTGCTGCATCTGTGACCCCTGTCACTTTACTCATGGACCCCTGCTGAAATTCCTAACAACTTTTGTGCTCAAGAGAAGTGATCCTTCTTTCAACAATCAGACTTCTTCAGGCAAACAAAACCACTTGGTTTCCTTATTTTTTTTAGATACACTGGGCTTTTTCTTTATTTTTTATATATATATATATATATATAAATATAGATAAAATATAATTTTTCTGATATACCTGTGGAGCTGAAACTGCTTTATATCATCTCCATCATCTCCAATTTGTTAGCTTTCCTGGTAACACCTTTAACGTAAAGATTGTGCAATGGCAGTATTTTATATGTTGCAGCTAGTGTATAAGGGTATTATTAGGTACAAGAGTAGTTCATAACTCTTGTGGGAGTTTAAAGATCCATTAATCCAATACTTTCTGTATGGTATTAATACAGTACTATAAACATGCCATGTGGGCACTTCACCAAGAAGTCTACTTTCCTGAGCTTTTTAGCAGCTTGTTCTTTATAAGCAACTTTAGACACTGCTTGCTAATTAACCAGCAACGTTCAAAGGGTCATCAACAATGACATTATTTGTGGCTAGTGCACTTCTGTTATTTATGTAAGGCTGCCACATGAATGGAAATCAAATTGTATTCTTCTGTGACTCAGATACTGCTTTTTGGCACTTGTAAAAAATATACAAGAAATTGGTTTGCAGTCTTCTTGTATAAGCTGCTAGGTATCCTGAGGTCCAGCATCTCTCTGTTCCAAAGGCAAGTGACATAAAAAGATCTTTTCTGTGCCTTCTTTTTTAGTACTTCTAACGATAATCATATTACCTGCTTAGAAGCAGGCATAAAGCATCCTGAATGGTTGGATCTGTTTCTATCTGGTATTAGTGAATGATTTATGGAAAGTATTTGGGACTACTATTTAAAAAAACCCCTTTCATAATTTCAGAAGACAAACCCCGTCTCTTAGATTTTCCTTAAAAAAAAAAAAATGTTGATAAGAAAGCCATGTCTTTGTCCTTTATCAGCTGACTCAAGGAATAATGAACTTGATGTGTCAGTAGACAGATACCTTGACCTATGAAATTGTAATTGGATTTTGTGATTATTGCTCTCTCCTGCACGGACCTGGCATGGTCAGCTTAGGCAAGTGTGATGAAAAAGAGGCAGATGAGAAAATGTAAAACCTTTTTTAAACTTACAGACATTTGTGCCTGTGTAACTTTTGTTATGTCAGCAGCAGTGCAGTCGCTTGGTCTGTTGCAGTTTGCCTTGTAATCAGTTACTTTTAAATACACGTCTGTAACACCGAACCATAGGGAAAGGTCAGCATTGGACTCAGGGTGCAGTAAAACACAGAACATTAACTGCAGTCAAAATAAATGCATAATAGTAATTTTCCTTCAGGGTTATTCAGATTTGAGTTCCCATTTATGTCTGAAATGGTTTTGAAGCATTTATAAGGAATTTGATCTGTGGACAATGATTTGCTTTATCTGATAGACCTCATATAAGATATGTCGGTTGGAACTGGGGACATTTTCATGGAAAGCTGTGTCCTTTCAGTGATACAACAGAGATTGTCAGACTTCTTAACAAATCATTAAGGTAATGCAGTTTTGCGGCATTAGGAGGGATATTTTTGTTGCTTTGGACATATCCAGAATTTCTTTTTTGAGCAAGCGTTTTCTTTTTTTTTTAAAAAATAGTATATTATATAGCCTGGGAGAAAAGCACCCGCTTGTTTGCAGGACAACTTAATCCAGTTTTCATCCTTTTTTAACATTTGCTAAGTAGAATTGAATAAATAGAGGCTTCGTGACCTGCTGGCAAAGTGGAGCTTGCTTTAAAACAGATAACTACTGCCACGAGGCCCTGTACCGGTCCTTTCTGAGGGTGGGGGGTACAGAACTGGACCCAGCACTCCAGATGTGTCTCATCGGGGATGAACCGAAAGGAAACATCACCTCCCTCAGCCCGCTGGCAACGCTCATTGTGATGCAGCCCGGGCTGCTGCTGGCCTCCTTTGCTGCAAGGGCTTATGCTGCTGACACATGGTCAGCGTGCTGTCTACCGAGACCCTCAAGTCCCTTTCTGCAGAGCTGCTTTCAGAGAGGAGTAACCTTATAATGCAAAATTTGCTTTGGAAACTGGTTTAAACTCTAAGGCTGAGATCTGCATTAGGGCTTAAGTGTACCAAGGCTGGGTGTTAGAGAACAAAACCTTCAGTGACCAAGCTGCAGAAGCTGGGGTCCATGGCAGGGAGGCTGGCAGTGGGCATGCAGAAGATTAAATGCCTCGGAATACCAGCAGCATGGTTAGTCAGAGCTCGTCCTTATTAGATCTTTCAGCAGGAAGCTGCCCACTCCATCTGACAGTGAAATTCTGGGGATCAGCGTGTGTCCTAACCCCCACTTTCCATCTGCTCAAACTCCTTTCCCAGAGCCTCTTAAAGAAGGGAGGTGCCTACAGTTTTCTGAAAAACCTGAGCAATGGTTACTCTCTCCTTTTTTCCCTTAGCTCCGTTGTTAGGGCCCTTATTTATCGAGTGTTTTGAAGTGTCAGCTTTAGGTCTTCCATTTGTTTGAGGGGGATGACTTCTCAGGAGAGTGCTCGGAAGTCAAGTTACAAGATGAAGCTCTTGCACTTCACGTAACAGTACTAAATATTCACTGGGTACAAGAGAGCAGATGATTCTTCAGCTTTGTGAGTCATCTGGCAGGCAGAGGCTGGCACCTCACTTATGAAACCTTTCCCTCACTTCTCATTCCCTTGTCTTTAATTGTTCTATACCAAGAGTAAAAACTTCGGGAGAAACGGTAGAGAAAACCCTTTCATCTTTTGAAAATTATGATGCTTTACCCTACTAATGGATGTAGGTCACATACTCTGCAGATTTCATCCATAAATCTGTTTGAAGAGACTATTTTTTAGCACACGCTTGTACAGTAAAGTACATAGAAATTTGAGTTCGTATTACTTTAATTAGGAGTCCAAACTCTGCAGATTGCTACAGCAATGCAAATAGTGACCACTGCTTATGAAACATCTCGATTACTTTTATTTGAATTGTGATGCTGCATTTCTCCCCAGTGAATGGCAAATTGGACCCCTTGTCTCACGGTCAGGAGAAGAGAAAAAGCTTAGGAAAACAATTTCCTCATTAAAAAAGTCATCATGTGTCAGTGAAAAGAGCATGATGTCAGGAAGATCATCTGTAAAAGATCAGAAATACAAGTAATAATAATGAGTTAGGTTTACCATAGTCTAGAGATAGAAATTTAGTTAACAGTTGTCCTGAAAAGTACACAGTTAAAAACTGAACAAACACGTGGCATATTAGCCTCAGCAGTGGTTTGACGTGTTAATTCTTGGTGAGTTGCTGCTAAAGTATTTTTCTGTGTAACTGCATCCCTTTATCATAGCTGTTAGAAGTAAAATTCCAGGTTAAATCATGTCTTGCCTGCTCTAAGCTACCCATCACTTCCTAAATGCTTTTAAATATGCTGGAATGAAGATGTGTTTCTGGGGTCCATCATCAAAGTGACTTCCTGAGGTGAGGGCAAAGCCTGTGCTGTGCAGAATGGGAGTGTCGTGTACCCTTCACAGGTCTCCACTGACCGTCAGTGCCTGGGGCGGCGTTACAACACCTTGGAAGACAGCATTTCTAAAGAATTGCTCAGGTAAGATAGGTATTGTGTTTGCCATGACTAAGGTTTAATATGCCTGTGTTCTGTCATTTTATTTCATTTTCCCTTATGTTTTGTTTTTTGTCTGGGTCTTTTCTCTTACTGTGTTTCAGACAGATTCTTTTTTTGCGATCACAACCAGCAATTAAAACCCTCGTTGGCCTCCATTTTTGTTCAGCGAATCCATTGTCCTCCAGTTTATATGTGCAAGTCTACTGTCTTCAAAATATAGCTGCTGTGACATCTGGGTAACCCTGTCAGGAATGTAAATATGGTAATTACAGTGAATTGAGGGACTAAAAGGTCATGTGAAATCTGCATGTGAAAAGAAGAATACTGTGACCCTATTTAAAAAAAAAAAAAAAAAAGTGATGAGGCTTTAAACAGGTCATCTACTGAAAATATGGTAACTACCTTCTTGAAGACTCAAAGGTTCAGTAACAGATTTCTCTGGTCCTTGCCTGTGGACATATGAGTTAGGTTGAGGTTGCTTCTTGTTTGTTTGTACTATTTATTTGTGAGGTCTCTATCACCATGCCCACCTAGATTTCTGTAAGAACAAGTCACAGTTTAAATCTCTGTGGTTTGCATGTGCCCTGTAGAAACTCTTCGCACCTATGTTGTGCCTATACATGCAAGGGCTCCTAAATCTTTAACTCCAAACCAACTCCCTAGTGCTAGCATGAATCTGTTATGTTTCAGTTCACTGTTCTGGGCCCTGGCGAAGCTATTAAACAGTAGAAAACAGAAGATACCAAAACGTTTGTCATCTTGGTGACTGTTTCTGAGCACAGACTGCAAGAAACCCCATGAGCATGTGGGCTGGTCTGATGATAATTGAAGATCACTGTTTTATATCTTGAGAATTGAACAAGAATGCTATGATTGATCATTACCAAGTCTATTTCAAAAGTAGTGGCTGATGCAGGAATGAAATGTTATGGCCTGTAAGCTGCAGGGGAGCAGATGAGATGATCATAGCTATTCTTTTTGATCTTCAGACCTGTTATCTCAATATAGCAACTAAGTTCTGTATAATAGAATGGGCTGGCAGGAAATCTAACACATTACTGTACTGTATGTTCAGCATTCAGATGCTCTGGCCATGGAGCAGACCTCTACTGTGTCTGCTCTACAAGTTCAGAATAAAAAGACCAACCCAACCCACACAGAAATTCAGTAAGTGTGAACTGGGGTAGTCCCACTGATTTTTATGAATCTATGTCGGTTTACAGCAGGTGAGGACCACGGTCACAACAGGTGTGAAGAAAAAGTAAAAAGTAAGTGCTTATCTCTGGGAGAAGCCCTCCAGTGGAAAGCTGATTTGCACCATCACCCTAAATGTCCTTGGATGTGGCCTGACCAACCTGGAGAGAACAACCAGCCTTACTCCAGAGCACTCCTCTCTGCTGGTGACAGCCTAGGCAAGGAGAGGAGTGCTTGCAGGGAAGGTCAGGGCTGTTGTTTCTTGGTTTTACTGATGGCCTGTTGTGTCTATTGCAGCCCTGTATAAATTAAGGAGGTCCTTGTGCTACTCTAACATGACATGAGAAGATCAGTCCTGCAAGGAGCTGTTGCACCAGGATGAGAGTTGGGCAAGCAAGTTCCTCAGGCCACCCTTGGTGTTTGGTCACTGACTCTGTCGAGCTTCACCACTTCTAAGTTCACTAATACACCTGGTGATCCCATCGAGAGGTGGCTCCTTAGAAAAGGTAAGGGAAATCTCATTCTGTTAAGTACTTACAGAGTTTATTTGTATACAGTAATATATAATATACACCTATAGATAATGAATGTATTTGTATTGTGTAGGTCATCAGTAAGACTTGAGATGAAATAGAACTAAATTATTCATTTTGAAAACATTGTATCTTTGAAAACATTATCAGGGCAAATGTGATCCCCAACGACCAAAACTGCAAGCCAAATATGACGTTGTTGATCACATCTGTTCTCGTTGTTATGAAGGCTGCACTGCATTAACAATACACTGTTTCAAATAAAGATTAGAGCTTGAGGTCAGCTCACTAACAGGACATCTATTTGTTAAGAAAGTCCTTAAGTGAAAATATTTTGGAAAATTAGCCTTCCTATGCAGAGATTAATTGGGAGACCGAAGTGCTTGGGTACATGAGTCCTGGGGTTTTAGAATCTGCTGTCCTGGAAATACAAGTACATTCCTCTTTTACTGTTCTGAGCTGCAGGGCTTGCACAGCCTCCACCACAGCTGTCTTCTGTTGTACAGAGGGCTAACAAAAGCCTGGGGTGCTTTCCACTGAGACAAGACACTAAATGAGCTGAAGTTACTCTGAAGATCTATGGTTCTCAGTTCGCAAGAATACACAGGCGATACTTCTTGCCTTGCAGTCTTAAGGTTTGTTTTCTCCATGATCAATTATCGAATTGTGTATCTCCATTTTTTTAACTTCATATTTGAGGAACCCCAAAGAAACTTCAGTTGTAGTAAGTCCCACTGTAGGCCCTGTTGAATTACTTCAAGCGCAAATCCAGAAGTGAGTCTTGGTTATTTCTGAAAGTTTTAGCCACTCGTTATTTGACCTCTTGCATAATTTGAAGTCTCCAGGGTGAAGGAAATATGTGGACTGCAGTGTGATTATAGACCTACTGAGACTTGACCTGGGCTCATTGCATTCTACTCAGACTTCATTTCTTTTTCAGACAGAAAGTGCTTTGAAAAAGATGCCTTGTCTTGGCACTGAAACTCTCTAAGATACAGATGGAGTGCACAAGGGAAACTTCTTGAACACTCCTGCTCTACTCACTGGCTAGGATCTTGTGCTTTATTTACGGCTTCCCTTACTACATCAAGTCCAAAATGCAGCTCATCTATGATTCTTCCTTCTCTAGGCAAGAGCTGAAGTATAAATTTAACTCTATATGTATCAGTGCTACTTAGTCCCAGCACTGCTGTGAAATTCCATATTGATTTTGAGCTTTTTCTCTGTGCTTCTTAAGGCATGGATTGATTGTGATTCGCCGTCTCTGGTACCTAGTCTTTGCTGTTTCAGAGTTTTTCATAAGCCTGTAAATTATCAGCTGTGAGGTATGTCCTCATTGCAGGGAGATACACGCTGAAGTGGGTTGGTGGATTTTTAACCAATTTTTTTGCTGGTGTATGGAACTCCTGAGTTCCTTTTTGAATTACTTACCTGATCTTTCGTTGTTCCTTAAGCAAACCGTGAGGAATATTTACCTATCTTTTCGCTTGTATCCTCTCGATACAATGCCGATACATATAATTATATCCACCTAGATGGTTCCTCTGCCCTGCATTAAGAACAAGGTATAAATATAATTTTATGCTATTTGTAACACAAACAACAAGTTTTGAGCACAAAGACAGTTTTCTTGCAGAATGTTTGTATGTCAAAAAATGGTGGTTTGATGGATTGAAACATTTTGCAAAGGCCTGTCATTTCATTCCGCACTCAGAGGGGATGGTGCCAGTGATGCTGCTTCCTAGGTTTTTGTTGTTTTGTTTTCCATTTGCCTGTTCTTTCCCTAGCCAGTCTGGCTTTCTGCCTGCCAGGGACATGGGACAACTGTATCCAATCTTCCTGGCTTACCGTGACCATTTCTCTGGATTTCTCTCTTTCTTGGGATGTCCTTATGCCCGGATGGCTCATTAGATGGGCTGCCTGATTGCCCTGGTCCTTAAGCCTTGTGAGCCAGGCCCTATCTCTGGTTAGGCTGGCTCCTCTGTTCGCCAAGTGACTGTGCTGGGGCTAGCCAGGCTCATGACTTTGCCGGCTGGTCGGACCTGGGGCTGTCCATCTGCTGCTGTAGCTTGTGAATAGGCTGCTTGGATACTGATTCATCACAAGGCAGGGGAGCTGGCTCCTGATAGGAGAAGTCTATGAGATTTCAAAATTAGGGGGAGAAGAAAAGGTCAGGGGAAAAAAAAACCCCAACCAATAGTTTTCTTCTTTGGAAAATATTAATTGGTTGGTTTGTTTGTTTTGTTTCTTTGTTTGGTTGGGTTTTTTTGGTTTGTTTGTTTTTGTTTTGTTGTTTTTTTTTTTTTTAATTTGAGCAACAGTATTTATAATTACACCTAGTGTCAACCTTCTCTACAGACTGTTCCAGTCAGCTGTCTTGTTGTGTCCTTTTGCTATGCTACCAGCTACGAAGTGGGAAAAAAGAATTTCTTTTGAAGATCTGCAGGGATTCCTATGCAAATGAGAAATGCTTATAGGGGCTTGATATGAAAATCACTAAAAAAATACAAATCACATGTTAATTTTGTTCCCTGAGGGAACAAAAAGTAGCCATAACCTGAAATAGAGTCACTATCCCAAGCTTAAAGTTAATATTTCTAGTCAGGGAAAATGAAAATTTCTGCAAAACCAGTTACATAAACATTAGCAGAAACGATACCAGTCCCATGAGATGGAAAAAGTGAGTAGGTATGTCAGAACTCTCAAGTGGGAGAAATTCAGAGTAGTCATTTCTCCTCAGTTTTCAATACATAAAAGAAGAGATGATCAGCAAATCTTATGCAGAAATTAAAACAAACATTAAGGACAACAGTTAGAGAAACCAAGACCAAAGGACAGTTAAGGGGCTTATAACAGAATGTTTGTCATCGTAAATACACATTGACCTGCAAATCTGAGTGTACTGGGCTTAGGTGGTGAATAAGAAACATAGCAACTTTGAAAAAATCAGTGATATATTAATTCCTGACAATAAAATAGAAAAAAAATAATCTTTTTCTTCTCTTTAAGAGAGTAGACATAAAAAATTACTAATCAATGGCTCATTAATCTACCCAGAATGGAGTGTTCTACCATCTGGTACAAGACCCAGTGCTCCAGATCTGAGACCAGTGTAAATTAGCACAGCTGCATTGACCTAATTCAAGCCACATTGATTTACACGAGATACGAATCAGTCCTGCAGAGCAGATATTTAGTAGAGAATGCGTAATATCTGCAGCTGAGTGAATATGGGGAAAAAGTGAAGATATGTTCCCATCTAAGTGTTTTGTCACTTGCTGTTTTGTGTGAATGTCAAAGCGTTAGTCAGTAGGCTTACATCAGGAACTCTTTTTCATTAATTTGCAAACAGATGTCTAGTAGAAGACCTATTTGTTTGGTCCAAAGTTTTTGTAAGGGCTTGACTGGGAACAAAAGAAAAGTCTATTTCTTGATGTACTGTTCTTTCAAAAATTATTTTTCCTTTCCTCTGAAATACATCACTGACAAAGACAAGCTACAAGGCTACCCCAGCATGGTATTTCCTGCATTGCTGCGGTGCATGTAGCAATGACCTTTGCCATAATAATTGAAACATACCTGATCCTGGAGTCTAAAATATTCTCCTTGTTCACTGGAGAAGAGATAGTTTAAGAAAACCTTTAGGTCTGAGCCAAGGCTCATGGTGAATGAGCGGTATTGGGAAAATCTAAATGCGCTGAGAGACTGCCTTTGTCCCTATCACCGGATCAGATGTGAGAAGGGGAGGCAAGACATTAGATAAATATGATCATGCTGGACACTTCTATCATGGGTGCTCTACAGAAACAGTGGTGGATGAGTAATAAAACATTGTGAAGAGGCTTGTAGCTGAAATAGGTTAACTTGTTTGCCTGGCAGTTGGGTTACCTGCAGAAGGAATAGTAGATGACATTCATGTCATTACAAGTTGCTTTCGTTCTTGACAACCTGGTGGCCTTTGAGTTCAGGTTTAGAAGTCTTCTGTAATTATTTTGCTTGGGGCATACCAGATGCATTTGTTGGCTGCTTAATAGCATCCTATTTCCATTAATTTCTCTTCAAACTCCATGCTGCCACCTTAATGGAAAATGGGAAACTAACCTTGAAGATAGTATTTATTTAAACTTTTCTAAGAAAAAAATATACAGGTCTGACTTGCGTTGTATTAACATTGGTGTGTAGTAAAGGAAGGGTCAAAGTTAAATTAGACCATTGTCAGCTTTCAAGTGGGTAATCTGAAACATTTAGTTTAGTTTTGTTTACAATGTACTCAGATGTTTCTTTTTGAAATAAAAGGAAATTTTCACTTTTTTCAAGCATGAAGACTTCTCAAAGGAAATTGCAGTTAATTGAAGCTGTAATTGCTTTAGATGAACATCATTACAGTGCTTAGAAAATAGTTTTGAGGGTCTTGTTTAAATTGGCTTTAAAAAAAACCTGCAGCATTTTTTTATGTTACATTTTAACAAAGTTCAAGACAGTAGATTTAATTTGGATTAAATAATTTTAAATGATTCTAAAATTTTACACACCTCATTAAAATACTGAAGTCCTGAATGCAGGAAGGAAAGTCAGGACAATTATGAGCTATGTGAATGCTATACAAGTATGTTACAGTGAGAAAGCTTTCTTCATACCCCATACTTGGGATATCAGATGCTGCTAATGATATTGTGGTATCTGCAGGTGTAATCGAGAATTTCCATAAAACTTTTTTTTTTTTTTTTTTTTTTTTTTTTTAAATAAAAGGGGCTATTTCCACAGAGCTGCTTCAGCCACTATACACCCGTAGGGTGCTCAGTGTTTTATTGACAGGTCAAAAGAAAATGGAATACATGTACATGTCTTAGGTTTGTACTTTTCAAGTGGCTGTCAAGGAAGTCAGTGCAGTTGTGAAGACAAGGAAACTGTGTGTTCCTGGGAAATTACAAAAATACAGAGTTACAGAGTTACTAGTAAAGCTTGTTCTTAGAGATTTATATTGTGGAATAGCTACTCGTCTCTTCGTGTATCACTGTGCCTGTTGCTTTAGGTCTTTTCCAAGGTGCCGTGGTGGTCTACAGTAAACAGAGAGTATCTCTGTGGAAGGAGCAGTGATGACTGCTTGATTTGACTGTGGTTTCTGCCAGAACATCAGTCCCAGGGACGCGGCAGATGACAATGTGTCATCTCTGTGACTGCTAATCTAGCTGCTGGCTGACACAAGGCTGCTGCGGTCAGTCAGTGCACGTGGGGCTGACACACAGAGGGATTCATCCAGGGTTTTCAGCCAAGGCCGGTCTGGAGTCTAGGTAAACCCAGCTCCTCCATGGGAGCATCTTCTGAGCAATGAGTAGAGGGATGGTGTGAGCTACTGGCTGATAGCGCGAATCTTTATTTTGAGTAAATGTCTGAGTGACTTGCTGGGACTTGGGAGCTGTTGGTATCACAATGTCATGATATCACTGCTAGCTCTTTCTCCATCTCCCTCTCTTGCTGAATTTGGCCACCTCCTCTCCTCCCTTCCCCACACATGGCGTTTAAGTGCTACCAGCCAAAATCTATCATGCTTTGTGTTGGCATACAACGTGCCAGCAGCCTGATTCAAACAATCAGCCAAGCATACTGTCTGAAACATACTGATGTCAACATTTCTTTGGTAATCACATCAAAATGCATCTGTTCATACAATCTCCCCCAGTTTTGTGGAGGAAGGAAAGAAGCGCTCCTGGAATTTTGTTATGACTATTTTTGGTAAGAGCTCAAAATCTGAAATGCAAAAAGCTGTTTATTAAAAAAAAAACCCAACAACAAAACAAAACACACAAGGGAAAAATAATAACCTCACCAATGTTCTTCCTATGTCCTTAACATAATCAAAATATCTCTCAGTGCTTCTGTGCTCAAAGAGGTAAATATACATCACCAAGAGTGAAGCAGCAAATGCACACCTGGTCCAAGCTTGGCACAGCTGTCTGAAATTCTTACATCTGGAAACTTTCCTATAAGAGATTCAAAACCTGTCAAAGAGGGATATTGATTTTTCTAGTACAAATCACAATAATTCCACAAATGAAAGGTGTATTAATGAAAGGTTTATTTTCCAGTATTAATGCATCTATATTTCTGGTACAGAAATGTAAATAAACTATGCTTTTTGTCAACTTTGCTGGCAGAAGTTCTAATTGTTGACCCTGAGCATAGATGGCAGCACTATTCTTATCAGCTCTTAGCTCAGAGACTGATAGAGAAGCTGTAAAATATATAAAGGTCTAAATAATCCAGTACTTCGTAATACTTATGGGAAGGTGACAATGAAAAGTAAATAAGCTCCAGAATAAACCTCTGCTGTAGGAACATCAGAAGGACTTTCTGGTCAAAAGAGTGCAGCACAGACTTTTCTAAAGATAAGAACTAGCCTTATATGTACAAACTTTTAGACACAGCTGCTCTTGGCAGATGTTATGCTGAGTGGAGCTATAGAAGAAGGGACAGGCTTTTAGTAGCTGCTCTCCTGTATATGATATCATTATTACATATTAGTTTATCGTAAGGCAGTGTCTTTTACTTAAGGGGTATATGAGCTACTTGCAATGGATTCTTGAGATGGGATTGAGAAAATCAGGTTCTTAGAAAGAACAATCCTCATGAAGCCAGCCTCTGTGGCAAATGTATAGAGTCACAAACTATACAATTTTAAATCCTTTCTCTCCAGGAAAACCCTTTGGCTTCTGTACTCTAGGTTACATCTTTCCTTACTGTGATAAAGCCTCAGGAGGGAAACAGGGTACAAACCTCTCTAGGAGGATCCATCAAGGGAGCTTTTTAAACAAATACCCACTTTAGAGGAAATCTGGTGAGACGGGGAAGAAATGTGTGTGAAGTCCTCATGGATAACCACATAGACTGAAGGATTCGACCTCTTCTTTGTGCTCTGCCTGACATCTCACTTTCTTGTTGTCTCTGGTTCGATTCTTTCTCCCTGATACCGTTCTGTCAGGGTGGTTGGGACTAGAGGCTGCGTTCGAGACTGTGCTCGCTTCTTGTGGATAACCTGCTGGGGTGCTCTGCAGGTCACGAGTGTTTCTGCTGCAGAGACTGGATACTTCTCATAGTCACCTAACTTGACACTGATGGCTTAAATTATTTGCTTGTTATGCTGCTTTAGGGTAATACCACCCAATTTACTCTCATTTTCTTCACCACAGAGGTGATCAGAGAGAATAAGCATCTGTCATGTTTTAACCCAGCAGGCAGCTAACCGTGATGCAGCTGCTCACTCACAACCCACCCACACCCCACATACCACTACCCCCATGCCCCAGGTGGGATAGGGGAGAGAATTAGAAGGGGGGGGGGAAAGAAAATTTGTGGTTGGAGATAAAGACAGTTTAATAGCACAGCAAAGGAAGGGAAACTACTACTGCTGACTAAATAATTAGAATATACAAACCAAGTGATGGACAGTGCAGTTGCTCACCACCTGTCAAATGATTCCCAATCAGCGGTCCCTGGCCAACTTTCTCCTTTGTTTATATACTGGGCATGATGTCGTTATGGTATGGAATATCCCTCTGGCCAGTTTGGGTCAGCTGCCCCAGCTGTGTCCCCCTCCTTGTGCCCCCCAGCCTGCTCACTGGTGGGGTGGGGTGAGAAGATGGAAAGTCCTTGAATAAGTGGAAACGCTGCTTAGCCACAACTAAATATAGGTGCGTTGTCACTGTTATTCTCATCCTAGATCCAAACCGGAGCACTATGCTAGCTACTAGGAGAAAATCAACTCTATCCCAGCTGAAACCAGAACAATATCTAAAACGTGTTTGCTGACTTTCAGAACTCTGATTTTTTGCTCTGCCAGCTACTGAAAACAGAAACTATAATTACAAAAGAGGTTGCTCTTTGTCTCAAACATTTAACTTAGCGTCAATGAGCTAGTTACTATATATTAATTGAATTTAAATAGCTCATTGAGAGGTTCTTTCGGAGATTTTTCCTTGCCATCTGGTTAGCTTGTTTAAAATGACAAAAGCAATAAGTACTTAAAATATTAATAGGAACTTAATTAATTTCTGAACCTTCTGAGCTTTTTAATGGGTATTTCTCAAGGTATAGAAAATGAATAGAGATCTTATCATCTAAAAGTAATTATTTGCATTAACAGTTTGCTATAGAGTGGTGTAACCTGTCTTTGGAACTGTGTTATGCAGACAGGAACAAAACGTCAGCATTTTGCATGTGTTGTAGCAGCCTTAGAATGAAAAATGGAGACCTAGCAAGTATCTCCCAACGCAGATCACACGTTTCTTTTTCCTGGAGCTTCTACTCAGGAAAACTGAGTGTGCCTTACAAGGCTACAGCCTGTGGATTTCCTTGCCTTACTGAGTTCTACAACAGTGGCATATTAGAGTAGTGTTGTTCTGGAGGCAGCACAGAGTGACTGGCCATTTCAGCCACTGC
Source organism: Microhierax caerulescens (assembly GCA_035590215.1). Lineage (NCBI taxonomy): Eukaryota > Metazoa > Chordata > Aves > Falconiformes > Falconidae > Microhierax > Microhierax caerulescens. The sequence continues at coordinate 9,957,700 of JAVJGJ010000032.1, forward strand.
CAGCTCCTGGTGTTCCCGCTACAGTTCACCTATTTGCTGCCACTGGTGCCACCACGGGACATCTGTGTCTCCCAGGATGCAGAAAACACCAGGGCCCCACAAAAGACAGGAACTTTTTTTCTTTTCTAAATTAGGTGATATAAGGTGCAGCTTTTAAGCAAATAACTGGAATTATCACCTCTTTTAGAGAAATGTTCTCAGCTGTACTTTTAGCGCTCTATGAAGACTAGTGAAAAAGGAAAATTTTCCTATATTTGTTGAAAAGTCTTGAAGGCATGCTGCTGCTTTTGTCACAGCAGTGATCTGGTTGTCGTTAGATATGGGTAACTCTTATTTCCACAAAATCATCTTTTCGACCTGCATTTGAACACTATTAGCCACATCAGCTTTCACTCAGTGACATGCTGAGTGATTGAAAGAAAATGAATGCCAGCTGTACCTGGTAAATAGGAAAAATATCATTACCTGTCTTTCAGGGCCACCTTGGTCTGCAGCCACAGATATGGTCAAGCATCCACCAGCTTACAGGGAATGTCACAAATGACAAAAGATAGGCGTTGTCCCTAGAGGATATTTTATTCCCTGCTCAAGCCATGAGGGTGCCATAGGCAATGCTCAGTTATGTGCAATCTGCTGCTTACTGTGGCCAAGGGGGAGCTGAGTATAGTTTCTGTGAAAACTGACACTTTTCATTAGCGGAGAGATAATGGTAACATGGCAACCTAAAGGAATTTGCCTTTTAAACTGTTCAGAAAATAATGTAGAAAGAAAAAATGAGAGAATTTCCTAGAGACTGCAGGACTATGACTGGCCAGAGAGAAGGTTTTCTAATTGCAAGGAACACTGGAGCGTTGTGGTAGGTTTGCTTCACAGCGGGTCTATTTTCTTTATTACTTACCTGTGCTGAGTTATTTGGATTTGGAGAGTTGTAGTTTCGATGCTATTTATTAAAAGCCAAAACCTCACAAAAGTCAACAGGCAGCTCCATAATACGTTTAGCTATTTTATCAGCTGGGAAGCAACTTCAGATAAGAGCAGGCAGAAAATAGTGAAAGCCCTCAAAATCCACCATCGTTTAGCAACTGGATAATGATATAATTACAGATTCAACAGCAGAATGCTTAACAATTAGCATGATTGTCTTCAAAAGTCTCCTCGCAGGGGGCTCTGCCAAACAGAATGTGCCTCCTCAAACCTATTTGAATACCCTCCTTTAATTTTCATTTTTTTTTTTTACATTCAGAAATAGATCCATTTTGGTACAAATGAAAGACTTTAGCATCAGTCTCTTAATGCGCAATTTGAATAACCATGAGTTAATACCAGATTCATAAGGTACAGCTTGAATATCATTGTAGGGAAATAACAGTGCTGATAACAATGTATTAACTGCAAAGGTGCCAGCACGCAAAACACAGGAATAAACTTTGTAATGGAAAATGGATAATGTAAACCACAAAAGTAATTTCTGGTTTTCATCTTCTTTGCCCCCTTTCCTCTCATTTTTCCCCCTTGAGCATTGTTTCTTTTCTGCTTATCTTTCAGACTCATGATCCCTATTTTCACAACGCTTAAGGCAGCAGAACTATTGCAGTTACAGTAAAGTAGCAAACCATCTATCAAATAATCTTATCCTATCCAGGCATCCTAAATTTCATTCTTTTGCCTGACCTCCCACTCGTCTTCCTTTTAAGAGAGGAACAGAAAGCACCAGAGCTTTCACTTCAATTGCACCGGTTCCCTCTGCTCTGCCCATTAGTTTCGGGAGGTTCTAAATTTCCACCAATGGATCAGACTTGCCGGCTTTTCTTTAACCCCGGTTATGCAGCTGTCACTGATGCTGTAATGGCAAAGGCTTCAAACTGAAAAGAAGACAGAGAAGCAACTGCAAAGGTGCTTCTTAAGGTCAAGAAAAAAGTGTGGCTTTACTTCAAATTAAACTAACCAAGTGAAGACAAGAGAGTATGCAAATACTAGGTCAGGTTAAGGAGAGAGCATGGACAGTAGGGAAACCTCACCAACTCCTATAAATTAGCAACAAAACCAGCTGGATGACCTATTTGACGACTCAACCTGCTGATGAATTTTGGGGTTAGTTAGATGGGCAGAGACAAGAAAGGATGTCAGGAGGTACTGCTGAAAGGTCAAGCCTCCGAAGACTAGTACCAAACAAAGTGGTCCTTACGTTGTTTCTATTTGAGGTCACGCTAACTTTTGTCCCGATTCATCAGTTTCCAAGGTCTAAGATTGCTTATTGTGCCCTGTTCTTGGACCTGTGTTTTGCTCAACTCAGTATGACTGCAGCTGGGAATTGGGACCAATGTTTTTAGGTCACAGCAACCCAGAAAGAAGTTTGGTGTTTTTTTAATTGTTATTATTACTAATACAGATATTATATATATACCTTTTTTTTTTTTAAAAAAAAATAATAAATAATTAGATGCTGTTAGTTCCTATTAAACTGCAGCTCAGGAGCTTATATTTCCCTGCAGCAACTATTGCCCATGGAGAGCATGTAGAGCTCAGAGCAGCAACTAGCAGTGTTTGTTTCCTGTGCATCACCCTAAGGGAAAGTCAGTGCTGGTACACCTCCTATCTTCCTAGGAAATTATTTTCCCTGCAGCACAAAGGAGTAGTGCTAGAGATGGGAAGTGTAATTTATAGCCCACTGAGCCATCTTCATTCAATCCTGCCCTAGATATGGAGTTGTATCTGCAAGTTCACAACTTTTTGAAATGGAAAGTTAAGTAAGATAAGTGACTAGCTCTTAGAAGAACTCAGCAGATATATGCCATGTGTGCCTACACAGAGTTAAATGCGCTGCAGCGAGAAAGAGTATAAGAGGAAGAACGAACACGAGCAAACAAAATTGTTCTTGCAATCAAGCCCCTTGATTAATTTACAAACACTTCGGTGGCAGCCCGGTAAATCAAGAAATGCTGGGTGGTCAGCGACGAGACCTTAAATTAGGGTATTTAAGCGATTGTACAGTCCCCAGAACACTACTGATTAGGTAGCTCACCCAAGCTCTTGCCTTGAGGAAGCCCTGCTATGCAGCATGACCTGCAAGGCATCCTTCTTGTGGTAGTAATAATATATGAAAACACGAGAACCACACACAGTTAACTCAGAATAGACTGAAGAATTTTACATGTTTTTCAAAGTCTGCCATATCCAAAAGTGGCAAAATCCTTCCTGGGAGAAGCCTAAGACTGTAAGTGAAGGGGCCTTGTGTAAGCAGGTAGCTTTTTGTAGGCTGTGGGTTTCCCATCCCTCTCCCGAAAGTTGTGGATGTCTGAAGCCGTGAAGCTCTGGGCAGCTCATTGATCTAGGCTCCTCAAATTTCCCCTGGCCATAGTCAGAACACAAGGTGGTCACCTCAGTAGGCTCAGGAAATGTACCAGGCACCTCTGGCAGGCTTCAGTGCAGCCAGGTTCATTATTTAGATAAGCCTGTGGTGGAGATGCACCGAAATACCTTAAGGAGCAAGAACCATGAGACTTTAAGGCTAAATGCTTGAAAGAGGGCTATAGAGGGCTGGACTCAGAAGGCAGAAGGTGACATGGGTGTAATAGAATCTTGAAGAATTCCACATGGAGGCAAAGTAGAGATAAGAACTACTACCACACATTAACCACTTTTAATGGGGGAATCTTTAGCTGAGGTCTGAGATATCCTGAAAGGGAGCAGTAAGATAATTATGTTAGATGACTTTTAGCAGTCGTAATCAATAACTCCTTTATGTAACACTGTTGTGAAACTTACAGTGCAATATTGAACTACTCCTGCCATCAGGATTAATAAAAAAGCCACTTTCAACGGACCTTCCTGGCTGCAGTGCCTTAATTGCAGTCCATATAAAAATCTATTTAAACACCCTGATAGAGTCCTTAGTTTTAATTTAAAGACCTTTTTTGCTGGTCTGGGTACTTCTCACTGCCACATGCCAAAGGCATCTTTCACTTGCCTAGGTGATAATATCCCTATCTTGTCATAAATGTTCACTTACACGGTGAATCGCTTGGCACTTTGATATTTTTTTCTAGATTACTGTCAAGTCAGCTAGCTTGAAGGGGCGACAGGTTACTTTCAACAGCTGGCATGCTCTGGCAATAAATAAATTGTTCTGTTTTATTTACATATTTTCATTTAGTTGTCCTTTCGCTGACTTACACATGATGGATTTTATTTAAAGCCTCTAGAGGTATTAATACCAAATAAAAAGAATGCACTGCTGGAAAGAGATAGAAGAGCTATATTACAATATCTTGAAATGTGCTTTATTCTAGTGAGCATGTTTGAATAAGAATTGAATACAGCAAGGGGGGGAAAGAGAGAGAAAGGCATTTCTTTTTCTGTCTGTACCTGTGTATAAAGCCACAGACACATCTATTGCTCTACATATGAAAATGCATTTGTAACAAAAGTAAGGCTTTGATGAACCACGTATTTCTCTTTGAATTAGAAAAAAAAGATGAGTACTTTTTTGCAATTGGAATATTTGAAAAGAGAGGTGGAAAGGCCTAGGAGAAGCATATCTAACTGGTGGATAAACAAGAAGAAAAAACAGTGGGTGGAAGTAAGATGATCATTGCTAGATGTTAGACGTGCTAGTTTGTGCTGCATGGGTTTGGCAGGGCGCTGGCAATTTGTCACGGGTAGCTGTTTCTAAACTGTTAACCTCCAGGACCTGAATTCTGCTCACCTGGTCCACAGAATAATTTTACTCCGAAACAAGATCTCTTGCAGTCTGACTTGGCCCTCGAAGGGGTGGATGTATTCTTTTCTGCATGTGAAAGTATAACTGTAAACACTGCGGTCGCAAAGCTAGCAATAAGAACAGTTGCTGTTTGCTTAATGCTAACAATTGCGTATGGATTCTCTGCGATTAGTAGCTGCCTAAAAATTTTAAAATACAATTACAAATTCTGGCAGTGCACGCCGGGGACTTGCAGTGATGTTACCTGATTATAGCGGTCCGATGCAGTCAGCGAGCCAGCTGGAAGCTGAGGTGCCAGGGTGGGGATGGTGGAGGTGAGCTGGGCAGGCAGAGAGTGGGGAAAGAGGAGCACAGCGCTGCTGGTGGGCAGCCTGTTCTGGGAAGCCGTGTGGGGCAAAGAGGACTCTCCCTGAGCCCATGGACAGGGGTATTTTGTCTCCTCCTGCCTATTAAACCTAATACACAGCAATCAGGTCTGGCCCGGATACTGCCCTTTTTTCTCCCTCTCTTCAGTGGACTGCTGGCTGCTTTCCTGCAGCTGCCAACTGTTGCTGAGCTAACTGGCTCATCTCCTCATGCACAGGACAGCCTTGAAATCCTCCCTTAGATAGGGTTTTTCAGATGATGTGTGATCATCTCTTTAAAAGAGGGAAAGCAGAGAGCGCTTATGGCTAATGGGATATGTGGAACTGGAAGCGGGAGCTGGAGGGTTCTGGATCAGGAGGGATGGCAGCATAAAGCAACAACCCCAGATCAGGGTCATGGTCTCTGCTGTGCTGTATGTGAATACGTGGAGCAGAGGAGCTGTTTTCACCTCCCTGCTCTGGAAACCAGCTGAATGCCGATTCAGCATCTGGCGTAATTCTAAGTGTCCTGGCACACAGCCAGTACGGTTTCTGTGGCTAGGCACACGTACGGTGTGTGCACCAGATAGCTGGTCGTTGCCAGCGCGCTACTGCAGCTATTCCCCCAGCACGCGCCTTATCCCAGCGCTAAGACGTGCTGCAGAGCAGCCAGGTGGCCTTGCTTGGGCCTGCTGGTGTGCTCTGTCCGACTTCCCAGTAGGGGTGAGCCGCGTGAGCAGCTCAGTGGCTGAGGAGATTGCGGTCCAAGCCTCTAGCCTTCTGCACCGCAGCAGACCCGAGGCAGAGCGAGCAGAAACCCGAAAGGCACTGCAGCCAAGGGAGAAGCTGCCAGACGTCCACCGGTGAGGAAAAAGAAAACTTTTAGACGGGGAAAACACTGGGTATTCAAAGACCAACAGCCTGCTAAACAAGTCTCTCTGCACTTTTCATTTAGCTTAATGACAGCCAGGAAAGGCTGGCAAGCTTCTTTCCTCAACTTACCGAAGCATTACGCTAGTATGTGGGAGTATCGGCTCTGGCAGGCATTGTGTGCTGTTTCATTTGTGAGCGAAAGAGGCTGTCTGCGTTTTGAGGAATCACAGAGAAAACTATACTCGGTTTGTGGCAGAATAATGAGGTGGTCTATTGTGCTGCTTTGGAAGTGGAAAATGAGCTCTGCTCTAGGTGTGCGATTCTCTATTGTGGAAGCAGCAGCAGTACCAGCAGCACCCAGACGCTCACACGTGCTGTGCCCCATGCGCAGGGTGTTTGCTTGCTCGTGTATGAGCACACGTATATACCTGTACCGGGAGCAGGAGGATTTGGCTCTGGCATCATGGCCTTTAGCTGTGCAGGTCTCCAGCCTCCGGAGCAGAGATTCCCACGAGCCACCAAAGGTCGTGGTGAAGAGTTTATTTGGAGAGCTTTAGAAATATTCCTCCACACCAATTTCAGTTATGAGGACCTCAAAAAAACTACCATTTTTTTTTTCATGGAAATAAAACAAAGAAATGTCTGAGTAGTCACATTATAAACAGCTGGCAGTTTTAATGTCTGTAATACAGTCCTCAAAGTCTGTACTCTACATATTTCCCTCTGGAGACTAGGTAGTGTTATTGATCAGGCTGTGGTGCTTACAAAGCAGTCAACACCGAGCAGAAAAATGCAGAAACGATTTTGCTATAACAACTTAGGGCAAGGAACAGGAGAAGATACTCCTTTAAACAATAAGAAGTGACACAAATTTTCTGTAATGAAGGAGGAAAATAGGTTCAGAGATGCAGAAAAAGGTGTGTAATTGACAACATTTGTTTTTTTTATTTAAATACATCCATCCACCAAGTTTGACTAATGACTCTGATGGGTAGAAAGAGCTGCAGGGCTGAGCTCAGAACCAGTTTTGTTATTTCTGTGCCTACACAGGGATCACACGTCTTTGGACAAAGGGGTGCTCAGTCTAGAAAATGGCAAAAGAGGGGGATGGGGAACCAAATGAACAAAAAAACAATGTAAAACCTGTGAAAATAATGTTTATGTCTTCCCTGTGAACATAAGGTAATGGCTCTGCTTGATGTAACAGGGTAGAAGCTGTCTTCTTAAATTTAAAGGATCAGAAGAGCAAAAGGAAAAAAAAATAAAATCCCAGTATCAGTAGCTGTCGTATTTTTCTTCCTAGATTCCTGTAGATACTTAACAGTACCTTAAAGGCTGAATAAAGCTAATCCTGAGACAAAAAAAAATATAATTCTGGGGAGTAAGTTAAAATAATACTGTTAAATATTTGATGAGGCAGGTGTATAAATTACTGAGAACCAGAACTCTTTAACCCAATATTCAGAAGCCAAAATGAACTACATTTTCTTGTTTGTACCACTATAGATTTTTATCATAATCTGAGTCACTGCTGACTCAGCTAGGTCAAATGCTTTCTCAGTGCTAATGAAGGGGACGTGCTGGGCTGTGCAAGGAGACGCATGGCCAGCACACTAAGAGAAGTTACTATTTGCCTTTCTCTGGCACTGTGGAGGCTGTACTTGAAGACTGTCCAGTTCTGGGCTTCCAGTTAAAAAGGGATGTTGAGAAATGAGACAGGTTTCAGACAGGGTGTTGAGAGAAGGGACCAGGATGTCCAGTTACCTCGAGCTAATGACCTGTGTGGAGGAAACAGGCAGCTGGGCTTAGCTTAGCGTGAAGAAGTGGGAGATAAGAAGCTACCTGATAGTAGCCTGCACCTGGCCGAATGGCAAAGTGACAAGCCAAACTTTTCTCAGTGGTAACGGATGACCTAAACCCAAGCAACTGCCACAGACTTTGGTTTTGGAGCTTCAATGACGGGGCCATAAGAAAAGATTTTTCTCTAGTAGGGGGGTGGTGGAGGGTTTCAAATCTCGGCTAGATCAAGCCTCCGCTGACCTGATTTAGTGTCGGTAATAGCACTGAGTCTTCTACAGGTTGTATCTGTAATGAATGGGAGATGAAAAATGTCTCCAACATGGGTTCTGCTGGAACTGGGAATACCTGAGGCTGTGCTGCCATTTGTGTTATATACCCCATGGAGAATGGAAAGGAGCCACACAGAATTTCCATCGTAGGTTCCTGATAATATGTTAGCCCATTAAAGCCATCAGGGAGGGACATGGATTTCTGATTAATCCAAATAGTGAAAAATTCTGTCAGAGGACATGTGTTGGCTTTACCTTGCCAACCTTCTTGCTTAGTCCATATATATGGTACATTTACCAAAATGCCATGAATGGGCATCTTTTCTTTTTTAAAAAAGCCAAATCTTAATACAAAGCAGTTCTCCTGCATTTCAGCAAAAGTAAGGAAAGCATCCAGTGAGAAATCCTAAGTGAACTAATTTTGCTTCTGAGGTTCTGATGGCAGAAGAGATCTTGCTTGACTGTCATTGACAATAATAAACTTTTGATTTTTTTTTTTTAAATAATTCATTTGATGCTGTTCTATGGTATCATGTTACATGGTTAGAATTGTTTGTAATTGCTTGCAAGCTGACTGAGCTGCTGAATTTGCAGTGAGCACCCATTCATAATTTACTATAGTGGAAAAGAAAAAAGGCTACCTTTGCATTAGTTTTCCCTGTTTCTATTACTTAGATTCACTGAGGCATAATTAAAACTCTATTTGATTAGAAAGCAAGAAACCGAACAGGAGTTTGCAAGATTCTGATGGATATATTCCAATATTTCTTAAACAGCTACATTATGGATTTCAATGGGACATGATTTATGTAGGAAAATTAACTTCCAGAAGTAATTAACATAATCACTTTTTGAAAAATTTAACCAGAAGTCTAATCATTAAATTATTTCATACAGACTGCTCAGGGATTGAAGAAGACCGGGGAACTGAATGACTTGAGGGGTGCCCTCCCAGTTCTGCATTGCTGAGAGCTGACGCTGAAATCAGTGACGGACAGGCAGGAACACCTCCTGCCTTCTTTTGTAAGTGCTTTGTCTCCTTTTTTCTGCTTAAAGACTCTTGGTGGACACAGTCCTATTAGGAGGAAGCCAAAAGTGGCCTACAATTAAACTACATAACAGGCTGTCTTAACGTGATCAGAGATGGTTATGTGAATCCCAGCTCTATTTACGTAAATTTTAACCTTGCTACATCTTTAAGACAAAAAGGCGTACCCAGTCATCAGTTTTAAAAAACGAGGGGCACCAAGTATCTTGCCCTTTTCCTGTAACTTTGCATGTTCTGATATGAAATGTGGGAGGAATTGCAGCAGTGGAAAACTGTTGGATCTATCCCCTCTGCTTCGCTCCTACCAGCGTGGGACCAGCGGGCTGGGGGAAATCAGTGGTGGAGCCAGGCTTGCAGGAGCTCCTCTGTCACCTCAGGTTCCTCTAGTATGAAAAGAAACTAAACAAAGCAAAGGAGGGTCACGGGCTACTTGTTTTTTACTTAGTAGCTCTCCAGCTCTGGTGGCGGATTTTTAGAGGCTCTCACAGATGTGCAGTTGCTCTGTGTAATAATTTTATTTCTAAACTATGTCACACGTGGTCACTGGAGTTGCTAAAAATAAAGAGGCTGCTCAGGAGCTCTGGCTGGTTGCAGTGGGTGATTTTAGTGGGTAATCTGGATAAGGCTTGGAAGCATGAAAGTGCAGGGCTTGCTACTGGGTGTAGGTAGCACTGGGGTGAGGGCATGGTGTGGAGTTGCCAGTGAGTTGTTTGGGGGGGGATCAGAGTCGAGCTGGAGAGGAGCACCTGAGGCAGCTGCTCCAGTCTGCTTTGGGAGGAGAGCAAACCACGGGGAAGGCAGGTTTCTGCGGAGATGTAGTGGCAGTCACTGCTGAAAAATTGGGAGGAAGGGCCAGATGGCTTTCTGGTTACATCTGGAGCCGAAAGCGTGTTATGGGGGAAAGGCATTATATTATAGGGACAACACTTAGTAACTCACAAACTTGAACATCCACTTCCCATGTGATTATTTAGATCTAAAACCTTGTTATCAAGGTAAAAAAGCCTGAATATGCAAGTTTCCTATTTCATGTATTTTGTTAGCAAGAATCAAATGAGCAAACAACATAAATTATATATGCAAACCAAGAAAAAAATAAGTGGGTTAACATCACAACACAGAAAGAAGCTTATTAGTAAACTGCTTAAGCCGACCTGATTAAGCTTACTCTTTTTAATATGGTCCATACCACAAACTGGAAGAGCAGAGGTCATGTTTACTTATCAGCACATCAGACCCGGCATTAACCTAAGTGGCTCACAGTGATGGTATCGGGATGTTTGTGTTCTGGCATGTTGTGTGTGTGTGTGTACGTGTGTATACAGCCTAATCCCTTGTGAAGCGGAGTCAATATGAAGAGTGCAGTGTTGATGGTGTACAATGCAGAGTGCTCATCTTTTAAGCTGTCAAAGACAAGTCAGTGTTTCATGACCAAGTACAACATAAGGATACATAAAATATTCTGATATAGCTCAAGGTGACAAAGGTTCCTGCATCTGACTGGCGAAGAAGAATATAGACACAAATAGCGATTTCACAGCTGCAGCACTTTCTGTGGCCCATAAGATTTGTCCATTTGAGTTTTTAGACAACAAAAATTATGAGAGGGAGGGTTGCCCAAAGAGCCCTAATGAATTCCCAGTGTTGCCCTAGAATTTAGGGTTACTGAGTTTTTAAAATACCTTTGTGGAGTGCTGAAGGTGAAAGGCTGTTGGCTGCTCCACTTATGGACATAGAGTGTCTTGCCCAGTGCAGAATCTTTAGTCATGTAAGTCACGACAAGGAGCTGGCAAAACCATTCACTTGAAACTGTCTTGGGAGCGCAAGACGGGCCTTTGATTAGGCACATTTATTTTCAGTGACGTATAACGATAACTAAGGAACGGGAGGGTCAAAGCTAGAACACCCAGGTATTGTTAGCCAGTGGAAATATTTGGATTCTCTAATGCTACGGAACCGTGGTTTTGTTGGTGGGTTTCTTGCTCTCATTCTCTCCAGCGGGCATGGTCCAGAGCTGTATTTCATCTCCTGCCTGCTCAGTTGCCAAGGGAGTGCCAAGATGCGCTGTCTCTCTCCAGCAGGATGGAGGCTGTAACGCCGCTGGCAGAAGCACGCAGTCTGCGTGGCAGTACAGGACGAGTGTAAGATATATCTAGCTGCAGCTCCCATCACTCAGCATGGCAACAGCTCTGCTCTGAAATATGCCAAGGCGGGGGAAAATGGCATTTTAAAAGTAGAAATTTTTCATGGAGCATTTCAGAAACTATCTGAAACCAATTTTTCTGCTGAAAACTACCTGACTTTAATTGAGGTAAAGCTTTCTTGAGGGGAAAAATCTAGAAAGACACTGATTCAGGGTACCTTGCAATAATCTCAGGTGTGAGGTCAGGTAACCTGTGGTGGTTGGGATACCATAGGAGCCCATTGCTATGCTGCAGCTGCGGTCACCTCTGTCATTGCAGTGTATACATATGCTAAACCTATTATTATGCAAAGATCAACCCTATGTAGTTTTCAGAGATTTATTTTGATCTATACAATTTCCATTAGATGGCCATTCAGTGTTTTAGGGGCCTATTATGCAAATTACTATTCATAATATAAATTACCAGATAATATAATGGGTTTCTTACTCTGTTTCAATGAATGGATAAATATCCAGGCGCAGGGCAGGAAATTCAAAGCCATTGAAAGTGTAGGTCAAATGGAATCTGTAACAACCAGATGCAGTAAATTTCCTTCAGGCTCTTCTCCAGTGGGATTGTTCTAGCTCTGTATATTTCTGCACATGACAGGGAATATGTCTTTTAAATCTAGCTAGGTGAAGCTAGCAGTGTTTCTCTCTATTTTAGTTTATATTTGGTAGGAGGCTGATTGTTCTCTGCAATCAGATGTTGGTACATAAGGACATCTTTCTGTTCTAATTATTTTTTTTTCTTCTGCATGCATTCTGATGCTTATTGTGCCATTATGTATTATTAGCTACAGTTATTTTCCATTCTTCTTTTTGGATGGTCTTTGGCCTTTGGCAATACAAGCTGCATAGGTTTTCCCAAGCTATTATTACTTAATGGAGTATTCAGGGAAGGACTGGGCAGACAGTAATTAAATAGTCACAATGAAGATTTTCAGGGACGAGAGTCAATATAAAAATTCCACGGGCTGTATTGAATAGATAATAGACACAGAAATCTATTCATTTTAATTGTTTTTGATTTACCCATAGGAAGGGGGAAGATGTAGCCTTTATAATGCATTAAGCAAAGAACAGAGTTGCGTGCTACTGGTTGTTAATTCAGTCCCTCATGGAAAATTCCTGCCAGAGCAGGAACTTGTTGAGTGTGCGGAGTAATGCTGCACATTGCTAAAACGTGCAGGAGATCTCTGGGGTCACCCGTTAATTGTTTTAACTGCCAACTTCCATATATTACATCAATCTAAATGGAATGACGAAGAAATGCAGGAGAGGGACAGAACCACTACGTCTGTTCATTTAAAAATAATACTGGACTCATAAAACCCCAAGCACTATCTTTATGGTGGTTAGCTAGGATTCCACAGGTGGTGGGCTCAAGTTAGTGCTTGCTGTAGAACTGTTTTTTCAGAGCTGTTCTTTTATCAAGTCCTGTTAACCTTTTCTCTTATGTCATAGCTCCACATGTCTACACAAACAGTAGGTGTTCACCTTTGTCTTGTGGTTGGAGACTGTAGAGGAGTGTAAGACTGTGGCAGAGGATCACTTCCAGTCAAGACGTTAAACAGAGCTGATACCTTTCCTGCAGTGTTTGTGGCATTAGCTATACTTAGAAGCGCAAATGTAGCAGTAAATTTATCTGCTGCAGTTGGTACGTTTCCAGTGTCTCATGGGGCCCACTGTAAATCTGTGAAATGTCACTAATTTTCGAAATTTGATATAATTTTGTTATTGCCCTGTAGTTCTGAGACCATAATGTTACAATAACAGTAGTAATTTATATAAAAATATAATAACAAAGGCTTACTTATTTTCCCCCAGGACCTCTGATCACGTCCTGCAAAATTGGAGCCTTTTGTAGGGACTCTATTTCTGGAGATATTTTTATCAAGCCAGGTGCTTGGAATGATCACAGCTGCTATCCTCCCCTGAAGGACGGATATTGCCTTTGCCTTTATCCTGCACTTACAGCCCAACCTCATTGACTTACCAAGACTGAAATTTACTCCACTGACTGCTTTCTTAGGTAGGTATCACACCCCAAAACTTCGGTCTCTATGAGCTTCCCCTCTGTCAGGTCTTGCGAGGGTATTAAAGAATAATTTGCAGCTATCTGCCTAGGTCTTGTTTGAAAGGAATTAGGTCTTCACTGGACGAAGGCTTTCATACTCCTGTTTGTGTGCAGAGACTAGAGGAAGGATGTACATTTTACCTTTGAAGTTAGAACTCTTGTTAATTTGTATTTTTCCTGCAGAGTTTGGCACAATTTGCCAAAAATCTTTGGTATGGTTCATTATGGAATCAAACTTAGCTTCTGAATCACCAGGGGACTCTCTGTGATGCTCAGGATCTGGGTAGGCATGTGAGCATTTAAATGAGTATCCCTTGATTCCACATGCAGAAAAAAACCTTAGCTGAGATTTGACCTGATGAAACAAGTCCCTTTGATAAAAGAAAAGCAGTTACTCCTGTTATTTGTTCAATTTTTCCTTATCAAAGCCTTTATTTGTTGGGGTTTGCTGTTGGTGGTTTTTTTTTTTTTTTTTCTTAAAGAAACAAAGACAATGTTTCAAAATTACAATATTAATTGTTTGCCCGGTGCACTGAAAATAGCTGGGCTGTGATAATTAATTGTTCAAATCTCCCTAAATTTGCAGAGAAAAAGTTATTTCTTTCTATCTAGAAAAATTGTGAGGTAGAGATTTAACAGAAAAATACTTTATTTATTGTGATACTATAGAGGTTGCTGTTATTGCGGAGTAAATGCTAAACCAGGTAGATTTAAGTGAGAACTTTTTACATAGGCTATTCTTCAAACAAAGCTAAAACCCCTCAAAAAGATAAAAAGAAAATAGGGTAGAAACATTTGTACAATGTTTACGATGAACACACTTGTACCATGTCTAAACTTGTGTTAGAAATCTGAAATCCAATAATCCTATGGTACCTTTGCCTGTAAATGTGCTGAAAGACACAGCAAAAGACACTGTGTAAAAACTGGAATGTATCCCCTTAACTTTTATTTCAAAGTCTGTAAAAAAACCAATAAAAATTTCTACTCTTTTCGTGTTAACGCCCAAGAAAAGGGAATATGGGGAATAGAGCTGGGATCCTTTCAAGCTGTAAGCGTGGGCAGGTGTAAAGTAGATTCAGCTCCACTTGCTCTTGAATGTCTGTACACATACGGTGAAAGATGCCAAAGAGACGTTCCCTTTACTTCAGCTGCTGTGCGGATTGCCCTTTCTGACGTGGGAAACCTCTTAAAATTAAAGGAGATTTCGCACTGAAAGGTGCACAGTTTTCTATCTGAAACGTTGAATCTTCAAAACTAAAATGATCACAAGGAAATGACATATTAAACGCTACGTAGGAAGCAATAATTTTAAAATGTAAGAAATGCAAACAGTGTATGATAGTGTATTGTATTATACTCCACTGATCGTCAGTCACCAAAGGTATTTGTTACCAGAAAAATTGAAATGTTTATTACCAAAGCCATTTTTGTTTATCTGCCAGTTATTAGCTGGAATACCACCTCCTAAACCAGCAGTAAATAACAGCGTTCACGTACGCTTTGTCATTACTAAATCCAGTTGTAAAATAAAATAACAAACATGAAAATTAAAATATATATTTTCAATAGGGAAATCCAAACCCACTATATTTTCAGGACAGAAATCTAAGAAGAATATTTGTTGTGTTCCAGAAATTACTGAATTTGTTTGCAGTTTTGAAGTTTTGATTTCTCATTCTAAAACAGAACTCATTGTTTTACCACTGTCTGTCCCCAGAGCATGTTTACTCAGCGTCTGAGGGTATGCAAGCAGAGCAAATTATCTACATTTGTGTCTTTGGAGGGCATCAGGAATCGTATATATGGCAGAGACCTCGGAGGAGATTTGGTGGCAGTGTCAGCTCCAGCACTCTGTCCCCTGACCAGTATCACACAAGGACCTACGACTCCTTGATCCTCCCAGTTGCATCCCTGGCAAAATCCTGCAGTGCTGTCCTGAGGACTGTGTCTCCTGCTCTCAGCTTGCACCCCCTCATCTCTTTCTTTCCCTGAGCATCTCGTGCCATCTACGGAGGAGGTACTTATGCTGCCCCTTTCTCCACCCCATCTTGCCATGTCGGCTTCCCTGCCTTTATGCCCCTGGTAATCCTGTTGTTCAGGCCCAGCTCAAATTCCTTTGAAGTGTTTGCCACTCCATGTCTTTCATCTTTTAAACCCACAGGAGACAACCTTGTTGGCTCTGGGTCCCCCACTACCCACAAGCTCTAGGTAGTCTCCAGCTTTCCCAGTTGTGCCACGTGCCCAATTCCTGCTGCTTTTGTTCCTACGGTTTGGGTGGTGGTGCAGTTGACTGGAAGCGCTGGGAGTGCAGGCTCCGGGGTGGAAGAGGAATCTGGGAGCTTGAAATGAGTTCCTGGGGCAGCAAGGGGCTGTAGGATAAGTTCTGATGTGTAAAGGGTTGCCTGTAAATATCACTGCTGTTGTCTCCCATCTGACTTCCCTCAGATCTGTTGTCTGCTGTTCAAGATGCTGCCTCTTTCCACCTGGTCAATGGAAACGACTGAGGCTGCCTCCCACCTCCCTCCTTCTGCCTTGCCAATGACTCAGGGCCCAATTCTGCCTCCCGTGGAGGTTTCAAAGGCCTGTGTGCAGGCTGTACTTGTTAAAAGGCCACTCAGGATACTGGAACCTAGAGTGTTGTGTCCGGGGAGTGGCAGCCACAAGCCCGAGTACCAAGAGCCACAGAGCCATTCGCCTTGCGAGTGTCAAGAGTCCCATCAACATCTATAAAACGCAGGTAAGTGACAAGGGATGACTGACGAGCCAAGAGAGTGCCACCGGAGGTGAACACACCTCTGCCATGCTGCACACTTCAGTCCCTCCTTGCTCTAATCTAGAGCAGAGGACAGAGGAAGAGAAAGCCAAAGCCTGCCTCTCTGCCCAGCCAGGGTTTGGTGCAGCAGACGTGAAGCACAGAAGGCATTTTCTGCAGTCGCTGTTCCTTTACAAACATACTCAACGTCTATACTTTTCCAATTGTATTTCATACTGCTCAGCTTTAAACATTAGGACTTAGATCCTTTGAACAGGATTTTGCATCCATAATCTTAAAGAAACCAATGCTTTTGTAGCTGCACTGGGGAAAAAAATATATTAAGGCTTAAATGAATAAATACTCCTTTGGAAACAAAACAAAAAAAAAGGCT
>JAVJGJ010000032.1:9974267-10006061 GCA_035590215.1 Microhierax caerulescens
AAAAAAGGCTCTGATCTGACGTACCCTACCTGTTTTAAAACTTTGGTACAAAGATGTGGCTGTATTACTGGGTCCATTATTAAAAACCACATTTCTTGACCTTTGCTTTACTTCTTCACCCTCCACTCTCCCCACTGAGAGCGCCCATGTACATAGTCATGTGTAGCAGCATCTTTGTTCTAAAAGGCTGCTTTCCACGTTCAGGGTATTAGAAAAGGCAACTGTTTGTTGTCTTTTGTATAAAACAAATTGGAGGAAGCTGCCCAATTTCCATTTGTGCCGTTAGAAACCTTCCCCTAGTGCTTCTTTGAGGATATACTCCTCTTCATGCCTCTGTTCACTTACAGTACTGATGAATGCCTGGAAATATCCATTTTTCCTTACTTAAGAGGAGGAGAAGAGCCATGCTGAGCTTATGCCCCTTCATTCTATGGGGGTTTTGATGGAGCACAGCCCCCCATTCTTGTTCAAGGTCATGGAATAAGAGCACTAAATGCCACCAAGAAAGGAACAAGACCAGTTCTTAAGGGAGTCAGTCTGACTTTGGGGAATTTGGTTCTGAAAATCTTTGCAAATGAACAGCAGAGATGATAAAAATTATTATCATTGTTATCACAGTTTTATTGATATCTGTTCTTGCTGTTACTGTAATGCTTCATAGCCTCAGTCATGAATGAGGACTTTGTGTAGGAAAATGATGCTCTGTTCCCCTGTAACTGGTAATCCAAGTTTGTGTTTGGCTGCCTCCTTTGCTCCATATCAAACCCTTTGTTTTAAAGTTTGAACAAAAGCCTTGAGCACCATTGGTACTCCTTTTTGAAGCACTTTTCAAATTTAAAAAAATAAAAGTTTGGACTTTTCCATGTACTGTACTTTACTGAATAGTCAACTTTAGGCTGAGTTAAAGCCATCCAAGGTAGCTCCCTGGAGAACATCAGCTGTGGTTTGACAATATGTTGTCTCTAGCAACAATAAACGGTTTTAAAATTTTCCACGCTTGCTGTGTTCCTATGTCCTGCTCCTTCATCCCACCTGGCTCATCGTACAGTATATATGAACACAGCTGTTTTGTAGGGATGTTCTACATCCTTGGAGGGTTTCTTAAGTTAGATCACATACGTGATCTGATTTGGAGCAAAGGCCCTGACCACATTTTGCTTATGTGAAGAATCTGGGGAATTGCTATGGTAAAGCAGTGGGGATAAGTGGCAGGAATCAGAGCATTATTAAAAAATAAATAAACAAAAAACCCCTAGTTTGGGAAGGATCTCTGAAGGACCAGCATCTGGCTCAAGACTGAGCTACCATCAAAGGTAGAGCAGTTGCTCCTGCCTTGTAAACCTCTTTAAGTGTACAAAATCTGTAATCGCAGCTCTCCAATCCTTATGCCGATCGTTCTGCAGAGGCTGCGTGCCAGCTGTGCTACATTTTGATGGCTGAACAGGTCTTTGGGCTATCACCCCTTCTGTTACACTTTTGCTTCAGAAATACTGGTTTATGTCTCAGAGGAGTAATAGCAGCTCTGTAAGGCAGTTGCACTTTGGCTAATGAACCTTGTCTCATAATGTGGCTGATTATCTCAGGAGACATATGCTAATGGGTCTGTATTACTTCCAGTCTGAAACCAGCCCAGGTAACTGTTCTGTATGTGTAGCAGGGTAGTACACTGTATAGATTTCTGTGATTGCTCTTGGACAATGTGCAGATGATATAAAGGAGGGGATTTGGGAAAATGAGCCAGACTTCTCTGTTCACATGTCGGTGCTTAGATCTAATTCCTAATCCAATAACCAAAATAGAGAGCTGCAAAATCAACTAAAAGGACTGCAGTGCTTGCAGCAGTCCATTTGCTTGTGCATTAATCCTTTTTTTTAACCACATGGAAACAGCTGGGTACATGATGCGTGACAAAGCAAGTGAAGGGTTTCTGTTTGTGCAACAGGGCTGCTAAATATTTACATTTTGTTCAAGCTACTCAAAGCAGCTGAGAGGTAAGTATGCCAGGCAAACCAGACCTGACTGCAAAACTAGGATTCATTCAGTCAGTTTGTCACTTAGCTGAAGTCTGTATTCAATTTAAAGAAAAAAGGAAAGAAGAAACAATGAACTCAGTCCATTAGTTTCTACCTATTCACTGTTGAAGTCATCCTGCTTCAGGTAAAGAAAAAAAAAAAAAAAAAAAAGGAACAGTATTTATAGGACCTTTAATTAAATATAGGCACAACCTGCTGAAGAACTTTTTGCAGGCTTCTTTTCTGAAGTCCATAAACGCACTTCTAGTTAAACTGGTGTAGAATCTTGCTTTTTATCTATTTCTTACAAAGTCAGCTGCAGAGTAACAGCTGTGCTCTCCGGTGCAAATTGGGAATGGAACAGTGTTGATTCATACTTGGTTTACAAAGGCATTTAGGATGCTGAAAGGTGTATCTGGGTTGCCTTCAGCAGGAGCTAACTTTCCTGACTTCTGTCTTATTAGGCACTGGTGTACCTGTGTGTGCCTGATCCTCGCTCCCGAGAAACAGACCCTCTGGGGACCAGTGGTTTTTCTCGGGAAATCTGTATGTACCCAGGGATGCTGATGGGGAGCTGCCGCGCTGCCCAGGGATGGGACCAGCTAGTGGAAGACCAGAAGCAGAACCAGCACAGCAGCTTGTCCCTGAACTAGAAGGTACCATCATGTTTCTGCCTCAGTCACTCTGCCTGACTCACTGATGGCCACATACTGTTTGTTATAGTCTGATAAAACACTATTGTTGGTCAAAATTATCTCCCTTTCAGAATATAATTATTTCTCCCCTTCAATTCACTGACGGAGCAAATACAATCTAAAAGTGATTCACATTTTTCTGCAGATCACTTTCTAATTGGAGAAGAATTTAGCCTGTATCTTTTGAGTTCATGTTTCGGCAGGCTTTCCAGGATTAGACAGTGCACAACAATGTCATTCTGCTCACACCACAGTGCAAGTCCTTCGGGGCACTGGTGTTAGCATTGCTGAGGCTCGCCTCCATGGGTAGAGGGTGGCTGCCCGTAAGGTGAGCAAGACTCAGTCCACTCACCTCTCCTGTGGCACCTCTTCCTTTGGTGAGGTGATAATCTGGGAGCCTTCAGTCTTGGAGAAGACACTCTGAGTCCAGGTACTTGGAAGAAGTCAAATATTGACTTGGGTTACAGACACACCAGCTGGGGAAAAAAAAAAAAAAAAAGTCTCAGTTTTAATAGCACTATGTATTAGTTCTGACTGCCTAGCACAACACCCTTTTTTAGCTCCTGCGATTGTTGTTATTCCTAAACTTCATATTGTACACTAGATTTTAAGATAAGGATAATAGTTTAGAAATAAGTATTTTTGGCTTTTTGGGGCTAATGTAACAGCTGAAGTAAAACTTCCCCATCTTAACCACATAGGGGATGTGTGAGAAAAAACACAAAACAAAAGCTGGGGGGGGGGAAACCAACAAATTTCAACAAGTAAATAGAAAAGCAGACTACTCATCTGAAATCAAGAGAAATACATCTAGAATGGCTACTAAAACCAGCAAGAGAGATTAAAAATATGTATACACCAAGCAAAAGAGAGAGGTAGAGGGAGGTATATTAAATGACCAGATCACTTCAGAGCCAGAGATACCAGACAGAAGCAGCAAGTGGAAAAGATGCTGTCAGAGACATCATAAATGGCTTTGAGAAAAACAGGTTCTCTGTTTAGTAGACAATCGATGCAGCTTCCTTACGGTGAGAAGACTAAATAGTGTATTTCAGGATCTGATTTCCACTAAAAAAAATCTGAGAGTAGATTTGAGATTCTGGCAACGTCAAATTGCAATTATCTGTGAAAAGAAAAGCAAGGACTTTTAACAAAGTGACTTCGTGTTTTTGGTTCATGCAATGACAAGTCCTTTGTGAATTAAAGTAGAGTACATAATATTAAAGTTAAATATTTGTCTTGGAAGGAAAGCAAAGTGTGTAAGCCCAGTTTCAGTGCATCTGGTGAAATCATGGACACACTAGGACGAGGTGGGTACCCCTGCATGATGTGCATCAGGTATCCTAGCTGTGTATAGGCAAGGTGGTACAAGAGTTCACTTTTTCTTTGCATGCCTATAACTGTAGAGTTCAGAGAAATTGCTTTACCTGTAAACTCTTGTTCAGCTTTCCGGAGATCAGTTTGCCCAGCTGCATGCACAGTCAATAACTCCGTCATTACTGCTGTTGCAGTTGTGCTTTTCACCATAATTTTCCCCCTTCTTTGTATGGTTTGCAATGACACACAACTTAAGCTGGCAGTCGATGACTGTAAGCTAAACTGAAAAAAAAAATCCTCTTCCACCTCATGCTACTGATTTTGAGATGTTTTAGCCACTAAATACAGTCAATACTGCCCTGCTTCACTTTTATTTGTATGGTTGACAATAATCAGTAAGTTCATGTTGAAAAGAAACTATTAAAGGCACTACACTGAAGAAGAAAGAATGAAAACACAACATGAGATCACCTTAACATAGTAGCAGTAAGCAGGTGCTTGCTCAGTCACCACATCAACCAGTGGGTCATGTGGCTTAGAGGAAGAACAGACCTTTGTGAAATATTAATTGCAACAGAAGAACTTCAGTCTTATTCTTCGTCCCAGAAAAAAGGTATTCTTTTCAGTAAAGTTTGACAAATCTTCGGCAGCTGTAAACTGTTCCCTGGATTTATTTCTTCTCATTATCTCTGTTCTTACTGTCACAGAAGAGATAAAAGCAGGCTATTTTAGAAATGATTTAATAAACCTACTTAGCATCCATGATCATAGGTGGAAAGAGTATTCCATAGGTGTGTAATGCAGCTACATCTTTTTAGTCTGAGAAAAGTGTTTACTGACTCTTTATATACTGATGTTTCAATTCTAAATCTAAACCTAACCTAGAGCTGTTTTTTTTTCTATGTAGGAACAAATCTCTTTGGAATTTTTGTGAGGGATATGTGGAATTTGATGTAAACATTTTTTAGCACTTCCATTGTGAGGAATTATGAGGCTGAACTGAAAATGGTATTACTAGTCATTATTCTCCTGTTAATAGTGCTCTAAGAGCACTCAGAAAGGAAAAAATCAAACTAAAAAAACTAGAAAACTACAAACTAGAGAATCACTGTATGACATAAGCATTTATATATCGTAAATGTCAAATAGGGACTGGCCAAGGCCTATTTGCCATCCAGAATAGAAATATTACTTGTCATACATACTTCTTAGCATTCCTTACAAATCATGGACGTCTACAGAAGGCTAGGATCCCTTCGCAGTAGTTTGCTAACCAATATGAAGATTAAATTCATCAGGAGTAGTGTTGGTACGGAGCAGCTTGGTCAGTGCTTTTCTGCTCACGGTTATCAGGTAAATCAAATCCCTCTGAATCCTTGTCACAGTCGTGAAGAAAGAGGATATTTAAATGCTGTGACTTGCTGAGTCACTGATGAAAACTGCTTTGGTTTTAATAGTAATGTTTAACATTTTTAATGACTTTCTTAAAATCAATTTTAATTTCTCCCCCCCCCCCCCCCCTTCCTCTTTTTGGTTATTCCCTAACACATTATAATCCTTTCCTGCCAGTGCCTCTACTTTTCTTCATCGTCTGCACAGGTTTTACCCTCATAGCCTCAATTCTAGCTACAGACTTCTCTAGTGAAATCAGCCAGACTGTTTGGTACTTTCACAGGGCTGCGACGATCTTATAACCTTCTGCTGCCACAATACATATTCAAGAAATAAGATGTGTTCTGAAATTCAAACCACCTTGGCACATATTAATAAAATTCCCGAGTTCCAAATGAATTTGCTGCCTTTGCATCTTAAAAAATATGCAATAAACATTTGCTCAACCATAAAAAGGTGGAATGAATGCAATTAAGCCATTTAAATATCAATCATTTAGACAAACAAAACACACAAGTGCCCAAGTGTTCAGCCAGTTAATTTTATAAACACACAGGAAAGAATAAACTAAGAGTATTTTAATGGAAAAGCAAGCTAATTTGCAGTCTGCTGCAACACACCGCTAAGCTTCTTGGGTATACTGTGATTAGACATGGATTGCAGTAAAATAGCTACCAAGAAGCCACAAACTCTGATGGTATTAGCAAGAAGTCTAACTTTCCCACAGCCACATATAGGAGAAACAATGGTCGTGAAGGGGGAGCACTGTTAATACTGAAGCTTAATGGGGCAAGGCTTGCTGTTCGTCAGAGAAGCTGGCTTTTGGATCAGCTCCAAGCCCATAAAAATCTGTCCAGGAAAATATGAAACCTGATATAGAAGATTTCTCCTTCTGTAAAAAAATGTATTTTTTTGCAATCACTGCAAAGTTGTTTGGGCATTTTAATATCGAGGAATAGCAGTAAAGAAAGCAGAAAATTTATTTCTTCAGAATCCTCTTCATGCCGTCTGCAGCTATGTTCCAAATGCCATTTCTGAATGCTTTGCAGCCACAAGGTGACAAAGTAGCTATCAATGAGATAAGGATTGTTCTGCTTAGAACTGCTCTTGCAGTTACAATAGGGAAGTGATAAATTACAGACTTCAATGATATTTCTGGACGGAAGGTTTGAGACAGTTACAGCTGAGATTAGTGCTTTGGATAAGAGAGTGACAGGAGATGAAAGAAGACCAGAAGCCTGCAAGAAAGATCACAAGATGTAAAAGAAAAGACTCTAAAATATTCTGCTCATACAAATGCAAATGATCATGGAATAATGAACTGAGCACCTGCAGGACAAAATTAAAGCAGCGAAAAAAAAAAAGTAAACTGGATAAATTGGCTGGTTTAAAATGACCTGAGTTTTTTTGCTGTGGTCTGTGAATGAAACCTTTTGTTTTCCAACACAGTGAAAAGTGAAAAGCAAGAAGGAAGCCCAGGAATGGAGATACATCTTTTTTCTCCAAGTATCCTGAACATATTCTGAGCAAATCCCACACAGTAAAAGGTTTGGGAATACGTCCAATATGCCTAATTTCCAGAAATACTCGAGACAGGAATCGACTATAATGAATGTCAACAAACAAGGTTCTGAAATAGCTGGGGCGTGTGTTTATCTTTTGGGAATGATAGATGCAAGCTCTTGGCAGTGGACAGTTCTGTCTGATAGAGTCTACTTGTTTGTGGTAGCAGCCTCAGTGTCTTCATCGACGCCTTGGGGAGACTTCAGTTGCCTTTTCCTTGCACTTTTTTTCTTTCAGTATGAAGCTGACTTAAGCCATAAGCCAGCCTGTTGATTTTGAATCTGTGGGAGGTTTCCATATGTGCAGGATTGGTCTGTCAGTGACTTTAAGATAAATATTGTTGGTTCTTGGTAACATATCACAGTGCTTAGTGCTATTGGTAATATGCTTAAATGAGTCTTAATACAGTGTTCCTTTTCATGAGGCATAGTCTATCATCAAATAAGAATGTTAACTTGGAGATTTACCTTGAGTCTGCAGCTAGCACACTTTTGAAGTGGTTCCTAATTAAAGGATCAATTTTTCCATCCAGTAGTGCATCGAGTTTTCATGAGGAAAATCAGATTTTGTAGATGCACTCTGGATGGAAAAGTGGAAGCTTCAGAGCCATAATTTGCCTGTGCTTTCAAGGGACACCCTTTCTGCTTTAAGGACGTCAATGATTAGGAACGACCTTAGAGAGAGAAACTTGGGGACCAGCTCCTTTCCCAGCAGGCTCTATACTTTTCCCACATTAGGTGTTCTTGAAGGAACAAATATTGCCCAAGCCACTCCAAGCACCTGAGCCAGACCCCGCTAGAGGGAACGGGAAGATTATCAGGTTATGAATTACTAGCAGCCCATTGCCATCCCAACTGTTATTTGTGTGTTCACCAAAGTCACGATCATTGTTAGTACCACTGCAGCTTGCTGATTTGTTCTGTTTTTGAACTGTTTCAGAATAGAAAGTTATTCATTGCTATGGAGGTTTTGGGGATAGGTGAGTCTGTGAGAAGGCTCCACTGCATTTTTTTTTTCGGATCTACAGGAAAGCAGGAGAAAGCTGGCATTGAAAAATATAATCTAATTCTCCAGGTTCCTGAGAAGACCTGGAAAATATGAACAGTCGACATTCAAAACATAATGGAAAAGAAAAAGACCCTCCTCCAATAGTACTTTTGCTAGTCTCATCGCTTGGTGGGTAGGAGAAGTTGAAATAGGCTCTGAGTTTTTGATAGTTGGATTTGACAATATTATTAAATGCAAGATGTACAATGCATCTGTTAAACAGAGAAATATCATTCCATTGCAGAAAATCTCAGGCCTCGAGACCAGATCATTTACAACAGTCTCGAGGTGAGTCTGTAGCAGGAGTCTGGGGAAATGTCAGGGTTTTTGAACTACAGCTTCATGCCTTAACCACAAAACTGTCCTTAAAATGTACATTCCCAGGGCATCTGATCCCCCAGAACCATTGCTGTTTGATCGGCTAGAGTGGGCATATGAAGGTATTGAAAACTTTACTAATGTTCAGAAAATGCTTTCAAAGGAGGGCTGTGACCTTCCAGTTTATAGTTGCAAACCTCGATCTCTTCTCCAGACAGTTGCATTTAATTCTGCCAGCGTGTGTTCGGACACAGCTTGTTGCTCGTTATTCTGTATGCAGCTCTTGGAGACCCCATTCGTAATTGTTGCTCTGCTTGCTTAGGTACATCACAGCTACACAGAGGGATTTGCCTTGAAGAAGATAAACCAGTTAATGGTAAAATAGTAAATAATCGTGAACAGGTTGGGCCTGAGTTGAATAATCAAGCAACCCTGTGAGTCAAGAGTTGGCAAAAGGAGGCTTTTGATCATTTCTGCTAATACTGCGGACTTCTTCTTGATTTACAAATGGCTGTAAATTGCAGATATTGCAAGAATAAGGAATAATCACTGGCACTTGCTTAAGGACCATCTTAAAGAAATACCAACTAAATTACTGATTCCTTATTGACCTGCCAATGATATTTTTTCCAGCTAGGTCTGTCCAGACAAAAGAAAGATATTTCACCTCATGTTAGGAACACCTTAGTTCTCAGACGTTAAGCCATAGGTCAGGCTTCAGTCCATTTATCATAGTCCCAAGCTGTTGCATTTGATAGTGTTGCCTACAGAATAGCAACAACCTTTTCTGGCAGTTTCCTAAGTGGTGATTTCAGTGATAGAGGAATTCATAGGATTAGCTTCTCACAATTTTCTTTTTCTTCATACTTTGCTCATGTGTCTTGTGTGGGTGGGTGCATGTCTTTTTTTTTTTTTTATCTGAAATGTTGTCATGTCCTTCCACATCCAGCCCTTCTTTGAACAATTGTTTCAGATAATGTCTTTGGACTCTAAATACGAATTTTTGGGAAGCTTTAGCAAGGTCTCGAGGACCTGAGTGCAAATGGGGAAAAGGAGTGAAGAGCCCAGAAAACTTTGCCTCATTTAGTGGTGTTTTCAGACCTTAACATTCCTGTTAGAAATCAAATCAATTTTCTGGATATTCACACCAGTATTAGTATTGAAATCAGAACTGATGGGAGTTGTTTTGTGCACAGGAGTCTGTAAGGTTATAAAATCAGCACTCTGACTACAAAGGAATAAAAAGTGCTTTAACATGAAAATGATTTTCTTTACAGGCAGTGAAAAATGTAAGGTTTTCTTTAGCTCTGCACAGGTTGTTGTTGAGCATATATCAGGTTTGCCTCCATGCTCATTTATACTGAGACTTTGCCATAGCAAATATTTACTTTATAGCAAAGCATAATAGGAATGGCAAAAGAAGCTCTGGAAAGTAAAAGTAACTGTGTGTGTATATATCTCCTCAATTAGCTACAGCCCTTACAGAACGGCCGCTGCAAATGTGCTGCTTTGCTGCAGTGAGGATGCTCTGGACTTTCTTCTTGCTATCTCTTCTGCACAAGATGATTTAAAGTTTATTGACGCATTTTTATAATTTCCTGCTGGGGATTGACTGTATATCAGTGCTTGGGAATGTGTTTGGTAACTGTGAAAATATTCTTCCCACATACCTTCTTGCTTGAATATGTAACACCATTAGAAACCGTAAAACAGAGGGCATTGCTAGAAATAGAAAGACAGTTTTATGGAAAGGGGACAGCACCAGACACTAACTGTGAAGGCTGCCTTGTATCTGTCTTCTGTTCCTACTATAAAACTAGCTGCCTTTTCCAAGGACGACAAGTAATTCACAGTCCTTACAATAGACTCATTTCTACTGACTCGAGAGTTTTCTTATAAAAGGTATTTTTAAAAGAAATCCTTACTATCTTCTTGGACAACACAATCTGTTCCCAATCAGTATTTTAGGCTGCGAATACGTGGCTGTTCACACATTATTCTATATCCAGACAGAAATTTCCAGTTAATGAATCACAGAACAAGTCATTTTGCAAGCTAATTAGCCAGATAATAATTACATTAATTTAAGTAAAACAGAAAGAGCATACTAACTTCAGTTAAAATGCAATTCACTTGCAGAAACCAATTGCTTCACTCAGGAAAGAGCCAATATTTGCATTTGAACTCGCTGGATAAAGGTTTGCTTTATAATTACACTGTTTAACATATGCAGATTAGACTAAAGAAGATTCTGTATTGAAACTCAATGAGAAGAAATAAGAATTCAAAGTCTGAATTTACAGTTTGACCTTGTTTAGTTGGTGATTACCGTTAAGTTTCTCTATATCATAAAAATATACCTTAATCACTTTAAAGCTTTGGATAATCTAAAGCATGACTCCAATAGAAGGGCTAGCCAACAAATTATACACTTGTCTAAGAAAGATGTGGAGCTCTGTTAGCCTCTTAACACCACTGAGAAAATGTCATTAGCTGACAGCATCCCCCTTTGAAAGTCATAGGTAAAGCCTTTACTTTAGTTTTGTGCTCCACTCAGCCCTTGTGTGACAGACCAAGCATGAAGCATCTGAAGCTGATACATTCTGACCCTGGTAAGATGGAGACCAAGCTAACACCACTGAGCAAATCTAGAAAGCTACAGCCAACTTGACGAGAACCGTGACAAGAGCATTGTGTTACCACTGTGAATAACTGAGCAACTCTTTTTCCTCCACGGCCACAAACAAAAGAGTGCTTAACCTAAAACTTGCCCTGGGATGAATTGGCAACATCCCCAAAAAGCGAATGCTGGTGGGTCGGGTTCCCAGCCTGCATTGCTCCACAGCGGCGCCAGGACTATTCTTTGCAATCTTATCTTCCCAAAGGAACGGCAGCAAAATCTTCAACCACCGTACACTGCGTTTTGCATACTGAGCTTATAAATTCCTGCAGGGTCAAATGCTGTCAGGAAGGGCTCGTTTACAGTGTGCCTGGTTCTATACCTTGGGTCTTGCTAATTATGGAGGAACTAAATGCCTGATCAGACTCCTGTTTATTTACTTTAAATGCAATATTCAACATTATCTGGTATCTCCTGTGCCTTCTCACAAGCACATTAGTTGTAGCCATTTCATGGTTTTCACCATCTGTTAACACTGCAAGAATTTTGGGCTAGGGAGCAGATTTTTGGCATCAGAGGCAAGATGGCAGTGACACCTGTTACTGTTGTTGCCCAGCACGTCCCTCCATCTGACAGCCAAGGTGTATAGAGACCTCTTTTCAGTTCTGTACCCATTTCTTAAGCTCACCGCCCCTTATGCTATAACCTCAATGCACTGTGTCTGCCTCAAGCTGGAATTTACTTGAAAAATTTCAGGGGAAATTTTCCAGCTGCGTGCAAGAGCAAAGCTAGGAGAACCTACTGTTTTTCTCATGTAAAAAAAAATTCTGGTGCTTTTTTCTTTGAGATGCTCTAGTTTACCTATCCTTTGGAGAATAACTGAAAAACTAGTAATGCAAAAGGCTTTGCTGTGTAAGAGAAGGTGGACTTAAACACAGCCAATTTTTTATTCTTTCAAATCTGCAGTTTGCACATGGGATATAGAGACCTGCTAGAATCTCATGGCCAAACCTCTCTGGGCTTTAAATGCCCTTTTGGGTATGCTCTTGTCACGTGTTTCGCTGCTGCAGCTGGCTGGACTGGGGTCAGGACTGAGCGCTGCTTTTTCTGAGTTGTCAGGGGTTCTTCTTCTAGCAGCAGAGCTCTGGAAGTGTCCTCTTCTGTGACTGATTCTTGCTCGTTAACCCAGATAACCCCTGCATATAACTTCATTAACAAGCCATTGAGCCATGTCTTAGAGGTTGGGGTTTTTTGGTCTCTGATGCTCTTATTTGCAGAAAGTAGCTCTCATGGGTAGAAATCATCTTTTTTTCCAACCTTACTTACATTCGTAACTGGTTTATTCCCTTTTGTTATACCTAAAGTACACTTGAGTGTATATTATTTGAGTGTAATCTCTCTTTTTCCATGTGATACACTCTCTATGCAGTTTTATTTGAATAGCCCCTCTCTGCATCGTTCTCAGCCTGCATCCACCTTTCTTGCACACAGATATAAGTGGGGAGGGCTTCAGAGGCTCTGCCTGTGTCAGATACTACTCAACATTTTCCTTAGGACTTGAATGATGGAACAAGGAGTAGCCATATTAAATGGAAATTTAGTGGTAGAAAAAAGTTGGCTCTCTAATGCATTATCCAGGGAGAATGAGAGATCTTGACTGAAGATCGTTAAAATTTTTATAAAACAGTTGTCTGTTAGCAATAATTTAGATAGGGCAGATATGAATAGATTTGGGGCTTGTGGGATAGACGAGGGCTTCAGACAGCCATTGTGGCCAGTTCATAGTAATACATCTTTTTATTTGTTCCTAAAAGAATATTCTCCCGCTTAGTATTACCTGACTTCATTTGATCCCTTTTATTCCCTTATTGCCACTATTTTAATTAATTTCTTAATGTTCTTAGCTTATTAAATAATACTGAGATCCGTTTATAGTATCTTCCAATTTTGTATACTGGTAAATTGTATTAGCACACTCCCTGCTTTTTGACCGAGAAGACTAATGAATATGTTAAATAAGATCAAACAAAGACAAGCCATCAGGGAGCTCAGCTATATTAAAATACGTCTAGACTGAGAACATAGCCTGTTATTTTTTCCCTTGGTATGTTCCTTCTAACAGCATTACAGTTCTTGAATGAGAGCTACATTTTCTCCTGCGTATCTGTTTATTTCCCTTGTGATGCTGTTCCACACACTGCTGCAATCCAGACAGACTGACAAGCTTCCTTCCCCTTGTCTAGAGAAGCAGTTGTTTTATCAAGTGAAAGTGTCAGGTCAGTCTTACCCAACCTTTATGGTAAATCTGCATAATATTTTACCTCATCTTGGTTTTCTGCCAGATTTTTTAGGTTATTCTTTCCTCAGAAATCTGTATTATTGTCTTTCTGCACCACTGAGGTAAGCGTAACAAACCGGTAATTCTGTATCATTTAACTTTCCCCTGTTATCTGTTGAGAATTTTATGTGATAGCTGTCCATCACTGATGCCAGCTTTTTTGGATACACAAATCCAAATTATGTGAGCTATGGTTTAATTTGTCAGCCTTTTCAGAACTCTCATAGGGATGAACTCCTTCCATTTGAAAGCCTTAACCTCTGAGTTTTCCTTCCATCTCGCATGCAGAAATCTCTGTCTTCATTCTGTCATTCCTGCGGGGCGGTCTTTCTTTTTTATATTGATTTTGCTCCCTCCATAGCTTTGCTCCACAGCTGCCAAGCTTTTTGCTTCCCCTTCCCCTCCCTATTCTCTATATGGCTGACAATTCTTTTATGTATATTTCTTAATCTAATTTGTAATTGCATGTCAGTCTAAATTTTGCTTATCCTTTTATATTACCTCCTATCTAGAACAAGTGCTTTCTTTGCTGAACAGTCTTTTTTTGCTTCATCCATTGTCAGCTTCTCATTTATACTTGGTATCTGTTTTGCTCATCTGTTTTTATCCTTTTATAATGTTCTCATTAATTACTGCAATGAAATCTGAAAAAAAAAATAGTACTATATCATGAAGAGGCATTTGTAATAAAAGATACTGTACTGTGTATTATAGATTTCCCAAACTCTTTCTAAAAGGTGCATTGACATAGCTGAAGCACTGCTTTTCTACATGTCATTACAAAAGAGAAAAATCTTTTATAATTTCTCACCTTCTGCAGTTTTACCCATGAAGATAAGTCTCTTCAGTTCATTAGAAAAGTGAATCTTTTATTTTTTCAAAACAATCTGAAAGGGCATCAAATTTATTCAAAGGAAAGAGGAAAGAAATGGAAATATTCTGAATTAATTTTTCATCTTCTCCCCCGCAGTCAGAAAATCTCACTTAAAATCCGCCTTAATTTTCCCTTCCCTCTCCAGCTGAGCACTCTGCCTGCCAGTGGACACGAGTCCTTAACGCTTATTGTGCATAACTGGCAACCAGAAAGGCTCACAATGTTTGTCAGTATTTTAAGGTTTTTACTGCTATATCTAAAATGCTGTGTATTATAATAGGGCCATGGTTTCTGACCTGGCTGGCGAGCCAGAAAATTG
The DNA here is from genome assembly GCA_035590215.1 of Microhierax caerulescens. Classification (NCBI taxonomy): domain Eukaryota; kingdom Metazoa; phylum Chordata; class Aves; order Falconiformes; family Falconidae; genus Microhierax; species Microhierax caerulescens. The sequence continues at coordinate 9,988,763 of JAVJGJ010000032.1, forward strand.
ACTAGCTGCTTCAGAATATCAGTACAGTAGTAAAGAGGCCGATACTAAACAGTTAGTTAAAAATGCTAATTGAAATGTGTGTGCGAGAAGTGAATCTATGGGTTGGAGGGATGAAGCATTAAAACACAAAATGCTTTGAAAATGTGGAATAGTAGAAGACTGTTAGAAAGAAAAGCTGCAAACAAGTGTCTTTCCCAGGCAAGTAATACACTGTGTAAGCTCTATGTCTTTATAAGCTTCTCAAACCAAATGAGAAGTGTCTGAAAAGGGTGAAAAATAGCAGTACTTCAAAGTGATTGTTTTCAACATGTGGTAACTCTCCAACTCTTCATGCCACGGAGATTAGAGTTTTATTCTAAAAATGTTAGTGATTTGGTTTTATAGTCGATGTTTAGTTTTCTGTATTGGCTGGATGGTTAGAGTGTTTGTGTAGGAAGAGTGTTATTGCTATGAGTATCATCGTTTTGAGGGGAGTACATAAAACGTACATCCTCACTGCCTAATTGTGCGACTCCTTCCAAGTCACTGGCTCTTTCTTATGCCTCGGTCAGTTCAGGCGCAAAAGTGGATCCAATCAAATCCTGTTAAAATCAGTGAGTGTGCTAAAGTTAAGCCTTCATGGATAAATGGATAAAATAAAAAGGAGTATGTGAGCGTTGCATTATTTAATGTGGATTCATTTCTATGACATGACTTTCAGAAGACACTTGAGGCTTCAGTGCTTTTGGGATAGGTTTCACGTACTGTATAAACCCACGTGTTTCCTCTTCTCATTCCTCAGGAAACCATAGGGTGAACAGTGATAATGGAATGTCACAACAACCGTTCATTTCTTATTTATCAGTGCCTATGTTCCTGTACTGAATCACATGTAGTTTGTTTCACGGCTTCATTTCTGAGATTCAGGCTGATCGTGATGGCTCTCTGTGACTATTGACTCCTGCAAATTCCTTTGAGCTTTCGTATCCCAGGTGGCTAACAGAAGTGACATTAACTTGCGTTCAGGAATAATATTACCTGTAACTTTCAAAAATGCTGGTTTAACACGACCAAGTTTCTGGGTGGCTAACTATGAAATTGCTGCTTCTTTATAACTGTTTAATTTCAGTCCATAATGGAAAACCATTATACAGTACCCAAAGGCTGATATGGTAAGTGGCTTTCAGAGCTTTTCATTTCATAAGCGCTTTTGTCAAATTAGTTATAGAATATCTAAAGAATCGTAAGAAGTTTTGTTCTAGTCTGCCTGAAGCCATACCTCTGTGTCAGACAAACCTGAAGGTTGTGCCTTCGTACAGATCGGCAGAGGATAAGTCTTTAACTGGCCCAGAGTGCCAAATGAATAAATAGACTGTGCCAGAAAATTAAAATGTTGATAGCTTTTCTGAAGGCTTATTTGGTCTTTGCACCTTCCTACTTGCGACCTGAAATAGGAACCGATATCAGTGTGGGAAACACTCTTATTTTCAAACACAGAATGAAATATTTCAGGCCAGTAGCCTTGCACAGTGAGGAAATGTACTTCAAGATGGGAGAGAGAGGCATTTTCAGCACTTAAGGGACAATCATTTCCATTTGCTTATCTTCTCCGTAGTTGTCTGGTTTTACACCTACCAAGGTCCTGAGCACCCCAGAGCTACAGCTCCCACTTCTTCCAGTGTTCTGTATGCCTTTATATCGAAGCCTAGTAGAAGCCAATATGCTTGCTTTACTCAAAACTGATCTGCATTTCCATTCCCAAAGCATTTTTTCAAGATGCGAGTGACTTCTAGGACTTAGCTGGCCCTAAAACTGACAAACTGAATCCCAAATGAGGAACACAAAGGTAACAAATTGTTCATATAAACCCCCATTCCTATAAGAAGAGTATTCCCTCTCTGATCTATCCTTTGCTTTGCATACTTACCTGAACTGAGTCAGAAAAGGGTAGAATTTTCTTACCAGACGGTGTGGCTCTGTTAAAGTACCAGTTGCAAAACAGTGATGACAGTATGTACCGTCAGCACATACTAATGCCTTCAGGAGCTGTGTTAGATTCGTGAAATTTAGAAATCTATTTCAGTACATTAGGCTGAACAGCATTAGCAGAAGTAAGTGTGTATTACATTTCTAAAAATTAAATTAATAAGGAATGATGAAACTTGTTAATATGTGATGAGCCAAGTCTAGGTTCCTTCAAAGTCAATGGGTAATTCTTATCCATTGCTTAGAGGAACTCACCAGGTAACGTCATTAATATCCGTTAGTATCATACTAATTTTGAACAGGGCTTTTGTGTAACTGGATCAGTGTTGTAAATGCTTCTACCGTTTTTTCATACTAACTTACCAAAAATCATCACTCAAAATCAAGATGGAGAAATCAGTTTATGTACGTCAACGGTCATTGCTTAAGCAAGTGCCTGAACAGTGACTTTGATATTGCTGATTTCCCCTCACAAAGGAAGGCTTCCATAGTCTCACTAGATCCAAGGAGTATGGATGTTCTGCCTCAGGAGAACAGGCTCAGCCCAAACATCCAAACTGTCTGAATGTAAGCCACCCAGGAAAGAGTAAGTATTTAGTGAGTAAGAGGTGACAAAGCTTTGACCCCATGGTCCCACTAACAAGATCTGAGACATACCTCAGCCTGCAAGACCCAGATCTCTCGCTGTACCTCCAGCACTGCCTAGATGTGGTATGAGATGCCATCAGGCAGGCAGGGCTCTTCTCATGCTAATGGGGGACCTGCAGGCTGAAAACATCAGCTATGGACATTTTCTAGGTGTAAGCACAGTCATATGACACGCAGATTAAAACTTCTGTCACACTTTAGTCCTCTCATAACACTGAGGGGATTTAAATCTAGGAAATTTTCCCCTTGTTAGTCTTGAATTTTTCCGTAGTATAGCTACTTAGTAGCCAGCTGAGACCATAAGTTCTTCAGGCCTTCAGGAAGTGAAAAAGACCCTGGTCATCACAAAAGAATTCACTTTTTAAAGGAAAACATTGTTTTGTCATAGAATTCTGGCTCTGAATTGCAGCAAACTTGTGTTATAGGCCATAAACCATGAAAAATCTCCGTGCTTCTAAAATCAAGCTAAAACTCTGTTGCAGTAATTATAACCTTAATAACACTTTTTTACCTTGCTCCCTGGTCTAATCCAGGTTAAAACTGGTAGGTTTACCAGAAATGTTTGAACATAGATTCAGTGGGTTCTTTTTTATATGATGTGTTCTGCTTCAAACAGGAGTGAATTCAGGAAGTCCTGCTGTGTAGGTGGCAGACCTCAGCATCGCTGGGGTCTCTTCTGGCCTTGTAATGAATGAACGGATGACTTTATGCCAGGAATAAGCTATTAGCTGGGCCTATCTCTCTAAATGTCCTCTGCCTCTGTCCCTGATCAAAGCAGTGGCAAATGCTCTTTCCTCTGAAGAGCAGGAAAAAGCAGTCAGTACGCTAGAGTACAAAGAAATACGGGTGTGTATTATTGCAGTTTCCTCTTGGCAGGTTATATCTAATTTGTTGAAGATACAGAAATGTATCCCCAAATATTCCACCTAATAAATTATGAAAATTCTTGGGAATTGCTGCTTTAAGACGGAAAAAGTTTGTAGACCGTTGGAAGGTCAGTGCTAGGAATCCAGCATCAATTTTCATGATGAATTGGTAGTTCAGAAGCAATTTGGTGCGAGTGTTCGGTTCCGATGATGCGTGTGACTTTGGCTAGATGCCTGGGTATGTACAGTGAGTGAACACAAAGTAGCGCAGATGATCTTGGTCTCTTGCATTCAGTGTGCTAGGACAAATAATATTGGCACTTAAATATGGCTGCCAAAGTGATCTGTAATGAAAGTACAAGACAAAAAAAAATAATGGCAGTCTCTACATTTAAGAATCATGGATCCTTGTGAGCTGCAGTAAATCTACTGGTATTAAATTTTCCTGGAATGAGATACCAAAGATTAAAATAAATAACTCTACAGTTTGTTAGTCCTTCCTTCTTTGAAGGGCTTGCCATCCGTATAGAAGGATTAGAAATGGTCTTAGGATAGACACAGAATTTGTACTCGCCTGAATATCAAACCAACGTGAAAAGGCGCTGGACATATGGGAAGAGAGATGAGGGATCAAGTTTAACGTCAGTTCTTTGTAAGCATTCTTTTCTCACCTTATTATCTAAGTAGTCTTGAGGTGGCTGTCAGTTAAAAAACCTGCTAAAAAATATAATGAAGATATACAGTAGCTGGTGCAGAGGGAGACATGAAGCCAAATATTAGAAAGTGTGCAAAAAGCCTCCTTTAAAAGCTTTTCAATCTCCTGAGGTTTTAAAAAGAGAATAAATTTAAATGCCTCCTCACTCTAGTGTAAACATAGCAGAATACAGTGTGAAATAGTTAAACCTAATGCATTTTTGTATTGTACATCATGTTAGTGTCTTTTAAAAAGGCTGGAGGCAAATTCAGAGATTTTTAGAGCAGTGCCTCTGGTTCTTTGTGTGACTGATGTAGGATTTTGGTGTTTTTTTACTAGTTTGGTGTTTGGGGTTTTTTTTGGTGTTTGTTTTTTTTTTGTTTTTTTTATTTTAAGAAGAGAAAGGGCAAGGCCTGTTTTCACTTTTGTTTTACATTTTCTTCATAAATGCCATGCAAAATATTGTTCTAAGTTTTATCTCTGGTCTCATCAGGGCAATGCACTTCTTACTAAAACATAGACTCACCTTAGAGGAGCTGATCCTTTTTGGAATAACAGCGGTTTTATGTTCTATAATTTTCTAGCTCTGAAGGAAATTATTACTTGCTTGATGTGGATGGATTCTCTTTATTTCATAGTCCGCAATATCACTTTTGCCCTATGTGACTTCAGTGACTTCCCCCTCACATACCAGTAGCTACCTCTACGGCTTTTTACATGCATTTGAGGTGAAGTAAGACCTGTATGGAGATCAGGTTGTACCAGGAGAAAGTGGATATAATGCAACAGAGGATCCAACTCTGCTCTTACAGTAGAAATGCAGCTGTAGGAAGTAGTTTCACCCATCTGTTTAACAAGGGAAGGCTACTTTAGGAGTATTTTGACCAAAATAGGTGTTATAAACACTCACATCATGATTTTGAGCTGTCTATTGGGCCAGCAAGGGCTGTCTAGGCTACATCAATTTCTATTTACATAGTCTATCCCACAAAGCCTCAAGCTAACTTTATGAAGTTGAAAATCTTTCAAAATCCTTAAAAAAAAGTCTTTGAAAAATCTTTAATTTTTATCTGGGGGTACTTAAACAGCTTACTCTTCCATTACAAAAAAAAATATTGTAAAACAACCTTTTTACCATCAATGCTTGACTTCAATGAGATTGCTGAGATTTTTACAGATGTGTCTTTGTTGGATGTTAGTGGATGCTCTGTTCTCCCATATCCCTTTGCTGCTAAAGCAAGGAGAAAGGGCAAAGAAAATGAATGAGTGACAGCTTGTTCCTCTGTTCTGTAGAGAAACCTTTTGTATCTCACATATGTACTGATTTTTAGCTTCACTGAAGGCCTCAAACAAAGAAGATGGTGACAAAAGGCACTTAATTCCTTTTCATGTTCCCATTGTTCAACCTTGATGAACTTTTTTGGGCAATGTTACTAGTCTGTGTTTCTTACTGTACAGATATTTGCGATTGCAAGTGAAAATGGTCATGGGATGTCCTTGTCCCACCCGAAGCCAGTGGCAGAACTGCTGGTTGGGCTCATTAGAGCAGGCATCTGGTCCAGGGCTACTCCTCCTGAGGTTTCTCTTCCCCATCTGCTATGACTCCTGAGTGTGAGAAACACCGGTGTTGTAATCCTTACAATAATTCACCCTTCTTCCCACCTGCAGGAACCCTTGTGATTTTCTTTAATTCCTGATATAACCTCAATAGGAAAACTCATTGATCTTTCCCTCTAAAGGGGTCTTACTAGCTTAGAGTTCATAAAATTTATGAGAAACACATGCTGTTTCATATTATGTCCTTATTGACATTAACAGTCATTTTGCAGTGATACAGCCCAGTCTCTCTATTTCATTCAATACATCTGGAGTGAATCATTACCCTATGTGAGTTTTCATTAACCTTAATAGCAATATTTTCCTCTCTTCTTTGCGGGTTTTGGATTCCTTGGTGTCTGCTCCTGCCTGGGATTGCTACTTGGCTCACTGCAGTTCAGATGCCCCTAAAGAAATGTAGCCTTTGCTTCACTTTGTTGCAAAGGCTATATGATTGTCAAATCTCTATTTTTCTATTGATTTATCTTATTTTGATATCTGATTGGACCTTTCTCCTTGCATATTTATTTTCCTTAAAAATGTCTTGCAAGGGGCTTTTTATATACCCTCTATTTGAACTTCCAAATATAGCACATTATTTTCCCACAACAGTATTCCTGCTTGCAAAGAAATATGCTGAGATAGGTGCAATTTACCATACATATAGGAAGAATGAAAAGATGTGTTGCTCTTCCCCTGACACCTGTTTTTGCGTGTGTGTATTTGTGTCTACCTGGAAAAACATATATTTTTTTTTTCTCAAGCAAGCATTTTGTTAACCTTCACAAGATAAAAATAAGGAATGGTTAAAAATAAATTGAAGTTGTAACATCTCTTCAGTGTTCTAATTCGTTGTTGATCAAATCTTCCTACAGTACTGTGAGCAGCTTGTTAATGCTGATCTCATTATAAGTAAGGTTGAAATATTTAATGGCAGGCAGAATTTCTTTAAAAAACACTGTACTTAGTAACTAATGCAATTATACCAGGAGGCATAACAGAAGAGATTAGTGCAATAAGTGACCTAGCTTTAATAATGTCATAAAAAATTGTAATTGCAAAATTATCCACTGTTATAAACGTTCACTAACATAATATTCAAGTCACTCATCATTTGCAGCACTTCATGAAGTAAGCAATTATTTTTTCCAGTGTACAAATATCAATTCCATTAATTTTAATAATCTCCTCCCTGTGCAATCCTGAGAACTACATACTTAGACATAGTTCAGAATGCCTTCAGCCACGACTGAAATCATCTATTATAGCAGACAGTGCTGGGCTGCCAGCTTTCTTAATCTCAGTACTGAGAAAACCTAGAAAGATTTAGAGGTCAAGTTTCAGATAAGAACTCAGAACTGCATAAAAATGCCTGCAATCTACTCTAATAAAGATATTGACAGTATGTCACAGATTTATTTCCAGATAGATTGTGTGTATATCCATCCATCCATCCATCCATCCATCTATCCATCCACCCATCCATCCATGTCAATCTGTCTCACGTTATTTTAAAATTATACCTTCAAGACTTAGGTCAACCCAAAAATAAATAAATAAAAAAAACCCCAACAAACAAACCAAAAACAAACCCTGAATGAAAATGAAAAACTTGGTAAAAATCCATATGTGAGGTTTCTTCTGTCCTGTAAGAACTTTATTATTAAGCAGGGCAAGGAAGATCTGGTTCTTTTTGTCCCAGAACTGCATTAAGCTATTGCCAGAATGAATAAGAAACCCACATTGTCCCTCTGAACACGGTTTAGCTAGCTGCAATGGTAGTTTTCCTTGAAGTTTGCTGGCATTTTCTGCCATGGAAATGCCTACATGTGGGGGAACCTGCTGGACTGATCCACAAAACCGATGCATGGTTCTCCTCCAGATCCAATAATGGCTAAGGAGTTTATTATAATAGATAGAATTATCTCTTGGGTATTCTCAATTCCTTGCCTTTTTCCTGTGTGGTGTTCATCTTCACCTGTTGCTTTTTACCGTACATTTTGTTGCAAACTCTTGTGACTAGAGAATCCTTTAACACATGTGAACTGCGCCTGGTACACTGTGGACCTTTCCTCCGGGTACCCTTGGAGGACAAGATGCAATGCCTGTATTGTGAAATCTCAGGTGAAAATGGGCTTATCAAACCAAAATACACTAGCTCTGAAAACTGGGGAAGTTTCAAAGCTGTTATTACCCAAGAAATGTCCTAATAAAAGCTACTTAGGAAGTGGTACAAAAATAGCTGTGTGCAAATACCTTCCTCCACCCCATCTTCCTAGATGCGGAGGGTGCCGTTCCCCTTGTCCAGTTCAGGTTGTATAAAAGCCATCTAGTCTAAGAAAGCCACTCAGACTCCGTACAGTTGAGAAAGAGAAGAAACTTTAGAGAGTAGCTAATCTTATGTACCTTAGACATCCAAGGCTGAAATGAATTGCTTTAGAAAAAGCATCTTGTTCTCCAGTAGCTGTAATGGAAAGGTCAATTATTCATTATTGCGTCTACATGCTCGTAGTACTGGTGCTGGGTTTAGACGAGATGCCTAGCTTTCAGACAGCTAGTATGTGTGATGGATACCATCTGTATTATCTTTAGCGCAGAAATGCAGTATCCTATCAAATATGACCATGTTTTTGGAAGTAGCATCTGCCATAAAGCAGACCAGAAATTTCGAATCTTACAAGCAAAGTCTCGCTTCCCCTTCTGATACAGCTCTTTAAAGAAACTCCAGCCAGGAGTTTCAAAAGGTTTCAACAGGGATATGAAATTTGCAACGATTTATGTGAAGGCAGGGCTAGACCAGCACTGAACTTTGCTGAAAATACCATTTGTGATGATCATATTACACATTCACCGGCTTTTTGCAAGGCTCTGCAGAGATGGCTTTCAGCCACACCTGCTTACTTCTGCCTTCCAGAATTTCCTGTAGACTCTGCCCAACTGGATTTTTTAGGGGTGGGGAAATAAGATATGTTGTCATACCAAACATATACTTCTTAGGCTTTGTCCAGTAATGTTAGCTGTTGGGAGCAAAAATAAAAATACCCTGCACTAAATTGTCAGGGAATGTGGAAGCATTCCCAAGAACAGTGACATTTCCTTTGTCAACTACTGTTGCCAAATTTATTGTATTTGCTAGTATTTCCAGGGTGTTATTTCCATGTTGATGGTGCTTTTCCTTGTGTCCTGGGCCTATTTTTGTTATTCTGTAGTCATCACTTTCAGTTTGTATTTCACCTCTGTGATTTCTTATGTTTTACAGTCTCTTGTACAGTTTTTCTTTGGTTTTATTTTTTGTTTGGGTTTTTTTTTGTTTTTTTTTGTCAATGCTAAGAAACTCAGTGATTTAGATATTTTAGCTAAGGTCTAAATTATTTTTCTACTTTTTCGACTATTCCTTCTGTAATGTTCAGGCAGTAAAGAAAAAAACATACATCCTATAATATTTTGAGTGACTAGTTTTCTGTACTGTAAGTGGAAATACTATATAGCTTAATTCATATGACAATATGTAAGAACATATATTGGGTTGCAGTGTAATCATTGTATATAATTATATGCTGCAGTTAAGTGATATAAAACGCATAACTGAAATGTATTGCATGCTGATGAGGTGATTTACAAAAAGAGTTTGTGTAAATTTAGAAATTTCTGTATTTTGTATTTTTAATGAACAGAATGCAGAAAGCTGACGTTGCTAGTTTTCTGTTTGACTTGTACAGATCTAGGGCAAATTAATTCCTAGTATAGTGCCATTAATTTGATGGGAGTTATATCAGAGATATGAACTCATTCAGTTATTGCTAGCACCATCTGGAAATTGATAATGCCACAGCAATGTTTCTGTTGCTAAGGATACATTCATCCTTTTTGTTTAGGATGGGAAGGCAGGGATTAAAAATTGAAGATCGCTTTAGCTTGCGCTATATCATCTTAAATTCCCTTGTAGGCTTTGTTATGTTTGGATTGTGAGATGTGAATTTAAGTAATATTTAAATATAAGTGTAATAGTGCCATCAGGGAAAGGCAAAATAGGCCTCCTGAGGCAAAACGATTCCGTTAATATCAAAATAATACTTTTACAGTAGGAGTGGACCTGCAGAAGTGAGGTTTCCTTTGGTGTATGCAGACAGCTGTCTCTGTCTGCCCTTCCTGACACAGCCTTGTGTCTCTGAGTTAATGCTGGCGTGTAGGAACCTCTCCCCCAGGACCAGAAGAGACCTCTGTCACAAAGTTCAGCTCTACATTGCTGTGGTTTTCCATGTTGCATAATTCTGCCGTTTCTTCTTTTTATCCTCCATTTGTTTAGGAGGTTATGCTGTTTGTACTCATTATTTTTATTTTCATTGAGTCCAGAAATTTATTTTCCAGTGATTAGAAACCTTTTGATCTAGTTTTAAAACTGCGCTTTATCCATGTGGAAACTTCAAATCGGGCTTAAGCCTCTTCCCTTCTCCCCTGCCTCCTCCAGAGCACGGGCAGGAATTGTGCTTTACATGGGTTCTGGTTTGTTGGCTTCTGCTCTGAAATGCCCCCAGTCCAGCCAGGTGACATGTCAAAACCTCAGGTAGCTCAGCACCAAGGCTACAGGAACGGTGGAAATGTGGACAAAGTTCTACCTACACAACATGCATCTATATCTATATGGCATGCGTGTGAGTTTGCACCCGTGTTGCACATTATCTCTGGTGTGCAAGGTGGCACGCTCCAGAGCTGGCAAAAATCGGTGTTCTGTGAGCAGGGCTAATTCAGGTGCAGTGATTGACCCCGACAGCCCCGCTTTAACGTGGCCTCCTTGAGCCAGCGTGTTCGTAAGCTCTGTGCAGGTACGGAGGAGTAATATCCTGTGTCGTCCCATGTGGAGAACGAAGCCTTCTGTGCCTCAGGTATCTGCATGTTTCTCTTTCCCATGCAGGGAGCATGCCTGGGCTGGGCAGCACGGCTGGCACGGTGCTCCCCAGTGGCCAGCAGAGCCCCCCCGAGGCTGCTACACTGGGGGGGGGGGGGGGGCTGGCGCGCCTGCTGGCTCCCCGCGCAAAGCTGACAGTCACCCTCCTCATCTTCAGTCTCATCAAGTCGCACAGAACAGGGTGAGACGCATCCTCAAACGTAGTAGTTTTGCTGAAATATAGACCTAAATATAAATATAAACAGTTAAACACTGAGGTGTTACTGTCAGTTCTCTGGTAACATAAATTCCTAATTTTGCCTGAAAGCGCCAACCCTTAGAGTTTCCTTTGTTTGCCTATTATTATATCTATATAATATCTATATTATATCTATCTAAAACATATGTGAATAATATATATATTAGGCCCTTGTTATTTGTGTCTGGTTTGTATTTGCAACCCCCACAGTATTCATCCAAACTGTTCACCTTTGAAATGAATGGAAATGTTGCTGTGTAGTTCGCTGAAAAAATACCAGCTAGGAAAATTTGCATTTGGAATGTTTTGGTAATTAGAGTTTATTTTCACTCAGCCAGGTTACAGTTAAAAAGTAGAAGATTTTTTTTTTTCCCCAATGAATTTTGAATTTAAATATGTTGATTATGTAGCTATCTGATGCTAGGATGATAAACATTTTCCACTATTTATAATAAAATATTGTAATGAACTTAGATAGTCCCATACATGTGCGTGTTTTTATAAAGAAGAGAATTTGTGCAGCATAAACCAGATAATTTATCTTTGTTACAGTTCAGCTTGGTAGACGTGTTGCCTCTGGAATGTTAATAACTACCAATTTTTATGTAAAGAAAAGTGGAATACACAGGATTTAAAAACACTCAGAAGGAGGATTTCTTTTCAAAGACATTAAAAGCTAAAAATGTCTAAAGGGTCACTAATAGCAAAAAACTCAACCAAAACATCATCCTTAAAACAGAATACCTTATCAGAGAGTATGAAAAATATCAACCAATCCAGTAAATTAGGAAAAGTGCGTTTAGATGTAAAGGTGTAATAAAAAAGCTAAAGAACAAGGTGGGGGGAATTGAAGGGTAAATCTGAATTTTAAAACAATTTTGGTAAGTGCATCTTTCCAAATTGCCCATGTTATGATGTTTATTTTTTGTTTGCATGTAATGACATTCCCAAGAGGATGCTTTCTGTTCACTGCAGGGACCCTTGACATGAAATGGTTGACATGATGCCGTGTGGTACAAATAAACAGCCGCCAGAAAGGTGAGTGATGAGTCAAATCCCTTTCCATCACTGCAAACTCTCTGATGCTGCAACTTAATTTCTTTACTCCGTTTCTGAAGCCTTTGATCCAGAGAGTTCCACGTTGTGTTTGCTGGCAGAGGACCTGTGCCCTGGTGACTTAGCTCTAGGGATTCCTCATATTAAAGCAAGCGATGCACTGTGGGGAGTCAGTTTCTGAGGCAGTACTTTAACGTGAGCTCTTCTCCTCATGGTACACCTACAAACTTCATATTTTGTTGTTGGCATAGAATAAATTACTCCTTGCTATGAGCTGAGGCGGGGGAAAGAGCAAGTCCTGTCCCGGCTGCATACCAGAATTATTAGTCCTGGTTGTCCTACACCACCTCTCCTCTGAAAGACACAACCTACCTCGGGGACTCTGACGCATCAAAAGTCAGCAGTCTCCACTGACTGGGCACTTGCTAGCCAGTGTATGGTTCTATGTCATTTTTGCTGCTATTTAGCCAAAGTTTTCTGATGTAACATCTTTCCACGTTGAATACTACAGCATATTTGACACTGGTTAGTGACAGATTTCAGTGCCCGTGACTGCAGCAGAGAAACAAGATTTTTCAGAAGTTTATGCTGTCACATCCCCCAGCACTAAGGGCACCAGACGTATTTCTTTCTTTCTCTGTCATCCAACAGTTTAATTTCTGACAGCCAGAAGGAAGTTTTACCACAGGAGGCAGAGCCAAGTCACGTGCAAGCTCAGCTCTATCAGAATCCTGGCTGCATTTAGCCAAAGCATGGAAATGTGCAAGTGGCACCTCCGAGGACACGAGGTACTGAAGTAGCTTACATTGCTAATATTTGTCACAGACTGCAGGCACTGTGCTGTCTCGGTTCCCCACAGAGAAATAAAACTCAGGCAGCTTTCTGAATTCACTTTTAAAAAGATGCAAGGCTCAACATTAAAGCGGTGAATTGGTGTTTCAGTCTTGCCATCTGCACCAAAAAATTTATCTGATGTCCAGCCTCAGGACACTCTACATAGCCCAAGAGAAAGGGTCATCTTTGTTCAGGAGGATTTTTCTGTGTAGAAATAAGCCTGGCTCAGGTAAAGGAAAATAGTCTAGGTAGTACTGAGTAGGTTGCAGTAGCAATCATGTCTGTTTCCTCCTCTCATGTGAACGTTACCAGAGGTTTTAGTTGTTCCACACATCAGCCGTCCACCAGATCCCATCTGCATCATTACAGCATCTTGGTGGCTTGTCCAATTGCCACCACGCTGAACCGATTGCGCTGCCCTTTTAAAGGCCTTTTTTAGCTGCTGGGGTGAAAACTGGGATGAAGAGTAGAGGCCGTAACCGAGAAATGTATGGGTGCACAGGTACTGCTCTGGAGGCACTGGAAATGGCGTATGCAACCCAAGAGCGAAGGTTGCCCCTGCGCACTGCATCTTTGCAGCTGACACAGGGAAGAAAGAGACAACACGATGGCTGCTTTCCTATATGAGCTCAGATTCCGTGTGGCCTTACAAATTTGTCAGCTAGTGAGTATACCGTCAAACCTATGTAGCATTACCTTGATAAGTTGCCATCCATTTGGACAGGTGAAAAAGACCCAAACTCAATAAACAAGCACTGATACAATTTATCGGTGCTGAAGGATTTATTTTGTTGATACTGTCAGTGTTAGTGTCTCATCTGTCTCCTCTGCAGCCTGAAAAGTTTCTGCAGTGAATTACAGACACTCAAAATTCCTTTTCAACTGATGTTTTGAGCATTGTAAGCACAGAAGGAGAGGGAGAATTTGAGGTCTGCAGAACAAAATCTATAGAAACAGACCAAAGAAACCAGTTTGAGCAAACTTCAGCATTGGAAACCCCAAATCAAAGACTTTTTGTGTCTGGGTGACACCAGCCATTAAACCAACGCCACTTTGGCAAAGGTCAGCAAAATATTTCATCTGGTATAGACAAGCTCTGATGGTTATGAGTTCAGAACTGTTACTGTTTGTTCACTAAACCTGCCCTCTGCTTCTGAAGCATTACTCAAGTTTGAGCAAGAAAGGATGGGCAGCAAAATGGGTTGTCTTGTATTGCCAGAGCATTTTCATGGCGTACCATCTTCCTTAGGAATAATAACAACCCCACCCCCCCCACAGTCCTTTGTCTTGTCAGGGTTTGAATCATCTTGTTCAGTTAGGGTAGGATTAGGATTTCTGAGCATGCTAGTCTTCATTCTCTGTGACGATGGATTTCCACATATGAAGAAAGGACCCTGAAGAATCCTCTCCCAGCTTTCACTAGAACTTCATGGTGCGGTCTGAGGACATCTAGCCTCTGACCAGCTACAGCCATACCCTAACCTCCTCCACACAGATATTCTCTTTGGGACGGGATTCACACAGAATTTTTCCCCCAGCTTAGCCTGTTTCCAAAACAGGTACAGCGGAGAAGGCTGAGGATGAAGCTACCAAGGTCGTGGAAGGATGTCGCTGGCTTCACCGTGATAGGTAACGAACAAACCGTCCCTGTACTTCAATGCTTGATGCTGGGACCTTGGAAAGCTGCAGTGAGGTGGGTGTTCCCAGCCCTGCCAGCAGGTCCCTCAGAAGCACTGCCTCTGAACAGCTCTGCGGTGCAGGGCTATCTTCGTGCTTGCTGGTGCCACAAGGTGGTGGTGAGATTGTATTTGTAATAATCCTCTGGAAATTTAGAAGTGGCAAAGACTATGGTCTTCAAAATGTTTTTTCACTTTTGTGCTATACTGTATATGGACTTTGAGTGATTGCACTCTGTGGTTGCTCTGTACTGTCTGTGTGAGACAGGTTTGCCATGAGTGAGGTGCTCATATGAGCTGGTGGCAGGGAGCTGGGGTGCTCTGATCCCTCCCTCTCTTCTCAGCAGCAGGGCAGGGGCACCCTGAGCTGTATCGCTGGTGCACGGCACTTGTCTCAGCCGCTTGTGCTGAGCTGTCACATGAAAAGCACTTATCTGCAATGATAAAATCATACACCTTTGCTGCTCTTATTGCAGTGCTAAACATCTATTAACACTGACAGTCGAGTAATGAGGTGACTGCAGCGATTAATTTCCGTGTTTCCATTGATCTAGGCTCCGGAAAATTGTTACACTGATTCTTTATGAACACCCAAATGCCAGGAGAGGGGGGAAGAAAGGAAGTCCTGTGTTTCAGCACTTTCACCTTTCTGCTACACATTGCCAAAAGGCCACTGTCTTTGGATTGCTTTTCTGTTTTCAAGTGCCAGAAATTTGATATAGTGTTATTTCATGGTTTGCTGAACACAGGGAGAATTGCAACCAGCAGTGCATTTTTGCAAAATCAGTGTAACCCTCACTTGGTTTCATGCTGTTTCAGAATCCAGTGAAATAGCTTTGCTCCTTCTCCGTTTCATGATGACAAATTATTAGCAATATTAGCTGGAGACAAAAAATTTTGTTGGAATAAGCGCTGGATATTAAGATGAATATATCTATTGATTGATTACAGGTTGCTTTTTTCCCCCAGTAAAACAATAGCATTAAATAATTTTGCAACATTTAAAAAAAATCCAAGCTTACTAAAAATGAGCAATTGCTCTAAAGGAAGGAGATGAAAAGTAGGTTTTCCCAAAAGGCAGGCTGCTGTCCGTTCCTGCATTTCTGTTTATAGATCTACACTTGAAATCACCGCTCTGGGTAAGGGTGTAGTAGACTGCCCTCATTCAGGGAAGAGCTTTAGGCTGAAGAAGGGACTGTGTGTTGGCAACAGTAACTACCAACAGTAACCATCAAACAGAGACAACCAAAGGGTCACACAGTCTCAATTCTTTGGATGCAACGGGGTCTGCATCTCATGTACATGGGTGTAACTCCACTGGAAATAATGGAATTCTATCAGTTTATGTTGACATTTATGCCTACTGATTTCAACAGACCAGTGAGAACTTACAGCAGGGCTGGGGTGTCACCTCATCTCCTTTCAGCAGCTGACAGAAAGGCAGGAGAGGTCTCAGGAAATGGGATGTACCCGGGGAGTGACAGGATTTATCTGCTCAGTGCAACCATGTGTGGAAGAGGCTCCGACAGGAGCAGTGACAGCATGGGCTCTGCCACCCATGGTGAACTGGCCACCGCCTCCTGGCACCCAGTTAGCAGGGCTGTACTGGGTTAGGGTGGCTATACTGGCTCTGGATGTAAATAAGTGGTTACAGGTCTGTTTGGAGTGTCCCAGAGACACTTGATCCCCGTGGTACCCATTGTCTCACTTAAACAAAGCCTTGATGAGCACTAAAACAACTCAAAAATAATTATGAGGCTGCTTCTGCAACTCTGAAACTAAACGAATCCAGTCAATACTCATTTTGCAAGCCATACTAGAGAAGATTTTCTGGAAAGTGATTAATTATCCCTACCAGTCATTGTAGCCATAGTAGTGCTGCTTAAAGCCCTAACAGTGCTCACGCTCCCCTGTGCCAGGTGCTACATTACTGTGTAAGAGAGAGTCTCTGCCTTTAAGATCTCTGCATCAGCTGGGTGTGAAGCACAGACGCGGATGGTTGCCCACACTGGATACAAAGAGAGGCAGCTGAGACAGATGTTGGAGGGATTGGTCCTCCATGTCATCTCCGGAGCCAAGGTCTGGATCAGCCTTGAAGCTACTGAACCCCTGAAGCATAGTACACTCTTCGGTAGACCTTCTTCCCACACGTGCCTATTCCCAGGTATGTATGACCTGCCTGTGTGCAAATTTATAATCTGGTAAATAAGCAGAGAGGAAAGGAGAAGCCAGTTTGGCTGCAGCTTGCTTCATGTAGCAGTTTATGGTGGCTCCATGGCCATCTTCAGCCAACAGGACTGTAGTGCTCGGAGGTAATGTGCAAAGACTGGCTGACCGGTGTCTGGAGACAGCCATGCAGGAGCTGGGGAGGAGCCTCTCTGTGAAGTGTGGTCTCAGCCGGGCATTCGAGCAGTAAGCCTGGAGAGAAATGTGTAAGCATTTAATTCACTTGCTCAAGGCCACTACTCCAACAGTGGTGGTGTAGCAATAGGCATGGACTTGCACCAGTGAAGCCAAAAGGGCAGCTCAGCACATTTTCAGGAGTGAGAAGTAGCAATCTCACTCGATTTATTTGAAATACTAAAAAATGAGTAATGAAATAATTAGCAAGAAAAACTGAAACAGGAGAATTTTGGCTCTGACATATAGGACAAATCAACACCTTGCAGCTTGTTGGCTACTGCAACTGGCAGCCTTCTAATAATTTATGTGTAAATTTTTCATTGAGATGTTTCTTTTGCAAAAATCTTTAGAGTAATGAGGCCTACCAGCTATAGCATGTAGGGCATGCATTGCTACAAATAAATCCTAAGGACAAAA
>JAVJGJ010000032.1:10006161-10036258 GCA_035590215.1 Microhierax caerulescens
AATGAATATCTGGTGCCCGGTGTAGGAGTGCAGTCACTGGTTCCAGTGAGGTCATTCCGCCTTTCTCATTCTGTTCTCTGTCTGGTCAACATTTTACTCTGGAGAATGTGTTTCAGTGCTGTATTTGTGTCATGACTCTACAAAACCTAAGTTTCAGACCGTTGTTGAGTTTCATACCCAGATTGATGTATTGTAGCCTGACACGTGTTTTAGCCTTGTTGCTGCCAATCCCTCCAAAGTGATCCAGCCAAGAAGTAACATAAGGAAGCAAAAGTAGGATTCAGCCTGATCAGCTCCTTGATTTGGTCAGATATAGATCCACCAAAAGGTTAAACTAGCACTGCATAAGAAGAAGTGTAAACAGGCACTGACAAGGATGTTAAAAGCACAACAAAATACAGATTTTCTACAGGTTGATTGCTTTTTTTTTTGTGTGTGTGTCTTCATAGAGGAGTGCTTACAGACTGCATTTTGGCTTTACTACAAATTCTTAGCCGGTTATCTCCTCATTTTCTTCTTTAATGCCTCGAGATTTTTCAGAACTTTTTCTTTTTTGTTATCTACATTTCATCTTCTTTAGAAAAAGGAAAATGGCTTTTCATTTTTTTCTATAATGTTTTTCCATGAAGTCTAGCTTGAAGTTACTCTCAAATTTGTTTTGCAGTGATTTTAATTTCTCTAATTCCTAAAGTGAGCTTCACGTCTCATCTCAGACTTCTACTTTCTCTCTTTCAATACTCCTGATAACAAAGTCCTCTGTAAAAGCCATTTACAAATGTAATGCCAGCCCTCAATTCTTCAAGACAGCAATTTATATTTTTTTTTGCGCTGCCACAGAAGTGAGTTGTTTTGTTTTGTTAATAATGCAAAAGTTAACAGCTCTGCAAATGCCTGGGAAGAATATCCCCATGTCCACGTTATCAACAAAGCTTTAATTCAGTGGCTGTGCACTAATGGAGAGCCTGGCTCAACAACTGGCCTGCTGCCTCTGGCGGAAAAGCCCACAAGATGTTGAACTGAACGTGCCTGGTCTCAGCTAATTATCTCTAGTTAATGGAAGGAGAAGGGCACTTCCCTCCTGTATCTATGGTAAGAGGAGAAAGAATAATCCCTGGAGATGTTTCCATTGTCTGCAAGGAGTCCTACACAGAGTGTCGAGCCCAGAGTATTGGCTGTTAGCAGGCTAAAGCTAAATGTAGGATGCCACTGAGCAAAAGGTAAATAATAATTAGGCAATATATCTGGAGGGTTACAGGCAGGCAATTGCAAACAGCACTGCCCAGCCACCCCTGCGGTCAGCCGCAAGCTTCTGTTTTAAGGGTGCACACCCCTTGCACCTTCTGGTTTTCAGAGAGTCTGCAAGTCACTGATGGAGACAGTGGGATCCTCCGCTGGAATCATCACTCACGGCTTAGAAAAATGCCTGTCTATGCATTTTGCATGGGCTAATTAGTTGGCAATAAGACCTATCCATTGTGGTAACTATCCCTTTGATCTCTTGCATCTTTAATAAACACTTGGAATATTTGAGTGGAAAATTTATCTTTGGCTTCAAGAGTTGAGGAAAAATAATCTGGCCCTTTTCCTTGTCTATTCCGCTTTGCACAAATGCTCCGAGAGCAGAGCCTGTGAGGTTAGCCAGGCAAACCCAAGCTCTCTGTTATTCCCGCTGCACCACTCCTGTCCCTCCCCCAGCCACTTAAACAATACCGCTTCTTCTCTCTCTTGGTACCGCCATCCAACAGCCAGGTACCCTTGGGCTTCTTTCCATTTGGTTTGCCTGTGTCCTGCCACTTTGCCCCCCTGGTCTGCCGGCGTGTGCTCAGGGGCAATCCTGGCTGTAGGTGGGCATCGCTGCTTGCTGTCTGCAAGCGTGGCCCTGAGAAGTCAGCAACGATCAGAAAAACCTGGTAATGGTACAGAATTTGCCAACATCTTTGCTTCAGTCTTCTGTCAGCTTTAATTTGAATATTCACCTTAAACCCCTAAAAATCTACCTGTTCAAGAGGATGGCTAAATGACTTGATTGATTAGTCAGAGGAAAGAATCAGCTAAGATTTAACAGTATCACCCAACCTGAAGGCATCTAATTCTGGCTTCCAGCAGTGTAAAACGATTATTTTCACACCCATGGGAATTGTTACATGACCGAAAAAATTTCCTTGTCAAAATGGAAACATCCCCTTTCCATACATTCTGCTGGCTGATGCTAGTGAGCTACAGCTCTGGCTGCCAGTGCAGCAAATAAAGAGAAGGGAAAAAAGGCTGAGAAAGAAAGTGTGTGTGGGGAACCCTCCAAAGCAGCGTCACAGCTTGTGACACCAGAGGGCAATGTTCTCTCGCGATATCGGCTGTGGGACAAACCCACGAGCCTGAAAAATCTGCATCACGGGTAAGAAATCTTGAGGAAAAAAAAGAGCGCAGTTCTGAAAAAACGGAAGTTTACACGGCAGTGCTATAGTATCAGCTTTGTGGCTTTGTGTGATGTACAGGCGCTGGGCACGCAGAATGCTTTTGAGTGCGTTGTATGTGCAATGTCAGGGAAAGCTACAAATCTCAATACATATGTGCTCAGGGTAAACGTGGCATAAACCCCCCTATATTCACTTTTTCCTTTGAGTGCACAAAATAATGGGAAGTCTTACCTCAACTGAACTGGGAAATAATTGCTTGTGTAGTGGCTCAGTAAAAATTAAGGTGCTAATGAGTTAATAGGCATATGTGACGTTGGAATAACAGTTTAAAAGTCAGTAATTCCATGCTTTTCTTTAATATAAGTACTGAAAACAAGCATGCCCTTTCTCTGCCTGTGCCATTTCTACAATGGGTGTATTAGCTTTAAAATCAAGTGAGCTAAATTAATGCAATCCCTCCCTTTCCTCCAAATAAACTAAGGCAGTGCTGTTGATTGCCCAGCCGGGGCCGTGCAGGAGCCTGTTGGAGACCCTGGGAAGGTGCATTGCTCAGCAGAGCTGAGACCCCGGGTGATGGGCAGCTCTCCTGGGCAGCCCTGGAGGCGCAGCACCCCTGCCTGAAGCACATGGCCAGGAATGTCTATCTACACTTAGTTATGCAGGGTTGGAGGGGTGATTTGTCTTTAACTGGGTAATTATATCTGTTAAATGAAGAAACATCTGGTGCGGAAATTAAAGGTAAATAGGAAAGATTTTGTGAATACCTCAGAGGCAGGTGTGAGGGCAAAATCCTCAAAAGGATTTAGACATCCCGGTGTCAAGTGCTAACTTGCCGGTTTCTGTGGACCTTAGCTGATGAGTCAGAAGGAGACCTCTAAAAATGGGGTCTGCAAAGTGATTAATGGTCATATTTTTCTGAAGCAGTTAGAACAGAGTGATGGAAATTAATCAGCAGCATTTGGTACAGAGACTGATGGACCCGGCTTCATCCTGAAAGATTTTAAAACTTTCTTCCCCCCTGCTCTGGGGACAGCCTTTGGGCAGGGATAGGGTGTACGTTGAGTGGGCAGAGGAAGGGCAAGAGAAAGCCCAGAGGAGGGAAGCAAAGGTGGTTGAAGGTGTGCAATGGCTTGAGCACAGAGAATTCCTCGGTGGGTATGGCTGCTCAGCTCCAGGAAACAAAGCTGCAGGGCAAAACAAAGGATGCTGGTGTGGAGAGGGTGAGGAGGCACTGATGGTTCAGTGTTCCTCCTGTCGAAAGAACTATGGGGCATCAAGAGAAATCAGCTGATAATGGACTCAGTGTCTTCATTGACGTTGTGGATGTCTGGAGTTTACATTGATTTGTGGAAAGTGATCGAGTATCTAGGAAGAACTGTTTAACAGACACCACCTTTGTCTGAAGGATTCATTAGCCACGAGCCTGTGGAGCTGGGAGAGACGAGGGGGAAAGCAGCACTGCAGGCTTTCCTTGTTTCAGTACCGTTCCCTGGGGACCTGCTGTGGGTCACTGATGAAGACAGCCCTACAGGAGAGGGACCGCTGATCTGGGTCGGTACAGCTGTATCTTAGGAATTTAGTTCTACTTGCTGTTGTTTTTCTACTTGTACTGGGTAACGCCATTTCCCATTTTC
Source organism: Microhierax caerulescens (assembly GCA_035590215.1). Lineage (NCBI taxonomy): Eukaryota > Metazoa > Chordata > Aves > Falconiformes > Falconidae > Microhierax > Microhierax caerulescens. The sequence goes on from JAVJGJ010000032.1 coordinate 10,010,210, forward strand.
TTTGGGTGAGAAAGGGAGAATGTGAAGAACTTCAACGATTAGAGGTTAAGTCATGTGGTTCTTCTTCTGCCTCCCTCTGGCATCCACAGCTGCATCAAATCCACATTATCACATTGTCCTAATTACCATATTATCTTCCAGGGGATTTCAAATATTTTGTTGTGGCTTATGAGCTTTACTGACCTCACTTGTGTGCAAGGATTATGCAAGAAACTTTGAAAGAGACACTAATTAAAATTCTGCAGAAAAATGGAAAGGGGGATTAAATGGAATAAGGCTTGGCCAGAGGTCTGTCCTGATGCCTGTCTTATCAAAGAAGATTGATAAGAATCTTCATTCATGCGTCTAGGAAAAAAAAAAAAAAAAGATAGCTCTGTAGACAAAAGCAATAGATCAAATCTGTCTGACCTTGAGAAAAACATCTGATGTAGCATCACATGGGAAATTATTAGCTAAAATGGTGAAGATGGAGAATATTATGGGAACTGAGATGTGGTAAGGATCTCTCTAAATGAGAAATGACAATGAGTCATGCTGTGAAGCAGATGATCAAGCTGAAAGAGGTTACTAGACAGTTTTCTCAAGGACTGGTCACAGGACAGATCTTATTTAATATTTGCAATAAAGACCTTAGCGTGAAAGACAGGAGCATGGCAATGAAATTGGCTGACACATATAGGAAACACCTATAGTGTACGGCAGTACTGGAGTCTTGTATATTGACATGGGGTGATCTTGAGGACCAGAAGGGTAGAAATGGATACAGTAGGAGACAGGCCAGGGACACCCATCTTGGGGCTAACAGTATGAGTCTGCTAAGATCACAGTGGTGGGAAAGGACATTTGGGAGAACATCTTGTACTACCAAAGATCAAAAGGTGTTGGCTTAGTCAGCAAAGTAAAATGATGTCTCTTACGGGGGCGGAGACGGTGGCTGTCTCCTACAAGTGTGTCCCAGAGGAGATTGCTGGGATCTAAGAAGAGTTAGTTTAAATAAGTGATGTGTGTGTTTACACACCAATGTGTGTGTGTGTGTATGTGTATGGCTGGGATGAACCAGGAATTGGAAAGATTTCGTGCTATCTGAAGATTGAGAGTATGGAGCCATACTCTAGAAGGAATAGTAAGGCCCCAAAAAAACCCTATCTAGCTTTCAGATCATACTTGATAATTTTCTATCACTGATTATATGGTAATGCCTGCTTGTAATGACTGAAACTGGACCCGGTTGCTCAAAAGTCCTCTTCCAGTCCTACAGTACTTTCAAGTGTTTGGTTGTAGTCAGTCTTGATTTTACTGAGAACATACTGAATCCTTTCATTGAGATAGACGAGGTCCACCAGACGCAGCTGCCATCCAAAATGTCTGTTAGCATAATCGCTGAGATACACACATAGGTAGGAATTGAATCAGGTTTCATACCACCCCTGGAAAGATAAACGGAGACAGACAGAACTTTCTTTCTTTTCTCCTTCCAAATTCTTCTGCCAAGAATCTTGGTAATGTGTTTCTCCTTTCAAGCCACACTGAGAGAAAAGGTGCACCAAGCTGGCATAGTGTCACAGATTGTAAGGCCAGAACAGATTGCTTGGGTCAGCTGGTCTGATCCTTGGCATTTTTCAAGGCTATGTGGTACATCGTTTTCACTCCCTTATCTTATAATGTCTCATCTGATACCAATGACCTACAGAGCTTTTCTTGTCCCTCGGAAGAAGAATTGGATGATTTCTCTACAGCAAAGAATTTATTAAAATCATTCTAGTTCCTTTCCAAGTTTATGAGCTGTCCTTAATTTAATTCGTGTTCCTAAAATATTTCATTCAAAGTTGTTCAGTGCTGCTGGCATATTTGAGACTAAGAACTTTTCATATCGTACTTACTATTCCTGCTAATTTGTAGTTTGTTAATCAGAATTTTCATCACGATACGTAGTACGTATTATAAGGCTGGTATGCTGGTATTAGGTTTTTGATGCTGCTGCTGTTCCCTGGCTGGGTCATAAACCAGCCAAGCACTTAAAACAAAAAAAAAGAACAACAACAACCAAACAAACAAAAAAAACAACACAAAAACCCCAAACCACACCAAAATCCACAGACTGCTTCCCAAACAAACCCTTCTGTATTTGGGTGGGGTTTTGTAAAACATTTCCTTTCTGCAAGTATCTTTGACTGCAGTATTGTGCTGCAGACCAGTCGTCCCTGAGAACGATGCCTGGTGCTGTGATGCAGGTAACACTGAAACAAGCCCCTGGTTTTAGTCTGAACATTCAATTTGCAGGCATCGCCCCGCTCAACTTTGCAGATTTATAGCATTGCTAGTAGCATACTTAACCAAAACTTTTAATCATTGGCTTTGGTCATTCTTAAAGTTGTCAGCTTGTGAGCGTGTGAATATTACCTTTTTTTCCCCATAAATTGTTCCCTTGAACAGATAGTGATCACATTTGCTGCTTGCCTGGGTAATTGCTACTATGTTGTATTTGATGATCGTGATCTGTGACCTTCATTACTCTGACTTCTGCTGGAGTTAGCCACAATATACAATGGGAGAAAGAAACCAGCACCTGACTTTCCCATATCTGTGGAAAATGAGTATGTGTGTTTTATGTAGATCAATGTGCACACCATTAAATACAAGTTAATCTAATTCTTCATTGTTCTCAAACCATGGGTGTGATTAACACATTCAGAATGAGAATCTTGTTTTTTCAGTTTTACATGTGTATTGTGGAACTAGGAACAATGGAGGAAAATTACATCTAGTGTTGCTTTGCTGTAACTCCCAAATCCTCGGGAAAAAATCCCTGCAAGGATATAGGCATAGCTGCTTGTTCTGCAGAGATTCAGAACAATATTACTTACCATCTGTTGAACTCTAGCAACAAGACTACATGGCACACCTCCACGTATTTTTGTTTATTCCAAACACTGTGGCAGAATCAGAATCCTTTGAGGAATGGGAAGAATAATGTAGCAGTGGATCTTCTGTATAAGTGCAAGATTTTCTATATGAGCAAATGTGAAAAGGAAAGCAGAGAGGTGTATGAGCTGAGGAAACTGGTGGAAATTTCTGAGTATGGAAGATTCTCTCCTTCTGCATGTCATGTTTTTAGATGTCTAGTGTGCTTAAGGTACTAGATACTATTATTATCTATTAATAGATACTAGTATTAAGATACTAAGAGTATGTCCTTGGGATAATCTCTAGTGAAGGTAAGTACTGAATTCAAAGATGCAGAGCTGAGTGGAAATTCCCCATCATATGTTGTCACTTAGACTATTTGCAAGTCTTTAGCGTAGTCTCATGTATGATACAAGCAAGGTGCCTTCAGTGGCCACCTAGGAACCTTCTAGCTCGTCACATCTGTGAGCTAAGTGTTGTTTTCCTGCTCTGTCTTGCAACTTATTGCTGGCCACTTTCCTGAAGTGCTCCTGAAGTTCACAGGGGACTACATCTCCATCTGTAAAGTTTTCCAAGGAATCTGCTCCTGCCCTTGCCCAGAACTGCAAACCAGCAAGGGCTGAGCAGCCCGGCCCCAAAAGCGAAGTGTATGCTTTGGGCACGTAATCCCCAGTTTTGAGAGGTTTTCCCTACATTTCGGTAGTGGCATCATTGTGGTCTCTGTGTGTGGGAGAGCTGCCAGCGGGCTGTGTGCCACCGCAGCACAGGGTGCTGGTTCCAGCGCTGGCTGCTGGAGAAAGTGGTGATGCTACCACCAGGCTTCCATGCTACGTGCCTCTTCTGACACAACCAGTAAAATAGTGGTGTGGCGGGTGGGGGGCGAGGGGAACTGGCTTTTGTCCATGCACTGATTAACCTGCCTCCTTCCACACTGCCCTGGGGTTTTGGGCAGCGCAACACGTGTGTGCCGTGCTGCTTCTAGCTCTGCTCTGGCTGCTTACCCCCTACAGTAGATACTTCTGGCTGTACAGCCGCAGGGTCAGAGTGTCGTTGCAGCTGTCTGCCAGGCAGTTGTTGGACAGAGTAGCATGAAAGGAAGAATTAATTCAAACATCTCCTCTGGCCAGTGTAGAATTATACCCATTGCAAAGATATTGAAACTGAGGAACAACTTTCCAGATGCTGAATTTTCTCCCTTGTTCATTCTGTTTTGTCTTTCCCAGCATCCACTTTGTTGCTACATCCTTTAGTGGTTCTCATTGCCTCCTACCTTCCCATTATCCCTGCTGCAATGCAGTTACGTGCTTGAGAGGTGAGAAGGGATGCTGCCTGTGCCAGAATCAAGTATTATCTGAAGCTTAAAATCCTGTAGCTGTGTCTACTTTGGCTGCTGCTGCAGTTACCACAATACGGAGCACACCACCAGCAAAGAAAGAAGCCAGCTGGATGTTTAAGGATATTTAAACTTACCTGAGCATATTTTCACTGGGAGCAGAAGGAAAAGTGTTATTTTACATCTCCCCAGAAAATACAGTTTCATTTGCAGACTGTATAATAACCATTAATCATGTATTTCCTCCAAGCCTTACCTGTGGTTTACCCACAACGTAATCTCATACCTCCCAACAAACAGCTGCTGAAGGTTTCTTTGTTCTCTCGTGATTGTCAGAGGCTGCAAAATAGCAAGCCTGTCAGACAGCCCCCCTGGAAAGCCTCTGTTCTTTTTGCCTTTATTTCAATGCCTACAACCATAGGTTTGGATTTATGAGGATTTATGGTTTATTCTGTGCTGTTCCTTGGTATTTTAAGTTCTCCTAACTCAGACACAAAGCACTGGAGAGAAAATCTACAGGAACAATGTGCTGTGTGAAAAGAGGGACCTTTTTTCTTGCGAGGCTTCACGTCTTGGAAGGTGTGGATGGTGGGGTTTTGTTCCTTGCCGGAGGGGGTGCTGGCTCTTTGACGCGATTCATGGAGGCAGTAAGCAGAATCATAAGGCTGAGAGTGCTGGGTAGCAGAGAAGTCATTAGTGCAGCGTATAAACTGCTGCCGGTGGGTCTCGCCTCCCCCTCCCGCATGTCGTTCCATCGTGCTTGCTACCAGGTATATCTGTGCTCTGCAGGCTCTTCTTTTCAGTGGAGATGCTGCTTGTTTTCTGTGCCAGTCTGTGGCTGCTTTTTTTCTCCTTATTCCTTGCCTTAACACCTCTTTAGAATAAACAGCAATGTGCAGAAACCTTGTCTTATCGCAATCATACTTACAATAAAAGTAGATGGCACTGAGGGTCAAAAACGATGGAGCAGAAAAGAAAATGGGATTGCCGGCTCTGGGCTGAGTCCTGGGCAGGATGCTGTACCTGCAAGCTGAGGCATGGAGGTGTGCAGTAAAAGCATTAACCATGATAGTTGGGATTTCATCTTGAATTTTTTAGTCTATAAGTGTTTGCTCCAGTATGTACATCAACTCACATAAGATCAAGTACTGTTTGGTACTGAGTTTGACAAAGAGCAAAAATCCATCAATAACTTGTGTGTGTACATACAGACGCTTTGTTATCTGCTTCTCAGACGAAATTTGCTTTAATGAGACACATGCAGTCCTTGATCTTAGATATAAAGATCTGAAGCTGGAAATGAGCGTAAGTAAACAAGATAAAATTGGAATACTACATAAAATTGTTCATTTATTTCTTTAATTTTACTTTTGTCACCTTAAAGCATTCGAATGTTTATTAATTTGTTAATGGTGCTGGGATGGTTTCTTATCAGTGCAAACAGGAATTATAGTGGTAGACCTTTTGTGCCTTTGGAAATCTTCTATTTCTCTACTTTGGAGCTCAGAATAATGAGTAACGTTATATATATGTCATAGCACAGTAGCCGTGCTGTTCTGAGCCTGTTATGTCCAGATTAGATTAAACAGAGAAAATTAGTTCTTATCATAATGCTTCATTAAAATTTTAAAAGTAGGACAATATCAAATGAGAATTTGACTTTCTTATCTACAGAAATATGAAGGCAGATACATTTATGCTATTTATCATATCCAATTAGACTATGCCTGTGAAAAAGAAGAGTTAGCTTCCAGCCTTCAGTGTGGCTTTTCACAAACATATGTGATATTTTCCCATACAAACTGCTAGCCCACAGCCTGTGCACCACTGTGGTCATATTTAACAGCACTTGAAGAGCTCATGCGATTCATAGGTGCTGCTGGCACTGACAAATTTCACTCTTGAAGAACTGAAGTCTTGCATTTTTGCGTTGTTTTTGAAGCTGCTCCTGCTGACATTAAAGTCAGAGTAAGATTAGCCATTCGTTACACAGCCAGCAGTGTCAGGCTCTTAAAAAGCACTTTGACTTGCTCTCAAATCTACCCCGTATACATGAATTTCCAAACTAGTCTGGAAAGCTCCTGGAAGGGGAGAGCGTTGTATTTCAGTGGTAGCTATCACTTCTGAAGGTGAGAGGGAAGAGGCTCAGAGGATCACTCCTGGACAGCAGCTCCACAGCCTTCACACAGCAGCGATCCTCTTAAGCAATTAAAACACCCACCCTTTCATGTGTGATGTGCTTTCATGTGTTCCTAAATTTCATGAACTTCCAAATTCAATATTCAGTAGTAAGTGGTAAATTACAGTTCCTGTTTTAACAACCAATGATTAGTCCAGCAAATGATGGGGTTTGGTCTGCTGAAGCAGTTTTGGACATTAACAGACAAACAGAGAGATGAAATAATCATCAGAATTAGTCTAAGCTCAGAAATCTGCCTATTGTACTCTTAGTGAAAAACCTTTAGGTGGTGACATTGCTGCGGTGCGATAACCCTAGACTGCTCCCTAGGCAGCCAGGTCTGCCCCATGCTCCTCATTCCCAGTTGATCAACCAAGAAAATGTGGGGCTGTTCCCACGGCTGTGGGGGCTTTGGCTCAGCCTGCCGTGCAGCCAGGAGCCTGTCTGATGTTCCAGTCTGGAGCTAGGTTTCCTTTTGGGCTTTGTTTTCCTTCTGCCCCAACCTCCAGGTTTTAGCATGCGTGCAGCGATAGGGGTCCCTTCCATGAGCTCCCGTCACTGGCTGGGTGCCAGCATCCCCACAAGCACTTGTGGCCCAATTTGTTCCAGCCTGGCTGAAATCTGGTAGTACTATCCTCAGCACACGTGCTGCCCTGAGATGGCATATATTCTTAAAATCTGACAAAAAGTGATCCTAAAAACACCAACAACAAACCAACCACCCGGTCTTGGAAGAGCAGACTGTCTGGCATGTTATGACAATAGCTCCTTTAGATCAGTGTGTTTCATATAAACAACATTTTGTTCTGCACACTAACAGTCTGCGATAAGTTCTGTTACTACTGAACAGATGAAACACATCTCGTTATCCTGATATGAAAAGGACCCTGTCTATAAATATATATCTTTCTAAACCTAATCTGTTACAAGTTAGTTACCTGCAGGACAAAATATCTGATGTAAACATTCCTCTTGCAAGAAGCCTTCTAACAGAATGATGCAAGAAATCTAGCTAATTCCATAAGCTTTTAAGGAAACCAGTTATTTACTTTTGATGGCACCCTTCTGTTCTGTGCATGTTAACACTGGGGTATAAAGTTCTTTGTATTGGTTGGTTGAAGAGAAAAATTATGGTCTTTGTCAACTGCTATTTTTTCCCTTGGAGAATGATCTACTATTTGTAGAACAGACATACTTACTTTAACATCCTTGATAGAAGATGAGCAGGAAAGAACCTCCAAATTATGTGCATGTGGCATCAGTGTAAAAATACTTTTTTTTAGTAAAAAGACTCTGTATTGTCATTTAAAACTATAACCCTCAACTTGGATTTACAGCTTAACATCAGCAAGGGCTACATTAAATAGGTTTCCACTAAAATGCAGAGCACTAGTAAGGTTAGAAAATATACTGAAACTCAGTTTGAAGTCATTGCATTTTTATACAAGCAAGACGTTTTTACACTCTGTGGGGGATAGAGCTGGAAATTTTTTTAGATATTTTTTAAAATTAGGTCTGTGTAAGAAACTCCCCTTAATTTTAGAGATACGGCATAAGAGCTAAAGGCTTTAAATGTCATCTAGTTTCAAAAATACATTTTAGTTTCAAAAATGACTTTTTAGGCTCAGTTAACAAGACAAACTTAATTCCTCTGCTCTCTCCATCTTCAGGTCAACCCGCTGAATAACTCCCACTGAACTGAATCTGGTATCAGTTACCACAAAGAATATTTTTCCCAATCCTGCCATACTCATAAACTTTACCTTTTTAAAAGATGCTATTCAGGCTCCTGAAAACCAACGGTGATATTCTGAAGGTGACATATAAATGATTGGCTTACACATCTCGCATGTTTTCACTTTTTTTTTTTTTTTTCCTCTTTGTAGCTGATTTTGGCTTCCTTTCATCACCTCATCCCAGATGCGCCTGGACCGTGCCGTGAACTGTGGGGCTCCCTTCCGTCCTGCCTGCACCCCCCAAGGCAAAGCAGCCTGTCATACGTGAGGCAGCGGGGATGCTCCGAGTGCCGGCTGAGGCAGCCCAGCCGCGGTGTGTGTCCTCCCTGGAGCAGGAGCGGAGCCGAGCTGCCTGGCTTGGGGATGTACGTACAGGTAACACCCAGGTGGTAGATTTGTCAGATCACCCCTCATTTCTGGAGTAAGCAATTATTAGAGGTTACTGTCTTTATTAATTTATTATACTTAAATTTCCCTGATTATCAGTGTAAAAAAAGGAAAAAATTCCCATATTTCCCATCAGTCAATCTCCTAGCTAATAAATGGCACCTGTCTTCTTCCAAATCTGACTGAAGGGTACATGTAGCTGCAATCTGATAGAAAAGCAACACACTTTTAGGTTTCTTTTATTTTTTTTTTTACAACAGCATAATTATTTTAGTATTATTATTTAGTATTGACTTCATAATGGAGCTGAAGACTTACAAAGCTCACGTTTCAGCTCTGTTGCAATCGAAAATGTTGGTATAAAAGCCCTAAACAGGGCCTTTTGTGCTTACTATTTTATATGAGTGCATAAAAATTAGTTTATGCTCAAAATACTGTCATGAATCATAGGATTAAACAAAACAAAAGTAATCCAGTTTTGCACTGGAAAATCACATAAGAACGAACAATAAGTCCAGGATTAGTTGTGGACAGTGTTTTTAGTGTTTCAAAGTGCAAATCATGGAAGTGTGGTGTGCGTAGTCATGCAGAGTCCTGCTAGCTTCAGTGGGACTCCTGGGAGGAGGGAATGCTCATTCTGCCAGTTCAGGGTTTGTAGAATTCCATATAATGAAGCTCAAATAAACATATTTGTGCAGCACATCATTGGGATTAAAAATTACTGTGTATCATAGTGATCCAAAATTTGTCTTGCATAGAAAATCTGTAGGAGTTTTATGGGCAGAGAGAAATCCATTTAAATATTAATAGATTGTAAGCAATCATTTGTATCTATACATATAATTATTCTTAATGGAAGAACAGGATTTTTATTATTCTTTTTTATATGACTAGCCCTTCTAATTTGTCATCCACTTATTCCTTCGGTTTCTTCCTCATTCTTTTTCCTCATCCTTCATTCATTATAAAACCTCCTGGACTCCAGATGGCCCTTCTTAGTACAGGATTTGTTTGCTTGTTTGTCTGTTTTAGATATTACTCTGGACACCCTCACAATCCTACCCAAAGGATTGTTCTCCTCACCTGTGAACACTTGTGCTCTTTCACTCACCGCCCCCTTACACACCACCACGTTCAACCACGCACCGTCAGTTCCTGTCCTTTCTACAGCTACCGCCTCAAGTTATCAGCTGTTTCCAGCACTCTAGAATAGTTAGAAAATTGAGTCTTTATTGACATAAGACTAGTGTTTGTGTCAGTATTTAAATGCTGTATAAATGTCCTGTTTATGGCACACAAGTTATCCCTAAGCAGGTGTACACATCCTTTTAAACTCTGCAACAGGCTGTGCAAATTTGCCTTTCGGAAGAATCATGGACAGAATGAGAATCTTCATGACTCACTGATAAAATACTCATGAGCGTTTCTGGTTCTCATACTGATACTAGGGCTAGGAGGTGTCCTCATCGCTGAGGACTCGGGGGCAGAGGCAGTGAAATGCTTTGGATGAGACATTCGGCAGCAAGAGGATAAAGAGCCCCTGGCAATGCCAGCGCTGCAAGGAGCTGCAGGGAGAGCTGCCATTTGGCCGGCTCGAAGCAGATATAGAGCAGGAGCATAAGCACCGACGATTTGTCGCAACGATGTGCTGGCTGTTTGAACACAGTCCTCAAGCTAAACTGGAGTCAAATCGTGCAGATATGCAACCTTTTGTAAGAGGCGGCCAAAGTCTCGGCGGACTGTATCTTTCCTGTGTGACTCAGGCGCACAACGTGGTATCACTTCTGGTTGACTCACTCTATGATTTTGCCCTTTTTCCTGTTTGGCATCTTCATGAAAGCACACTGCCAGGATACTGCTTCAGACTTCATGTATTATTTCACGTGGGCCATAACTAGCAAAGGTTTTCACACTTCTGTTGCGTTTCACACAGGCCGCTAGATAAGATGCCTGAAACAACTCTTGATCAAATGATTAGTGAGCTGCCTGTTTGAATCCTTTACAGGCTGTTACCCACAGCGTTAGAATATTTTTTTTTATTTTTTTTTTTAAGTACTAGTGGAAGAATGCAGGGGTTGGAGGAAAATGAAACAACAAGTTTCCCTTGGGGTCCATTCTACCTCAAACAAACAATTTTTTATGCATGTTTGTGTCATTTAACATTTAGAAATACTGGAATTTTCAAAGCAACAGAAGTCCAAACACTTGAATGTTTCCATGTTCTCTCTTATCTCTGTTTAGTACGGGGCTACTCACTAAATTTGAGCAGAACTTGTAAGTTGTTTCAGTCCCTTGGGAAAGTCCATTTTTCAAGAAAAATGTCCTCTTCACTGAAGAAGTGCATCAACCCTTACTTAGGGAAAGAAAGGTAGAAAAATCAAATTTTTCAGACTGTGTGTGTCCTGCCGGCGCTTTGGGAGAGCAGGTCAGGGTGAGCTGCAGAGCGCTGCTTTGCTCAGGGCAGCGGTGAAGGTACTCAGCAGTGGTCCTCAGGGCTAGGCTGTGTATAGAACCACGCTAAACCAGCAACTCTGTGAACCCGTGTCTGTCTGCAGCGCGGTCTTGAATCGGTTCTGTGAGCGGAATCAATATGCTGTGACAGAAGCGAGATAAGAAAACAGATTAGCAGGAATTTGTGCAAGTAAAAGTTTTTCCTGCCTCTCCCCAGACATCACCAGGTTGCAGAATGTGCTTTTTCTTCTCTTGATTTCCCGTCCTTTTGTTTGATTAAACAAAGGAAATCTCTTGTTTCATATTCTGTAAACTTCAGCTGATTGTTTGCCCCCACTCTCGCCTACACAGAAGAAATATTCCTGAAGTATAAATGAGGCTTTTACATGTGGCTAACAAAGACAGTTGAATCTGAAGGTGCAAATATCCAGCAGTTAATATAGACCAAGATGTTGAAATGAGAAAGGAGCCTTCTCAAGAAAGAGTGGAGAGTGATGCAGATAATCCACACGCTCTTTTGCCCTTGTAGTCTGTGGGGTTCCTTCTGGCCCAAGCGGCAGAAACCAGGAGTTTTGATGCTGTCATCGCTTGTCCTTGAGCACCTGTGAAACCTCTGCAGTGAGCTGCTCTCTGCCTGTGCTCCTGGAGGACAGGCGGCATGAAACCCAGGCTCCAACTAACCCAGCGCTGAACTTTACTTAAGGTGACCGATTACCTACGAGCAAGCTTAGGCACAGAAAGCCAGCATCACTCTTGCCTGGCCACACACAAACCAGTGGAGCCCCAAAGCTCGCAGCAGGATGCTCTGTGCTCGTTCTGCCTTTGGTTGCCTTAAGGGATTGGTCTGTACAGGGCAGCACTGGGCTGGTGTTGGAGGGTGAGCTTTCCATGTTCGGAGAGCGGGCAGGTAGCTCGCAGAGGAGCAAACCACACGAAGCACAATGTACGTTTTCTGTCCCCTGTAGTCAGCATGCAGGAGAGCTTTTTTCTCTTGCCTAGAATGAAAGTTATATGCTATATAGATACGTGATCTATATGATCTATAATGATCTATAGATATCTGGAAGTGGTGACTCTGTCCTGAACAGGTATACAGCAGCTCAGAACAACCTGTGTTAGGTAGCTCCAGGTCAGTGGGAGGTGATACCACCCCGGCCTCCCGAGTCAGAGCCGGGGGACTGCCCTGTCTGGATGCAAAAGGTTGAGATAAGGCACAGGTACCTCTTAGTGTCACCCAACAGGGAACAAGTTTGAGTGCTCCAGCCCCAGTGGCAATTTGTCACCCTTTAATACTTCTTCCTTGGCGTTAGCCTGGATGGATGATGGTGGGACTGGCCCAGCCTGGGAAAGAGCAGCTGCCTGGGAACTGCCATGCTTCCCCAGGTGCTGCTCCTGCATCTCCGAGAGACTGGCATTGCCATGGCCATCCCATTCCTCTGCCCTGCAGCAAGTCAGGTTGTTCTCCAGATCTTTCCCAGGGAGAACTTTTCTCTCATGGCTCCAAGATTAAAATAAGCGACTAGAGGGGAGGGAGACTGTGGTTGCTTTAGTGACTCTACTTGTGATGTGAAGTGAACAGGTTACCAGGAGAATGCTGCCCAGTGTCTGTCTGACACTGCTGGTCTGCAGTACCAAGCAGCAGTGGATGGAAACACCTCTTAGCGGTGTGTGAGCTTCCAGCGACTGGGCTGGGAGAAGTGCCTAGGCGAGATGTGGGGAAAAATGACTGCGCATGTAAATAGCTCTTCCAGTTGTACCTTCAAGTAATGAGCCCCTCAGGACAAAATAATGTTATCATCTGGTGTTGCTATTGTACGGTACTTTAAAATTAATTCACAAGATGATTTTTTTTTTTTCATTTTAATAGGCTGTTATTTCTGTTCGTAATGTACATTTGGTGCTTCTGTTCCAAACATTTTGTTCTGAAATAAACAGCCTACAGTATTCTCATCAGAAGAGAGACAATTAACAAATAAGAAAAGGAGCGAACAGTCTAGGAGTTTTGGATTTAATAGAATAACAAACTAATCATGTGCAGGAGTGACAAGGCAGCGGTGGAGCAGAGGAATGACCACTGAACCATGAGGGTATATGAAAGCAGGCTTGTGGGACCGCAGTCGCTCATTCCATAGCAAGCAAGCAGATGCACTGAACTTAGGATCCTGAGAAGGATGAGAAATCCTTTCTGGCATGTTAGATGGGTGTCTCAGGCTTTAGGATGGAAAGATACTTTTATAAGATTAAAAATTACAGCCCTCTTAGAGGCACTGAAGTGAATTATGATGACTCTTTTAAAGGTCTCTGTCACAACTCCATCAATCTTTGTTGCTTTAATCACTGACTTTAATAAACTGGCCCTTAAGGACAGTTTTCTTTTGTCCTCAAGTACGCCTTCTCTTCAGCACTGATTATTAATTGCATCAAAGAGAAAAAAAAATATTTTTTAAAAAAATTTAAGAATAAATTGTGGAATCAAGCTTGTGATTGCACAAAATAATGTTGACAGTCTCTGGTTCTTCACGGAGAGGTCTGTGAATTCCAAATGTTATTGTAACGACTATTTGTTACAAAATCTGTATTATCTATTCTCATCACTAAAATTTTTCTGCTTCTTATCCAGCAAGCAGGAATTAGATTATCTCTGTTTTTTGTGATGTAAAGCAGCATACTCACTGAGACTAAGCATCTTTACAGAAAATTAGGCATGAAGATGGCTACTGCCACAGCAATGCCTGGCTGGAAATTCAGAACCCACTCTTTGCTACCTGATCACTACAGCCTAACGTAGACTCAACCCAGAAGTCTTCTGTTACATCTGACTCTGGAGCTGGTACCCACATGAAGCTACAAAGGGTGGAGAGTGAGTATGCGAGCAGATCTGGTTGCAAATAAGCCACAGCCTGAGAAGCGTTTGGCTCTCTCTGCCGCTATCGGCAGCTAATCAATACGCTTAGAGGAATAAGGACCTCGGAAGAAGTCATGAACTGAAGAAGCAGATAATCTTTACTGGGGTTATTGACTTCCATGAATCAATCATGCACAACATGATTCCGTGTGATCAGGCACAACAGCGTTATGCAGATATAACGGGGTAAGGTCCAGGCTACTGGGAGCATCTCTGCATGCCTGGCCTCCGGCATTGCTTATTTATAAGCGGAGTCACTACTGGACATGTGGCCATTGGGGTTGGTATATTAAATATTGGTCCAGTTGTGGAATCGCTTTCAGACTGGGGGCCTACAGCTTCGTGTTTTAAATCAGTCCTGATTAACCCCTGAACTTGCAGTCTCCCTAGCTGCATCCATTATCAAACCAGTCATCCCAATATACAGGCTGTGAACGTAAAGGGTCTGCTACTGGGAAAGGGTCACAGCCAGCAGAGGCTGAGCGCTCTCAAGATCCATTTGGAAGGAACTATTCAGCACCTCATCGGTATATTGCGTTCTGTTGTTTTGCATTCTGTGATGAAAGTGACCTCTTTAAAGGACTGAGCAACACAGTTTCAATATTTTGACTCTATAATTAGAGGCGTAATAGGTTAACACAGATAGTTGTAAGTGCTTTAATTAAGCTCTAATTCTTGGAAGGTGTTTTGCAGTGGGTTAGCCACAATGGACTGTTTTCATAGGAGAAAAATCTTCAAGGTGGAAAGAATAGTGAAAATTACCTTCCATTTTCTCCCTTTGAGTACAGTGGCATGTCTGCTATACGGGCCACCACTGAGTACAGCCTGGAAAGTCAACATAATGCAGGTCTCCAAAGGAAAATGAGACTCTGTTCTGTTAAGCATAGGCATTGTGTGTGCTTTTCTGCAGAACGATTGGCTCCTTTTAGGGCTCTGCTAGAGAAACATTTTTTTTCCTTCGAAATAACACTCTTTTCCCTCTCATTTCACTTTTAAAAATCTTATTTTCTGTGAATAGGAAACTTCATTGTTTTTTGAAAACACTGAAACTTTTAATCAAAAGAAAGACAAAGAAGAAAAAAATAACATCAACTCTGGAATATATTAATGGATGGTTTATATCTTATGCCTTTTTGGTTTAAAAGGAATGCTCTCTCCCTTGAGACAGTCTTTCAGCAAAAAAATCTGAACAGAACCATCACTTACCTTAAAAATATAGGATGGCAACAACAATCTTAGGCTTTACTCTATAGCAGTAATTTAACAAAACTGACACTCTCCTGCTGATTCACTGCTGATACGGTCTTGCTACGAGGCAATCTTTTTAAGTTCAAGGCAGAGGAAAAGTTTGTGGCTTTGAGGACTACATCATGATGCTCGGGTCCTCTATGTTGGTGCTGGTGTTCTGAAGGGGCACTGCCACTGCACTTGAAAGTGTAATTATTCAAGACAACCCTGTGTCACCGGAATGCTAAAACTGTCAGCCAAGAGGACAAGACTCACCTCTAAGTTGAGGAGTTAGGTATTTACCTTGGAATTCCTTCCCATAAAATGTCAGGCTAATCTTCATAAAGTGTAGGAGAAACAAAGGAGGTCAGCATGAAGACCGATATTCCAATAAGTGCCTTGTGCCCACATGGACACCGCCATGCATGTACAAACACGTAAAGAATGACAAATGGTTAAGCTTCAGCTTGTTTCCAAATTAATTACCCTTTACTAAATTTGTCTCTTTACTAGGCATGAAAAGGTTTTCTCTGGAACCAGAGTTTCATCCTGGAGAATGTTATCAGAGTATAGACTTGAAATGATCCCTATGGAAAAATGGAAGAGCACTATAAAACCTATATATACTTTGTAATTACTTTCCTCTTTTTTGTTGTTGGTTTTTTTTTTTTTTTTTTTAATGTTACCAAACTTCTTCTGAAACAATTCTAACAGTCCTAAAACAGGAATTTCATAGGTCAATGATGGGGAATTTGCAGCTAATGACTTTGAGGCAAGGAGTGGGGGTAGAAATTTTCTTCTATTTGATTTGTTAAAAAATCAGTTTGTGAAGGAAAAGTTGACTTGAATAATTTTGATCTCCTGGGGTTTGTAGTTTTCTGGCCCATTTTTTGGTAGAAGAGCCTTTCTTGTCCATTCAGTCAACTTCTTGGATAACTGGAGTTTTGATAACTGGGCCTGGGTATGGAAATGGTTGAAGAGTGTTGTTCCAAAACCCATCTCTTTAATGATTCCCTGTTCAGCATTTTGTTCTGTTGAATTCCTTCCTGTGTTTTCTTTTACTGCGTTACTGTGTCTGACTTCAGTTTATCTCTGCTTTCGCACAGATGTAGGAAATGTTGTTCATGCATCTTGGTAAATGAATAAAAGTTAGTCCATTGCAGTACTTACTGAATAAAATACCTATGAATTTGTGTTCAGAAAGTGACAGCCTGGGAGAGCTGGGACCTGAGCACTGAGATCTTTGAGAGGAAGCCAAACAAGCTGTTGAAAACTGGTTAGAATCAAGGACTGTTGAGGAAACGTACTGTGGAGGAATGAGAGCTAATCAAAGCAGATACTGGTGGCACGATATCCTCCGTGCTCATTACAGTGGAACCTAGGTATCAGAAATGACAAAGGAAACTAATGTGGGATAGCAAAGTGATGAAAAGCATGATCAAAGTTTTGCAGTCAATTGCTCGGGGTAAAATGAACGTGGAGGAAAAAAAAGAGAAGTGCTGACTCGGCAGCAGTAAATGCCACCCCTGAATGAAACATGAAAGGATGCAGGCAGGGCTGAAAGCCCTCCTCCACTTATTCTGTCCTCTATGCCTCCCCGAAAGGGGAAAAATAAATAATCTGAACAATTAGACGGGACTTTTTTTAAGTTCTTATTTTTTATAAGCTCCAAAAATGAATGTTACCAGTTCCTCTGTGCGAGAGTAACGAGAGGGGGGAGAGTGGCAGGGCGATGCCGATGAGCTCTACTGTTGCACTTTGTGTAATGGAGTCAGTTGGCCTGGCATGGTCCCGTGGACAGGAAACATAAGGCTAGAAACCACAATGATAGGCTCCAGTGCATCTTATGTGTGATTTCAGGGTCTGTTTCCTATTTGATAAAGCTCATGTAGAGGGAATGCTTTTTGCAAGGGAGAAAATGGATACAATTCTGAGAAAGGTACGTAGGTCTGGTAACGTGACTGTTGCTTGACTTTGGGTGCAGGCAGGGATCAAGAGCATGCAGTATCACATGCTGAGCATGTGAATTGGAAAAAAACCTCACCCCTCATCCTTTCCAGAAAGATGTTCTGTCCCTCCTTTAATTCAGCCGGAATGCTCTGTGAGGAGCCTGTTAGAAGCAGGGCTACTGCCCCTGCTGGGAGGGACACCAGCTCATTAGGGACTCTATCAGTAATCCACACGCAGGGATACGTCAGGCCTTTAACCACAGCAGTGTTCTCTGTCATCTTGTGGGCAGTAAGATTAATGAAAGAAGAGCTGGGTGGTTTGCAACTTTGCATGCATTTCTACTGATGCGTGGTGAAAACATTGTGTTTTCATAAACCAACACAAAGAAGCTCTCTTAGCCTTCAGGAGGGCTGACTAAAACACCAGTGTTAAAAAGTGATGTTTGGTTTTTTCCTCTTACGACTTGTTCCCACAAATAATTCCCAGCTTTCACTCTTTCTGAATTTTATTTTGTTCAGAAGAAAGGAATGACTGAGCTTCTCATTTGCCATAAAGACACGCGCCCCTGCCTATGGAAAATGCGATTTCTTCACCCGATGGTAACTCATGTAGGAGTTAACAGAACCTCAACCTTTTCCTGCAGGAGCAACCAAGTCATACCCCAGCAACACTCCTCATGCACACTCCACCATGCTGCTGGCTGCTTTATCTCCTTCAAGCACTTATTGCTCATTGTTGTCTTCCATCAGGCAGATGAAGCATCCTGTGCAAGCATGCCTTTGCCTGCTCTTGGACATGGACCAACGGGGTCGTTATGGGTCCTATTCTTGTCTCTAAAAGTGAGTATCTCCAATACAGGGACTTAGAGCTAGTCTTACCACTTAATACTTGATGGATATCTAATTTATATAGTCAGTAATGTCTCTAATGTGATCTAATGCATCTTATCCCAAAGTCAACGTCTGTATTTTCTGGATGAATCGCGTTCTGAACTCCATTACTCCAAGGGGATCGTCCTCATTGCAGACACCTACACTGCTATTAGAAAAGATTAATTCCACAGTAGGATATCATCGTATCACACACCTGATATATATACCTGTTTGTATTACTCTCAAAATCTTGTTATGGGCAGGAAGGGAACACACCTGACATGAAGCAGAAGAACTTATTATTAGCCTCATTAAAGTCTTGACAGGTTAATCAAATACAACAAATGGTTATTATTAGTCTAGGCACAAAAATAATAACAGTCATAGTCCAGATGAACACAGGAATAAACCCCCACCCCACCAAACTCTTGTTAACACTGTTAAAATGTTCATTTTAAACCCCCAAACCAGCAAAGGCCAATTTTCCTCTTACCTACCTGGTTGTTTCACTGGCATCACGGTCACTCATGCACAGGTTCTCTGAGTCATCAGGTCACAGCTTCAGTGTCCCCCAGAAGAAGGGGGTGAGGATACTGAGTCATTGGTTACCTGGGTGCTTAGCCAGGAGGGGTTTGATGCTGGTCACCGTCATCCCTTCTTGTTTGGTCCAGCAGTCTCCTTGGGGTTATTTTTCTCTTTTTCGTGACATGCTGTGCATGTATGCTCTTTCTTTTCATTACTTGCTGGTATCTGCTTTTTTTATTTGTCTTTGCTGTCCGTGATTTGCAGGGCTACACTCCTGTAGTGACTGGTAGCTGCCCACTGTGATCTGTAGAGGACTTCTGATATCTGCCTGTGCTGGTGCTCTTCCACAGCACTTTTTTTTTTTTTTTTTTTTTGTAGAATTTATGCCACAGAACATAGCTACAGGCTATTGCTATTAACAGTAAGTGTCAACCATACCATTGCACAAACTTAAATGAAAGCTAAACCCAACTGCTAGACAGTTGCTATCACAGCTTAAACAGGCTAAACCCAGCTCAAGCCAAGACAGCCTCAGTCCTGGGCTCTGTTATCTCTTACCGCTAATGGCAATTTGCATTTTCTGTGCTGCAACAGGGAGTCGAGGGCTGCAGCTGGAGTGGGGCTGGAAGAAGCTGCTGGAGAAAAGTACAGGCTGCAAAGAGAACTGAGATGTGGGGAAATGTTTCATCTGTGCAGTGGCTTTGGGGTCTTGTGAAAACCTCATCCTGCAATAGGGGTTGGAGTTGGATGCTGCCCATTTTTCATACGTGTACATGATTCGGGGATGTCATTGCGTGGAGCACACCTGCTGCTGAGAGTGTCTTGTTCATTTTCTGGTATGGTGCCCCCCAATTAATTTCTTCAAAGAGAAATATACCAGAAACTTTGGTGGGGTCAGCCTCTTTTGAAAGATCCTTGGCAAGGATATTGGACGCTGGCCTTAAGCCCTTTCTCTTTAATCAGTGGAAGCAGTTGTTTGAGTTATGATTGTAACCTTTGCTTTACTGTGTTTGACTCCTACTGGTATCCCAGAGAGAATGTGTCACATCCATAGCAAATTTATATGTTAACTTCTTTTGGTTATGCTTTATTTCTTGATTTTCTTGCTCCCTTGCACTGTGTCCTCAAAATATAAAATTATCATCACAATGCATCTCATTTGTTGAAACAGAAATTTCATCAGCACTCACTTCATTTTCCTCAAATAGTTATCATTTAGATTTCTCTCTGCTTCAGACAATTGCTTCTGTCAGTCTGAAAAGCAGTGCCTGAAACTTTTGTTTTCCTTGCAATAGGTATCAGGGTGGGCTTGAGAGACTTTTGCAGGAATTCTTTTTGCCAGAAAGGAAAAATGGGTCTTGTTGGGATTTTGCACATTTTCTTTTTGCCAAACTGTAAAGAAAAAGTTACCTTTCAGAGAATGCCTTTTCCAAATAAGTCAATACATTTTATTGTAGTATTTTTAGTTGAACGTTTCATTATTTTTTTTTTCCTGTTCACAACAACCCAAAGCTTTGAAGTTTCTTTCAATGTATACATTATTATCCATGCAAAAGTAATAATTTATGACAGCAGCTCCAAAGCAGCTCTCAGAAACAGCCTCTGTAGTATATTTTTTATAGTCCACAACAATCACCACATGATCCCCTCCTTTTTTATATTTCAGAAGGAAGTGGCACTATCATCTTGGGGAGGAAAGAATGAACTGGAGCTTGTAGACGAGGGCCACCAGCGGGACTGAGGTTGCATAAGCCACCAGCAACATCCATTGCAGTTAAAGGGAAGAAGAGAACAGAATAAACCTGGTATTCTGACTTTTTTTTTCTGGCACAGTAGGTTTGGAAAGAAGGGGTACAGATATTCATAGAAGGAGAAAAAAAAAAAGTTATCAAGTATTCTTGTCTCATTTGAGACAACTAAAATACATTACATCCTTTTCTTGAGCCACAGATTTCTCTAAGCTACGGTAAACAGTGAGAGGTATGACAGTTCCCCCATAGAAATACAGCTTATGGAAATATTTAACATTTTGGGAATCCAAATAGAAATAGGTGCACTCATCTGAGTATCTTCCAGTGTACTCTGGTGTGTCAAAAACAATTACATTGGCTTTTGAAGTCATGCTCACAGGTGTTTTAAATTTGGGTTTCTCTAAGTTTCTGTGTGAATTGTTAATCATAATGTCTCCTATTATTTGTGAGCAGATATTTTGCTCTCACACAGACAGCATGAGTGACAGGTTTTTCTC
Organism: Microhierax caerulescens; assembly: GCA_035590215.1. Lineage (NCBI taxonomy): Eukaryota > Metazoa > Chordata > Aves > Falconiformes > Falconidae > Microhierax > Microhierax caerulescens. The sequence goes on from JAVJGJ010000032.1 coordinate 10,030,927, forward strand.
CTACCATTTTATATGAATAATAAATTGTTTCAATGCACACATAGAAAGGACATAATTTAGACTTAGTTATAATTTCCAGATTGTGCTTTATCTATTTTTTACTGAGTAGAAAATGAGCCCATAACTTACTGCAGTCTTTTCTACTTTTAACTTCTTTTCAGCGTTATTCAACATACAGTATTTCCTCTGAAAATTATCCTAGACCACCTGGTCAGTGTTTTGTTTTGTGGGGTTTTTTTGGTCGTTGTTTTCAGTTGATTTAAAAGAAATCTTCAGAAAAATTGGTCTTTAAATGCAGAGATTTGTGCTTTATTTTTGAGAAGTACTGTATGCTCTTAGTATCCCAGTTAAGCAATATATGATAAGTTTCTTGAGTACATTGCTAAGTCAAGGGAAAGCTTGTGCCTTGAATTCAATGGAGAAAAATGCATTAAACCCCAATGCAGTGACACATTTTGAAATGTAAGATATTTAAATACAAAGAAGTCTTGGCTATCGCAGAAGCTACTTATATTAAAATTCTTTCCATTTTTTTATGTACTGCTACCAGCCTGAATTACTTGTGTATTATTTATGAACTTCTTAGTCATGGGTATTGAGTTAAGGTTACCTTTATTCTATTTAGTTCAGTGAGTAATTAACTTTATCTCATACTTTGTGGCTACTGTTGCAATTCCAGAAGAGTGTGTGTGCGTGTGTGTGTGAAACAATGTTCGTGGTTGATTTTTTTTAATTCTTTTTCTCTGCAGACAGATGCATTTTCCACCTGAAGCTGTAACACACTCATTCTCCACAGCTTTATGTCTTGCATAGCCAGTAATAATTACACCTGTGCACCATGGCAGCTTAAGGCTTTTGCATCACAGCAAGGGAGCGAGATCCTCATTCCTGCATGTACAGATGATGAAAAAAACACAACAAACACAACAAACTCCCAGGAAAATCAGGCTTCATTTTTATTTGATTGTCACTATTTCTCCATTGTCTTCAGTACCAATTGCCAGAACTACCAGAGCCCTTAGTGTTCTGTCATTACGCAACTGATACACAAGAGTCTCAGCTCTTCTCTCTGAACAAAGATGATGAAGGAACTGCAGAAAATGTGCTCCACCAAGTCACTTCGTTGAATCATCTAAAACCAGTACCCTTTTGCTAGAAATTGAGTATTGCTAGCTGCTTTGGAAGAAGGTGGAAGAAACGCTAGATAATGATGAAGTAACTCGTCATAATGAGCCATTAGTAGCTGGCTTGTGAACCTAAGCAAGAAGGTTGGTATTCAATCTACTTATTTTTTTCTAACTCTTTTTTTTTTTTCATATTTCTTTCCCCCCTCCTTTTTTTCTCTACAGCAGCACTGACTGTGCTCGTTATCTTCATAAATGCCTATTGTTCTGACCCTTGAGAAGTTCTTGGCCTTACTATGTCAAAGAAATATATTTATAGGGTAGTTATGCAGCCTATTAAAGTGGCAGGTGTTTTTCTCAGTTTGTCCCATGTTGAATAAGCACTAAAGATAGGTGCAAAGTAGGATCACAGCAAAACTATACAGTATCAGGAACATCAAGAAATTCAGGAACAGAGGAGCTAGAGGACATTTCTTCATCTCATCCCATGATTTCCACTTTTTTATATTAGAAATGATGTAATCACTGTCATGAACATCGGCTTTTATGCTTCAGTACTCCTACAGGGAAACTGTTCTCACTTTTCTGCTCATGTTCGCAAACTGTTTCCACACTGCCAATGTAAATTTATTTATGGCCAGTGTTTATCCCTTTGACAAGTCTTGTCCTTTTATTATTATTTTTTTTTTCTTAAAAAAAAAAATCTAGTTTGCTTTTTGGATAAGCTCACAGGATGCTCTTGGATCCTCACTCAGCCTTTGGTTTGTGAAACAAGTCCAGCTTTCTCAGCCTCTTCTCAAAAGATTATCCCACCAACTTTATCTTTACTTGCCTGGTGTGAAACTGGTGTGTGCTAGGAAACAGATATTTGTGCAAAATTCTGCTCGAGGTTTTACCAATGCCTAGTAAAATGTTTTGATCACTTCCATATAGCTACTAGAAATACTTCATCTAAGTGGAGTCCTTGGGGGACTGCACTTGCTTTTTGTCTTCAGGGGTGTGTTACTTTGCTGTTTTAGCACCCTTTGATGTATCGATGTACCTATAACTCACCTGGCCTTCTGGAAACCCTCACTTCATGTCTCTGTTTCCCATTTTCCAATATTTGGCTTTCTTTGTTGATCATCTTTTTTTTATCCAGGTTTATTCTTTTTGTTCCCATTGACATTCTTTTGATGTACACTAGTCTGGAACTGTTCTGTACATTTTTCTTGTTCAAGATACAAGTTTTGGAGAGCTTTTTTTAAAAAAGTATCCTAATAAAAGTCCAGGTGCCCCCTCCATTCAAATCCCAAAGTTTCTCATCCAGTTAACTTTACATTTCTCTTCTTTTATCAGTTTCCTCTTTTGAACTAAAGAATCTCAATTACAGATTTATCTTTATTATTTCATTTTGTATAGACCAAATTAATTCCAGATCACTGTGCTTGAGTTAATTTTCTATAGCCAGTTTTTCTACAGTGTCCTCATTACTTGCCGAAGCCAACTTTTCATTTTTTTCAGCTAGTAGTGGATAGTAAAAATACCTCATGCTATTATCTCCAGGCACATTTGCACCCAAATTAGTATAATTTCTGTCTCTATACCAGGAAAGTTTGTTCCTTCCAGAAAATGAATGAACAGTTGATGTTTTAATTTTTAAATACTATTGCAGAGATTTTCATCCACATACCCACCCAGTCGTGTGAAGTCTGTACTAGACTCCTTAACTTTCCTTTAGCAGATCAGAAATATTCTGCTGAAGATTAGTTGTGGCTCTGCATCTTGTCACTCTGTCATCATCATCCCTCTTCTCTTCCAGCTGAAATCTGGCAATAGCGTTTCTCACTGGCAAGGACTGGATTCTTCCCCTCTCCCACTGGGATCCATTTCATCCTCAAGCCCAGATTCAAGCCCTCAAGTTTCAGTCTCAGGGACTCACAGAACGTGATCACATCTACAGCAATGTGCTTCAAAAGCACAATCACACCAAATTCAAATATAGAAGCCAGGCGTGTTGCATTGCCTATAGATCATCAGTTGTTCAGCAGTTTCTATGTAATATTAAAGCTTCTTTTAATCACTCCCAAATTGAGCCTGGTGCCAAATAGGACTGGAATAGAAATAGTGAGTGATGCTTTCATTACAGCTGGGATCAATTATTGTGGCTCATTATTTTCAGATATTCAGGCTTGTGTTATAAAATGCTAGGTCATGCGAATGTTCCTGCTGTGGTGATTCCTGCAGCACATTGACTCTCTGATATTCTATTCCATTATTTTTCATCATTGACTTAGAGTTCTTTAACTAATTTATACGTTCCCTAAACATTAGTCCTTTATGACTGCTTTTACCTTACATTCCTGCATCTAGCTCTTGCTTGCTGTTCAGACACAAAATAATCAATAGAAGCTCTGCATGGGTAGTTCACGCCACAGACTTTGCAAATCCCCACTTTTTCCAGTCAAACTTGTCAGAAGGAGTCCGTGTCAGTGGTAAGGGCTAGGGCTGGACCCATAGCTGCAAATGAATCTTCTAATTAATTTGTACTACGTTTATCAGTGCAGTACCTGAACAACTTGCATGCTCTTTCTGTAGATTAACTCTAAAGACCTTTTTTATTGCGAATTGAGTTGCAGAAAATACACTTGGCTTAGCTGTTAATTGCTGACAGACAAGACAAAAAAGTAGATGAGGCAGATATAATGGGGGCACAATGTAATGTTATCTGGCTAGCGATTTTGGGGTCTGTCCCTAATAAATGTGTGCTCTACAAGCCCATCTCATGGAAGTACTGTTGTGAAGAATGTTTCCCTCTTCCTGCCAAAGGAGAGCTAGGGATGTGATCAAAGAGGTCCCGAATCATTTATTAATGTGGTGTCACAAGCCAAATGTTTCCATTTTCCAGCAAAATAAAAAGAGCTGTCATTGCAAGGGTGAGAACTGCTGGTTAAAGCAAAAATTCGGGGACAAGAGCTCTGGCTCGTCCTCCTGTTGCCAGTACAGCAGGCGGTTATGACTTTGGACTTACCTTTTACAGTCTGATGTGCAGAGGTCCCATCGACCTTAGCTGGTGCAGGTGCGCTCAACACCTTTGAAAATAAGCGTCCTAATAATTCGTTGCCTTAGTTTCCCCATTATAAAATGATGAAGAAAATAACAAGACCTAACTCACTGCTTGTAAAGTGCACTGTAAAGTCCATTTCAGAATGAAAGGCGCAGCAACTGCTCTGGCAAAGCAGCTGCCCTTGCTGAGCTGGGCTATGCATAACAGATGTAATATTTCAGGGAATGATATAATGCCATACCCCTCCCCTCACTGATCTTGCCCTTGCCCTTGATTTTTTTCCAGTCTCTAGCTTCTGCAGGCCTTGGAACTGAAAGATCCTTGATATACTCTGCAGTGAAGAGCACCATCTCATGAAACAGGCTTTAAAACAACAAATCAGTCTGCAACTGCTGCTCATTTCATAAAACTGTTAAATACTTCAGGCTGTAAAATCTTTTGATATTTCATAAGCCTAGCTTTTAGAGCTTTCAGGTTCTGATTTGCAGGGAGCACCTAGTACTACTGTCCCAAAGGACTTAGGTAAGATGAAGCTGATAAAATTGCTTTAGGTTTAGTAATATATAAGGGGATAGATCGTTCATACACATTCATCCCAATGTGCTGACTGGAAGAAATCTGGACCCATCATTTCTGAAACAATATTTGTTAACAGATTATTCATTCACATGCAATTAATTTATTTGACTTAGGATCTGTATTCAATTTTAGATTGCAAATAAGAGATAAAAATATACAAGTGTATCAGGATTTTCACGGTAACATTTTGCTGAGATTCTTTGCTGTAAACCACTGTATTTTGCAGGATTGTATTTATGTTGTTACAGGCCGGTGCTGCACAGAGCGATTAACTGCTTCAAGCTTTGCAGCAGAAGCGTGTTTTGTCTAGCATGGCATCTTCCAGCTAGCTCCCTTTGTCCACGCTTTGCTGATGACAGGTGAAGAGGAGGGAAACCACGGTGCTGCCATCACGTCCTGGAGACCTGGTGCGATCGCAGCTGGGTATCTGCTGCCCACAGGTTGTTTTCCTAGCAGCCAGCCAAGCCCCTGCCATTTTGCCACAAGTGGGCAGTAATTAAGTGCTAATGCAAATCACAAGGCGCTGGCTCTCCCATGTCCTGGCTGGGCTTCCAACCCCTCAGCCTGCCCTCTCTTTGCTCCT
>JAVJGJ010000032.1:10036263-10058224 GCA_035590215.1 Microhierax caerulescens
GCTGCCCGCGCTAGGAAGGAACCTGGTAGGTAGTGCCGATTTGCTTCAGCATGCCGCTCCCAACCTTTTAAATGAGAAACTTGAGAAATTAGTCGACATAACCGGGTCCAAATGCCTAATTATATTTAGAATATTCCAGTATTTGCATTATTGAAATTACTGTCTTGCAAAGAAAAAAAAAAAACAACCCCAATACAATAAAAACAAGTGAAGTAAACCAGTCTTTGGTGGGATTGGCCAGGCTTTTGGGGCCCATGCCCCATGGTATTAGTACATCTTGTTTATTCCTCTTGTTATCTTAAGCAATGGAATAATCGCTTCTGCTAAGTGGGGTGGAATATGGAAGTAGTATCTTTTTAAGACCAGATTCTTGCCCTTTCCTTTGTGGGAATATTGTCACCGTGCTTTTCTGGAAAAACTGAGAAATATTTTACCTCACTTCAGGGTCTTTTTAGACTAGGAGATAACCTGTGAGTATATCACATGACAGGTAATATTTTATAACAAAAAATATATATGTAACCATGACATGCTTTTCTTGACACGTGCCAGCCATGTGAATTTGATGTTAAGAGAGGTTTGTCTCATTTTAACTTGGTGTGTCTTGTGCTGACAGCAGGCCTTGACAGCTTCCAGGCTCCAGGCAGGAGGACAGACGAGTTGCAGTACGTGAGATCTGAACCTGGAAGATGACCCAGCTATGAGTGGCTGCAGAATTGTTTCTGTGAAATATATATAGTTCCACTATGGGAAAAGTGACAGCTCTTATGACAGTGGGAGACTTCAGTTCCAAGGTGAGATTTATCCAGAAAGAAGATGTAGGCCAGTGACATTTTCCTCTCTCCTGGAAAGAAGTGTCCATTCAATCTCTACGGGAACGGTAACTTTTTTCCTCATCCTGATATGGATGTTTCCCTGTGACTGTTTTGCTTATAAAGACGTTCTGAAAACAGCCACCTGAAGCATCACATGGACATCCTGCATACACGGAGACAAGATGCTTGAGGTGGGGCATTTCTTACACTTGGGTCCCCTCTCTGCCCAGGCGGGGCTGGGCACAGCTGGATTCTGAACTCCATGGTCTACCAGAAGGTGCCCCATCAGCTGTCTGGTTTACAGAAGTGCTGCAGTCTTGGTCCTCTTGACAAAGTCCAGCATGAGCAAAAAATTTGCAGCACATCCAGAAATGAAGAAGATGTTATTGCGTGGTCCCTCCCTACTGCAGCCTCACGACTCGTCTGTTTCTCTGACCACTGCTGCTCACTGAGCAGATGTCTTCAGTGATCTGCCCATGATGATGCAGCCAGAGTGCTACTTTAATTTTGCTTGCAAATAGGCAGCAACAGATGGCGCAAAGCAGGTAAGAGAATTATCTGCCATCAAGAGAAACAGGGCACAAGACTAGCAAATCTGCCTCTTTTTAAAATTATTTATTTATTTTAAAGAAAGACATTTAGGGAATTTTAATGTAAAGCAAACCAAGTGGTAAATAAATAGACAATCAGATAAGAAAAGGTTAGGATTAAGGAAACAATGGAAGGAAACAAAGAGGTTTCAATGAAAATTATTTGCTTTTAAACAAAAACAAAGTTTGCATAAAAGGAAAAAAGAAAAACCGGTTAAATATATGTGGGCAGTCCATGTGCAATTTCAGGTGGCTACTCAGGAAAATGAACAAGTCAAGTAATTGAAAGGAGAAATGGGATTGCAAAGGACCACAGGATTTCAAATTAAGTGAACAAATTGTATGGGGGAGGTGTGTGGAGTATAGAATACAATAGCTTGATTTGGCAGACAGCTTATAACTGGTTCTAAGTGAATGGCCCTTCATCTCCTGTGGCAAATTGAAGATAATGCTGGTATTTCATAGTCATTTCACTTTTTTTATCACCAAAAGTTTAGGCCAGTAGTTTATTACTCTTTATGGTGCCAAGTCGAGTTGGACAAAAATGAATTTGATGATTAATTTGCTGACTCTGAAGAAGAGGGTAAAAGGAGAAGGCAAGGGTTTGAAAATTATTAGAAATTTAAGAAAATAAAATAACCAAAACCTCTCAAATAATTCACTTGTAATTAGACAGAAAATATTTCATTTTGGTTTGGATCATTGTTGATTTTTCTAAACTCCTTTTCAAAAACTACGTCAATATGGAGAGTAAAAATGCTGTTTCAAAAGAGCTCCCTGTTTTACTTTTGAAAATGTCAAAAAGTTATGGCGATTTTGAAGCAAAACATTTCTACCAATGCACAGGGTTTTTTTCTTGTTTCAGAAAATCTTACTTTTTACAATTGTCCAGCCAACAGTTTCTCCTGATTTGGACCACAGCCCTAGTCCAAAATGTGTTTGGTTATTTGTACATTCACTGAAACAATGTCACCCAACTTTGATGTCAAAAGCCCAGGCTGCAACCAGCCACTGACTGAGGTCTAAGTTTTCATGACGGTGACTAGAATGTGAACGAGTCTTGCAAGACACAAATCTGTGGCACACCAATAGTGGGAGGAAAAAAAAGCAGGATCAAACTGAATTAGAGAGAATCAAATAAATCAAAATAAGCTATGGGCTACTATGTTGACTATTAGCTTCACATTCAGTTCCCCAAATTCCCCTTTCTACCCAAATCTGCTGCTTAAATTCATGTTTGCCATACTCAGTGCAAAATGAAAAGCATTTTTGCTTCAGAATTCCGTGCCTTGCGAGGCGTGGGGTGCTGTGGGTCAGCAGCTGTCCGCTGCCTCTCTTTGTCTGGGTTTGAAGCAGCGTCCACGGTCTCTGTGCTGCCCTCCTTCCTCCCCCGCCGTGTGGGGGTGCCTGCCTCACAAGTGTTGCTTGTGACTCACTGACAATGTGCAATTTTCACTCTGCTAATGGACATCAGCTCCTGTGATTTGACAGATGACTATCATCACAGACATTCGGGAAAATGAGGAGAAAGTGGTTTGGACTGTAATGAGATCACGTAAAATTCTATGCAGCCTATCAAACAGAACAATTTTAAAATTCATATATATAACTGGCAGGCAAATGCAGCTCTTTCCAGGGAGGTGCTATGTGCTCCTGGCTTTTGCTTCTCTGCTGAAAACTGTCAGTCACGTTCTGCCTCAGCCTGGGTTTATGCTTAGCTTTATCGGGCAAACCAGTCAGCACTGAATGGCATTAATGTCATCTTGGGGTAATGAAAGTGTAGATAACCATCGCAGGGACTGGTTGGGAAAAAGCTACCGATGCAAGTAGCTGAAGGCTCTATTGACTGCGTAATTCACATTTCTCATAGAGGAGGGTATGATCCATAAATTGTTTTAGGCTTTCTTACTGATGAAGCAGCAAGAATTCTGTTGCTGATGGGCACAGGAAGCAGTAATAAATAGCTAGGTGTGTGCACGTGGGAAAGAAAAATGGTTTGCATTTTATCAGCAAAGCAAAAGGATAGAAACTGTAGCCCTGGATGTTTTGTGAGTTACAGCAGTGTGAATGGAGAAAAATGTGTCTTCTGTGTAACAATGATAACATGAATGATAATACGCAAGATCATTCACCCATTTTGTATTAGCTACCTGCCGAATGCTGCATCTGTGGAGGCCATTTCCTCATGACAGAACACAACAGCATGAAGTAATTTCTGATGAAACAAGCCTGATCAACCTGACTGTGACTGGACACCTTTTGGACCTCAAGGTATTGGAGGATTATGGTACTTCTAGTGGTGGAAACCCTGTTCACTGCTACATGACAACACAGCTAGTAAGTCACTTTACAAGTGGGGCATCTTAGCAGTGTTGTGGTGTGCTAACCAGACTGCTTGGGCTGGGGCGGGGGTCGGGGTGCCTCACAACAATTTTTTTTCAAACCTTTGGGTGAAAAGACAATCAGAAAACAGGAGAAAATCCTTTCCTTTTTGACCAGGTTTAAACCAGTGTAAAACCAAAAGTAAACATTTAAGGAAACTTCAGAATGGAATGTCATTTTGAGAAAAATGATGTAGAATATTAGTCTTCCCCCTCCCTCATCCCAGTCAAAATTATGTGACCAGGATGACCAGTATCCCCCTTGACTGATGACAATGAATCGCTTCTCTTTGAACCATGGACTTCTGTGAAAAGCCACCCAGGAGGAGCTGCTGCTGTGCAATTGAAGAAGGTCAGTGTGTGTATAAAGTGTCCATAAAGAAGGGCTTGGCAAGGATTCAGCCTCCGCTGTCAGTCTTTCTTAATCGCTGGGTTATTTATGTATTTTTATATAGTATGCTATATATATTTACATGTATAGTATATTTGTAGTTTCAGAGCAGGGGATGATCTGATACTTTTCCCAGTAAGCTGTGGCTCAAAGAATAAGACTGCACCAGAAAGCTGATGGGCATAGGGAAGCAGAGAATTTCTTGAGGGATTTTTTTTGTGAGAAAGGACTCTACTGTATTTTGGGACAAGACTTGCCACAATAAGCTTGAGGTTGCTAAAAAATGTGCTCACTGCCACAGACATGATACAGAAGTTGTCAGACAGGAAGCTTACAGGCTTCAGCCAAACCCAGATCAATAATTTGCTGGTTTGAAACTGTTGGGAAAGCTGCCAGCATGTGCAAGTGAGCAAGAAGGGAAGGAGAGGAGCATATAGAGTGGATGGTGATTGCTGGATGTCTTCACAGGAAAAGAAACCTGTCCCAGATTGTCTGGCCAGTTCAGGACGTGAGGCAGAATTGATTTCAGCACACCTTCTCGTGACTGAGGGTCAGGCAGAAGGTGAAACCCAGACAGCTGAGCACAGGGCTGGCAAGAGATTGGATGCCGAGCTTTTGGGAATTACTGACTTGGAAGGTACTATGGGTAGATGTCGTTGCTGTGGGGGCAGCAAAGGAGAAGGGCTATGGTAGCTGGGTTAACCCAAGCTCAGGGTAAAAACCACAATGGCCATTAAGGGGTCTTCACCCAGTTCTCCATCCTTCCTATGTGCTGTCTGGTCTGTGGTTTAGCACTTGGGAAGTGTGGCATCAAAGTGAAGACCTGCTTTTGCCAGCTCCTGAGGGCATGTTCTCTGATGGGAGAGTGGCCAAGCACAGCATTATGGATATTTGCACTTTCTTTTTGTTCACTGAGATAGGACGGTTGATACTGATCTTGACTGAGCCAGTCAGGAGTGGTCATCATCACCTTCTCTCACGTTCCATGTAGACCCTCAGCAGCATTTCCTCTGCTCCTGTTTCCAGGATGTACAGATACGATGACCGCACAGGTTTCCCATGGCATGGTATACGTATGCCCAGTAATGACACTCTGTTTGTCTACGGACCTGAGGGGCCTGATCCTGCCCCAGAAAGCGAGCTAGGTATTACAGTTGAGAGACCCTCTTGGAGCCTAAGCATCACTGGGACCAGTGCTCTTGCATGAAACCCTGAGTGACTTTTTTTTTTCCACTGTAATATGGCTCTGATTTCCATGTGACTCCCTTTCTGGTCCTGGTCAGGTACTATGTGCCCCGTATCACTTGGTTTGCTGTCTCGTGCTTATGGTTGTGTGACCACTAAGAATTTGTTAACTGGAGGAATGACCAAAAAGGGTTCAGTTCTGCCCACCATAAGCAGCATAATGGATACTGCATTTAGCTGCCTGGGTAATTGTAATCCTGTTTATAGCACAAATTATAACTGTTTATATGGGGTGCATATTTAATAACTTCATTCCGTGTTTCAAGACTCCATCCTTATCTGTGTGTTGTACAAGGCAGAGTCAGAAACAGTGGGAAGCCTGGTGCAGCTTTGTCCAGCTCCCCATTAAAAGATGTACTCATGTAGCAGCAGACTGGGTGACTGGCTGCTTATCATCTCAGACCTTGCTGTCCTGCATGAGCTAATGGGATGATTGATGATTTCGTTTTATTTATCGAGACAAAAATTATCAGACTCCACTTTAAACAGAGCTGGGTGGAGAACATCTGAAGTTGGCCAAACCAATTTTGACAGGATTCCAAAGAAAAGAAATACTCCTTTGAATCTTTCAGAAAAATAGGATTCTTCACATCTGCTACACTAATTATTTAGCATCCAATTCTGGCACCAAAGGCAAAATCTGAAGAAACAGGCAGAGGCTACTGCAGGCAGGGTGTGGGAGACTCCACTGCAATCCCTACGCTGGGAAGCGATTCACTGATGCAGCATTTTACTGCTCTATCTTTACCACCAAATGAGGGCACATTTAAACATATCTTACTCATTCAATTACTTGCTCTTCTATTAGTTATGTAAAAAAATCAGTTTAGAATGCTTGTGGAGTACTGGGTAAGGCAGAGAAGCACAAGAGAGAGAGAAAACTAAAATCCATCCTGCGATGACGTGGTTTACCCGAGTTTAGGAATGCAAGTCTGTAATAATTAAACACGACGGTGTGGGGGCAGTATCCAGATCAGAATGGGTCTAAATCTCTGCAAGTAAGAAGGTCGAGGATATTCGCAGGAAAGGCTCCCTGTGTCGTACAATCTTCCCCTAAATATCTACCAGCAGATGTGGCGAGAAGCAGGATACCAGCCCGAGCTGAGCTCTCCGGCCCTGGCTGACAGCTCTCCAGGTATGTGAACAGCTTCGAGGGGTTCCATAAGACCTGACTGATTTCACAGTGCCAGATTCAAAATGGCCCCGTTTCCAAGCACACATACGCTAAATGCCTTAACATTAATGTACCGTACCAACCTGTATGCCTGCTAGGTAATGACACAGGCAGTGCCTCTCATGTACGCTTCCAAATAAAATGCAATGCATATCAGAAAGGTCTTTGAGAATCTGCTCTGCGTATTTACTGGCACGATAATCTTTCTGTTCCATCCAACTGTTTCATAGCCCTGGAGCATATATTCCTGTTTCCCCTGCCCTCCTTCCTCCCCCCAGTAAAGCTGACTTTATAAGGAACCGTTTTTCAATATTGTAATACTTACTTTCTTAAAGGAGTCTTAAAAAACTGCCTGCCTGGCTTCTCATTTTGCATTTCAGCCTGACACATGTACAGTTTTTACTTTATAGCCTTTATAGGATTTTGCATATATTTTTCAGGGGAAAAAAGGGAGACATTTATAATTCAGGACAAATAAAATTTTTAGTGAGGACAAAAAGATAGTTACTACCATCGGAAGCTTTTAACTCTTAGTTATATCGTCAAGAGGAAGCCAACATTTACATCTGCCTCTGCCTAGGATATATGTTGTGCTGGATACTATGTGTTGAGAGTGAGGGTACCCATGCCTTACGGTAGATAATGCTCTGATCATGTTGATGATCATGATGATAATGTTCAAGATGTCTGTTGCTGAAAGCACAGGCATTCAAGAAACGAGGTAGATGGCTATGTTTGACTTCCTTAATTTTTGTATTTCTAACACAAAAATAGCTGTTTTAAGCCTGCTGTTTAGTGGCTTCAGACTATCACAAGCACAGCTACGACAGTTGCACCTTGCTCTCTTTCCTCATGGAAGGAGATGACCAGAGTGCCCAGGTACCAGAAATCATCTACAGCAGCAGCATGGAGATCCGTTCTGGTTATTTTTTCCTGCTTCTTAGCAACTCTGTTGGTAAAGAAAATCAGCTCACGTGGTGCTCTGTTCTTCAGCTGAGCAGGCTGGTTTGGGGTTAGTGTTGGTACCAGTCATCACCTCAAGTAAATCTGTTGCTCATGAATGATAAATAGGTCTAACTCGGCCCAACTAACTAAAAGACTTTTCTTTTAATAAAAATTACAATTGTTTAAATTCAGTATTTTAAACTATTCTGATCTCCCTTTCCTTATCTAAAATTAAAATAATTTAAATTGTTGAGGGGGAGTAGTACCTGCCAGAAAACTGAATGGTAGTTCAGGAGACCCCTTTTTTTGCTGATGTTTTCTGTGTCCTGTTAATGAAAATGGATACAAATGAGCAGGGTTACCTAATTATTCAACTGAAAAATGTCCCTTGGTTGTTTTTTTTTCTGGATGTAAGCTAATGCTGGCCAGTGGAGAGGAGGAAGTTACTACCTTACTTACTATTGGAAGTTCATATGGAAACCAGTGTTAGAACAGCAATTTAGAACTTTTGTCTTAGAAGCTCTATGTGATTTCAGTACTGAAATATGTTTCAAGCATCTGATATCTTTTTTTTTTTTTAATCAAGATTAGAACAGAAATAACATAGAAACTTGCAAGCAAAATACAAAATAATAAAGCCAAGCCCCTCCGAACACATATCTTCCTTTATACACTATCTACCTATCTATCTATCTATCTATCTATCTATCTATCTATCTATCTATCCATATATATATATATATATATATCTATATATATCTTGTATACCTTTGTATTTTGCAACTGGTTTTGTAACTATTTTGTAACCGTGACTAACTGGGATGACAACTATGGCTATAGCTGTGCCTATTTCTATTATTGTTGCTATTGCTACTGCTGTTACTATTGCTATTACTATTATGATTATTATTACTTCCCTGGCTGTAATGTGTATATCAGGGTGATTTTCAAAGCAGACATGTTTTTTGAGTCAGTAAATAAGGACTTTAGAAAATCACAACAGCTCCTTCAGGTGCATGGTAAGCTAAATGCTAATTTTATATTATAGACTGATTATCTTTTATCTTTGAAAAATCCTGTGCATGCCAATCTGTTGTCCCCTGAAAGTAGCATGCTTATACTGTTTTAACAATAAACAAGTTTTTAGCAACATATGGAAATACAGAGATGTAGCAATTGGTGGCAGTGTTCCAGTAGGCGCTCTCTGTAGGCAGATGTTCCCTGTGCAAAGTGGGATATTTGCTGAAGTTGTTACTTCCCTTCTCCTGCACCCCTACTCTCTCTCTGCTTGCCGGAGGGCACTGCTCCGAGAGCACAGGGTGTGCTCACGGCCTGGGCAGCTCCCAGAAAAAGCTGCCACCTTAGTTTCAGAAGTCCGTGAAGAGGGTTAACACCAGCCCATCTGACTTTTACCCATGACAGATTAAAATGTGCTCATGATCCTGCTCACCGCGCTGTAGACCTGGCGGTCTCCCACTGATGGGTGGCAACGAGCAATGCGGGAGCAGTGATGATGCCAGGTGGCACTGCAAATGTACGGGAGACACTAGGGCAGGAAGGCAAGTGCCTAGCAGCTTTTGAATTCTGCAGCAGGCAAGTGTTGCTATAATAACATGCAAAGCAGAACACAGTGAACTTGTTGTTCAGGCTGATCAGTTACTCATTTAATTCTGTTTTATTCTGAGCAACCAGTTTGTGAGGGAAATTTCATTAGTGGGCTAGATTTTTCTCTATAATATTCAACACCATTACTTTTTTTTTTGTGTGTGTGTGTGCTGAATGTTTATGAAACTGCAGTACAGTGCCTGCTCTATAGATGCTGATGAAGATAATATGCATTTATCATGAAAACACTTGGAGCTGGAACAACCTCAGCCTGGCCCACACAATGAATGAAGTCATGGGCTTCTGAGTAACGTATAACATCAATGTTGTCCATTAATCACTTTAAGTATAGACAGTCACACTTAATTGGCTTTGGCACTAAGAGAAAACTGTCCAGTATAAACCAAAATCAGTCTACATCAACAAAAAGGCTCTGATAATAAGGCCCAGAGTGGGACCCGTCTTTTCACATGATGCACCAGATATACAAATTTCCTCATCTTTCCACAGTGCAGACCATCATCTTCCAACTGCTTGCCAGTTTATTTTTTACCTTTGTCACATTTCCCATACACAAGCTTTCTCATTTGGGGATATGCTGAAATTCAGTTATTTCATTCTGTTATGACTTACTTGCAGCTTAAGATTTCTTTTTCTGTGAAACGGTTAGATAAGTATTTGAACCATCTCCATAACCCTTTGATATCTCTTTAATGCCTAACAACTACAAAGACTCTGTATCTGACTCCCAAATGCACTCCAAATGATCTTTAGACAGAAAATAATGGTGCTTAAGCCTTAAACATCAGGAATGTAAGAGATAACGATACTTGCAGATGTGCCCCACTTAAACTCCGGTAGATTAGATAAGTGTATCAAGGTGTTTCCTCCTTATATTCTGTCCCAGCATATGGACTTTGCAAAAGCCAGCAAACACTTCAGCAGTGTATCATCCAGTGTGCTACAGAGCAGTGCAGGTGCACGCTGCTACACAAATGAGTGACAGTGTAAAATCCTCAAATAGATTGAGAGCTAGACTGCCTTGACAGAATCACATATTAACTGAGACTAGCCAGAGTCCCTCAGCCACTCTTCAGATTCATAGTGTTTCTGTAGTTTCAGAGTTTCAGCATAAATTAGCAACACAGCAGTTTTGCATTAAATGTTGTTACCTGCATACAGCTTCTGTCTTGGCCCAAGATCTTAGATGCAAAAAAAGTCTTCAGAGGTGGACAAGGTCCTATTTACTTAAGTGTCAACTGTAGATGTTCTAGGAATTGCTGGATATGCAGACTTAGCAATTGTCCTCCTTTCTTCTTCACTGGAGAGTGACATACTACCAGAGAAGCTCCGATTTGTGTAAGAAGCTGTTATGTATATGTATTCCCAGCTCGGCTTGTGCAGCTGTATGGCTGTCCACCAGATTAAAATAGGTCATAGTGGCAGTGCTGGGGTCGACTCTGAGATGCTCTGCCACACAGGTCTCTTGGTTACATGGCCCGTGTAGTTCTGAGAATAACCTTTGCTGGTGAACCAGGCTTCTTCCTTTTTAAATATTTGACCCACTGTGCCTTTTCTATCCTTAATATGTTTATCTTTACTGTGTGTTACAGTGACAACCATTGTGTCCTTGTCTGTATGCAGCCCAGCCCCAGTCTGTTCCTGACTATAACAACTCACTTGAGAGAGGACCCTGGCCACTGTGGACTGAGTAGTGTTTGAGTATATTTAACACTGGAGATATCAACCATCAATGACTTAGTATAAACACTTGGCAGGAATAAAGGCAGTAAGAATGCAGATAATTGGATTTAAAAGTGGCTTTGACTTTACAGCCATATAATAGGCTTGCTAAAATCTACTGTTGATAAGCTAATATCCCTTTTGTTGGGAGCTAAAGACATCCTGTTTTCCTGAAACTTTAAGGGAATGAAAGGCTGAAATCTCTGAAAGTTCAGTGGCTAAATGACTC
The DNA here is from genome assembly GCA_035590215.1 of Microhierax caerulescens. Taxonomy (NCBI): domain Eukaryota; kingdom Metazoa; phylum Chordata; class Aves; order Falconiformes; family Falconidae; genus Microhierax; species Microhierax caerulescens. Next base: position 10,047,382 of record JAVJGJ010000032.1, read on the forward strand.
TTGTTTATTATTTTCCCTGGAAGGGAGTCTGATATTCACTCAGTGGAGACAAAAAAAAAAAAAAAAGCAGAATACCATTTTCATGTCACAGTAACATAATGAATGAGACAAGCCATTCACTCCACAAGGGATGGGCATTCTTGAAGTAGGCAATCCATAAATCTCTTTCATTGTGTTTGTCAGCAGTCATTTTTAAGGGCTTCTTTCTCAATTCACAGGTTGTGGTTATTAGGAACCTCATAGCTGCGCTGCAGATGTCATTGAGGCTTATTCCTTGGAGCCATGTCATCAATCATGGTTTTCACATACTGGAGCAGAATAATCCATAGTATTTTTTTCCCCCCTAGTAAGCATGACTTCAATAACTTAAATGGAAACTGTAAGATATAATAATTGTGCACATGCACAAACCACATTGACTTGGCTGCTTATAGCGATGCAGGACAGTGACATTTTGGTAATACTGTACAGTTCTCTGAGACTTACCTTGTGTGCATGGAAAAGAAAGGCGACCGCAGCTCTGAGTTATGTACAGGAATTGCTGCTGATGCAGCTGATGTCAGAATTGCTGTAAAATTATTCCAGATACCACTTTTCACAGGGCAGGCTGCAGTGTCGCTCATCCAAGTGTTGCCACATTGTTAAAACATCTCACATGATCCAAGTTGTTTGACAGTATATGAAGAAACCTGTGTTGAGGTTTTGTGATCTCCAAGTTTTTTTTTCATGGCACGGATGCTTGCAGGACGTTGTGGGTGTGAGATGCTTGCTAGAGGATGAAAAAGTTGTTGAAAAAGTGAGAGCACAATAGGTTTTTCATGTATTTAAGCAAGAAAATATCTGTTTTCTCAATACAGAAAGGTCTTACTCAGGTATGCAGTTCTCCACTGTAAGGTGTAAGGTTAGGAGTCTACAGTTTTCTCTAAAATACGGTGTAAGTGTGGCAAAATATCATATGCCTTCCTACATAATCAGGTCTAACAATGTATGTGCACATTTTGTAATAATGGTATTTCCGATCCAGGAGGTTTTATGAGTACATTGCAAACTTGGCTAACGATCAGCTTCTTCCCTGGAATGAGTTGCACCTTAGCAGTGAATCTCATAAATTTAATCGATAGGCACATACATCAGAGTGGTGATTTATGTCTTGGCTGTTGATCAATGACACCGTACATTTGCTGCCTGTTTACGGAGTAGATGGAGTGTTTTGGATCTGTGCAACTGCATACTGAGCTCACCGCTTTGCACTCCCTGCCAACTATTCTTTTTCAGCCTGAACATATTTCTTCTATGCTTCAGTTATGGATTTAGCAGCAAAATACAGCTCCGACGAGCTCTTCCTGGAACTGCTGCTGCAGCTCTTCACACCCACCTAAACCCTTCCCAAAGACTCAGTCAAAGAACAAAAGCAAAATCTACCTTGATCTTTAAGCTTGGGGCATGAGCTTCTGTTTGGATCTTGATTTGTTTCATCCACTTAGTTTAACTTTTGGCTCTCTGTAGCTTAAACCTGAAGTGGGTCAGCTGGCATCACAGGTAGGAAAAGAGCTTGGCAGGAGAATGTATTGATATTTGTCTTCCTCCAAGTATTATGGTTCAATATTGTGGGATCAAACCACTTGGCCTGGAGAATGTGAGCCTAAAGACAAGCACAAAGCCAGGCCCAGAAATGGGGTGCAAGTCCATCTGCTGTCAGTCACCGTTTTTGAGGAAGCAGGTACTGTCAGATCACCTCCTCGCATCTCCTTTGGCTGTTTCTGCAAGTCTGAAAATATCTCCTGCTACTGATAAGCTCTTTGAAAGGTCTGGCCTAACAGTGTGGTGGGAAGCTATTCAAAGTGTACTGTAGGAGTACGGTCAGGACTCTCTGTACTGGCTAAGTAACATGTTAAAGGCAGCAGGGTATGCTCTGTTCCCATTTCACGGATCCATAATGGTGGCAGCTGTCAGTAGCAGAGCATTGGCTTCGAACAAGCTCTGGACATTCAGGCTGTCCTCTGATAATTTTCTGGCTACTCAGACTTATTTATCCTCTCTGATGCTGCCAAATCAGTCAAGCTCGTTTTCTGTGCCTGACCCTTTTCTTTGGCAGGTCTGGTTTCCTCCTATTATTCTGTGCGCTGCAAAAGCATGCACCGCATTCCATCCCTGCCTTCCTGTACAGAGGTGCCATCCATTACTGCAGCTGTCCCGGTGGGAACTCGCCTATTTTCAACACTGCAAATGTGTTGAAAACGTCAGCTCCCAGACGGGGTGGTGGATGCGGGACGAGAAGTTCAAACTGAAATGTCAGCAGCCGGACAGAAAGCTGGATGCCCGGATCAAAGCGGCTGTGTTTTCAGCAGTGCTAAGGGCTTAGAGCTCTCACTGAAATCCAGAGTAGGAGCTTTTAAGATGACCGTATTTTAATGCTCTTGGAATCTGACAGCTTGAGTGTGCTTAAATATATGACATTGCCTGATGTTTAAGTGTAGCAAAATCCCACAAGTTTCTGAACAATATTACCAAATGTGAGAAGCATAAATCTTTCATTTCATTGCCGTGTTCAGCCACTTAAGGCCCACAAAGATACTCTGTTGCTACTTTTTTTTTTTTTTTTTTTTTCCCCCACAGGGAAATTCTCATTCATCATCTTAAAATCATGCTTTAAAATGTTCACAGGTTTTATTCTAATGATGTCTCCCTTTACTCATGGAAGCATTACAAAGACCCGTAAGTGAGGCAGCAACACAACGGGGAATAACATTAGTTTCAAGTTCAACGTGAGTTGGCTTATGCTAAAACAAACCAATGTCCCCGGAGACGGCTGGATTTACTCCCTCTGCTCAGTACATTAGGCCCATCAGATGACTCATATGTACTTTGCACAACGTTACACTGATGGCATTAGAAAAATGTGAAATATCAAATGTTGCACGTTAAAGCACCTGTCAAAACACAAGAGCTTGATGGGATAATTTAAAGATTCTTTGCTTATTTGTTAAAACGTCACTTTTCAGACTTTTAGGTCTGGAAAAAACACAGCTTTTTTTTTTTTTTTCCCCCCCCCCCCTCTCTCTCTCATTCTTTATTTATTTATATTTTTTTTACCACTGAGTAAAACTTCCTTGTGCATATAGTCCCTTTGGTTTCATTGAGAAATGAAACGGCCCAGTGCTAAGTGACAGAAGTAAGGCTGGCAGAACCTGCCCATATGCTTCCCAGCTTCTCTGCACTTTGTGGCAGTGTGTCACAGCAAAGCAACAGTTCCACTTCAGGCTGAAAACTTTACATGGTATACTTTAGCAAAAGCCATGCACAGAATCCCTTGAGCAGCTCACTCAAGTTACTGATGTCTTTTTGGTTTTTTCTTTGTTGAGTAAATGTAGAATTTTCCCTGTTCCTGCTGATGGTCAAAGCTATCTTCTTCCCTTCTCCAAAATTGTTCTGTGGAACGCGGCACTGTAGAAGGGAAATCATTTTAGTTTGTTAAAGAGATAGCAAATTGGCAGAGCAAGTAATCAAGGGCCTCTGAAGGTTTAAGGAAAAGAGATTCTTGGTGCAGGGAAGGTTTTTTTCAGGTAGCAACAGACAGTAATGATCCAGATGTAGGAGGTCCTTGTGTTTTGGAGAAGGGGGGGCTCAAGGGTTGCAGGGAGGTTGAGGCTGGTGTACCTTTTGTGGTAATTTAGATTAAGAACATTTAGAGTGCAGACCTTTCAAAAAGACGGGAATTCTCCCCTGACAAGTGTTCAAGAGCGGTCACCGACCTTGGGTACCCACTGTTGAACATGCAGCCTGAGTTTCATTTTCACAGATGCTTATGTGAAAGAACTGGCTAGGAAGTTTTTTTAAGAATGGACCTACGGGACTATAAAAGCATAGAAAGCAACTGGTCAAATGTTTAGATTTAGGACCTTGTAACTATTTGTATTAATTGAAAAGAAGTCAACAAATGTGTAAATCTGGATGCCGTATCATAACATGCTGAATGTTATTTTCTGTAGGATACATGTTGATGGCTTATGTAAGAAACATATTTTTCAAAAGAAAATTTAAGTCTTCAAAGATCTGTAAGAAATTGTAACATCTGATTTGAAAGTTTGATTTTTTTTCCTTTAGTTTAAATATTTTTCTCTCATATAAATGACAAATCAATACTTAGAACACAAGAGATTGATTAGTCTTATCTCCTGCTTGGCATATACTAGAACTATCATGATTGTCACTTTTAAAATAATTCTTGTTAATGAAAGTACCTCTTTAGGTCATTTCTTCACAGCATATGATCAAAGGTTAACAGCTACAGCTCTGCAGACCATGGTTAAGTATTGCTTTATCCAGTCTGAGGAATAATACAGATTTAATTACTTATACCTTGGTTAGTGAATTGGAGTAGAACATAATGTTGGTAAGAGATTTGTTTTCTCCTACAAAAAACAAATGTTTTGGGGTTATTTCCAACTAGTATTTGCTAATTAGTATTGAGATATTAGTATTTCAAATACAGTCTGTGAAATGTTCAGATGAAGCTGATTGGATTTACATTTACATTGGATACATTTTATTACGCAGCATTATACTTAATGGCACACTCAGTCTCTAGGTCTAGCATGAGCTATGGTTAAAAAGAAGAGAGGGCAAATAAAGAACTTTCTCCCACACTGACTGACTTGGCCTTTTTCATCTTGTTGCTTCACCACTCCCTTCTCACCTACCTTTCTGGATCTGAGCTGTTTGACAGAATGGTGTGTGGCTAGTGCTGTAGGATTGACAAATATATTGTGTTATAAACATGTACCTTATTTTAAGTCATTTGCTTAAAGGCTAAAGCTAATAACTGAGACATTCAGATAATTTTTTCATGCCTATATGGATCACAGTTAATTTTCTTTTTTTTTATGGAACTTTAGATGAACTTAAGTATTGGGAAATCTTGGTGTATCTATGATTACAAAATGCTCATTATTTAGTATTTAAGCTGAAATGTCAAAGCTAATCACAGCGATTTGACTAACTGAGTTTTGGCTGAATCAATGTACCTTAACAATGAAAGGTTTTCTGAGAAAAGATACTTAGAGTCATTTGGACATTAAGGAACTTTTAAGATGTTTGAAATTAGATCCAGATGATTAAGTTAGCTGGTACCACCAGTCTGTTGTCATCCAACTTCTGTTTTAAAAATCCTAGTGATAATAATATTATTGGACTCTGTCCCTTGTAAATGCTGTGTCGAAATACTTTAAGGCCATACAGTTTTTTGATGTTTAGTGTTCTGAAGAACCTCCATGTAGAGAAACTTCTACTAATTAACCCCACAACTGAGTAAAACAATCGAGCTACACTGCGAAATGACTTAAGATAGCTTTTCTTCCTTTTTACATTTTTAAAAATTTGTACATTGAATAAAGAATTAAAATATTATTGATTGTAATGGTTGGACCTGATGATCTTAAAGGTCTTTTCCAACCTAAACGATTCTGTGATTCTATGATGCCTTGATAAGTTCTTTCTTGGTTGGGGGAGAGTTTGCTAGGTCATAAACCATGAAGCCAGCTTCTAGTGGTGATCAGAATTATTAACTGTTAAAAAGGAGTTATGATTGTGCAATTGCAAGGAATTGTGCAATTGCAAGGAATTGTGCAATTGTAAATGAATGGGTACCTTGAGTAAAAAAAAAAAGTGGGAAACCTATTTCTGTGTGAAATATCAGTGTTGAATGACTGTAATACAGTTTTGTGTTGTTGTTTGTTTTTTTTTTAAAAAAAAACAAACCTGATGTATCATGAACCTTTTCATGAATATCTTATCTAGTATCTAATATTTTCTTGAAACTAATTATCTAATTTCTTATTTTTTTACTTAAAGAGAAACTTCTCATGATGCCATCACAAAAGACACAATCACAAAGCACCCAATGGCTTGCAAATAGCTGCATGAAGAGCAGATATTTGATATTGCTGGAAAAGATAAATGCAAGTGACAGGTTCTTCAACAGAGACAGATGTTATATGTAAGTATCTTTGTGAATGGTTACCTGTGGGCATCTGGAAGAGAGAGATATGAACACAGAGAAATACGTGGTTATATTTCTAAACATAGAAAATATTTCTTAACAGTAACACTGTTTTCTATAGAAAACTTTAGTCTGTTCTTCATGTTACTTCTGCATGAAATGGGGTCGATGAGACTGATTTTACTATTGGTGCACTTGTGTTTAAAAACAATATCCCCAGATGAAATGACTACAGTCTGCAAATATAAAGCCTGTCATTGCTAATAACAAGCCTAGAAAAGTGAATTTATGTGCCTAGATCTTTGGTTTGAATTGTACATCCAGTATTGCAATTTCTGACATTATCTTTTAGGGTTTACAATGTTGCCTATTAATACTCTTTCAGAATTGAGTTTGCTGTGTTGTAATAGGCACAACGCAGGTCCATCTTTTCACTTATCTCTTCATCATTTTATTTATGTAAAAACATTGCTAGTCATTGGCTTTGAAAGAAAGAGCTTATAGGAACTGTATTCTGAACATAAGGAGTATGTATCTTTCTCCATCTTGATATAATACAGATGATTTAGTATTAATTAAACAGGCAACTTTCGAAGTACAAGTTTCCATCTAGATCTTTGTAGCCTCCTTTTCTCTAACTCTTATCACCTCATAAAATAAGGAAGAACTACTGATCAGGAAGCAGGGAGTGATGCAACAGGCAAAGCAAGTTTGCTTCGCTTTGCTGAATGTCCTATCAAGTGCCTTGTGCTAGCTTGTCAGACCTAATCAAAACTCTTTGATGCTGTGCCTTCTGGATGAGTGATTTGATTTTAGGTAGATTGGGCATTCATATTTATGCTTTAAACTAGATGTGGCATATAATGTTCGTGTTTTGATCACTGCTCCAGTAAACACAAAGGGTTTTTTTCATTCTTTTACAAGTAAGACATAGACTTGCAAGATTGTACTTGACTTGCAAAACAACAAAATAAATCTTACAAAAAATGTCAGCATTCAATAAATTATGCACTTCACATCAAGCTGTGTCGACACGTTAAATGAAGTATAGCTTAAATATAAGGTGTTAAAAGGGAAAATTACAGACGTACAGTGAGTTTCTTTGAAACTATTACTTATCCCCATTCCATCACTGTAGTTGTCATTTTGTCTTTTGGGTTTTATATTTTTCCTACATTTTTGGGCTAAAGTGTCATTATATATTAAAGTGAATTATGACATAAACTGCCATATTATGAATAATTCTTGATAAATGCAGGAGATGAAATCTCTACAAGCTCAATGAATATTTGTTGCATATGTAAACTTAGTTCTGATGGGCCGTTAAAAGCTGAGAGCTCTTCTTGAAGGGAAGGACCTTTCATTGAAAACCTGTGATTTTCGTTATGCATGTTTTGCGTGTCACGTGTACATATTACAAAATCCTTGTTCCTGACAAGCGTGTACTCCCAGCTCGACACTCACTTTTCCTTCCTGTGGTTCTAGTCCGATACACAGCCTTTCTGATCCTTTTACCTTCTCACACTAGCATGCTGATATCACAAGGTACTAAACAATACACTTTTGGACATTTGAACCACTGGATTAGCACTTCAACAGGTTGTTTTGAGGTTCTAAGAAGGAAGTTGACAGCTGAAATGTGCAAGAAGAAATTTCAGTAAAGAGGGAATCTCAGATAATTCGGTTTACTTTTGCTTTAGATCAGCGTGCAAAACCTCACTTACCATCTCATCCGAACCGTACACAAAGGCGAGCCATTTGCTCCAGTAGTAAATGCCACTTCTCTTAACTGTTGGCATTTCCTGCTTTCATTCAGGGTGGAATCAGGAAATGTAGATATATGTGAAAATATTTATAATAACTACAAGAGGCTAATAATTATCTTCAAAGCAATGAAAGTCAGGAAATTGACTTAAGCTTCCAAAACTGACCTAAGTTTTAGTGCTTATTTCCACTCATTATCAACGTTCTTACAGTACAGGATCTGAGTCATATATCAAGTGACCACAAAGGTTTGAGCCATTTCAGCCAATGTCAGGATAAATGTTAGAAACAGTTCCTTTTCACTTCGAATAGCATGAAATATTGACTACTTTTCTTTCCAAATGCAGAAAAAGGGAAGAGGGACACAGAGGTGGTGGATACTTGCTGTGTGACTGGGTGGTTTCAGTAGACTATGTTCTGCATTTGGGCCAGTAGCTCTTACTTTATATAGGCTTTTGTCGGGAAATAAGTGTATCATACTACACTAGCAAATAGTATACTATTTGCATATTGTACATACTCACTAGAGTGAGTCACAGCTCAAATCATTCAGTGCTGTAGAGTGTGTTAATAGCTCATCTCCTTTTTAACTTTACTCCCTTGATATTGGAGAAAACTGCAGGATTCTGGACTGTAAGATGGTGTTTTACAGTGGTAGCTAGGTGGGGAAGCCTGGATTGCTCACAGGGGCTCAAAAACTGATGAAGAATTTAAGCCCTTGAGAAACTTGGTTGTAACTATCTTGAAATTAAAAAAATCTTTGGTTTATCAAACCCTACAAGTCTATAAGGTGCTTTATTATTTTTGTGAATATACATTTACAACATTATCTGCCTCCAGATTTTAATTTATTTAATTTAGTTTATTTAATTTATGCAAAACCTTGAAAATACTGGATTTTTACCTGCTAATTCTTGTTAAAAGGGCAAAGATGTCATACCCGTTGTCCTGTGTCCCCATTTTCCCTGTTTCAGTGGAAGTGGTGGTGTGGCTTTCTGCCCCCTCCCTCCCCATGAGAGAGATTGCTTTCACCTACAAGCTGAGCAGAGGGCACGTTGCATTCTGCCCCCACGCCTTGCACCCCACATCTCCTGTATCTCTACAGACTGAAAACAAGGTAGATGCTGTAAAAAATCTTATTGCACTTCAGACCTTGTTGTATCTGACTTTCACCTCACACTGTCAAAATGCTGAGTTCTCACAATTACTCTCCCGTAAGCAACTGCAGTGTAAATTACCAGTTCATGTGAAGAGTAGCAGCCATTGTGTAAGGTAGAGCTGCTATGATGATAACGAGCAAGGCTGCAGAGAAGTCAATTAAATAAGAGCAGCAGAGCTCAGAGACTCCATTCATTAATGTTCTTCTAACCTCCAAATCACCATTTCAGGTCCATCCCTAGGAGCTGTGATATGTATGAAAGACATTAAAGATAACGCCTCAGGCCTTCTATATCCTTGGCAGCAAGAAGAGGCAGATCTTTTCACTCCTTCCTCTTGGTTCCACTCCTCCTCTTTCTGACACCCTTTCAGTGGCGGTGCTGCATCCCAGACAGCGAGCTTTGGAATAGCAAATACGTCTTCCACGTTGCTTAAGAAATGCTGAGTAAGGAGCTGCTCACGTACATGACAAAGAAGAGCAAAATAAAAGTCCCCCTAACAAGAGCGCTGTTCACTCAATGAAGAATTGTAAAAATAAAAATCTTCTATGATTTCATATTCCAGTGTTCAATAAGGAGGAATACTGACCGAGGGAACAAGAAATCTTGTGTGAGTAAAAATGAATGTCATGGTCCAGTCTTCCTCCAGGCATGAGTATATTGAAACAAATTGATTTTGCTGGACATAAATTTGATTCTATAGCTCAAACAGAGAAATGCAAAGCATTTGATAGCACATAATGATCTGATAACCGTTTTTTAAAAGCTAACAAATATCCTAAATAATTTGCCATAGCAACATTGCATTAGCTCATTATTTACCTCAGTAGTTTGCCAAAAATTTAGCAGGAATAGAGAGTAGAATGAGAAGGCAGGGCCCTATGAATGTTGAAGAGAAATCATTGTAGCTTAAATGAAAAAAACTGATTTATGTTTATAGCAGCCTTGAAGGCAGAAGGACTCCCAGGGATAGGAAGAGGACAGTAATGATGGGGCTCAGGCACAAAGGCAGTTGTGGTTGTGCTGTTGTGGAAATGGTATCGGGAGTTCATCTGGAAGGACTAATGCACTGGTCAGCTACCTGAAAGGCCAGAACAGGCATGGATGGGTATGGAAGCTCATCCAGATACTTAAAGAGAAGAGGGCCCTGGCTCCCGCTGGCACTCAGACAGTCAGTTTTGCTGTTAGGGGATCACTAGTTGACCTGAAAGAAGTCCTTGTCTGAACTTGGGCTTTGGAAGTGTAGATGAGGTGTTCTAGGCAAAGTCCATTTCTTTTCATTGCATGATCATTCTGGTTTCATCCAAATCAAGAAATGGTTAAAAGCAGCACTGGTTGAGTAAGCTCCTCTAGTCCAAAAGGAATTTTTGCGTTTTCTCTAGAGGAAAGTACTGAAAACTGGACAGTTTCTTGAATCTGCCCTCTTCTTGCTCCCCTTCCCCCTTTCCTCACAAAAGGTTTTTTATATAGGAACTACTGGCAATACACACCCAGCTAATTACAGAAGATGGGATTCCACGGGAGTACTGATTACAGTAGGTACAGGCACTTAGCATCGTGCATTGTCATGCAGCGATAGCTGAACTAGCTCTTTTTGAACCACTTGTGCACCAGGAATTGTCTTCCTGATGCTCTGCTTGAGCTGAAAGCAGAGGCACTTTAGACCCAGCTGTGATGTTACCACTCCTCAGATGAAATGGAGCACCTGATTGTGGGAGTGCTTCCAGTCCCTCTCAGCACAAAGGAAAACACGGTTCTAATAGTTGTCAAAGGTAATGAGCAGAGCTCTTACAGACATGAATGCGTGGCTGCGTTCAGAAAGGCCAAGTGCAAGGTCCTGCACCTGGGTCGGGGCATTCCTCAATATCGATACAAACCGGGTGACACCTTGACTGAAGCAGCCCTGCAGAGAACGACTCGAGGA
>JAVJGJ010000032.1:10058324-10074304 GCA_035590215.1 Microhierax caerulescens
CGATACAAACCGGGTGACACCTTGACTGAAGCAGCCCTGAAGAGAACGACTCGAGGATACCGGTGGATGTAAAATTGAACATGAGGTGGCAGTGTGCACCCGCAGCCCAGAAAGCCAACCGTATCCTGGGCTGCATCAGAAGAAGCATGGCCAGCAGGGCGAGAGAGGTGATTCTGCCCCTCTGCTCTCGTGAGACCTCACCTGGAGTATGGCACCCAGCTCTGAGGTCCCCAGTTCTTGAAAGGCATGGGCCTGTTAGAGCCTATCCAGAGGAGACCCATGAAATGATGGAAGGGCTGGAGCACCTCTCCTGTGAAGAGAGGTTGGGTGAGTTAGGGATGTTCAGCCTGAAGAAAAGAAGGCTCCAGGAAGACCTTAGAGTAGCCTTTCAATGTATTGAGAGGGCATGGAGAGGGACTTTTTACTGGGACTTGTAGTGACTGGACAAAGGGCAATGGTTTTAAACTGAAAGAGTGTGTATTTAGGTTTGATATACAGAAGAAATTTTTTATGATGAAGGTGGTGGTGAAACACTGGAAGAGTTTCCCCAAAGAAGTTGTGGATGCCCCATCCCTGGAAGTGTTAGAAGTCAGTTTGGGGCTTTGAGAAATCTGATCTAATAAAAGATGTCCCTGCCCACGGCAGGGGGGTTGGACTAGAAGACCTCTGAAGGTTCCTTCCAACCCAAGCCATGTTATTTCTATAACTGTGTCCTTATATTTACTGTTATTTTGCTGAGTTATCCGAAATCAAGTACTGTGCTGATGTGCTTACTTTTGGTTGTTGAGCTGGCTTGGAGAAATTTGCCTAAGTATTTCCATATAGTGTTCTGCATGGACACAGCCAAGGTTTAGCTCATAAGGGTCTGAGCATATAAAAACAATATGATACTCAAATCTCTCCTGTTTAGTCAGCTAGTGTACTGATTTTGGTAAGGTCTGAAATAGATGCCGTATGAACATTTATAACAGGACTATGAAATTGAAATAGCAAAAATTATGCTTTTATTGCATAACAGATAAATATAACCTATTCTGCTAGATATAGTTTTTTTTAAAAAAAAAAAAACTAAAGAGTGTTTTCTTATATGTGAAATTCCATAATGCATGTGCTTTAGTGCTGCAATATTGATTTATGCTGGAATCAAACCATGCCGTATCACATAATAGATTAGAAACTCTTTGACAGACAGAAAACTGAGGTTAATGCAGGGAACAGTATTATGAACCTTAGTATTTAAGATCTCGTGATTATTTCAAAAGAGCGGTCACATTTGACATTGATTGAATTTGTCAGTTACATCAAAATAAGTGTATCAGCAAAGAGACAGAAGAAAGTTAAACTGCAAGGAGTCTTATAGAGGTCAGTATAGTACAATGCAAGAACATGGCACACATTTGTGTAAGATACTGAGGAGGAAAAAAATACCATCAAAAATTAGAAGATGGATACCCTGAAACCAGCAGGGAGCACCTGAAGATGATAAAAAATACCCCCACACCCTAAATACAAGACAGATGTTCTGGATCATATGTAGAACATGGGAGAAAACAGTGGAGCTTTCATAGCACTGGTAAATCAGTATGTGGAGTAAATCATGAAGGTTTGGCTCCATTACATTGCAAAGATTGGAGAAACCTGGAAAAGATAAAATTTCAAGCAAAATGCTTTGAGAGTCAGATTTCTGATGTAACATATTTGAAAAAAAACTCACGTGATGTGAGTGCTTACTTCCCAATGGCTTTAGGACAGAGACATGGGTCAAACGCAGATTATGATTTGATAAAACTCTATAGCCAGACTTAATTTTCAACATGTGCTTAAGCAGAGCTCTTTTCTTCAGGCATGGAATTATTCTCCAAAATACTGGGGAAATAAGGAAATTAAGCATACAGGACAATTTTCCCACTGAAAGACCTTGCTAAATTACAACCTATTAAGAGGCAACAAAAGAGTAACATGAAGGAAACTCTCATGCAATGGGAGGTGTATGGAACAACGGACACATGGGAAATGCTAATCACCCTGTTTGTTTTATTTTGCTTTCGTGTAAATAATGACTCAAAATGAAAGGCCTTTTCAGTATACCTTAAAACGTATTGCAATGCTTCTTGGACTTGCAGAGATCTAAATCCCTAGCTGAGAACTGAACAAACGGGAAAACTGCTCTACCACCGATCCTTCCACTTGCATTTGGTTCACTGAAAAATCTTGAGTAACAGAGAATTTTGCTTCTGATTCTATTAAAAAAACTGTCTGCCTTTCACCTTCATTTTTACCTTCATTTTCTTTCACTTTCTGATTTATTTATCTTTTTTTTATTATTTTTTTTTTTTTTTAATGCAGTGGATATGTCCAGGATGCCAGAGGAGCTGGGAAAAATCAGCTTCTGCAGTATGGATATGAGGAGCTGCTAACTGCGTAGCCTGCCGGTCTCATACTGGTAAGCAAAAATGTTTCAGCTTTTGCTACTGTGGTTGCACAGTCCGGAGGGCTATCTAGCAGGAAGGAAAACACAGCTTGTGTGTAATATCAATGTAATATTTTCCACCTATACACAGAATTAGCAGCAATGAAATATTTGCTACAGGGAGAAATATAAACAAATCTTTTCTCAGCGGTGGAACTTATGAAAACACTTGTGTGTGGAGGTGAAATTAGGAACAAATAATTAATGACCTCACCTAAAGACAGAGGCTGAGACTGGCAGATCTTGAGTGCATAGCACAGGTCAGAGGGACCAGCTTTAAATCACCTCCTATACATTTCTTTTACTCCTGGCTGTGTGAAATGCTGTTTGATAAGGTTCTGAAGGCTTTTCTAACCTGTGCTGACTGTAAGCTTCCCCAAGGGGTCTTCTGACACAGCCCATTATTCCAGATTACATCCCTTATTTGTTGCCTCAGCACTCTTAACCTGCCTATATTCATCTATACTTCACTGTGATCCTTCCAAAAGATTTCTTTCTAGGACCTTGCTCTGGCAATAACTATTATTGAGGGAAATGTGACGCTGGCTTCTTGCAAATACTCAAGACTATGAATCAAAGACATCGGCCGGACTGTCTTTGAGTTCAGAGGTCATGGGAGAGGTATCTCCAGGTGGGCTACAAAACCAGCTTTTCCAACTTATAATCACAAAATTGGGGGGTACTGGTTTGATCCTTGAGAAACCTACCATTTCCTAAGATCCTGGAAGTCTAATGAGAAAAGCTGCAAATGTCAGCTTCATGAATAACACTTTTCCTCTTACAGGTGAAAAGGGGAAAATCAACTCAAACATCAAGTGCAGTTTGAGCGGTGCAAAAGAAATTTGAGTTAAATCTTAAAGATTATGTGAAGGCTGTGTTGGTGAGACTGAAACGTGCTGAATGTTACTTCATGTTACATTGAAAAGCAAATTGTTTTGTCCACTTCTTTTCAGCAGACTTTCAGTAGTTTCACAGACTATCACAACATTCGCAGATCGAGAGTAGAAGGGTTAGAAGTCTTTAAGTCTTAAATATAGTTCCTTCTTGGGAACAGTTTTGTAGATGCTGCAAGACTTCAGCTCCAGCCCCACAAAAAGACTTCCGTGCCTAACTTTTACCAAAATTCATGGGAGTTAGCCAGATGCCTGACTAACTTGGGTGATAAGCAACGGGAACATAGTTCCTTCTCAGTTGCAATGAAGTTCAAGCTCCCAAGTAATTTATTCCATCACACCATCTCCTACAAATTTACCTTCTATGGAGCAATGGCTGTATGAAACCATGGTACTGTATGCACTAGCGATAAAAATCGTGAGACCTCCTGCTGTGCTCTGAAGTCAAAAAGATGCCACAGCAGCTAGGCGTGAACAGATAATGTTCTGAATAGAACACTTAGGTGCTTTGGAGATATTTTACTATACATCATCAGGCATATCTGAAAAATAAAGACAAGACAGTCTTATGGGGAAATGATCAGCTTTAGCAAACTAGTTTGAGTATGTGCAATCTGGCAGGCTGGTGAGCCTTGAATGCCTCCTCTAATTTTAAGGATGTCCTAATGCCTATTCCCTTTTTGACAGGAGTGCAAACATTGAATAGGAACACCTTGTTCTGGGTGCTGCTTTCCAAAATTCTTGTTGGAAAGCAAAACAACAATGTTTTACCACAGGTGAAAACAAATATCCCCGAATAGCAATTACAAACAATTACTTAGCTTTTTGAAACATTTTGGGTTTGTATGTGTTTGTTTCCTTTCCCTTTTTAGACACTCAGTAATAATTTGTTAACTCAATCCAATTATTTTAGAAACCTTAATAAACATTAAGCATGCAACAAAACCATCTGGAAGTGCTGTGCACCGCACACAGAAGTGGTGGGATTCATCTATGTGTTTTCAGCATCGGAGATTGTTCACTTTCTAAGTTCTATGTTAGCAACCTGAACATACAGCCCAGGTCAAGAATGTGCTTACAAAAAAAAGAGACAGATTGGCATGAGACTTTTAGAGACAGGGCATTCTGGAAACCCCCTGAAATCCCTATCATCTTTGGTGTTTTAAATCCCAGTGAACACCTATTTTCAGATCTATCAGCTGTTTTGGGGGATCTAATGGAGGTGACCGGGTCAGAGCTGATGACAGAGGAGCCATAAGCTGGTCACACTCTAGCTGAGGTCAGTGCTGATCACACTGTTAGAAAATCTAAAGTACAACAAGAATTTTCCTGGTGTTTTATATATAGTGAACACAGCTGCCACACAGAGTTACTAGGACCAAATGAAAGCAGGTGATCACAGCAGAAAAATGGAAATTCCTGGGGGAGGGACATGGCTCAGGCTTTTAAAAGATGCAGGTACTGCCAGTACTGCTTGGATCCAACAGCGTTGGTTCTGATTGCTAATTTTTGGTGCTGGAAAAAAACATGCATATTACCCCATTCTAAAAAAATATTTTGTTTCCATGCACATATCAGACAAGTGTGGGTAATACTGCAGGTTTGCTCAGAAAAGCTTTGGTTCTGCCACAGAACAGGAGAAGGAAAAAGGTAGACCAGAGTTTTGCTGCTTCAATGAACCTTTCTTTCCTTTTCATTCCCCAGCAGTCTTTCCCCAGAAAGAAGGATCGAGAGTACCAAAGTACTTGTGAAGTCTTACATGACAGATGGGGTTTTGTGCTTGAAAAGGGTTGTGTTGATGATGCAATAAGCCTCCCTCAAAACTCCGGGACTCAGTGCCTGAGGTGTTTTACCTTCACATCTGAAGAAGCAATTCTTGCTTCAAAGAACTTGTAGTTAAAGAAAAAAAAATTAAAAGACAGAATTTGGACAAAACCAAATCCCTGTAACAGATACAATCAGAATGTAATAATATTAATAATAATATTATTATTATTATTATTATTAACAATAATAACAACAACATCAACATCAACAACAATAATAATAATAATACATTTGCATAGTTTCACATATAGTTTGTTGAAGCAAAACTCATTATTTTCAGGGAAGGCTTCACTTCAAGTAGCCCTAGGTGAGACCCAAGGCATTTCGGAGTTGTGGGGAAGGGGGACAGTCCCACCCAACGCTGAACGCAGCAAGCTGGATCTGGCAGCATCTGTCCACCCGCCTGTCTGTCGGACTTCTACGCCAAGAACATTAATCGTAGCCTTGCAGTGTCACCTGGCCTCCGGTTCTCTTTTGTGCCTATTGTGACCTGCTACTGCCTGAGTAATGTAGATTGCAAAACTTCTGTTGGCACGTCCCGAGGGTTGGAAAGGTCCACACTTCTTCTGTAAGAGCATGACTTCAGAGCTGGTAAAATATGTTTCCCACAGATTCTGTTTCATAGTTTCTACAAATTAACTCCACTAATATTTTCTTGTTATATGACTAATCGCTGGTTTCCTTGTGTTTGCCTGTCTGTTTTAACTCCCAGATAATTCACCTGCTGTGTTAAATACTTCTCTATGATGATTCAAATGCCACAGCATATTTTTTGCTACAGAAACATGTTGCAGCAAGAAAAAATGACTACAGTCAACTACAGTTCATCCCACAGACCCTCACAGGTACTAATAGTTTGTTGACATGTCATAATATTACAATGTAAGGAAAAAAAAAAATCTTTTTACTTCTTAAGTGGTAAATATTAAATTAGGTTAAATATGAGGAGCATCACTTGCAGGACTATAAAATATGAGGGTTATTCCATGACAGATCATCTGAATGTACGTAGTAAAACATTGCATAACTAACAAGCATTCATGAGTGTAACCCTTTCATCAGGCTTAAATGTATTTCACCACCACTGAAGAAAGTATTGGCAGTCAGAGCTTTTTCTGCAATTTGTCATGCATGTCAACACAGTGAAAGACATGCTTGAGCTGGCAGCGACAACGCAATTGAACAGATAGCATGAGACATGCCCTTCACTTTGCTGACATGCACTCAGCGTACGTCGGAGCACCACTCAGTAGAAGCAATTTCTGTCCTTGAGCATTCCCAGGGAAGGGACGTGCTTCTCGCCCTGCACCTGTTCTGCTCTCCAGGCTCCAGCTCCTGATTAACGCAACGTGAGCAGCAGTCGCAACTCCGGTCTGTGCCTGTGCTGGAACTATAGTGTGAGATGAAAAACATTTTCAATTCATATGAGTAATGAGCATTACAAATTAGACTCAGATCAATTATTAAATGATGATGATTATGAAATATTAAAAGGAAACTATTATACATAATGTATTTGTCACAGATAAAAATTGGCATTCATATAATATCCTTCTTTGCCTAACAATGTATTTGGATACTTAACATATTTAAAAGGAGTGCAAGAAGTAAAGATAAGTGGGAGGGAGGTGCATGTATTAAAACAAGACCTGAACTTGCTAATGGCTTCTGCAAAAGGGAGTTTTCTTCTCTCTTGAATCTAGTTTATCTCTGCTCTATGGTGAGGACATGCAGGACACATCATCTCAGGCCTGGGTACCGCTGTCATTCTACTGTCTTTGAAGACACTACTTTATTGTACATATTTGGGGAGAAGAAAAAATTTGATTTAACATCTAGGCCTGTCACTTGTGTGGTAGTCCTGGTGACTACAGTGGGTTTATGTACCAACAAAATGAAGTCGCTTGTCAGCTGGGGTTTTTTCATGACAGAAAGTACAAGCAGTAGAGTCACTTGTTCCCTGAGCTTCTTCTAAAACCCCGCTGTGCCGAGGTATTTTGCATTGCATCTGAAGAGTCGGTGGTGCAGCTTTCTCTCCATGCTTGATGTGCTGAGGACATGATGCTGCTACAAAACCTCTTTAAACTCACCTCAGAGTTAGAGATGGCTGGAAAAAAGAACAATCATTAGAGAAGTTCTAAATACTGGTTGCATGGAAATGAGACGTTCTGGGGAGATTTGCTGGTCTTGTGAATTTCATGGTGGGCATCAGGCAGGTAAGCTGGCCAAAGTCCAGCAGGGAGCTCGGCTCTCCTTGGGCATGCA
Organism: Microhierax caerulescens; assembly: GCA_035590215.1. Lineage (NCBI taxonomy): Eukaryota > Metazoa > Chordata > Aves > Falconiformes > Falconidae > Microhierax > Microhierax caerulescens. Next base: position 10,065,780 of record JAVJGJ010000032.1, read on the forward strand.
GTGCCTCCTGGTTCCCAGCTGGTGAGGCAACCTCTGTCCTAGGTGATGTTGGCACCCTGCTTTCCTCCTAGGCTGGAGGTGCTCGGTCCTGAAGGCTGGGGTGCAGTTTTCCCAGCATGGGAACACTGAAGAGGACACACTGGCTACTGTGTCCGAGCCCAGGAGATGTCACCAGGAGCAGAAATCTGCCGCAGAGAGAGGCTGCTGTCCCTTGGTGCCACACAGTGGGGTGCCCTGGCAAGGGGTGGGGGCATTATATTGTATATTTTATATAGATAATAATGTTGCACGTATTATATAATATATATTATATATTATATTATATAGATTATATATAGCTTCAAGAAAAACAAAACATCCCAGCAACTTGCCCTCTAAGGTTATTTTCATATTAACAAAACAAAATCTGTTGGGAAGCCAGTACATTCCAGGATTTTGCCTTTTTGTCTATACTTGGGAGGGAAGCTTAAATATCACGAGTTTGTGTGGTTTTTTGTTTTTTTTTTTTCATCAGATTGGACTTTTCCTATTTATTGCTGCTCTAGTGTCAACAGCTTATGTTTGGTTTTGGGTTTTATTTTGGAGATCCCCCCATTACAGTAGCCTCTGTTGGACAAGAAGCCATCACAGCTTTGGATGTTGACACGTGCAGGTATTTTGATGCTTTAGGAGGTAAGGTTGCATTCCACGGTTAACCTCTTGAGAAAGGAAATTTTGAGTCACTTGTGTTTGCTTTTGTGGCCTGTTTTTGCCTTTTTTAGAAAGAGTGGCACCCTTAACCTTCAGTTCCACGATATTATTGCTTGAAACCAGATAGTTAAGAGATTTGAAGAACATTATTATCTAATATTAAATATTAAATAATATTCAGTTCATATATTTATAAACTGTAAGGCCACAGATTTTTAGGTAATAGTAAATGATTAAACTTAATTTGAAAAATAAGTTGTTCCTGCAGGTTGGAAAATCTCCTTTGAAGCCTTTTCTATCTCTTGAGTAAATATGTGCAGTTACAATTAGACGGTTTTGTTAAACATGTATTATGTAACCAAAACCCTGGAACAACTCCAATGCCATTTCTCTCTGTTGTGTAAATATGTAATTAGGCAAGATTTTTTCTCGTACTGCTGCTGATTACATTTTCCTCGGTCATGCAAGAATAGGATTTTTCTGCTCTCAGACATACCACAATCCGAGCCGTACAAGCCCTGATGTGGCATGTCACCTTTCCACACTCAATTACTAATTCCTTGCCCCCTGTTAATTTCTTTGGGTGTCTCCTCCTTTTAAATGGGGCGAACCTCATGTGAAATAGTGCATAAAATATCAGCCTAAGAGAAGAGTAGGTACTTGTAACTGCACTGAGCACAGGGCTGGCGGTTAACGTTTTTCCGTCGTGTGGGGCGAGTCAGAGTGGGCTAGCTCAGCAGACCCGACGGTTCAGTTTCTGAGCGTGGACACACAGCTGTGCAGCGCTGCTTTGCATCTGCTGAGGGATGCAGGATGCAACAGGTGCTGTGGCTGTGCTGCAGGAGTGCCTGAGGTAAACAACACAGGTGCTGCAGCTCCTGCCCCTTGCAGCCCTTATCTATGGAGTGATAGTTGGGTCCTGAACTCTAATAGCCTTGATGACTAGTAAGGGGAGATATTCATGAAGCTGAGTTGGACAGGCTATAGAAGGAAAATTCAGCCTGACTACCTGCATGTGGCCCATTTGGCTGGAGATTACTTCCATCTAACCCTCAGACAGTGTATTCTTCCAAGGGAACTCCTTTTCCTTGCACAGAACAGAAAAATGTGGGCACCTTTGTGTAAGCTTTGTGACAGTGCTGGTAGCATGTCCTAGAGTAGGAAAAACTGGCAAAGATGATTGACAGGAACATGTCAGCACAGGACAGACACCAGTTTATTTCTGGCATATTTTTTTTGTGATTTTGCCAAGAGCTTTCTAATAGTGGACTTACATGTTTAGAAATATTTTTAGAGATGAGTAATTTTGAGGATTCACAGGGCTTGGGCAGCATTTTTATTTTTTCTGTCTCTGACTATCTCCTCAAGAAGACGTGACTGTTAACCATCTCTTTGAAAGACCTTTAACATTCAGGAGGCAGCTAGAGCTTTTTTAAAACATAATTAACATTTCAGTGAACTTCTGAAATAATTCAGGCATATATGAGCCATTAAGGACTCGATGGAAGGGAATCTATCACTGCTCACCGGTGACACAGAGCAGTGTCATCTTCCTACAGTGAATTTCAGAGGGTTGTTCTTAGAGTGGTTGTCATTCTCATTTCTGTTGCCCCCGTAAATAAACTATAACCCTACTTTTTATGGTGAATATAATATCAACATTGGCTCACTTGCTGAAGATCAAGAAGTTATAAAGCATTATATGTATTTGAAACAAGTAAAGCTGTTGCTTCAGAGAACTGCAGAAAACTAACATTTATCTCAGCAATAGAGATGATCTTTAAAACCAAAATTATTATACTTTCAGAGATTTGTGGTACTTCAGATACAAATCAGGATATTTTCTTTAAAAGAAAACTATCCTCTTTTAACTTAATACAATTTTTTGAGCATATGAAAATAATGAAAATTATTATGTATTAAATATTAACTATAAAATTACTGAGAAAAAGGCTTATGTAAATTGCAAGGACTAAGAAGGACAACGATGAATTTCTTTAAAAGACTCTTATGAAGTGATCCCATGGTGAGAAATGGGATCACTTCAATGCCTCAAAAACGGCTCAGCTGTGAAAGGAGACGTGCACAGTCCTTTTTTTTTATATTGTGGAAAGCTAACGTCAGGGTGTGGCAAGGTGTGCTACAGGATCAATTGTTTATTTATTAATTGTATTAATAGGGGAACACTACAAATCTGTTACATTGAGTATTACAAGAGTGAAGTAAAGCAGTAGTGAGGCTGAAGAGGTAAACACTGAAAGTTTAATGGGATTTTTTTTTTTCAAAATTATTTCAACTAATCAGTTAATGAAGGACTGAAACTTATCAGGTCCTAAAAAAGAAAAGAACAGTAGTTTCCCACTTCAATTTGCAGTTGACGCCTGCCCATTGTAAGTACAACGGCAATCTTATTTCTCTTAGCTGTCCCAGGCAGCTTTTTATAATTCCAGGTTTTGGATTTCAAGGACAATCTATACTTCTTTATTTGGAGAGATGTGTTTTTAGAAAGCTGTGATTAAGAGGAAGTTGGTCTTTTTATTCGCCAGCTCCATATTCTGGCTCAGCTCTCTGCGTGAGCCTATAGTTACGGGGGTGCAGCAGGAGGGGGAAGCGAAGCCAGGGCAGAAACATCACGAGCTTTGGGACTTCCCAGCTGTGCCTATCTGCACTGCAGTGGTTGGGTGTCTAAGCATTGCAGAGGAGTGATATTATAAGTAATAAAATTAAAACAAGTTAAGAGAGAAATGGAAAAGCAAAATAGTTCACTTGTCTTTCTGAGGTGCTTGTTTTTGGAGTCCAGAGAAGCAGCGTGTTCACACACCCATTCCAGGCCTTTTGGACTGAAACTCCAGGAGGATCCCTGTCCATCCCATCCATTCTCTTCTGCTTTCTTCATAATCAATATATTCCTAAAGCCAGAGAAAGTGTGAAACTGTTTGTCTAAAAAAGCTGCCCTGCATTAACTGTCTTCAGAGCCTAAGGCAGTTTTGTTATTTGGATTGAGCAATTCACCTTAAAATAACAGTGTGACATTTCCCCAGAGAGATGAAAACCAAAGTCTTATCTGTCATAACTAATAAAAGCAGAATTTTGTCAGTCAAACAGTCAGCAAATACCTCAGGGAGAAAGGAATTAATGGGATTTATTAACATGTTGCTGTTGCCTGAACATGTGCGCTATACAGCTGTTGAATTAAAACGTGCCACAACATTCTTGCAAAGCGATGCTTTTTGTTGTATGATCTTACCTATTGTTAAAATCTTACAAAGAAAAACTCATTCATTGCACTGAAAATAAGTCTGCTCATTAAGAAAGGCTGAAACAATGAACATCAAGTGAGCATTCACCTCATCTTTATTCATATTTGGGATAACAACATATGTCTGATTCAAGAAAGTATAGAAAACTACAACTGATTAAATTGTTGCATTTTTTTCCCCTCCCCGTATTTACTGGTTCATAGCACTGAAAGATCACTTCATATCATAGCTATTTTTGCTAATACAAAAAAATGTGAAAATGCTTTTATCCAAAACAGTAAATAGAGCTTAACATAGAAGTTGTTTACATACAGGTACTTCTGCATCTTAATTATTCTGTTTTCAAATGCTTCAAAGTGCAGCAAACTCTGCCAGAACTGCATGGCTCATATGACCGACACTGATGTCAAAAGTTGTCTTCCAGCCCTAAGGTGCGACTTTATTCATCTGTGTTATTCAGGGCATACCTATGACTAAGAAGTACTTTTTTTTACAAGACTAAATGCGTTCATAAATGCATCTAATTCTTAAACATGAAGAAATTTAATGCACAGTATCTTATGTCATGGATAAATTATCAGATCCCAGAGAATACATTTTTTGTGTTCAACGTTGTTCAAATTTTCTCTTTTCTTTCAAAGTGTCAGAAGACTTCTGTGACAAAGCTGTAGTTCAATTTTTTTCCCAAGAATAAAGGAAATAAGAGCTGTACACACATGTGAGACACTTCAGTCTCATGAGAAGAAATTCTTGCAGGATTTCCTGGATGGGATCAAGAACTATGGGAACTATTCAGCGAAAGTAGTGGAAATATTATGGGAACACATTGCCTGGCATTCTCTGTTCTCAATAAACCTCCAATTGAAACTAAACTTTTGGGTGAGTATCTGAACAGGTTTATTATCTCTAAACATACCTTACACTTAATCAGAAAGCTCTCTAAACAGCTTCATTATATACTACAATATAAAAAATCATGTCCTGATCCTAAGAAACGTGGATCCTACAGATGGTCCTTGTTCAGGCTAATAGCACTATTGCATTTAATTTTAAGGCCAGCCAGCCAGCCAGTCCATGTTATGAATCAGTGAACCAGAAAATAAGCTCTACCCTTTTTGAGTATGTCACCTCTGTCCATAAGTTCCATATAAGACACCCCCTGCCATTAAAGGGGCTCTGCAAACACTGAGTATAGGGTGATCCTGTATGTGGGTTCCTATTCCTTATGCCTGCAAACTGCTTAGAGAACTGTAGTGTGGCTGTTCATGCAGGTAAAGCTGAGTGCTTTTTAAATGCCTGCAAGTAAAAAGTGACAAAAAAAAAAAAAAGTCTTTAACTTACTTCTCTTAGAACAAAATTAAGATATTCACAGCTTCTAATCAGCTTATGGTGGTAGCAACTCGTAGAGTAGAAAATAAAACAGTTTCTCACTGTGTTCTCTCTTGTAGCATGCGTCAAAGATCTGTTTCTCCATCGGGAAGAGGCTGGGCTACTTTAGGTGTTTCGAGGAGGGGGGTGTCGGTGCTTTGCTCTCCTTGTGTCTCTGAGCCCCTGCGCCTGATTCAGGGACCCGGGGTGCCACCTCGCTGCCCCACATGCTGGTGTCTGGCGGGCAGGTGCTGTAACTCCTCAGGCGGGTGGCAGATGGTGGTGTGCCCTTTGCCCAAACGGCAGGCCTGACTATGTCAAGGGTAGCTGAACTGGGCAGGTGGTCTACCCCGCCCTGCTTTGAAATAGCCCTGGCTTCCCACACAAAATAGAGCTGCCGTTTTGCCGTTTATGATTTCCAAAAAGTCGGGGTAATAATTTAAGGAGGTGCCATTCACTTGTTAGGATTAAACCTTGTGTCCAGAGGAGACTTTGCCAGCCCTGCGGCAGGGCTGGCTGTCCGTGTGGATACGGGCTCCAGCCTCAGCCCTGGTGTTTCACGTCGCTCCGCAGGCTGGCACAACCTACCCAGACGATTGCTTCTGGCACCATCATATTCCACCAGGACAACGACACCAAATCACTAGAAGGAAATCCAAGACTAAGGAGATGAAATTCCCAGAAGCTGGCACACAGCACTGGAACTCACTGGAGGTAAAAAATAGTCCTGTCTTCTGCCATTACTGGCACTTAGCGCAGGCCGCATTTTTTAATACTGATCTTTCCTTCGATGCTAAAATAAATTCTGCACACACCACACCATCCTGCCACATGGCCACTTGCCCACAAACCTTAACAGGGACAAATCTGTCACCCCCAGCAAAAGTCTATAAATGAGCTAAAAGGCTACTCAAATGAACTGGGAAAGGAGATGAGCAGAGGCACCCACTTTGGTGTTTCTGCTGCGAAGAGCTGGGGTGCTGCTTACATTTGTGTGAAAATAACAGCTCCACTGTACAGATTCTGGGGGTTTGTTGACCTCCAAGAAAATGCTGTTGATCAGAGTTGTGGAAAATATGTGGATTATAGTCACATGAAAATATTCTGGAAAAAAATAAAAATTGGAAAGCTGTTTTCAAAAACCCAAGTTCCAGAGTAATGAAGAAAAATTACATCTGTAATTAAATGTAGACGATGTGGTCTCAGGACAAAACCCCAAAAGTTTATATTCCATATAATGATCATCTGAAAGTTGATGAGAAAACTGAAGGATCAGCCCATGCATGGTCTGTAACAAATGCACATATAAACATAGTGTATTTTTAACTGGAATTGTGTATTCAGGGTGGAAGCAGAGCAGATCTTTACTGGAAAAGGAAAGAAATGTACAACTCAAAACATGGATTTGTTTTTGCCACAGAGGGGAAGATATGCATTAAGAGTCTGGTACTGCATGTATTATCATGGTATCAACTAATCATTAAGTGAATTACTTGATTACTTTAAAGACATACTTGCATTTCTTTCCAATATTTATTTCAAATGTATTTAATTATTTCTAATTATATGTAGTAATCAATTTATGCAAAACAGATACTAGGAAATACATGAAAAGAAGAAAAGGCTTCTACGGAGAGATTCTTAAGACTCTGCAGGCCGCTGTGTCTCCACTTCCCCATCTGGTGAGTTTCATATGTGTTTCTCTTCCCTTTTTGTAATAGATTTTTGTGCTGAAGCACAGCATAACCTAGATTTGAACAGAGGCAGATGTTTGGGCTGTAGCATTCTCCTGCCTGTTTTGCTGTCCTTTTTATCACTCTGGGGTGAGGTACTAGATGTTTTATTTCAGAAACGTATCCTCAGCACAAGCAGCATCTATTTCCTATCTTCTCTGTCTCTTCCATTTCGGACCAGAGTAATACACTCAGATTAATTTGTAATCTTCAATGGTAGTTTAATTTAAAAATTCATGCAAGTATCAACTGAATATTTGCATGAGATACTAAAATTACTTCTATAATCCTTCAGGACTCCATTATGGCCTACTTGCCAGTCAGGCTTTTACTGGGGGAAATCCCCTGTTGCTTCTACAGAGGATAAGGTGTTAAATTTTCAGGGCTATTCTGTTAAATCAGAGACTTTGACATAAGGAGAAATGACACGCAGACCCTTTACTAACTACTTTTCACATCTATTTTCATATTAATTATAAAGGCTTTCTGGGAAATTGGCTAAGGATTGATGAAAATTGAGATGGAGACCCAAGTCCAGGCACAACATCGCTCACCTGCAGTGCCGTGGCTGTAGGGCTGAGGAGATGCACGGGGGTGAGGAGGCAGCCAGAGGGCAGCTGGTGAGAGCAGGGGGTCCTCTGGGCTCCAGGCATCAGTGAGACTGCTAAGGTAAGTGATGTTATTCACTATTAGGAAGAATTAGCCAAACCCAAGGTTTTTCTTAGGCTAAGTCTGCAAAAGGGGTAGGTTTGTGTGTGTGCTTTAGTTTTGAGACCTTTTGTACTTCAAAGGGGAACATGTGGGACAATGGAATAGCTGCATGAGGACTTTATGACCTCCTCTTATTACAGTGTCACCATAAAATTTCTTATATCTTTATGGGACGCGTGATATTTATGTTGTACCATAACTCTGCACCCACTTGCAGCTATTTCATTCACTTCGGTGCATTCCATTCACAGGACCTAGGAAGAAAAAGCCACGTACTCCCAGCTATTTTAAACATAACACAGGTAGACAGATTATAAACATCTTGCATGTAAGCAGCGTGCAATTTTCTCCCATAATGCATGATCCAAGGAAACAGTTTGTGCTTTGAGTGGAAAAAAAAAAAAAAAAAAAAAGCCAAAGTTCCTTTAAGTCCTGCCAGGCAGGAGATGGGTAGTCCTGTGAGCTGCTGCCTCCAGAGACACCTTTTGGAGGAGCGCTGGCTGAAGAGAGCCATCTTCACACCTGCTGAACCTCCAGTCCCTCTTGCAGCCAGCCAAACTGAGCTTCTGATGCCGTTACTCCTTCTCTCTTAGTTCCCTCTCCCTCCTTAAGGCAAATGTCTAAACAGTAATATCCCCTTTAAGAGGAACACCCTTATGGTGCTTATGCATTCACACATGCTTAAACTTATATGCAACATAAAGCAAAAATACCAGCAGTTAAAAGCTGCTTTTTGAAAGGGTTGGGGGAATGGGACCTCTTC
>JAVJGJ010000032.1:10081096-10103529 GCA_035590215.1 Microhierax caerulescens
AAATGCTGGGTGTGACATGGGAGGGAGCATATGTACTTCTTATTGCAGGTGATTACTTCATCTCCCTGGACCCCAGTTGCTGTCCATTACCTCATCTGTTGTTTCAGATTGTGACACACAGAGGTCTGGGAGGAGTTTAATAAAACGCTGTCTAGTAAATAAACTTTCTTTCCATGGAAGATTATGAAAAAAAAAAAAAAATGTTATTTTGGAAACAAATTCCCACTGAAAAATGTAATTTTTGCAGCTGCAAAATATAGATATTTTGGGTTTTGGTTTTTCAAATTTTGAAAGAAAGAGAAAACATTTAGTTGTATGCTTAATTTTCTTTAAAATAGCAATATTGATGGAAAACCGTTATCCAGCTGAGCAGAGGGACCAAATCTCACTTGAAGGCATTGGGATGCTGCTGTGCAGAAAGGTAGTGTTTCGCTTTCCATTGTATTTGGAAAACGTGGTTTTTGTTTTGTCTTTAGGCCAGAGTAAAACTTCTGAGCATTTGCATGAACTCTTCCTTTGAAAGTTGCATGAACAGAAATATTAAAACGCAGGTGTGACTGCAAAAAAGAATTTGAGTGTGGGAGAGTCCTCAGGATGTGATGCTGACTGACTTAGTCCATTGCTCTGAATGGGTATGTGACAGAAATCATGCCTAATGGTGTTAGCTTTTCATCAGTTTTAAGAGATGAAGCATATTTTCAGGTCTGTGGATGTCATGATATGTCGAGGGTTTATGTGGAGAATAATCCATTAAGCTTCAGAGATGCAGCAGCTTGAAAATGTATTCAAATAGGTTATGAATTTGAATGTATTGAAATAAGCCATTGTGTTGAATATGCTGCAGAAGTGCTGGTTTTCATGGTGACGTACAAGTACAAATGCCATAAACATTAATCATTAGAAGGGAAAATTGTGAGAGTAAGAATGTCTGAAGCACTTGGCATTGACCCAGGTCTGCAGATATTGACATTATTGGAAAATTCTTCCACTGTTTTTATTAGTTAGGCCCACGCTGAGTGTTTTTAAATATCTCCTGTAGTTTTATCTGTTAGAGGCAACATTTATGCATCATCAGTACAAAACCGCAGCACACTTACAATAAAAAACTTATCCTGAAGAAAGAGCACTTCTGATCTTCCCATTTTATTCTTTTGGTAAAGCCTGGTAAACTACAATGATTTAAACAAGTAGCAAACAGATTGTTCAAAACTTAATTAATTATAAATCATTAAACAAAATGCTTTTTTGGATATGAGGATGTTCTTTTTAGCTTTTTCTGTTTATTTCGTCATTTTTTTTCACATAATTCTGTCAAGACTTTGGTCAGGGTGCTTAACAGAAGTATCAAAATATGTCGATTAGTATAATATCATAGTATCCCATAGTTTTCACATGTTGTAAAATTTCTAGTATTTCATATGGAAAAGGTAATCCCTGACTAAAACACTTTTAGGAAGGATTTTTTTAATTTAGAGTAGGGCTCAGAGTGGAACCAAACAAGATCTTGAACTGACCTTAAGGCCCATCATTACAAAGCCTGCAAAAGTAATATTTGTAATTAATTAGAACAAAGAGCTATGAAAAATACATACAATTTGTAGTTTGCTCTTTTTTAGCTTTTCCTTTACACACATATTAATACATATTGTTTAAGTTTTGTAAATGAATGTGACAAGCCATGTAGATGGAACTGATGTATGTGGTGTGAATAAAAAGGGGAAAGAAGAGATGGTTAGAAATGTGTGACTTTTCCTTGGATTCTTGGTACCAGAACTAGATGTTTAGACTGGACATTAGGAAGCATTTCTTTAGAGAGAGCGTGGTCAAACACTACAACAGGCCTCCTGGAGACATGGTTGATGCCCCAAGCCTGTCAGTGTTTAAGAGGCATTTGGAAAATGACCTTAATAAAATGTTTTAATTTGGTCAGCCCTGAAGTGGACTAGATGATCGCTGTAGGTCCCATCCAACTGAAATGTTCTGTTCTGTTCTGTTCTGTTCCGTTCCGTTCCGTTCCAGCACAAGAGGCATATAAATTTTTCTGATCCATTAATTGCACTTCTCAACTGGTCTATTTGGATGTTGCTATGTTGAAGATACTATATCAATCATATAGGAAATTATATTTTAATATTAAAAAATGTTTAACAGAGCCTATTTAAGGGCTTTGCCTCTTCAGCTTTACTAATCAGTTAATTAGTACCTGAAACTTTTAAACGTTGACTATGACAATTCCAGCTAAGCCCTGAAAATAACAAACTCTGCAAAGTAAAACACAAACTACACAGGGAAAGTTAGCCAGGCGATCAAACAGAAAAAGAAAAATTTCTAAAAGTTTTATGGGATAGCCAATCCATGTACAGTGTTCATACTAACAGGATATTGTACTTAGCTGGACAGCTCCCTGTATTTTTTTTTAAGAACAAATAAATAGTTTTATTTGTTGCAAGGAATTTTCTAAGGTAAAAAAAGACCCACAAAACAAGCAAACAGGAAACAAAGGAAACAAAGCCTGAGGACACTGTAGTGGTCAGTAATAGCACTGCAATTTTTTGCAACACTGCTTGCCAATAAAAAAAAAAAAAAAAAAAAAAAAAGTGTCACAAGGCTAGCAATTTTCATCCAAATGGCTGTTTGTGGTGTGGATGGGATGACCTTTGCATGTCCCTCCACCTTTTTCAAAGATGATCTGACCTCGTTTGGCCTCACGACCTGGTCTTAGGGGGGGCTGGGATCCCACAGGTCACCGGGAGGCAGGAGAGCCTGCCACAGGAAAGGGCTGCTCCTGCTACAGAAAGGGGCTGCAGGTCCCCTGGTCCTCTTGCCTCTGATCTCAGCGGGGGAAGAAGAAGGTGGGAAGGGGTGAAGTGAGGCTGACTGGCTGTGGGCAGGGTGCAGAGGTCAGTGCTGCTGACTGAGCCAGAGTGTTGCTGCTTGCTGCTGAGATGCTGTCAGTGCATTTTCTCTTTTTTCAGGATGCAGACTGCTGCATCTGATTGTCAGTAATGAGGTCTAGGAATGAAATTGCTCCTGATCTCTGGCGATGCGAACGCTACTGACACAGCATTTAAAGACACTACTCCTAAGGTAAGGAAATTTTAGAGGTGTCTTCTGCAGACATCCAGAACTGCAATGAAGCATTAGTGTTTCCTTGCTTCCCAATGCTTCCTACAGGGGCTCTCAAATTTTTCATAAAGTGATGAAAACAATTCCCCAGGAAGCAAGTGATTTTTTATTTTTTTTTTTTTAGTTTAGAGTGGAAAAAAAATAATCTTTTCAATCACTCAAAAGCATGTACCTCCCTGATGACAATTACAAGCAAATGTTTATTCTCATTTCCTAGACCGAATGACTTTGCCAGATGGCTGCTTCTTTCTTTGCCATTGCCAGGCCACAAACCCACACTTCTTTGACTACTATACCCATGCAACGTGTCACTCAGGCTATTCCTTCAACAGCTTTTGCAAAAATCAGCAGTGACAAAGGATATCAATGGTGGCAGCCCTGAGTTGACACAAAGAGGAGGTCGCATGGGACAGGTCCATGCCACACCATGGGGCCCTGTGCAAAGGTAACTGGGATGGCCACCAGGGACGGTTGCAATGTCCTTATGTGCACTTGAAAACACAACTCTCGTGGTCAGGATAAATCAACATATAAAAAACTCTGACCCCTCTCTTCCTTACCTCACCCTTTTATTAAATCAGTAGTTTTACATAATGCCTGGAAATTGTATAATGTGGTAACGGGTAGGAAGTTTAAACAGATTACAGATTAAATAGCCTAAAAACGTAATTGTAACATGGTGGAAAATATCTTTAATTTAAGGTATGTCTTTATTAATCTGACTCTGTGTATTTCTGCCAGTGACATACTAGCTAGACAGAAAAGCTCTGTTCTGTTGCTGCCTATTTGTTACGTCTGTCTCTTTACACTCATAGAAAAATCTTGAAATTAAACTGGATTTGGTTCAACCAATGTTCCTTGTTACTTGCACACGTTTGCTGGCTCCTATCTGGCCACAGGCTGGGTCCATCAGGCCTGGAGTCCCAGGAGGACCAGGGAAACGGCTGTGGGCAGCCAGGCTGAGGCGGCCAGGTGGGATGGGAGGAGGTGGCGGCCAGGTGGGAAACGTCCAGCTCTGCCGTCGTTTTTACAGGGATGGGCCTGTAGCCAGGCTCCAACAGGGGTGACTCAGAAAACAGAAGGAGCTCTGTCAGGAGCTTCTGGGGTAGAAACAGCAGCTTTGGTTCTACTTCTCAAACAAGCTGTAAGCGGCTGGTGTGGACCTACTAGCCCTATTTTATTTGGGTTTTAGGTTAGTTTTTGTTCCCTCCCTATCTCTGCCCCATGCCTGTAAATTGCAACTGTGGAAAATTGTGTTGGTTTTTGATCAATTCTAATCACACAACTCATATCTTGGTAAAATACCCGGTTCTTTCTCCTCTTGAACGGTTTTTTGTAGCTACCCGAAGCCCATTCCCTTGCCATCCATGTTAGCTGTTGAAAATTTTCCTCTTACTATGCGGTGCTTAGCATAATAGCAGTAGGTTTTCCTGCCGTGCATTACAGTACTGGAAACCGTTTAAATATTATCCACAAATCTGAATCGTTTTATAATCGCCTCTTCTGTTCTCCATAGTACCTCAAAATAATTCCTGAGTTGAGCCAGCTAATATCTTCCTGCTTAATTTTTCTGAAACCACTTCAGTTTTGTGCACGTTGAGGGAAGGTTTCCTCTGCTCTTTCCTCTTCCACCCCTGCCATTCAATGTTCCAGTCCAATGGTTTTTCCATTTCTGTTTCCAGCGAGCTCAATTTAAAGTTCCAAACGGCTCCTTACATTTATATCCTCTATTCATTTCTTTCATTTCTATTTCTTTACTTTCTTTTTTTCATGTCATTATTCGTATTAGGATGTGCCACTATCTTTCAACTCGCAAGTCATAGCCTTTTTGTTTTTTTTCCCTCTATGGATCTGAAAGATGTAAGAGGTGCATTTTTTTTATTTCTGTAACCAATTTGCTATTTTTTTTTTCAAAAAAGAATCTTTTTTTGTACTTTTTCTAATAAAAAGATCAAGAATTACCAACCAACCAACCAACAAAACAGAAAAAGACTTAGTCTTCTATAGTAAAGTTTTAAACAAAACATACTCCATGGATGAAAAATGAGGTATGTACAGCCCATCTTTTCTTAAATGTCAGCTTCCTAATGAAGCTTGAAATCAAAATTCATTTCTGAATGAAATCCTTTGTTATTTATGCTGTATCTTGGATGAATATGGATCAGTACCTCTAATAAATTAGTATTCATGTTTCATTTCCAGACCAATTGGAAAGGATAGTTATAGCTTTCCTGGGAGAACAGGGGGAAATGGCTACTGTATTACAGTGGATTTTCAAAGTCTGCTTTTCAATGAGATATCCTGAAGGCACAACAAATATTTCAAACTCTAAGAAGCCATGGCATTCACTGCTTTAAGAGTCGATTTTAGCAATTAAGATCTTAGCTCAGAAAGAAAATGTTAAACAAATGCAGAAGACTGAGCTGAGCACAGAAGAAGGAGTGTTGGGAGAACATCTTAAAATGAGAGGATCTCAAGGGAGGAGGACAGATAGCATGATGGATTGCCCACCAGCGATAATAAATCATATGTACATGTTGCATCTGTGAGAAAAGGCTAATGATTATACTTGTTTCACAACCTAAAGGCCAAAGGAAATCTTGCCTCAGATTCTACTTATGGTTTATTTATTTCTATGCTTAAGATTAGAAGTGATGTTGTATTTCTCTTTTTTCCAGGTCCAGAAACTAGCCATGTGCCTGAAAGCAGTGAGATAACTTCTTGCTTCCAGAAATGCTTGAGTTCAGAAGATTGAGCCTGAGTTGTTCTCTTCTGGGAGAACTGAAGCACTGCAAATTGGGAAAAAATGCTGGATACTGCTGTTAATGCAAGATCACAGTTCTTGAAGCCTTACTTGTTTATGTACAAGGATTTCCTTTCTATGAAACAATAAGATGATCAGGTTTAAAAATAGGTAACACGTGAGTGTCAGGAATAACCTATTATGAATATATTATCCACTGTATTTAATGTGTTTGCTTGTGAATGGACTGTGAAGCATACAAATATAGTTGCTATCCATAACTAGTCACTAAATAATGACTAAAGCACTGAATAAAAATGTATCTGTGAACATTTCACTGCAGCTTGCCTGTAGTAGGTGGTTGGTCACCTGAAACACATGCACTCGTTCAGCTTCTCCAGCTGAACATTTCTGTAGCAGTGCAAGTAATAAAGAGCCAAAGTTCTGCCCCAAAGGGTACTCAGCACTTCTAAAATTAGCAGATATTCAGTGTTCATATCATTAAGCCCATTAATTCCACATCCTTCAAAAGGTAATAATAATAATAATAGTAATAATAATGAGGTGCTTTTTGGCTTTTTCCGAAAAGGTATATAGTCCCAGCACAACGAGATAGTAGAAGTTAATTTTGGTCTTCAGGCCTCTGCTGCCGATAGGCAGTATTACTTCCAAGCTCAGGTGCTAAAGAAAGGTAAGGAGGAATAATTTATTTACAAGAACAATGCTCTGGGCCCATTTTGTCCTGCTCTGGTGTGCTTCTCATCAGCAATCCTACAGGCTCACCGCTCCACTGGCTGGCAGCAAGAGGAAATGATGCCACAGCAATGCTTTCATGCTTACTGTGTGGCCCTGCTTATCCCTTTCACCCAAAGGGTGGCGAGGCAGGGAGACCCACAGACTACACGACGTTGCTCCTGAAACCAGGAGTGGTACTGGGAAGGGTTCCTGCTTGCAAGTGTCAAGGACTGTTAGTTGGTGAAAGAGCTCTGTAGAGTTATATATCACTGAAGGTCTGCAGCAGACTGTATGTAATAACACCTGGAGGTGTTTTTATAGTCATAAAATCAGTCCTCAGAAATATGCAGTCCTACAGCAAATATTTATGTGAGGTGTTAATTTTGTGTACCGTGTATGTCATGCTTCTCTTTTTCTTATGTCACTCACTGAAATTTCCCCTGAGATAGGAATGCGGTTTGGGGCCAGATTGACTCGGTATAGATATATCTGAACACGGAATGAAGGGCTGGTTCTTTGGTTTTTATTTTTGGGAGGCGGGCTGGGGGAAACTGATCTGAAGTGTTGTTTTTTTCTTTATAGTTGAGAATCAGCTCATATGCACAGCCCTGGGAGATGAAGGCTGCTGCTGTCTCACACCAGGCCAGCAGCTGCTGGTCCACCAGGCAGTGGTGCACCAAGGTGCCTGCAGGAGCATCGCAGGAACCGGGACCTTCGCTGGCCCAGGGTGCGGGATGGAGCAGCAGTACCGCTGTGTTGTGGGTTTGGATGCATGAAGCAAATGGCTGGGATACTCAGGACATCTGGAAAACAAGGGTCGTCCTTTGGGTAAGGGAAGTCCCTTCCCCCTCACCCTCTGAAATATCAGACAAAAAATGAGGAATCATGTTCTGCATTTGTCAACATCTATTTGATTAAATTGCTGTATTCCTTTAAATTATCTGCCAGGTCATATTGTTAATAACCAAGTAATGCCATATAAATTGTCTTATGGAAATGCATCTCCTTAGCTGCTCCCAAGGAGGGAAGAGGGTGAGCAGCTCCCTGAACTCTCTTTTGAGTGGCTGCTTTCTGAGGTCGCAATACCCTGCTGCACGCTACATTACGCTTTAGAGCATCAGGCAGGTGGCACTTTATATCTATTTAGGAAATAATGACCAAGAACATCCTGCTGCAGTTGTCTCAAGTTGTTATGTATGTGCATATACTTGTAGGGTGAAAGTGCAGCTGATATGAAGAAGTGGCCTCACAGATCATTTCTGCTATGCAGGCATGAGCCCTGCCTAAAGAGATGATTTAGCAAGTAAAGTGGTTTTCTTCCATCAGCAATTATTCAGGTGTCAGCAAAGAAGTTTGAGTGACTCCTCAATATTTTCTATTGGCTGAGCCATCAGGCTGACACAGCCTATGTACTTTAGGATGAAATTTTATGCCATTATATCTATATTAAAATATGATTCTTGAACAAAAGTAGATATACAGATGAGCAAGCTCGCCAGCACAGATTTCTCATCTCCATTTTTTCCCTTCTTTTCTGTTTTTTTTACCGCATAGGAAGTCATCAGAGTTATATTTTTCCTGATTAACACTTTCCTTCATCAACTATAATTGCAACCATTAAATTAGATTGCCTCCTGTTAATCTTCCACTGCTTCAATCCTATTATGCAGAGAAATAATGTAAACTGTCAGAATTAGAGGATGCAAGTGCCAATCTTGAAACTAGAGAAAAATACTGTTTTAATAAAAACCCTTTCCATCATGGTGAATCTTAAAGCAATACATAGATGGCATTTTCTTAAACCACCAGAAATATGCATAAAAAAATGGGAAATCTTTTCATTAACAGGAAGAAATAAACATCATATCAAAGCTGATGGCATTCTCGCATGCATCATTTGTATAGCTCAACAGACAGCTTAGAATTAAAGGAAGCCTCAGGCAAGGAGTCAGAGAAGCAAATAGGAGCACTTGAAGTCTTAATTTATATCTCAATATAATGTTTATAAGGCTAGATAAAAAAGGAGGGTAGTGGAAACATTAAATCCCAGCAGTCTAGCCAGTCTGATTAATATCTCTTTGAACAGAACTGATATTAACACAGTTCAGGGGAGACACAGCTGGGTTTAAAAGGCAAAGCCTGGCAGCTGTGCCAGGCTTGGCACGTAACGGAGGTGCAATAGTTCCTCTAGAGCTACCTTATGTTAAAATATGATATAAATCTTGCAGTGAGCTTTAAAGATCTCATGATCTGAGTGAACGTAGTAGCTTTTCCAGCACTAAAACATTCTACAGATCCTCCTGTGATTTTTTGAAGACTTTATCAAAGATTAATTAGAGCTGCAGCAGGTTCAGGAAAATACTGCATTTTTAAATGCTAAATAATTTATAAGTTACCCCTGGTTTTCTAGTGTATAGCTAAAACCAGTGACCCCTGGACTGAATAACTGATCTTCAGTACTGCTATAGTCCATGGTCAATCAATTACTTTTTGATAATTGAGATAGTAAGGGAAAAAATGCTTATTACCAGAATGAGCAGAATTATGTTAGCTTTGCTGTGAAGAGCAAATTATGCATATTTGGAGAACTCTACTGTTTGTTTATAATCTCATTTCTAAGATGGCTTGGGAAAATTGTCACTGGTAGATTTTAAGAGTTCAGTTGTTCATTCAGAAAACAAGTGATTGGAATGTCAAAGAAAAACAACAAAAAAAACCCCCAACAGACTATTTCTATAAATCCCCAACTCATACATTTTCATTCCAAGGTTTCTCCTTCAGTTTTTCACAGGATGATTTTTTTTTTTTTCTCCTGTAGGTTATCATGAAGGTATTCTCAGAATTCATTCAGGCTCCCATTTGTAACTATTATTATTACAGTAAGTACCTTCCCTGCAGCAGCAAAGGTTCTCTTGAATTTTTTTCAGGCTTATTCAGGATGTTTCAACCTCTGCAGTCCTCCTTTCCTTGGTACAGCAACCTGGCAGACCTCCAGCTGTGGTCTGCAGGGATTAGTCTATGTCCTCTGCCAGGAGAATTATTTCCATTGCCAAAGGGGTTGAAAGATGCTTAAATGTACTCTATGTTTTTATGACATTATTTTTCTGCATGTCTAATTGCAGTAGTCACCCTCAGCACATTTTGCTGCTAAAAGCAGGGGTCAAAATGAACTCAGTGCTCTAGAATTTAGGAGAGGTGCACAGCATCCCCTACTCAGATGTGGCTGTGTTTTGAAGGAGACCCCTGTGGGTCTTAGGTAGGGACAGCTGGGGGGCCAGGTCTCCAGCTCTGGTGTTGCTGGCTAACCTTAGCTGGCCAGGGGTGCAACTCCTGCTCTGCCCCTTTGCGGGTGAGCTGGTTGGGGCTGCTGTAGGTAGAGACTGGGACGGCTGCTCGGACGCCTGCCCGTGGTGTGCATTTTGATGTTTTGATCATAGACAACCCCGGCCAATTGTGTACAAAACTTAGATGATGTAAAATATGACTGGCAGTATTTGGAAAGGATAGTCACTGAGTTGTCAGTTGAGGGCAGGAATGTCTGACAGCTAAGGATGAAAAGTAGCTTCTCCATGGTGTGCTTTCCATCGCAGAAAGTATTGTATCCAACACAATGGCATACCCTCGGAGGTAAGGGGACAGAAAATAGGAAAATGGGAAGATCAACAAGGAGGACTTGGTGGGTGACAAGAAAAAGAGGCAAGAAAAGAGACACGGAAAAGCAAGGCAGATATGGAAGCACACATGGAGAAGAAAGGATAGAAAGAAATGGGAGAAGAAAGCTTCTCAAAGATACTGAAGGAAAATAAAGTGAGAATAAGCAAAGTGACTCAGAGAAGAAGAAAGGGGGAAAAGTCAGCCAGCCAGCTGGAGCAGTCACTGAAGAGACACAAAGGAACTGATTGCCTGTGCTCTCACAGGAGTGGATGATGAGAGGAACCAACCCATTTGCCATGGAACCCCATAGATCTGACACAGAAGCATCCTTATCTTCTTCCAGACACATCCGTGGCCCTCAGTCCTTCTGCCCTAAGACATCATAACCCCAGAGGTGTTCCCTCAAGTACATGGACAGGTCAGTCCTTGCTGCGTTCCTCCCCTGTTTCGATCTGTCACAGAGGGAAAGGCTTGCTGGCACCGGTGGGGTGGGACACCACTGAGGTCTGAGGAGACCACCCCCACCATGGTGCTGGCCTCAGATGGCTTGTCTTTCTTACTCACTTTTCAATTATGTTGTCACTACAGCAGTGGCAATATCTGTATAGCACATAGGTTTTCAGCTGATGAGAAAAAGCTTGTCAGAGGTGGCTAAGGCATTTTTGTTGAGGAAATTCTCACTTGGTGTCCTTGTCTCTCCTGTCATATCTATTTCTAAACTCCTTGCTTTGGGATCTGAGCAAAAAGTATATTCTCACTTAATTCTATGAAATATTTTCTAAAGCAGATATGTGTGTGTGGGAAAGTGGAGTGTGAAGTTTAATTAAATTACAATTATCTCATAATTTTTGTAGTAAAAGTTATTATATATTTGCAATTTAATTACAGAGTAGTTGCATGATAGTGGAAAAGTTATTAGTGGAACATAGAATGAAACATTATAGGAAATCACTCTTTTGTCCAATTTGCCCATCATTACCGCTCCAAAAAATGTAAGGAAGGAATTGCGTGTATCATACTCTCAAAAACATTTTGCCAAAAGGAGTTCACTGTTCAGATTTGAATGAGCATCTAAATGCTTTCTCTCATCCCCAAAACTTTGCATTCAATACTCCCTCTATAAACCATCAAAATACTTCTGGTGGACAGACAGCTCTTCAGCGGGTCCTCAGGTGCTTTTTGAGATAAGATGGAGATGGAAAGTAGAAGAGCATCTGTATATGTGGTGATAAGGGTGAAAACACAGCGTCACAGTGATTTATAGTGTATCTGAGATATACATGGAGTGCTCGCTTTCTTTGTTGTTGTTCCTTTGGAAGAAATGGAGCTTTGCACTTGAGGCTCAGCTTGGGACTGTTAATTGGGAATTGTCAGAATGAGTTGCAAGCACAGTGAGACCTCTGTAAGATTGCACAGCTGAAGCAGAGCAAAACTTTTCCAATACATGGATAATTGCATACAGTTTACCTACAGGGCTTTGCATTATGTTTCAAAATGTTTTGAATAGTAGTGATCTTCACGGTCCAGTATAGCTGAGAGAACTGTTATTTACTGGAAAAATGTTTCAGGTAAACTTTAGATGGCAATTCTGTTTTTTTTCTGCTCTTGCTACATCTTTAGAAACTATGTCACTCTTTAAACTCAGCCTGTTTTAGAGAGAGGGCTAAGGCCAGGCTCCTGATGGCTTTACTTCATTCCAGGAGACACCTGGCCCCAAAGCTATTCAGGTCCGTTTGGTAAACTGTAAAATTAGGGGATCCCTTCGAACCGTTGTTTTGCACGGGTAAATTAAGTTGAAGATGTGGCGGAGCCCCATTTGTCAATCAAAGGGGAAAGGTCCCGGCCGAGGCCAGCATTGGGCACATTTGCTGCTGATGGATGTGGGCAAGCAGGATGCGAGGCATCACCAGCGCCTGTCAGCGGACTGAACCCGAGTGCTGCATGCCCAAATGCTGCAGTTCCTGCTCCCTGCCTGCTGAAGAGGTGCCAACATGTTTCAAAAAACTGATGCTGGTGGTGAATGGAGCACTGCACGTTTTTCTCTCTGAATCCCTGTCGACAAAACCGAGCCCAGCACCTACACCAACTGCTTTGCACAGCCTTCTGGCACAATCACCGTCACCCACAAGGGCAGGACTAGTTGCTTCTGCTGGCATCATTAATTAGACTGCGCTGAACTTGGGAAACATGTAGAAAGGGTTTCTGTGGCCCTTCACACCTCTCTCTGATCCTGAAGAAAAACTGCAACGTGCTTCTTGGACAGCAGCTTCTCTGTTACTATTACGCATAAAAATAGAGACAACTAAACTGCGCACAACAAAATACTTAATGTGTAAATACATGTGCTTTAAAAAAAAAAAAAGGGAAAAAAAAGCTGAATGCTTTCTATTCTTTTTGTTAAAGTTGCAGCCGTGGAAAGGGAAAGGCTGAAAAGAAGCACTGACAAATCACTTATTTCAAAACTGGAAAAAAAAATTTAAGTGCTCAGAAAATTTGTGCACAGAGCTATTTTAAAACTAAAAACAGAGTGATGACATCTTGGAATGAGTGTCTACAGAGTTAGAAAGCATAAAGTAAATTAGTTTCAGATGGATGACAGACTTTTTTTTTTTTTTTTTTTAAAAAAGAAGCTTAAGTGAGTTAGAAATCTAAATCTGCCTTTCAGACATGACTAAAGGCACTTAGAAACCTTTTTTCAAAATGTGATGAGCTCCTGAGTTACAGGCATCTTTTTAAAACTGTTTATATGCAAGACAGTTTTCTTTGTATAGTAGAAAATGTGAGAAATTATAGACAGACTTAGCTGGGGAGGTTTGTAAGGAGATTTACTGAGTGTTGTTGAGATGAGATTTCAAGAAAATAGATTTCTCAGAAACCTCAAGACTTAGCTAAAGGATCTCAGGCTAGTTACTGATATTTCTGTTCATTTCCCCAAACAAGTAGCAGCAGAGGTAACTGGAGCAGTTGAAAATAAAAGGGTCATTAACAAAAGAAAATTATCTTTAGATTTCACCTGTAAGCAATAAAGAAAGAAATCAGTTTGCCCAGAAATTCAAGCAAGATGCACACGTGTATAGCAATTTATCCTACGGTGTTCTCAGAGAAAAAGATATTAGTATAAGCGACGTGTGTCACTGTTGCCAAAACCTGTGTGGAGGTCTTGAAACTGTCAGGAGCATTTCCAGGGAGACTTTTCCCATAGGAAGTGCTGTGTGCCCTCTGCTTTCTCATCCACCCTTGTGTATTGTGTGCTCTGGTCTCTACCATGGAGAACCAACTGGGTTTTGTTTATTTTGTTCATTTAGTTACTAAAGAATGAATTATTCTCCAGGCTCAAGAGATATTGATGTGTTTTCACATGGTACAGCCTAAGAACGTTTGTTCACAAATTGCAAACTCTGTTACCACTCAGTTTGCCAATACTTTATGTCCCAAATCTATAGATTTTATGGCAACCTTGTGATACGGATTTGGGATAAGGATTGCTCTCATCTCAACATTGCAGGCACACAGTCTGAACCATGTTAGAATTATTTATCAGAAGTGTACAAATCTTTAAGTCCTTCACATTCACAAAACGAGCCTTTTTTTCAAAATGAAACTATATTTTCTATATACAGCAGTACTTCTGCATTGCATATAGTTACCATAGCACACTATGGCAGCATCTCTATTGAAACATGAATCTTTGGCAGTAATTTGAGAATTTTTCTTTAAGGAGTAAAACAACACACCACAAGAACCAATCACATTTCCAATGTTATGAGGTTGATAATTCAAATAAATTATGTCTTGTATGCTCAACACAGCACTCCAGGTGGTTCTTTCCAAGATTTTTTGAACACTTATGTGCTTTCTGTGAGCATCAGAGTCCTGATCTAGCTTCTATCATGACACGAAAACCCATATAACAATATATTTAAATAAGTGCTGCCAGAACCTTTACAAGTAGCTTCTGAGCTTGGGTCTCCGTTCAATACTGACAACTTTTTTCTCAGTATTTTGGTAGGAATTTATCATGGTTTAACCCCAGCCAGCAACCAGGTACCATGCAGCCACTTGCTTACTCCCCATCTCCAGAGATTTGGGAAAAAGACGTAGAACTCATCAGTTGAGATAAGAACAATTTTATAGTTAAAATAAAATATAAAAAAAACCAACAACAGTTGCAATGAGAAGGAGAGAGAGAGAGAAAGAGAGAGAGAGAAGAGTAAAATCCCAAAGGGAAAAAACGAAAAAACCCAGTGATGCACAGTGCCATTGCTCACCACCTGCTGACTGATGCCCAGCCTGTCCCCCAGCAGCGATCAGCAGCCCCTGGCCTGTGTGTATGCTGAGCATGGCACCATACGGCATGGAATATCCCTCCGGCCAGTTCGGGTCACCTGTCCTGGCTGTGCCCCCTCCCAGTCTCTCATGTCCCTCCAGCCTTCTCGCTGGCAGGGCCTGTCAAACTGAAAAGTGCATGACTTAGTGTAAACATTACTTCGAATGAACTAAAATTCGTGTGTTATCGACATTGTTCTCGTGATAAATCCAAAACACGGCACTGCACCAGCTACTGCGAAGAAAATTAACTCTATCCCAGTTGAAACCAGGACAGACTTCAATGAACAGATTGTTTTCCGGAAGCTGTATTATGGCTGGGAAAACTGCAAGACCATTTTAAGTAAACAAAAGTAAAAAATCTGATTCCCTCAAATACAGAATATAGCAAAATAAGCTTCATTGATTCTAGAGCAGACATTTTCAATAGAACCAGCTACCCACAGAAATATTTAATCACCTCAGTAAAGAGGATTTGATTTTCTATGGCAACTGAACATCTGTCACATTCAGTAACTTCTGAGATACTTTGAATTTTTTTGCTCTGGAATGGATGTCCACAGCACCCTTTGAGTAAATATTTGATGTTCTATCTGGCCTAGGAGTGTGCTCCTGCTATTGCCTTTGTACCACTCAGGTTTTTTTAGAGGAAAATTTATAAGCAGTGTTGTTTACTTTTGAGTGCTTAAGACCCATCAGCCTCACTGGACTTAAGACACATTTAGGCTGAAACGTAAGTGCTGTCCTGGATGTGGATGCTTTCTCAGTCAAAATGTGCACTAATAACAGTAGCATTTTGCTTCTTTTTTAGACAGATCCACCTGAATTTTTTTTTTTTCCCTCTGAGACTGTAAGATGCAGAATACCCTGGCTCTCTGTGATATTTTGCACAATGACATGAAACAGGTAATCTTAGTGGTCGTGTGGTTGGAATTAGATGACCCTCTTGTTCAGACATAGGCTGTCTGTTACTAATTGCTCCTGAAGTGGGTTTCCATACGGCAGAGTAGCTCCAAGTTACTGTGACTGCAGGTCTGCTCCCTGCCTTTGGCGCCCAGAGACACTTCCATAGGGTGACTGGTAGCCCTGGGAAGGCTGGTGGGGCTGCGTCTGCACCCGTGGACAAAGGTGGGCTAGCACTCATCCCTGCCTCCTTACCACACCTGGAATGGACACGCTCTTGGTTTAGATGCACGCGTAATTGTCTTTCTCAGATGCTCTCAGAGAGGAATGATCAGTCCTGGCGATTTTAGATTAATAAATCAACTTTGGTTTGATGAGATAATTTGAATTTTGGTGATGAATTTTTCAATAACATGAAATAACAATGAAAAAAGAGCAGAGAGAGCTTCTGGACAGTAAAATCTTAGAAAATGCACATGCGATACAGGAATGAAAGTTGTTGCACAGCCTTTCTAACTGGCAGTGCTCATTACAGGCTTTAATAAATTTTTTCCTAAAAAATCTATTTTCATGTGCACTTGATTAGATGAGGGGAAAAAAATACATTTACCTACTTTTCAAGTCAGACAATTGATTTTAGAATGCCAGAGGGTGCAAAAAGTTAGAAATTGCATTATCTAACTTTGGTGTTACAGGGTGATGACCAACATTTTCATTTCGTGGCCCTAGACACCAAAACCTTGTTGAACTGTTAGAGGAATTCAGATACAGAACAGAGTGAATTATGTATAATCCATTTATAGATATATTATTTTTATATATTTATATATAACTATGTGTATCGACTTCAATGCTCAAGCCTCATTTGTAGAAAATGGAGCAGAGACAGTTTTGCCTCTTTTAGATTTTCCTGCAAATTGTTAATACATCTTTCCATGTCAGAACCTAAAAAAGTACTCCACCAGAAGTGTACATTGATTTGATCTTCCAAATTCTGCCTTTGGATATGCATTTCCATGTTTGTACGTAAGATGAGAATTTGACCCACAATTTACCAGTAAGCAAAAACACAAAGTAAAGCCTCTGGCTTGATGGAAAAAGACATACCTCCAGTTTATTTTGGGCTCAATCAAGCATGCTTAATCCAAAATGTAATGCTGCCTTTTCATTCCAGACCAGAAAGTGAAAGTCTAGATTTCAGAGACATTTATGTTCTGCTTTTATGACATAATCTTAGTATTTCAGTCTGCTGGAAACCCAGGTGTATCTCTCTTTTCTGTTGGAAGAGTTTAAACCTACTTCCATGGGTATGAGGTCTTTATGCTAGATTTGAAGATACCCTATGGGGGGTTGTTCACAGTTTCTCTTGGTGACAGTTTTCCACATGTACAGTCATAGTATCTGTGAATTAATAGCTCGTTCACGACTATGTTAAGTGCCAGGCTGCAAAGTTGCTGCATCAATGATCTCTTTCTACATGATTTTACATTTTTTACACTTTACATTTTGTACTACCTACATTCATTTTACAGTACCTCATAAAAGGCAGAAAGCATTTCCCAGGAGAGGCTTGCATCCAGTGCATCGAATGAGGCAGGGTTCTTCAGAAAAGAGCATATTGTCATGAGTTCAAAGACTGGCATGTAGATATTTGGAAGAGACTGAAATAAGATTTCAGCCTTACAGGTGAACAACAGGGCCAGGTAACAGAAGCTGAAAGGAATGCACGTGCAGACGGACCACCTCCCCCCTGCCCTGACACACATCTGCACATGGGCATGCCCACAATCCAAATCAATGAAAATCATATTATGATCACTGCCAGCACTCAGACGTATAGAAGTGTCAAAACCAGGAAATGAACCTTCAGATGCAGACATCACACTTATTTTGTATTGTTTATATTTTAACGGGTTTATATTTTATATTTTTTGAACTGTTTATTCAACATATGGCATGTAATTGTGCTGGGGAAAAATCAGACTTGCCTGATGAAAGAAGCTGTTGCTGTGAAAATTGGAAGATATTTATAATGAATGTGGCAGGGGGTCATAAGATAGATAGTAGGATGGTCTTAATTTAATTAAAAAAAAGGTTAGTATTTCTGGCATGGACTTTTTTTTTGTGTACTAGATTAAACTGTGTTGGTATCTTGGGACTTTTGCCTGCACAGATGAAGAATAAGTTAATGACAATGAATAATAGTCGTTGTCTTTGCATTTGGTTTTGAGTTGTTTTTTTTTTTTTGGTGTTTCTGTAGTGGTATAGTGATGACTCATACAACTGAGAAAATATACACAGTCATATCACTTTGGGGTATATTTTAAGAAAAGCAAGCAATTCTATGGGTGACTCACAAAGTCAGCAGGTGACTGGGTCTGACAAATTCAACAAGAAATCTAATGACACCATACTTCCTGAGAATTAAAGGGATTTCTCTGATTATTGATATATATGTCCTTACTTTAAGTATTCAAAGTGACTCTGTCAATGATTCTGCAAAATCTAAAAGCGATATATTGCCTCACTACTTTCACAGTCATTATCAAACCCAGTATGAGATGTTCTCCCTGTTGGAGACCAATATTCCAAATAGTATCTGCAAAACACAACTAACTATACAGTCAGTGACAAATCTTGCACAGTATTTTGTTTCTGTAAGGTATGAAGTTTCTTGGTCATGAGTTCCAAAAGTCCCAGATTGTTAGACCTGTTGATTTTCTTATGTTCTGTACTTATGGCATCGTAAAATTCCTTGTGTCTGTAACTGCAAACAGGTTTGTAAGTTATGATTCTGTAGTGCCTTGTAGGACTGTCCCATCAGCTATTTCTACTGAATAGTAGCTTCTTCCACACTGCCTTTTGCTTCATTTCTCTGTCATTTGCAATTCTGTAAAGAAGTCTCTGAACATTTCCTTTATTAATGCTCACTTTAATTTAAATGTGATATTCCAGATTAATTCCAGCTTCTGATCTACCCAGCTAGCTAGAAGGCTTTCCTGGATGTTGGGCTGATCACTTATTTCTGCTCTCCTGTTAATGGTTCTCTATTTAACGTGGTTGCCCTCATGAGTGTCAGGCTTGAGAGCTCCCTCAGCTTTGTATCACATGCTGAAAATGAACAAGCAAACAAAGAAATACATGTAACGTTCAGTCTTCCAGGCCAGTTCTCTGTGTTTTGAAGGCTCCTAGGTACCTTAAAAATGGAATGTTTGCTACTTTTCTACTTTTTTCCCCTCCTCATTCAAGAGAAACTTTCTGTGGCCAGGAAGCAGGACAGCACTTTGTTTAGGAGAAGGATGGAGGTTTCTCAGTCCCAGCCAGTCTCAGAGGTGGTGTTCTTCCTTGGTATGCCATTTAACGGAGCAAGCACAGCTTAATCCTGACCTGGGATAGCCCTCACCGATGAAGATAGCTTTTCCCAAGCGTACCTTAACAGACTGGAGGATGAGAGGGCAGAGCAGATTTGCTTTGGTACAAATTGCTCCTCGTGCTTTTTACAGCAGTGTGGAAGTGTTTTGAGAACCAGCTCATAGACTAGCTTGGGTTGGTAGGGACCTCGGGCAGCCATCCTGTCCCACTGGGGGCTCACAGCAGGCAATCCTCAGCCTCAGGCCAGGTTGATCAGGGCTTAGTTCATTTAAGTTGTGAATATCTCCAAGGATGGAAATCCCACAGCCTCTCCGGTTTTCTAGCAATCAGCTCATCTGAGTTAGACTAGGCTGTTTGTCTGTAGTGTGAATACAGATGCTGTTATGTGCCCCTGAAGTCCTGGCTCACATCTTCTATGGGACCCTCTGGATAATTGCCATTGGCTACACTGTTAACTGGGCTGATTTTTGCTTCTTCTGTTTTTCAAAGGAGTTTGTGATTTTCTTCAATTTTTTTTTGTCTCCAAAGAATGGGCATAGCGAGTTCCTGTCAACCAGTATGAGCCACCTGAGAGAGCAGAGGTCAACAGTGAGCCCATCCCACATCCTTAACGGAGAAGAATAATCTCCCTAGCAAGTACCTTTGCCTGCCCAGGCTCTGCTACATTTGCAACAGAAGGTTGTCTCAAAGTGAAAAAGATTAAATGTGTTATTTAAATAAGTCAAAACAAAGTGTTCCAGCTCAAGGAACAACTGCTTTTTTACTAACAAAAGCATGTGCTACGTTTTTCTGAATTCACAAATTCCATGAACTGCAGTTTTTCGAGAAATGAAAGGTTTTAGGTTCCTGCCCTGCCTGCATTAATTTTATATAATTAGAGATGAGCTTTACAGTTCTGAGTAGGTGAATTACCTGTCTGGGTTTTACATTGTGAAGAAGTTTAGAATAGATTTTAGCTCACTTTTATGAAAAACAGGTTATTATTTAAGCAGATTTTAAAGTACATGGTGGAATGAAAAAAGGGGCTTACATATCTGCCAAAAATGCCTTGCTGAACTAGGGCTTTAATGGGAAAAAAAAAAATGTTTAGAATGGCTTTGCGCTGGAAAACAAAATTAACCATGTACTTCTGATAACTGGATTTGCTCAGTAATTTTAATACACCTTTTTTTTTATTATTATTATTATTCAACAGAAAGGGAGTCAACCTTTTTGAGTGAAGATGAAAAAATCCTTTCAGATTAAAAAGTAATAGGAAAGAATCAGAAAGAATAAACATTTATAGTTACAAACATTTACTAAACCCAGATTAGCATAAACCTGTTACATTTTTATAACACTATGGTCTGGATTTTTTTTTTTATTATTTCCTTGCTTTGATATTATTACTGATTCTATCTCTGCATTCTCTGTCAGATGAATCTCTGATATTTCCTTTTGAAAACAATGAAGGTGGCAAATATTAGTGAGGAACTGTGGTTGACTGTGATGATGCTTTAGTGCAGAATCTTTGTAAGAAGCCGTATCAGAGGAGATGCATTGATGGGGACAGGCAAACAGTGGGATGCCAAAAAGGGGGGGCAGTTCGCCCCGTAGGCTCAGGGTACAGGGCTGCAGGGGCTGCGTGCTCGGTTCCCACCCTCTGCGCTGCAGCCTGCCATGAGAAACTGCCCCTCAGGCAAAGGGACACTTTGGCCTCCAAGGTGCTGGTGGCAGTGAAGCAGGGTAGGAGGTGATGGGGGTCACCCCAAAGTCTCCAAAAGATTAAAATATTTTCCTTTCTCCTCAGTGACCCATTCTACTCCATCTCAGCTGCATGGGAAGCATAAAACATTTTACTACAATAGGAATTTATATGCAAATGTGTTTCACATTGCATTGAGAAGCAGATTCAAATCCCTGAAGTGCCTGGGAGCCGGACCTTCAGACCAGGTCCTCAATGGCTTTTGGTAAGTGACATTCCTCAGCACTGGGCTGATGTTGCTAATGCTGTGATTCTCTACACCCAAGCAGAAACGGGTTCATTTTTGCCATAGTTCTCTGGCTTCCGCATCAGAAATGGCAGCCCAAGAGAATCAACACCATTCAGATGTGAGGAACAGACTCTGTTTACCCACTTTATATACAAATAGCGGCATTGTCCCAGTACTCTGTTTAGTTCCGCAGTGATCTGCTGCTCTGCCCCTCCCCCAAAAAAAAAAAAAAAAAGCTTCAATAGTGAATAATCATTTGAAAATGTTTTTCATGATTGATTCTAAGTCAATTGCACATAAGGTCGGTTGCTTGCAACGTGACAACAGCACTTCCAGGTATTTCTGAAGAGAAGCCAATGTTTTAGGAGCTTTACTGAAAGTTAAATAGAAGTGTTGGGAATTCTAAAGCCTGACAAGTCCCCTCCACAGACAGAGTAAATGACTACAAAATTGTGGGTATATCTTTCAACCCACGTAAAATATCCTGTGTCTCCATTATCTGAAAAAAAACGTTCTTCAACCTCACTTTTTTACATGCCTGCTTACACAGAGATTTTTGACCTTTAGAGTGTCCGTGTTTGCGTGGTGATCCAGCTTCAGTTGGCATAATTTGTGTAGAAAACCTTCAAAACATAAAGATTCACAGTGTATTACAACTATTTGGCTGATTCTGCTTACTGTGAACAAGAATCAGGGGTTTTAAAGATGAAAAGGTCACTGCATTACTCCGTCACAGTGAAAAAAAACAACTACAATGTTAGGAATTATTTAGGAGAGGGAGAACAAAGCAGAAAACACCAGCAGGCCCTTCTATAATACTTTGACTCACCATGTCTAGAAAATTGTGTGTAATTCTAGTGCCACCCTCTCGAAAGACTGTATTAGGATCGAAAAGATGAGCAGAGATCCCAGCCAGACTCTTCATGAGGAATGACTAACTAGACCTCCCTGGCTGAAGAGAGGTGAAGAGGGTCAGCATGGCAGACGTCTGTGAAATCACATGTGGGGTGAAGGTAAGCAGAAAATGAAGTTGCATGGTGCCTGAGGTGCTTTAGTGCTTCAGGATCTGTCATGCTACAGGTCTGCTATTTGCAGCTCTGTAACCTTTCACCCGAGCTGCCTGGAGCCTCGCTGGCAGTTTTCCCTTGCATCTCATGCTTTTGTTCTGACACTGTTGGTCTCACGTCCCTGCACCTGCAGACCCTGATGCTGCTGTTACACAGATTTGCATGGGAAGTGACTGTCACTGGTGTGAGAAACATCACTGCTCCCCCCACTTCACCCTTGTCTTGCTGCTTTTAGTTTAGGGAAAACCGAGCACAGTGCACAGCAAAGCAGGTTCCAATCATTTAAATACTCGATAGACACTGCACAGAAATACACATACATGGAGACTTAAAAGCTGATCGATGGGTATCTCCGATGCCTCGGCAGTGTGCTCCAACCAGTGCTAACAGCACGACAAGCAGCGTCACCAACAGGGAGTTAAGCTAATCCCTGTGGAAAGTACACAGTATTGGGGAAAAGCATGGTGGGACTGGGGGAAAAGCCATGGCAGACTCGGGAGTGTGAAACTTGGCCAAAGTTCTGTGAGGAGGAGA